>JAOPSE010000001.1:88504673-89129673 GCA_029449295.1 Zea luxurians | reverse complement strand
CTTTGGACCTTCCCTTTGCGCCTCAAGTCTGATACCTTTTCCACCCTTACCCACTTTTTCGCCTAGGTCTCCACTCAATTCCGTCATCCGGTTCGTGCCCTCCAGTGTGACAATGGCCGAGAGTTCAACAACACCGCCTCTCGCCCCTTCTTCCTCTCCCACGACATTCAGTTGCGCCTCTTGTGCCCTTACACTTCTTCCCAGAACGGTCAGGCCGAACGCATCATTCGCATCACCACCAACATGATCTGATGCCTCCTCTTTTAGGCATCTCTCCCTACCCGCTACTAGGCAGAGGCTCTGAACACTGGCTGAACCGCTCCCTGTAAAACCTCAAGCAGGCGCCACGGGCCTGGTACAGTCACTTCGCCTCCCACTTGGCCTTCCTCGGCTTCGTCGAGGCCAAGTCAGACACGTCCCTGTTCATCTACCGGCGCGATGACGACATCGTCTACTTGCTACTCTACGTCGACGACATCATGCTCACGGCGTCCAATGCCGATCTTCTGTAGTGCACGATCGTCGCCCTTCAGCTCGAGTTCGCAATGAAGGACCTGGAGCCTCTCCACCACTTCCTCAGCATCACTGCCAAGCGCAGGCCTCTGGGTCTCTTCCTACACTAGCGCCAGTACGCTCTCGACATCCTGGAGCGGGCTGGCATGTCCGACTACAAGCCCTGCTCCACGTCTGTCGACACTCAGTCGAAGCTCTCTGAGGATGACAGACCAACGGTCACCGACGCAACGTCCTAACGGAGCCTCACCGGCGCCCTCTAGTACCTGACCTTCTCCAGGCCCAACATCGCCTACACCGTCTAGCAGGTGTGCCTTCACATACACACCCCACCGGAGCCCCATCACCGCTCTCAAGCGGATCTTGCGCTACCTCCGCGGCTCCATCGACTACGGCCTTCTCCTTCAACCCTCCCCGACGTCAGAGCTCGCGGTCTACACTGACGCTGACTGGGCTAGCTGCCCTGGCACGCGCCGGTCTACTTCCGGTTACGCCGTGTTCCTGGGCGCCAACCTCATATCATGGGCCGCCAAGAGACAGCTCATTTTCACTCGCTCCAGCGCTGAGGCCAAGTACCGCGCTGTAGCCAACAGTGTGGCCGAGGCTTCCTGGCTACGCCAGCATCTCCAGGAGCTCCACAGCCCCCCCCCCCCAGCGCGCCACCATCGTCTACTATGACAACGTCAGCGCGGTCTACCCCTCCACCAATCCCGTGCAGCATCAACGCACGAAGCACGTGGAGATCGACCTGCACTTCGTCCGCGAGCGTATCGCCGTCGGTGACGTTCGGGTTCTCAGCATCCCAACCACGCTGCAGTTCACCGATATCCAGTCTCAACATCTGTACATCATAGAGTTGAGACTGCGGGGGTGTTAGAATGTTGTATAGGAGTTACATGTTTGCCCCTTTGTAATGGGACTTGGCCCACTTGACTCTCTATATAATATACATCCAACCCCTGGATTAGGGTTAGGGGTTCTCATCATTTCCAACTCCCAACTATGTCAGCACATGTTTACAAATGTTGCCACTTGCCAACATGCTGATTTTATGATATTGGAGTTGATAAGTTCGCTGCAGCCTTAGTAAGTTGTTTAAATTGCAGAGAACTATAAAGTTATCTAGCTTTTCCCATGTTTACCTTCTTTATTGCATAAGATAGCATCTGTGCAGACCACAATTCTCCATGTCCAACAACAAAGTCAGAGAAAGACTCTGTCGCATGCCCAGCTGCAAACATATTTAAATAAAAATTAAATACAGGTATATAAATCACTTTTTTCTCGAACATGCTGGAGAGCTGCTGCTGCTGAACTAAACCTACAGCTAGTCCATACACTTGTATTTGTACAAGCACACGTTCTACTGTAGTACATTGTGATGTTTCACCAACTACAAGTACCTAATACTAATAAGGCTTAGATCAGCTATACTACTGTCATACATATCAGCTTCTTGTTAATAGACAGGGTAGCACAAAAGATGTGAAAGGGTAGGAAGCAAGAGCTCACCAGATTATAATCATATAAATCATAGGCAAAGGCAGACCCAGTACTAGAGGCTCCCGCATGAGTCTGAGGAAGGGATAAACCGAGACGAGCCTTCTTTACAAATGCAGAGAGGCTGCTTGACATTACATATTTCAAATTACCACTAATTTTGGGCATATTTGGTGCCCATGCCTAACCTTATGTAGCAAAGGTAGCTAATAGTCAAGACAAACAGCACAAGTGGATGTATACGTGTGAGTATGATTGCTCAAGCAAACACAGAACCCAGAACACATATAAAATCTCCATAGGAGACAAACTCTAACATGAAGATGGTGCTAAGTTTTGGTGTACAAGTCAAATCATGATAACTCAGCATCTAGCAGACTGCAAATATCATCTAGTCAAGTTTTCCAAAAATCCATGATAGCAAAAATAAACAAGAATTCAACAAGCTGAGAATATACTTCCAGGCCTCACAAACCAGATTTGTTACTCAAGAAATAATAAGAACATGAGATGTGGAGAATTAGCAGCTCAAACCTATATAAATAGCACGGAGCATGGCTCGCAAGTTGCTGACGTCTGAGTGCAACTGAGACAAGAATCTTGCAAGATCTTCTCCATCAATAAGATCCTTTGCTGCAACCATATGCTTCTCAAAAACTTCTTCCAATGCTATTGTATATGAATCATCCCTTGACTGAGCCTTCTGTACAAGGTTGTACATCATGTCGGTTACTTTAGACATTGCAGAAACAATGATCAGCTTCCTCTCAGAAGAATCACCAAGAACTATATTTGCAACACTCTGGATTCTTTGGGATGTTCCCATACAGGTTCCACCAAACTTGTGCACAGACCACATATCACCTTTTGGAAGATAAGTATTGACTTCATCTTGTTCAACTGAAACAGATGCTGCAAACAAAAGGCAGATATGTAAACAAAAGTGATAAATCTTTGATAGCTATAAGTTCAGGGTGAGGAAAGACTAGCATTTTCATGAAGAGTCAAGGTTAATATTGGATTCTGCTAAGAATAAGACATTCAAACATTGGATGATGGAAGGTAAAACTACCAGCAGCTGGCCTGAGCAAATTTGTTGAGCGATGTATGTCCAAACTTCCTTGAGACGAACCTATCCTGAACCATAAATCAATAGAGCAAAAAGGAATATTAAGGTCTTTTTTGCAAGGCCATGCAAAGCAGAAATGGTAAAGGAGGACATGATCAATGAATAATTTATTAGTGGACAAGCACAACAGAACCCTCAGCCCAAAACACTACCTTAGGGATCCTCCCAGATATTGGTCTTGACTTAATTCGTACTTCCAACGATGTAAAACCACTTCCCTGTAAATCAGTATAAAATTGAAATAATCCATAAAATGATTGAAAGGGTGGCAGATTATAATCGGATATGATGCAGTTTTCCTTTAAGGAATATAATAATAGATGGGATAAACTCCTGTAAATCTTGCAAGGAAAAAAGAGTAACAGAAGAGTGCAGACTGTCAAATCCAACAACGTATGATGCAAGTTTGTTCATCCATGCTCCCCATTTTTGTGGAAGGCTAACAGTAGAAGCAGATAATTCTAAATACATAGCTCATGGTTCATAACTTTCCATTTAAATGTCACGCGGATCAAATTCATCATGAATTTTCCATTTAGTAGCTCCCTTGAGGGGCCACCAAGGCCAACTCGAATAGCACCGAATGGCATCAAATTTCTGATACACCAATGAAATGCATAAGGGAACTAGTATAGCAACGGGTGGTTGGATAGAAGGTACACAGAAACTGCAACTCAACGACGCACCCAAGAGCCAGTTTACTAATCCTAACAAATCAGGAAGAGCAGTAACTCGTGATTGAGTTCAGCAGCACCAACAAAAGGAGACCATATCCATCAGATTCTCAACATTGGAAGCCCCAAATTAGCCATGAAAAAACCCATCCCCACCCCCAAGGAAGAGGAAGCCGAAACCAACTGCAGCCACGACTCTCTCACTAGTATTCGCCGCCTGATACATTCGCCTCCTCTGGCGTTCGAAGTCCCCCGAGCGATCAGAAGCAAGGCCGCTACCATGACGGCTGAAACCCACTACACCAACTTGCAATGCGATCGCGAAATCTAGAGTGGGATCCACTCCAACCACGCACGGCCTACTAGACTCACCGAACTAACCTGTTTGGAGGCGGCAAATGTGGGGGAGATGGCCGGTGAGCCTGTCCTTACCTGCTAGAAGAGGACGCGCGCGGCCGCCGCCGAGCTGTGGCCACGGCGGGAGGAAGCGCTCTTGCTACGGTGAGGCCCTGCATCTCGCTCGCCGAGAGCCGAGAGAGGAGAGGAGGAACGGAATGCACGGTCGCAACGCAAGTTCGCAGCAGAAAGGGACGGCTAGACGCCAAAAACCCTTCTTTAACCCCCACAGGGCCGCTGCCTGCTGCGGCAGTGCGCCCAGCTTTTGACGTCGTCGATTGGCAAATTTGGTTTCTGTAGTTTCAATGCTCAATGCTGCCAAGCACGTGTCACATCGGTGTTTGAATATCTATTATAAGCATTATTAGGGTCGTTTTAATCTCACGGGATAAACTTTAGTTTCCTGCTAAATTTTAGCCATATAAATTGAAGTGCTAAAGTTTAGCTCTTTGGGTGTTTAAACTACTCTAATAAAATTTAGTATATTAGAATAAAAAGACATCCATGCCCCTAAGGCAGAGAGAGGATGGGGTTAGAAGGTATGAGTGGAAATGGGATTCCCTGACCCACGTTTAGCTCCTTTTAGCACCCGTTGAGCAACTTAGAGCAACTTCAGTAGTTCTCTAAAAAATAGCTTGCTAAAATCATGTTTAGCAAGTTGCTAAATAGCTATTAGAAGTAAAAAATAACTTCGTCTCCAATAGTTGCTCATATTTAGGAAGTAGTTCGATTTTGAATCTAGCTTTAGCAGCCCTGCCCCTATGAGATCTGCCTGATAATAAGGTTGAGAGCAGAGGATGTGAGGGCGGAAGAAAAAAGATCGGTCGATATAAACTATAGAGGAGTGGTAGTCCGGTGGCGCAACCTATGAGGAAGTTGGGTTCGACGGTGAAGGAGAAAATTGCGTCATACGTGTTTGACCTAGCTACCTCATTATGCTAGAAAGTGAAAAAAGAACGTGCTATACCTGGCTATCTCACTGTGTGCTATACCTGGCTATCTCACTGTGTGAGAAAGGGAAAAATAATCACGCTAGTATGAAGAAATTGACGTCAACTGCATTTAGGGAGTTCCTACCGAGTTGCTAAATGTGGAGAGTAAATAGAGTTGAATAGCAACCAAGTAAATTTAGCAAGTCTATTTAGAGAACCATTGGAGAAGCATTTTTCTGTTCACTTCTTAAATTTAAGATTTAGAGAGTTGTTTAAAGAACTATTGGAGTTGCTCTTATGAGATAATAGGTGTTAAATTCTGTCACACCACTATTAGTTATCCTGTTTAGATCATCAAATGGCTAAAAGCAGCTAAAAAGCTGCTAAAGTTTTATCTCTTGAGATTGAAACAGGATCTTAGTATAATGCTCGCGATGATACACAATCAACTTTATCTTAGCCAAAAGATCTAAAAATGTATGAGTTGAAAATGAGTCTGACCTCTTTTTTTATAACTCGTTTGGTTGCTCGTTCTCCTTCATCTATTCTAGTGGGGTAATACTATGTGGGTGCACTATGCTACGTGTGGCTTATTATCATGTTGGGCTTCGATAGTTTCTCACAGCTCCTTTGTGGAGTGTCGGAGACCATAATTAGGGGTACCCTCAAGACGCCTAATTCTCAGCTGGTAACCCCCATCAGCATAAAGCTGCAGAGGCCTAATGGGTGTGATTAAGTCAGGGATCAGTCCATACGAGCGACTCGATCACGCCTCGCCCGAGCCTAGCCTCGGGCAACGGCAGCCGACCCCGAGATGTTTCCGTCTCGCCCGAGGCCCCCTTTTAACGGCAGACACATCTCCGGCTCGCCCAAGGCCTTGCCTTCGCTAAGAAGCAACCCTGACTAAATCGCCGCGCCGACCGACCGAGTCGCAGGAGCATTTAACGCAAAGGTAGCCTGACACCTTTATCCTGACGCGCGCTCCCGGCAGAGCCGAAGTGACCGCCGTCACTTCGCCGCTCCACTGACCGGTCTGACAGAAGGACAGCGCCGCCTGCGCCATTCCGACTGTAGTGCCACTCGACAGAGTGAGACTGACAGGCAGTCAGGCCTTGCCAAAGGCGCCATAGGAAGCTCCGCCCGACCCAGGGCTCGGACTCGGGCTAAGGCCCCGGAAGACGGCGAACTCCGCTCCGCCCGACACAGGGCTCGGACTCGGGCTAAGGCCCCGGAAGACGGCGAACTCCGCTCCGCCCGACCCAGGGCTCGGACTCGGGCTAAGGCCCCGGAAGATGGCGAACTCCGCTCCGCCCGACCCAGGGCTCGGACTCGAGCTAAGGCCCCGGAAGACGGCGAACTCCGCTCCGCCCGACCCAGGGCTCGGACTCGGGCTAAGGCCCCGGAAGACGGCGAACTCCGCTCCGCCCGACCAAGGGCTCGGACTCGGGCTAGGCCCCAGAAGACGATGAACTCCGCTTCGCCCGACCCCAGGGGTCAGACTCCGCCCTGGCCTCTGCCGAACGACCTCCGCCTCGCCCGACCCAGGAGCTCGGGCTCGGCCTCGGCCATGCAGGACAGACTCGACCTCGGCTTCGGAGGAGCCTCCACGTCGCCCGACCTAGGACACAAGTCCGCCACGTCAATAGGAAGCGCCATCATCACCCTACCCCGAGCCGACTCGGGCCGCAGGGAACAAGACCGGCGTCCCATCTGGCTGGCTCCGCCAGATAGGCAATGATGGCGCCCCGCTAGACCCATGACGACGACGGCTCTCAGCTCCCTTACGGAAGCAGGGGGACGTCAGCAAGGGCCCAACCGCTCCGATAGCTGTCCCTCCGCCAGGCTCCGTTGCTCCTCCGACAGCCACGACACCACACCAGCTAGGTGTCAAGATCTCTCCGGCTGCCACATTGGCATGTACTTAGGGCGCTAGCTCACCCCCGCTAGACACGTAGCACCTTGCTACACCCCCATTGTACACCTGGATCCTCTCCTTACGCCTATAAAAGGAAGGACCAGGGCCTTCTTAGAGAAGGTTGGCCGCGCGGGGACGAGGATGGGGCAGGCGCTCTCTTGGGGCCGCTCGCTTCCCTCACCCGCGTGGACGCTTGTAACCCCCTACTGCAAGCGCACCCGACCTGGGCGCGGGTCGAACACGAAGGCCGCGGGATTCCCACCTCTCTCACGACTCGTCTCCGGCCACCTCGCTTTTCCCCCTTTCGCGCTCGCCCACGCGCTCGACCCATCTGGGCTGGGGCACGCGGCACACTCACTCGTCGGCTTAGGGACCCCCCGGTCTCGAAACGCCGACAGTTGGCGCGCCAGGTAGGGGCCTGCTGCGTGTTGACGAGCAGTTTCCCGTCAAGCTCCAGATGGGCAGTCTCCAACGACCTCTTCGACCCGGGACGGTGCTCCGTTTCGGGAGTCTCGAGTTCATGTCTCTCGACGGCAGCTATGACATGATACTCCTTCCACCACCGCGCGACGACGACAATGGCGGCCGACAGCCCGCCCACCGGCGGCGGAATCGACGACGTCTTCCCCGCGTGGTGGAAGAACAACATTCGAGCTCGCCCCGTCCTCTCCCCCGCCATCGGAGGAGGAGGCGGGGCAACCAGGGCCGAGCGGGAGGCCGCGCTCCGTCGGCTGTCGAGCGAACCGACGTCCCCAGCGCCCCAACGGAGGGCGCGTCGGGCGTCGACCTCGCGTTTGAGACGAAGGCGAGCGTCGTCCCCCCGCGACACGCCAATCCCGAGCAAGTGGACGACGCCAGCACGCTCGCGGAGGGCCTGCAGGACGTCGCCCTCGTACCCAAGACGACGGCGCAATCAGTCCCCGACGTGACTATGCCGCTCCTCGTCGACCAAAAGGTACCGACTGATTCCCATCCTACGTCATTTCGACTTGGCCTCAACCCGCCTAGCGACCTCGCTTTGGCGGGCGCTCACATTGAGGCGAGTGCAACCCCTCTGGGGTTTCGTGTGCGGTCGCCTTGGGACCGATTGACGGACGTCTCGACCTACGGGCCCTCTGGGTCTGAGGAAGATGACGATCCCAGCATCTGCTGGGATTTCTCTGGATTTGGCAACCCCAGTGCCATGCGGGACTTTATGACCGCATGTGACTACTGCCTCTCCGACTGTTCCGACGGTAGCCGCAGCCTTGACGACAAGGACTGCGGCCCGAGCCGCGAATGTTTCCACGTCGAGCTAGGGGATCCCTCCGAAGGCGACCATCTCGGCATGCCGGAGGACGGTGATCTCCCTAGGCCGGTGCCTCGCGCCGACATCCCGCGGGAGCTAGCTGTGGTCCCCGTTCCGGCGGGGGGTCACGACCCACAGCTCGAGCAAGTCCGCGGGGCGCAGGCCAGGCTCGACGAGGGAGCAGGAGCGCTCGAGTCGATCCGCCGGGACGTCGGGCAGGTATGGGCGGGCCAACCCCCGGCCGGAGAAATACGTCATCTGCCCCAGGGTTTCCAGCACCGCGTCGCCAACGATGTCAGGGACAGGCCGCCACCCGCATCCAGCGGGGTCGGTCAGAACCTGGCAGCCGCAGCGATGCTCCTCCGCGCGATGCCAGAACCATCAACCACCGAGGGTCGGCGAATCCAGGGAGAGCTCAAGAATCTCCTGGAAGGCGCTGCGGCCCGGCGGGCCGAGAGCTCTGCCTCCCGGAGGCAGGGGTACCCCTCGGAACCTCATGCCGCGACTTCCCGATTCATGCGGGAAGCCTCGGTCTACACCGGGCGCACGCGCAACACCGTGCCTGCGGCCCCGGGCCACCTCGGCAACGAGCACCATCGTCGTGATCGTCGGGCCTGCCTCGACGAAAGGGTGCGCCGAGGCTACCACCCCAGGCGTGGGGGACGCTACGACAGTGGGGAGGATCGGAGTCCCTCGCCCGAACCACCCGGTCCGCAGGCCTTCAGCCGGGCCATCCGGCGGGCGCCGTTTCCGGCCCGTTTCCGACCCCCGACTACTATCACAAAGTACTCGGGGGAGACGAGACCGGAATTGTGGCTCGCAGACTACCGCCTGGCCTACCAACTGGGTGGAACGGACGACGACAACCTCATCATCCGCAACCTCCCCCTGTTCCTCTCCGACACTGCTCGCGTCTGGTTCGAGCACCTGCCTCCGGGGCAGATCTCCAACTGGGAGGATTTGGTCCAAGCCTTTGCCGGCAACTTCCAGGGCACGTACGTGCGCCCCGGGAATTCCTGGGACCTCCGAAGCTGCCGGCAACAGCCGGGAGAGTCTCTTCGGGACTACATCCGACGATTCTCGAAGCAGCGCACCGAGCTGCCCAACATCACCGACTCAGATGTCATCGGCGCGTTCCTTGCCGGCACCACCTGCCGCGACCTGGTGAGCAAGTTGGGTCGCAAGACCCCCACTAGGGCGAGCGAGCTGATGGACATCGCCACCAAGTTCGCCTCTGGCCAGGAGGCGGTCGAGGCCATCTTCCGAAAGGACAAGCACCCCCAGGGCCGCCCGACGGAAGAGGCTCCCGAGGCGTCTACTCCGCGCGGCGCCAAGAAGAAAGGCAAGAAGAAGTCGCAAGCGAAACGCGACGCCGCCAACGCAGACCTTGTCGCCGCCGCCGAGTACAAGAACCCTCGGAAGCCCCCCGGAGGTGCTAACCTCTTCGACAAGATGCTCAAGGAGACGTGCCCTTACCATCAGGGGCCCGTCAAGCACACCCTCGAGGAGTGCGTCATGCTTCGACGCCACTTCCACAGGGCCGGGCCACCCGCAGAAGGTGGCAGGGCCCGCGACGACGACAAAAAGGAAGATCACCAAGCAGGAGAGTTCCCCGAGGTCCGCGACTGCTTCATGATCTATGGAGGGCATGCAGCGAATGCCTCGGCTCGGCATCGCAAGCGAGAGCGTCGGGAGGTCTGCTCGGTGAAGGTGGCGGCGCCAGTCTACCTAGACTGGTCCGACAAGCCCATCACCTTCGACCAAGCTGACCACCCCGACCACGTGCCGAGCCCGGGGAAATACCCGCTCGTCGTCGATCCCATCATCGGCGACGTCAGGCTCACCAAGGTCCTGATGGATGGGGGCAGCTGCCTCAACATCATCTACGCCGAGACCCTCAGGCTCCTGCGCGTCGATCTGTCCTCCGTCCGAGCAGGAGATGCACCCTTCCACGGGATCATTCCTGGGAAGCGCGTCCAGCCCCTCGGACAGCTCGACCTTCCTGTCTGCTTCGGAACGCCCTCCAACTTCCGAAGGGAGATTCTGACGTTCGAGGTAGTCGGGTTCCGAGGGACCTACCACGCGGTATTGGGGAGGCCATGCTACGCGAAGTTCATGGCCGTCCCCAACTACACCTACCTGAAGCTCAAGATGTCAGGCCCCAACGGGGTCATCACCGTCGGCCCCACGTACAAACACGCGTTCGAATGCGACGTGGAGTGCGTGGAGTACGCCGAGGCCCTCGCCGAGTCCGAGGCCCTCATCGCCGACCTGGAAAACCTCTCCAGAGAGGTGCCAGACGTGAAGCGACACGCCGGCAATTTCGAGCCAGCAGAGACGGTTAAGGCCGTCCCTCTCGACCCCAGTGGCGACACCTCCAAGCAGATCCGGATCGGTTCCGGGCTCGACCCCAAATAGGAAGCAGTGCTCGTCGACTTTCTCCGCGCAAACGCCGACGTCTTTGCGTGGAGTCCCTCGGGCATGCCCGGCATACCGAGGGATGTCGCCGAGCACTCGCTGGATATTCGGGCCGGAGCCCGACCGGTCAGGCAGCCTCTGCGCCGATTCGACGAGGAGAAGCGCAGAGTGATAGGCGAGGAGATCCACAAGCTAATGGCAGCAGGGTTCATCAAAGAGGTATTCCATCCCGAATGGCTTGCCAACCCTATGCTTATGAGAAAGAAAGGGGGGAAATGGCGGATGTGTGTAGACTACACTGGTCTCAACAAAGCATGTCCGAAGGTTCCCTACCCTCTACCTCGCATCGATCAAATCGTGGATTCCACTGCTGGGTGCGAAACCCTGTCTTTCCTCGATGCCTACTCAGGGTATCATCAAATCAAGATGAAAGAGTCCGACCAGCTCGCGACTTCTTTCATCACGCCCTTCGGCATGTACTGCTATGTCACCATGCCGTTCGGTTTGAGGAACGCGGGTGCGACGTACCAGCGGTGCATGAACCATGTGTTCGGCGAACACATCGGTCGCACGGTCGAGGCCTACGTCGATGACATCGTAGTCAAGACAAGGAAAGCCTCCGACCTCCTCTCCGACCTTGAAGTGACATTCCGGTGTCTCAAGGCAAAGGATGTCAAGCTCAATCCTGAGAAGTGTGTCTTCGGGGTGCCCCGAGGCATGCTCCTGGGGTTCATTGTCTCCGAGCGGGGCATCGAAGCCAACCCGGAGAAGATCACAGCCATCACCAGCATGGGGCCCATCAAGGACTTAAAAGGTGTACAGAGGGTCATGGGATGTCTCGCGGCCTTGAGCCGTTTCATCTCACGCCTCGGCGAAAGAGGTCTGCCTCTGTACCGCCTCTTAAGGAAGGCCGAGTGCTTCACTTGGACCCCTGAGGCCGAGGAAGCTCTCGGGAACCTGAAGGCGCTCCTCACCAAGGCGCCTATCTTGGTACCCCCAGCTGATGGAGAAGCCCTCTTGGTCTATGTCGCCGCGACCACTCAGGTGGTTAGCGCCGCGATTGTGGTCGAAAGGCAAGAAGAGGGGCATGCATTGCCCGTTCAGAGGCCAGTTTACTTCGTCAGCGAGGTGCTGTCCGAAACCAAGATCCGCTACCCACAAGTTCAGAAGCTACTGTATGCAGTGGTCCTGACGAGGCGAAAGTTGCGACATTACTTCGAGTCTCATCCGGTAACTGTGGTGTCATCCTTCCCCCTGGGGGAGATCATCCAGTGTCGAGAGGCCTCGGGCAGGATCGCAAAGTGGGCGGTGGAAATCATGGGCGAGACAATCTCGTTCGCCCCTCGGAAGGCCATCAAGTCCCAGGTACTGGCGGACTTCGTAGCCGAATGGGTCGACACCCAGCTGCCGACGGCTCCGATCCAACCAGAGCTCTGGACCATGTTTTTCGACGGGTCGCTGATGAAGACGGGAGCTGGCGCGGGCCTGCTCTTCGTCTCGCCCCTCGGGAAACACCTACGCTACGTGCTGCGTCTCCATTTCCCGGCGTCCAACAATGTGGCTGAGTACGAAGCTCTGATCAACGGATTGCGAATCGCCATCGAGCTAGGGGTCCGACGCCTCGACGCTCGCGGCGACTCGCAGCTCGTCATCGACCAAGTCATGAAGAACTCCCACTGCCGCGACCCGAAGATGGAGGCCTACTGCGATGAGGTTCGGCGCCTGGAAGACAAGTTCTACAGGCTCGAGCTTAACCACATCGCCCGGCGCTACAACGAGACTGCGGACGAGCTGGCAAAGATAGCCTCGGGGCGAACGACGGTTCCCCCGGACGTCTTCTCCCGGGATCTGCACCAACCCTCCGTCAAGATCGACGACACGCCCGAGTCCGAGGTACCCTCGGCCCAGCCCGAGGCGTCCTCGGTTCAGTCCGAGGTACCCTCGGCCCATCCCGAGGCATCCTCGGTTCAGCCCGAGGTACCCTCGGCCCCCGAGGGCGAGGCGCTGCACGTCGACGAGGAGCGGAGCGGGGTCACGCCTGATCGAGATTGGCAGACCCCGTACCTGCAATATCTCCGCCAAGGAGAGCTACCCCTCGACCAAGCCGAGGCTCGGCGGGTAGCGCGACGCGCCAAGTCGTTCGTCCTGCTGGGCGATGAGAAGGAGCTTTACCACCGCAGCCCCTCGGGCATCCTCCAGCGATGCATCTCCGTCGCCGAAGGTCAGGAACTCCTGCAAGAGATACACTCGGGGGCTTGCGGCCATCATGGAGCGCCCCGAGCCCTCGTCGGGAACGCTTTCCGGCAAGGCTTCTACGGGCCGACGGCGGTGGCTGACGCCACTAGAATCGTCCGCACCTGCGAAGGGTGTCAATTCTATGCGAAGCAGACCCACCTGCTCGCTCAGGCTCTGCAGACGATACCCATCACCTGGCCCTTCGCTATGTGGGGTCTGGACCTCGTCGGCCCTCTGCAGAAGGCGCCCGGGGGCTACACGCACCTGCTGGTCGCCGTCGACAAATTCTCCAAGTGGATCGAGGTTCGACCCCTGAACAGCATCAGGTCCGAGCAGGCGGTGGCGTTCTTCACCAACATCATCCATCGCTTCGGGGTCCCAAACTCCATCATCACCGACAACGGCACCCAGTTCACCGGCAGAAAATTCTTGGATTTTTGCGAGGATCACCACATCCGGGTGGACTGGGCTGCCGTAGCTCATCCCATGTCGAATGGGCAAGTAGAGCGTGCCAACGGCATGATTCTACAAGGGCTCAAGCCTCGGATTTACAACGACCTCAACAAGTTCGGCAAGCGATGGATGAAGGAACTCCCCTCGGTGGTCTGGAGCCTGAGGACAACGCCGAGCCGAGCCACGGGTTTCACGCCGTTCTTCCTGGTCTACGGGGCCGAGGCCGTCTTGCCCACTGACCTGGAATACGGCTCCCCGAGGACGAGGGCCTACGACGATCAAAGCAACCAAGCTAGCCGAGAAGACTCGCTGGACCAGCTGGAAGAGGCTCGGGACAGGGCCTTACTACACTCGGCGCGGTATCAGCAGTCCCTGCGACGCTACCACGCCCGAGGGGTCCGACCCCGAGACCTCCAGGTGGGCGACCTGGTGCTTCGGCTGCGGCAAGACGCCCGAGGGAGGCACAAGCTCACGCCCCCCTGGGAGGGGCCATTCGTCATCGCCAAAGTTCTGAAGCCCGGAATGTACAAGCTGGCCAACAGTCAAGGCGAGGTCTACGGCAACGCTTGGAACATCCAACAGCTACGTCGCTTCTACCCTTAAGATGTTTCCAAGTTGTTCATATACCCCGCACCCACGCAAAGTTTAGTCAACAAGGAAGGGTCGGCCTCGCCTCGGCAAAGCCCGACCCTCCCTCGGGGGCTAAAAGGGGGGAAACCCCCTCTGCGTCGAAATTTTCCTCGAAAAAAAATCTCTTCTACCAGAATATCTTTCGTGCTTTTTGACTACTTCGAAAAGTGGGTCCTGGAGACGACGGAGTACACGTAAGCAGCCAAGGCTGACCGAGCCGAGGGACTCCTACGCCTCCGGGATACGGATACCTCACTCATCACCTTCTGCGATAAGTAACTCGCGTTCGAATAAAGTGACTCCGCGGATCGAACAAGTCTTTACGTTCGGAAGCCCATCTGTCGAAGCGATCCTTCGAGCCTTCTCGACCGAGTTGGTGACAGGGCCTCATGGATGGGTGAAAGTACGCGTAAGCGGCAAGGCCGACCGAGCCGAGGGACTCCTACGCCTCCGGGATACGGATACCTCACTCATCACCTTCCGCGAGAAGCAACTCTCGCTCGCACAAACATCCCTGTTACCGACAAAAAGTCCAGATACTCGAAACAAGAGGAAAAGAGACGCAACTTTACAACGCAGCGAGGGTGTGTGTTCTGGCCTCGACGGCCGCACAAGGCACACGCTACAAGACAATCTGATCCTGCAGGCTCGGGTCTTGACGCTGGAAGGGGGCAGCAACACCCTCAGCATCGACGGCACCTTCGGCGAGGCCCGACCTAGCCTCGGATGGCGACGTGGTCCGAGGGTCTTCGCTCCGAAGGACGACGTCATCACCACGCCCGGGCAATCGCTGCCAGGGACTTCTTCGGGAATCCGGCCCGAGCAGGCGGCTCAGCCGGTCACCCCTGGGGCCTCGACCAACCATCTTCCGAGGGTGCCAGCCCGGTCCGAGGCCTCGGCTGATCAACTCCGACGTCGATCCTGCCAACGGACAACCCGGCTAGGCTCCGGCCAACCAGGTTTCATTTTCGAGCCAACTCCGCCTCTGTTCATACTGATATCGCTACCCCTGGCCTCGGCTCGTCGAAGAGCGGCCGAGGGGTCTCTTTAACTAAGCTAGAGGAGCCTCAGACAGCAGGTCCGACCGAGCCGAGGGACTCCTACGCCTCCGGGATGCGGATACCTCGCTCGTCACCTTGACACGGGGCGACTCATGCTTGGTGAAGCGGTTCAGATAGTCAACAGACGAGTCTTAGTGCTCAAGAATGAGGAAAAAATACGGCTCTGTGCCGACGTTACATACATGTTCAGGCCCCGAAAGCCGTAATGAACAGAAAATCCTGGCATTCGAAGTGCCATTACAAACGGAACTCCGGTTCCCCCTCCGCAGGTACGAACAACCCCACTCGATAGGGGTGGGCCTGCGGAGCAACAGAAGACCGACGAACGACATGTCATCGCCCGCCCCGACAACGGCGGCGATGAAGACTTCTGTCCTAGGGGGCCGAACAACAGCAGTGATGACCTCAGGGCGGATGCTGCTGCTGGGAGGCCCCCGCCCATGCCCGAACTCGAGAGGCAAGGACGGGCAGAAGGCCGTAGAGTTGGAGGTCGGTCCGTGGCCAGCCCTGGCTATCACGCCGGCGGAAGAACCTCTTCCAGCTGCCATGGCAGACGCCAGCGCCGCGAGCGGCTCCGAAGCCACTCGCGTCCGAAGGCCAGACACGCTGCAGATGCCAGCGCCACGGACGACGACCGCTCCTCCCTCCGATCACTGAGTAAAGGAGCGGGCCGCCGCCCACGCGGGGGCCGACCTCAACTCGGCACACTCCCCTCCCCAGCCCTGGTGATGAAAATCCTTGAGGCTGAGGGAGGGGCAGAGGCCGCAGCCCGGCTCGCTTTCCCCCACCATCAAGCCGGAGGTCACCATCTTGGGTGACCGTCGGTGGAGGGATGCAGCCGAGCTGCATGATGAAAATCCTTGAAGCCGAACGATGGCTAAAAGGTACCAACTCCCACGGAGTTGCGTTCCTCCAACGATGAGGCGAAAAGACGGCGGTTTCCCCCATCCGGGGGCTTGGAAGGTGGAAAGACATGATGCATAAGGGAGGAAGAAGACATGGTCGCCTTACGAAAGGGGTCGCCCTCCTTTTAAAGGCGACTCTCCCTGCTTGCGCCCCTAACCGTCACGGGCTGAGTCTTCTCCAACACGCTCCAAAGCCCTCCCCTGCGGCGCGGGGGCTGGGTCCCGCATGTCATGCAGACCGGCTCCAAGCAGAAGAAGCCAAACCGCCACGCGTGGTGCTCGCAGCCGCCCAGCGGTTACAAGTGACCCTCCACTTTTGCCCAGACCAACGGGCGAAAGGGGCGGGCAGCCATGCAGGCGGCATGCAACCGCGCCAAGTGGACACGCTTCTCCGACTTCCGACACGCCAGCATGGAGGCCCAGGCCCACGCGTCGCGCGACCGGCGCGCCGGATGCTGCATGCGAGCAACTGTACCACTTGCGCCACCACCGCGCCTCCTCGATCGCGGAACCAATACCGCGACTCGAGGCAACCCAGCAGCGCCAGCCTGACGCAGCGGCCAACGCGGCCAAAGGTGGGCCGGCAGTAATGACGGTGGCAGGCGTGCGGGAGCAGCGGTCACATCGTCAGCCAAGCTCACGTCCCATCCGGAGGCCGCGAGAGAACCCCCTCTCACGGCGTGAAGACAACGCGCCCGTGATCCGTTCCTCGAACGGCTCGCGCACGCGCAACGGCAGCCCTGCCAACTACTCGCCCTGTCGCATTAACTCCGCGGCTGGACAGGCGGCGCTTCTGGTAGAAGCGGCGGGCGACGCTTCGCCTTCGCCGAAACAACCGCGCCAAAAAAGGTACGCCGCATCGTTCGGTTTCGTATCCTTTTTCCTTTTTTCCTCTTTCTCTATCTCTTGCGACAGGGATCGGGAAAGGGGGATACCCCGAAAGGGATCCTTCCCCGTGAAGGAACTAGGCTCCGAGCCTCCTTACTGATTAGGGGTTCGAAGGCTGGCCCCCCGGGGGGTTCAACAACCGCCTCAGATCGCGTGGGCCCTACACCCACTACTGGTCAGAGGTTCGAAGGCCGGTCCCCCGAAGGGTTCCACGGCCGCCTCAGGCTACTCGGGCTCCGCGCCCATTACTGATCAGGGGTTCGAAGGCTGGCCCCCGAAGGGTTCACAGTCGCCTCAGACACCGAGCGAGGGATGACCAGGGGTACGTTCGATACATAACTGAGGCTCGGGCTGCGCTCCCGAGGTACCCTAGGACATTTCCGAGACCAGCGGGAGCGATTTTGTAACAGAATCCCATCGGAGGGAGGCATCGAGCCCTCGGACCCCGTCGCTAGGGGACCGGGTCCGGCAGATCACCCGTAGGTACTTTTGGGCGTGCCTCTGGGCCCCTAGCCGACCCCCAACGAATGGGGCACAGACGTCCACTCGGATTACCCGCTTGCAGCTCACCGGAGACACCATGTTCGGTGCCCATCGAGGGTAACATGGCGCTCTCCCCCCTCCTCCTTGCGGAAAGGCGACGTAGGGGCGTATGTAAAAAAAGCCGAGTCTGTCCCTGATCGCCCTCTCGCCCTGTGCGGAGGCTCGGGGGCTGCTCTCGCAAACCCGGCTCCGGCCAAACCGTTGACAGCGTCAACATACCGGCCCGAGAACTTGGGCCCCGACCGTGCACCCGGGCTACGGCCAGTTCGCATGAGGGAACCACCAGACCAGCCGAAGCATTACGCAAGGCATTAAGACCTCAAAGGAGTGAAACCACTCCTCCGAGGCCTCGGGGGCTACACCCGGCGGGTGCGCTCGCGCACACCCACCGGAACAAAATGCAACCGAGAAAGGCTGGTCCCCTTGCAAAAAAGTGCGACGAAAGCCTCCAAGCGAGTGCTAACACTCCCTTCGAGGCTCGGGGGCTACTGTCGGGGACCATAATTAGGGGTACCCTCAAGACGCCTAATTCTCAGCTGGTAACCCACATCAGCATAAAGCTGCAGAGGCCTGATGGGTGCGATTAAGTCAGGGATCAGTCCATACGAGCGACTCGATCACGCCTCGCCCGAGCCTAGCCTCGGGCAACGGCAGCCGACCCCGAGATGTTTCCGTCTCGCCCGAGGCCCCCTTTTAACGGCATACACATCTCCGGCTCGCCCAAGGCCTTGCCTTCGCTAAGAAGCAACCCTAACTAAATCGCCGCGCCGACCGACCGAGTCGCAGGAGCATTTAACGCAAAGGTAGCCTGACACCTTTATCCTGACGCGCGCTGCCGGCAGAGCCGAAGTGACCGCCGTCACTTCGCCGCTCCACTGACCGGTCTGACAGAAGGACAGCGCCGCCTGCGCCATTCCGACTGCAGTGCCACTCGACAGAGTGAGACTGACAGGCAGTCAGGCCTTGTTAAAGGCGCCATAGGAAGCTCCGCCCGACCTAGGGCTCGGACTCGGGCTAAGGCCCCGGAAGACAGCGAACTCCGCTCCGCCCGACCCAGGGCTCGGACTAGGGCTAAGGCCCCGGAAGACGGCGAACTCCGCTCCGCCCGACCCAGGGCTCGGACTCGGGCTAAGGCCCTGGAAGACGGCGAACTCCGCTCCGCCCGACCCAGGGCTCGGAGTCAGGCTAAGGCCCCGGAAGACGGCGAACTCCGCTCCGCCCGACCTAGGGCTCGGACTCGGGCTAAGGCCCCGGAAGACGGCGAACTCCGCTCCGCCCGACCCAGGGCTCGGACTCGGGCTAGGCCCCAGAAGATGACGAACTCCGCTTCGCCCGACCCCAGGGGTCAGACTCCGCCCTGGCCTCTGCCGAACGACCTCCGCCTCGCCCGACCCAGGAGCTCGGGCTCGGCCTCGGCCATGCAGGACAGACTCGACCTCGGCTTCGGAGGAGCCTCCGCGTCGCCCGACCTAGGACACAAGTCCGCCACGTCAACAGGAAGCGCCATCATCACCCTACCCCGAGCCGACTCGGGCCGCAGGGAACAAGACCGGCGTCCCATCTGGCTGGCTCCGCCAGATAGGCAATGATGGCGCCCCGCTAGACCCATGACGACGACGGCTCTCAGCTCCCTTACGGAAGCAGGGGGACGTCAGCAAGGGCCCAACCGCTCAACCGCTCCGACAGCTGTCCCTCCGCCAGGCTCCGTTGCTCCTCCGACAGCCACGACACCACACCAGCTGGGTGCCAAGATCTCTCCGGCTGCCACATTGGCATGTACTTAGGGCGCTAGCTCACCCCCGCTAGACACGTAGCACCTTGCTACACCCCCATTGTACACCTGGATCCTCTCCTTACGCCTATAAAAGGAAGGACCAGGGCCTTCTTAGAGAAGGTTGGCCGCGCGGGGACGAGGACGGGGCAGGCGCTCTCTTGGGGCCGCTCGCTTCCCTCACCCGCGTGGACGCTTGTAACCCCCTACTACAAGCGCACCCGACCTGGGCGCGGGTCGAACACGAAGGCCGCGGGATTCCCACCTCTCTCACGACTCGTCTCCGACCACCTCGCTTTTCCCCCCTTTGCGCTCGCCCATGCGCTCGACCCATCTGGGCTGGGGCACGCGGCACACTCACTCGTCGGCTTAGGGACCCCCCGGTCTCGAAACGCCGACATGGAGTAACAACCTACTTAGGGTTTATTCGGTTATTGGTGGATTAAGGGAGATTGAGGTGATTAAATACTTTTCTATTCAGTTGTGAATAGAAAATGATTTAATCTCTCTCAATCTCCTTGCAACTGAACATGGTCTAATGGGGGTTTAGGTCGTTTTTATAGCCTATCTATGGGTAACGACCCACTGGTAAGGAAAATAGATCTATGCACTTGACGTGTGATGAGACACGACTAACGAAATTAGTGCTTTATATTAGTAGATAAATATAGTCTAATTTTAAAACTAATTTATATAACTAAAGACTAAACGGTGAAATAATTTTTTAAGCCTAATTCATTCATAACTAGCAAAAGTTTATTGTAGCATCGCATGAGTGAATCATGCAATAATTAGGTTTAATAGGTTTGTCTTATTGTTTAGTTCTCATCTGTGTAATTAGTTTTGTAATTAGACTATATTTAATTACTTCTAACTAGCATCCAAACATTCGATGTCACATGTACTAAACTTTAGCGCGGGAAAATAAACATGGCCTTAAACTAGGTAACCGTGTATACAGAGTTTCATCCCCATGAAACTCTACCGTCTACTATGAAACTATCTATATATCTCTCATCTTAATTGCACTATCATGTCACCAAATGTGATGATGTATCACGTATTTAATGAGTATGAAACTCCCATTGAGAATGTTCTAAGGTGTCGTTTGGATCTTTCGTTTTAATGGAATTGGAATTTACTTAATAGAGTAGGTTATTTGGTTTAGAATTTAACATTTCATCACTTTCAAAAGTTTAGATTTAAGTCTATACCAAATTTATAGGATGAGCGGTAGAAATTGATTTTATGTATCGCTAGTCTTTCCTTTTATGCAATTTATAACACACTCTTTGCATTGCTCTCCTATATTAGAAATGTTGTACATAAATATCTTCCATATATAGCTAATAGTAGTATATAAATATATTTGGTATAAAATTATATTAGTTTAATTGATCTATGTCTAAATTACAATTATTAGAATAGAATTCAATTCCAAGGATCTAAACGAGACCTAAGGTTTATTTTGGTTTTGGACCTTGTCTAGATTCTCCTGAGTTTAAGAGGATGTTTAGCATAGTTATGCTCTATTACAGAGCACCTCTACTCTAGAATTGGTAGAGCACCTATATTCTGGAGTATAGTTTGTTTTCTAGTGGTGGGTAAATACTTTCAGACTCTATATTTATGTTGGCTTTTAAGAATTTTAAAGCAACAAAAGAGATATTAAAAAAATTGTACTCCGTTTGCAACTCTGAAGTTAGATGTTTTAGAATTTTGCTCGATAGTCATGTTAAACATCTCCGAAGGATTCGGATATAAAAAATCTCACAATCTTATATCCTCGTTGGTTTTACACGGAATAACTCATAGATTTCTAAAATATCAAAATCGAATAAAAATCATCTAAATTCTCAAAAGGGAAAATTGGCTCGATGGCACATAAAAAGAACATCAATGAACGTTCAGAAAGATATTACCTTCGGATGCTTCCAAGATACTTTTAAATATTCCAATAAAAGAAATTACTAGAGTCCGGCTATTATCGGCTTCATGCTCCAAAGACCTCGCGCTCTTTTTAGCTCTAGGCCTCTAGCCAAGGTTGACGCCCATGGAGGGGCTTGATCCTAAAGCCCCCGAAATAAGGAGACAATTTTGCAACAAATATCTAATAGAATGGTCTAGAAACCTACCTGTTGACACCTTTTTCGAGTGCCAAACACTCAACAAGAACCGGCAGCGGTGCTCTCTGCACAGGCGCAGACGGTCCGCGGCCAGG
Organism: Zea luxurians; assembly: GCA_029449295.1. Lineage (NCBI taxonomy): Eukaryota > Viridiplantae > Streptophyta > Magnoliopsida > Poales > Poaceae > Zea > Zea luxurians. Next base: position 89,108,201 of record JAOPSE010000001.1, on the reverse strand, counting down.
GGCCACGGTCCGCGACCTGGCGCAGGGCTAGGGTTCCCTGCCTGACGGCCGGACGGTCCGCGCCCTGGGGCCGGACGATCCGCGCGTGCGCAGGGGCGGCGAAAGGTCACCGGCGGCGCCTGGATCTCGCTCCCGGGAGGGACTCCGTCAGGGAGGAGAGATCCTAGGAGTTGTCTAGGCTCGACAGGCCGACCTAGACTCCTTTAATCGACGTAGAGTCGAAGAGAAGTGGAGAATTTGAGGATTGAGAGGCTAACCTAAAACTAGACTAGAACTACTCCTAATGCATAAGGTAAAAACGAGAAATAGACTTGATTTGATCAATTGTTGGGGGGTTCAATCAGCCGTAGCCCTTCATCTATATAAAGGGGGAGGTCTGGATCCGCTTCAAACTGTTTCACGAGTTAATCTCGTGGTTTTAGGTAACAAATCCCGCGACAAATTAGGAACCCTAACTGACTCTGCGCACGCCCGTACCGTCCGCACCACCACCGCGGACTGTTCGGACCACGGACCGTCCGGCCTCAGGGTCGGACCGTCCACGCTGCTCCTTTTAGCGTTCAACATATGCCCCCTGCCTTTTGGTGAAGGTTGACGAACCAAAAGCATATAAACTAAACCTGTTGTAAGTCATCGGCTTTTCAACATGGAGATCATTCAATAAAGCACCAATGTATAAAGACCGTTTTAGATTGTATTCTTCTCGGCCATGACCATTTGATCAATGGATCAAAAGGAATAGAATGGAGGTGTCTCCAGTCTGGATAGACAAAGGGACTATACATGTACCATTCCATGTTTGAACAGGATAATATACCGATGATGAGTAAACGGGTGGAAAGTACCCTAGTCTCATAGGATGAACAGGCGATGCTTGTTGTGTCGCCTTTCGGGCCATTTTGTTTACCCGTTTCGTCTTAGGAAGTGACCGAGGTTTCTTGGTTGACCGATCACGTAGAATGGTCTTCTTACTAGTATCCTTGGAGAGCAACTGATCAAATGTAGGGTCGGCTTTGATCAGCCGACTATATGTGTTCTGCCCTTACGTCTCCTTCCCTTTTAAAGCTTTGTGTGGAGGCTGACGTCTTTGGCCATAGGCGGACTGTCCGGCAGAGTTAGCCGGACCGTCTGTCTGAGCACCGGACAGTCCGCACGTATGTGCCAGACCGTCCGTGATGCTCAGGCCAGGCTGTCGTGTTTGGCTTATTAATTGTGCTTGCCCCCCGGTGCCTCCGGACTTTTTAGCCTTATCGTTCGGTGCCTTTCGAGTAATCTCCTTTTGTGATATATTTTACATGCGAGGATTGCCAATGATGATGTCTTTGCTTTTGCCTTTATCGGCCATTTCGGGCCGAACTAAGATCTTTTTGCATGCGATATCTATTGTATTAACAGAAAATGGTTGTGTGTCCACTTGCATCTCTTGAAAAGCCAACCGACCCTCATTTATGGCCGATTGTACCTGTTGACGAAAAACATTACAGTTATTGGTGGCATGAGAAAAAGAATTATGACACTTACAATAAGCACGTCTCTTTAATTCATCTATAGGAGGGATATTATGAGTTAATTTAATGTTACCATTTTTAAGTAGCTCGTTAAATATCTTATCGCATTTGGCAACATTAAAGGTAAATTTAATCTCTTCTTGCCGATTCTTTTGAACCGGCTGTAAGGAAGAACATGCCGAAGATTTGGCCTTTGTTGGCCAAATAAACTCAGCGGTATATACATCTGCGGATTCATCATCTGAACTATCCCGCTCTATTAGATGTATAGTACGGGCGGTCGATTTTGATGTCTCTTTAAATCGGCTTTCACAAGCTTGTCACACCCGGCTTAAGGAACAAAGCCAGGTGCATCTCATACATGCGCCAAAGAAGACAACATATATAATAACAGAGTGTATAGAGATAAATGTCACAATATAATTAGAGTATTTAATACATAGCGGAAGACTTACAAAAGTAAAAGATAAATATAACACGAACTAAGGATCGTCGGCGCCAATGTCAACTGAGAAATGCCACCTAGATCAGATCAAACTCCTCGCTTTGACTCCACCTGAAACCACCTGTTCTTCTCCTGTGGGGGGTGTGAGACAGCAAGGGTGAGCTCACACATGATCATAGCTCAACAAGTTGTGGGGAACCAGTGGACATGAACTCGCCAAAGGTGGGAGTTCATGAAGTGTAAGGCTGATCAATGATAGGGGTTAAAGCTGAGCATTGCTTTTAAGTAGTTGGTCAAAATTTTATTAGCAGTTACTAAGTGTAAGTGAATACCAAACCATAATAAAATAATAGAGAACAAAATTAATAATAAACCCATGCAAATGCAAATGACAAATTAAGTTTAGGTTCCATAATTTAATCATCGGAGAGTCCTGAGCCGCTCATGACCGTGAGCTCGGCTAGTATACCAGTTTTACACTCTGCAGAGGTTGTACCCTTTACCCACAAGTCGTGTTTCCCATGTCGCCAGGGTTAGCTAGGCCCTTAGACACTACCAAGGTGAATGGCTAGGGATCCACTACGAGGCCTTTACAAAGTTCCACTAGCTTCCAAAAACCCGCTACAGTTTATGGGAAGAGCACTTGCAAGAATCCCCCGTCTGACCGCCATCGCAGCAAAATCAACCCGAGAACCTCCTTGCATGCAACTCCCCTACTGCCCTTGCCCCTTTCGGGTAAGGTAGTCTTCCACTAGCTTTCCTAATTAGTTAGCCAAGGGGTCCCATTCCTCCCTTGTGGTGGCACGTGTTTCTCAAGTTAAGCTCCATGTTCCAATTAACAATAATATAATGATCTTGACATGAACATAAATAAAATAACATAATAACTAGAACATGGATATAATAAATGATTATCTCAAAACCGTATAGAGCAATAGCAAAAACTACCCATGTGATTCAAGGGTAAACAAGGTAATGAGATAAACAATCTAGGGTGACCTATTGGGTCCCATCAAAATTAAACCTATGCATGGTAAATGATTATAAAGAACATTATTAGGTAACAAAAGTGAATCAAGGGCACAACTTGCCTGACACTTGAGATTCCAGGTACCAACTTGCTTTTCAGATGACACGCGTCCTCACGCTACTCGTAGCAATACAAACAAACATGGTATAGATAAAATTAACATCACACCAAACATAAATACAAACTGAATAATAATAATCTATGCATTGCTATGAGACTAATGGAACTTGAATGGATCAAATCGGAGTTAAAATGGAGGAGATACGAATTTCCTAAGGTTTTATGTGATTCGCATCAGATTAACTAAGAAATAAATTTTAATGTGACTTTCATGTCAAAACAGAGACACTATGTGATAAACAACATTATTACAAAATTATAGGAATTGGAATGAATAAATTTGGACTAAGTATGCATTTTCTATGAATTAAACACACTCTTGTATTTATTTTTGCATTAATAAGTATTCTCCAAATGAATTTATTGATTTTCTAACTATCTGGACCGAGCACTAAATCTATAAAAATACGAGGGCGAAATCATAAGTGCTCCCCAGACTCAGCCCAACCCTAGGGTGGACGACGGGTTCTAATTCTAGCAAGTAGAGGGGCTCTTTAGCAAAATGGCACCGCGAAGGGGTATCTAGGGTTTTCGGCCGTAGGATTAGATATGGACGGCACGGATTAAATCAATCTTCATCCAAACCGGTACGGATTGCAGTCCACAGGATCGAGATCTGATGGTTACAATTTATTGAAACGCGATATGCTTCGAGCCGTAGGATATCAGATCTACGGTCAGCCCTAAGTGATACGCTAGAACTAATCTGGGCCACCCATTTCAGATCGACGGCCCCGAACCCTTCTCCTATCCAGGGACCAAACCGCGGCGGCGCTGCCCCCCTATGGCGGAGAGTTGGCCGGAGTTTGCCATCTCCGCGCACAAGCACCCAGACACCAATTCCCTAGTGCTACACGTAAAGCGAAATAAGGCGATCTCGATTGAGGGCTCCTTACCGGATTTCACAGTGTGGAGAGCTCCGCCCACGGTGAGCGGCGGATGCCGAGCTCCGGTGAGGAATTAACACGGGTTTACGCCCTCCTACGCTGAATTGGTGGCCGCTGTAGCTTCACCACGACTTGGAGATCTTCTGCAGCCACCCACTTAGGTCAAGGCAGTGGAGCACGCGCGCGTCAACGGCCGCGGAATCGTGACCCGCACGGCGGCGCCCGAATTTCTCTGATCTCCCACCATCAACGTCCCTCTCTCTCTCTCTGGACACAACTAGACGAGTAGGAAAGGGGGTAAGGCGGCGGTACGACTTGATTTTTATTCCCTAGCGAGGTGCCAACCCGCGCATGGCGCCCGGATAGTTGCAACGAGCTCTGCTCTTCGTGGTTCGTGCGGTTGACGGTGCCCTAGTTCATGCTTTGGCGCAGAGCGAGCGTGGATAAAGTCACCGCCAGCGGGGCCACTTCGTCGGTGTAATCGCTCGGGTCCGAGGGACACAGGCCGCTAGTAACAAACTCCGGATTCCCTGGAGCAAGGGGCAGTGCGGCACGCACGGCAAAGACCGGTAGAAGGGATAGAGCTGACAATGTGGGGCCCCCGTTGTTAGCGGCGGTAGGAGCGAGTCAAGGCACACGCGGTCATGAACTGGACAAGCGGGCCCACTGGTCAGAGTCCTAGGGTACGCGAGCGGCGCGGTGGAGCGGATGGGCCACCGAGGACGGAAAGTAACGATGGGCCGGCTGCCAGATTCGGCCCAAGGTGGGTGGTTTTCCTCTTTTTTTCTGTTTTTCTTATTTCATTTCCCTATTTCATTTTATTTCAAGTTTCAATTTCAATCTTCAAACGAATTCAATTCTAAGTTTTAACAAACAAAATAATCCCAGCATGATGTGATGATATTTTATTATTTATTTTATTATTTGAATAATATCGCTGCCTATTTCGTGAGAGAGAGAAAAGAATATTTCACTCATCCGAAAATAGAACTCTTTACGTTTATTAAAAGATTTTCAACTTTGACTTTTAATTTTGAGACTCCAATCCATCTTTTATAAAATAAAAAAATATATATAATATTGCCATTTACTTACTTTCAAGAAATATTTACTAATCTAATAAAACCCTTATGCATTTTTTTTCTGGTTTCAAGTTGAATTCCAGTTCCAAATTTTAACTCAAATATTTTGTACATACTTTTATGAATTCCAAAGTTAGGATTTTGGGATGTTACAAATCCTACCCCCCTAACAAAAATCTCGTCCTCGAGATTTAGGAAGGACTAGGGAAAAGATGGGGAAAATCTATGTGAAGCTCTTTCTTCTCTCTCCCAAGTAGCTTCATCTTCTCCATGGTGACTCCATTGCACTTTGCTCATCTTTATCACCTTATTTCTTGTAAATCGAGTCAAAGTATCAAGAATCTTGATAGGATACTCCATGTAAGTCAAATCACCCTGAACACTAAGCTCTTTCATTGGTAACTGTTTCTCAGGGACACAGAGACACTTCTTAAGTTGAGATACATGAAATACATTATGCACATCAGATAGATTATCAGGTAGCTCGAGTTGATAGGCCATCTCTCCAACTTGCCTAAAAACTCAGAATGGTCCAATATAGCGAGGGGACAATTTGCCCTTGACTTTGAATCTCCTCATTCCACGAAATGGTGACACCTTGAGGTACACATGATCTCCTTCCTCAAATTCCAGTGGTCTTCCTCTATTATCAGCGTAGCTCTTTTTCTTGGTCTGAGCTACCCTCAAGTTTTCCCTGATTATACAGACTTGTTCTTCTGCCTCTTGAATCAGTTCAGGCCCAAAGAACTGTCTTCCCCTAGTCTGATCCAATATAGAGGAGTCCTGCATTTCCTGCCATATAGGGTCTCGAACGGTGACATCTTCAGACTGGTCTGTTAACTATTATATGAGAACTCAGTATAAGGTAGACTCTTGTCCCAACTACTACCATGCTGAAGGGCACAAGCTCTCAACATGTCCTCCAATACTTGAGTAGTCCTTTCAGTCTGTCCTTCAGTCTGAGGATGGTAGGATGAACTATATTTCAACTTCGTATCCATATTCTCATGAAAACTTTTCCAAAATCTAGAGGTAAACTGTGATCCTCTATCCAAAATGATCTTCTTCGGTACACCGTGTAGAGACAAAATCCGAGCCACATATAGCTCTACCAATTGAGATCCCTTATAAGTAGTCTTGACCGGAATGAAATGAGCCACTTTGGTCAGTCTATCCACAATAACCCATATAGAATCCTATCCTTTCGAGGTGCGAGGCAATCCAGTAACGAAGTCCATACCAATCTCTTCCCACTTCCATTCGGGTATCTGCAGTGGATACAACAGTCCAGTTGGTCTCTGGTGTTCAGCCTTAACTCTTTGACACACATCGCACATAACCACATGTGCAGCCACATCTCTCTTCAATCCATATCACCAGTATTTCTACTTCAAATCCTGATACTTCTTGGTACTACCAGGATGAATAGAATGATCCGAGTCATGGGCTTCCTTCAGTATAGTCTCACGAAGGCTTTCAATATCAGGAACACATATCCTGTCCTTGAACCATACGGTGCCTTGCTCATCTTTCGTGAATTCCGGACCTCGACCTTCTGTAGTCAGATCCTTAATCTCTTGTATTTTAGCATCATCAATCTGTCCTTTGCGGATTTCTTGCTCTGAGGTAGGTTCCACATCAAGAATAACTCCTTTAGTGTGAGCAACTATTCCCAGGTTAAGTCTCCTGAAATCCTCAACAATCTCATCGGATAGCTGGGCAACCACAACTGAATGAATATGCTCCTTTCGACTCAAGGCATCTGCAACCAAATTTGCCTTGCCCGGGTGATGGTGAATCTCCAAATCATAATCCTTAATAAGCTCCCACCAACGGCGTTGCCTAAGGTTGAGATTCTTCTGAGTGAATATATACTTCAAACTCTTATGATCCGTGTATACTTGACACTTAATTCTCATAATATAATGTCTCCAAATCTTAAGCGCATGCACAACGGCTGCCAATTCCAAGTCATGAGTGGGGGTAGTTCAACTCTTGTTTCCGCAACTGTCGAGACGCGTAGTCGGTCACATGTCCTTCTTGCATGAGCACACATCTTAAGCCTTGGCCACATGCATCACAATAAATATCAAATCCCTTTTGTAGATCTGGCATAATCAACACTGGTGGTGACATCAATTTCTTCTTTAATCGATGAAAGCTATCTTGGTACTTCTCATCTCACTTAAACTCTCTCCCCTTCTCCAGAAGCGAGGTCATAGGCTTAGCCATCTTAGTAAATCCTTCACTAAATTTCTGATAATATCCTGCAAGTTCCAAGAAACTCCGGACTTCAGTAACTATAGTGGGTACGCTTCACACCACTATCTCCTTGACTTTAGCAGGATCCACTGAAATTCCTCCATTAGAAATGATATGTCCAAGGAATGGCACCTCGTCAATCCAAAACTCGCATTTACTGTACTTGGCGTAGAGTTGATTATCTCGTAGCTTCTATAGCACCAATATCAGATGTTCCTCATGATCACTATCACTCTTGGAAAAAAAATATCGTCGATGAAAACCACGATGAATCTTGTCCAGATCATGAACACCTTATTCTTTAGATCCATAAAATAGTTGGTGCATTAGTTAGTCCAAATGACATAACAGTGAACTCATATAAACCATAATATGAAGTCGAGAAGTCCGTCTTGGGAATATCCGATGGCCTGATCTTCATTTGATGGTATCTCGATCGGAGATCTATCTTCGAGAATATCCCAGCATCTCTCATCTGATCAAATAAATCTTCAATGCGTGGTAACGGATACTTGTTCTTTACAGTAACATCATTAAGGGATCTATAATCCACGCACATCCTTTGTGATCCATCTTTCTTCTGTACAAACAGAACTGGCGCTCCATAAGGTGAAGAATTCAGACAAATATACCCAGCATCTTGTAACTCTGTTAACTGCTTCTTAAGTTTTTTTAACTCTTCTACAGACATCCTATATGACCATTTGGGAGTAGGAGTAGTCTCAGGTAAGAGATCAATAGCAACTCAACTTCCATATCTAGTGGCATCCCTAATAACTCCTCTAGAAAGACGTCCGGAAAATCTCTAACTGCACGGATGTTGTTACCCACAAACTTCTCATCTACTAAGAATGCCGCTAGTCTGATGGTGGTAGTTACTGCAACTTCAACTTCAAATCTTTGTCCTTTGGAACTGGTGAGTTCTACGATTCCCTTAACACAGTGTATAAACCGCCTTTGCCTTTCTTAACCATGACATACCAAGGATCACGTCTATAGTGCTCTCTTCTAACACTATAGGGGTAGCCCATCTGGGTTAGAAATACAGGGTAAGAAAGGAAGAATTGTAGACAAGTCGAGTAATTATGAGGAATGTTACTATGGGGGATTTATTAGCTAAGTAGATTAGTGTGTCACCTACTAAAGTTAATTCATTACCTTATGGTGGTACATGCTAAGATGTGCATATATAATATCTCAATCAATCAAAGAAGCAAATCAAGCATTTCTCATCAGAACAATCAACCAACATTTTTTTAATAGAGAAAATAGTTTTAATTTTGTCTTAGGTCTCCTATCTCTAAAAAAATCATAAGTGTAGGATTCCAAGGTGAGAAATCCATCTTGTCTTAGAGTAGAAAGATAAGAATGATCAGAGTAGAACAATAGAAGGTGAGACATGATCAAGATAAGGTAAGTATAGAATGAATTAGAGTAAGGTAAGTAGGTAAGGATTGTCCATTTCTATCTAGGTTTCGTCCTACAGTCAACATTTCCTCTGATACCACTTCTGTCACACCCGGCTTTAAGGAACAAAGCCAGGTGCATCTCATACATGCGCCAAAGAAGACAACATATATAATAACAGAGTGTATAGAGATAAATGTCACAATATAATCAGAGTATTTAATACATAGCGGAAGACTTACAAAAGTAAAAGATAAATATAACATGAACTAAGGATCGTCGGCGCCAATGTCAACTGAGAAATGCCACCTAGATCAGATCAAACTCCTCGCTTTGACTCCACCTGAAACCACATGTTCTTCTCCTGTGGGGGTGTGAGACAGCAAGGGTGAGCTCACACATGATCATAGCTCAACAAGTTGTGGGGAACCAGTGGACATGAACTCGCCAAAGGTGGGAGTTCATGAAGTGTAAGGCTGATCAATGACAGGGGTTAAAGCTGAGCATTGCTTTTAAGTAGTTGGTCAAAATTTTATTAGCAGTTACTAAGTGTAAGTGAATACCAAACCATAATAAAATAATAGAGAACAAAATTAATAATAAACTCATGCAAATGCAAATGACAAATTAAGTTTAGGTTCCATAATTTAATCATCGGAGAGTCCTGAGCCACTCATGACCGTGAGCTCGGCTAGTATACCAGTTTTACACTCTGCAGAGGTTGTACCCTTTACCCACAAGTCGTGTTTCCCATGTCGCCAGGGTTAGCTAGGCCCTTAGACACTACCAAGGTGAATGGCTAGGGATCCACTACGAGGCCTTTACAAAGTTCCACTAGCTTCCGAAAACCCGCTACAGTTTATGTGAAGAGCACCTGCAAGAATCCCCCGTCTGATCGCCATCGCAGCAAAATCAACCTGAGAACCTCCTTGCATGCAACTCCCCTACTGCCCTTGCCCCTTTCGGGTAAGGTAGTCTTCCACTAGCTTTCCTAATTAGTTAGCCAAGGGGTCCCATTCCTCCCTTGTGGTGGCACGTGTTTCTCAAGTTAAGCTCCATGTTCCAATCAACAATAATATAATGATCTTGACATGAACATAAATAAAATAACATAATAACTGGAACATGGATATAATAAATGATTATCCCAAAACCGTATAGAGCAATAGCAAAAACTACCCATGTGATTCAGGGGTAAACAAGGTAATGAGATAAACAATCTAGGGTGACCTATTGGGTCCCATCAAAATTAAACCTATGCATGGTAAATGATTATAAAGAACATCATTGGGTAACAAAAGTGAATCAAGGGCACAACTTGCCTGACACTTGAGATTCCAGGTACCAACTTGCTTTTCAGATGACACGCGTCCTCATGCTACTCGTAGCAATACAAACAAACATGGTATAGATAAAATTAACATCACACCAAACATAAATACAAACTGAATAATAATAATCTATGCGTTGCTACGAGACTAACAGAACTTGAATGGATCAAATCGGAGTTAAAACGGAGGAGATACGAATTTCCTAAGGTTTTATGTGATTGGCATCAGATTAACTAAGAAATAAATTTCAATGTGACTTTCATGTCAAAACAGAGACACTATGTGATAAACAACATTATTACAAAATTATAGGAATTGGAATGAATAAATTTGGACTAAGTATGCATTTTCTATGAATTAAACACACTCTTGTATTTATTTTTGCATTAATAAGTATTCTCCAAATGAATTTATTGATTTTCTAACTATCTGGACCGAGCACTAAATCTATAAAAATACGAGGGCGAAATCATAAGTGTTCCCCAGACTCAGCCCAACCCTAGGGTGGACGGCGGGTTCTAATTCTAGCAAGTAGAGGGGCTCTTTAGCAAAATGGCACCGCGAAGGGGTATCTAGGGTTTTCGGCCGTAGGATTAGATATGGACGGCACGGATTAAATCAATCTTCATCCGAACCGGTATGGATTGCAGTCCACAGGATCGAGATCTGATGGTTACAATTTATTGAAACGCGATCTGCTTCGAGCCGTAGGATATCAGATCTACGGTCAGCCCTAAGTGATACGCTAGAACTAATCTGGGCCACCCATTTCAGATCAACGGCCCCGAACCCTTCTCCTATCCAGGGACCAAACCTCGGCGGCGCTGCCCCCCCCTACGGCGGAGAGTTGGCCGGAGTTTGCCATCTCCGCGCACAAGCACCCAGACGCCAATTCCCTAGTGCTACACGTAAAGCGAAATAAGGCGATCTCGATTGAGGGCTCCTTACCGGATTTCACAGTGTGGAGAGCTCCGCCCACGTTGAGCGACGGATGCCGAGCTCCGGTGAGGAATTAACACGGGTTTACGCCCTCCTACGCTGAATTGGTGGCCGCTGTAGCTTCACCACGACTTGGAGATATTCTACAGCCACCCACTTAGGTCAAGGCGGTGGAGCACGCGCGCGTCAACGGCCGCGGCATCGTGACCCGCACGGCGGCGCCCGAATTTCTCTGATCTCCCACCATCAATGTCCCTCTCTCTCTCTCTGGACACAACTAGACGAGTACGAAAGGGGGTAAGGCGGCGGTACGACTCGATTTTTATTCCCTAGCGAGGTGCCAACCCGCGCATGGCGCCCGGATAGTTGCAACGAGCTCCGCTCTTCGCGGTTCGTGCGGTTAACGGTGCCCCAGTTCGTGCTTTGGCGCAGAGCGAGCGTGGATAAAGTCACCGCTAGCGGGGCCACTTCGTCGGTGTAATCGCTCGGGTGCGAGGGACACAGGCCGCTAGTAACAAACTCCGGATTCCATGGAGCAAGGGGCAGCGCGGCATGCACGGCAAAGACCGGTAGAAGGGATAGAGCTGACAATGTGGGGCCCCTGTTGTCAGCGGCGACAGGAGCGAGTCAAGGCGCACGCGGTCATGAACTGGACAAGCGGGCCCACTGGTCAGAGTCCTAGGGTACGCGAGCGGCGCGGTGGAGCGGATGGGCCACCGAGGACGGAAAGTAACGATGGGCCGGCTGCCAGATTCGGCCCAAGGTGGGTGGTTTTCCTCTTTTTTCTGTTTTTCTTATTTCATTTCCCTATTTCATTTTATTTCAAGTTTCAATTTCAATCTTCAAACCAATTCAATTCTGAGTTTTAACAAACAAAATAATCCCAGCATGATGTGATGATATTTTATTATTTGAATAATATCGCTGCCTATTTCGTGAGAGAAAGAAAAGAATATTTCACTCATCCGAAAATAGAACTCTTTACGTTTATTAAAAGATTTTCAACTCTGACTTTTAATTTTGAGACTCCAATCCATCTTTTATAAAATAAAAATATATATAATATTGCCATTTACTTACTTTCAAGAAATATTTACTAATCTAATAAAACCCTTATGCATTTTTTTTCTGGTTTCAAGTTGAATTCCAGTTCCAAATTTTAACTCAAATATTTTGGACATACTTTTATGAATTCCAAAGTTAGGATTTTGGGATGTTACAAAGCTAAAGCCCGCTGATGTAGCTGGGCTATCGAAAAGAACTGGGTCCCATCTAATTTGTCTCTTAAGTAGGATAGCAACCCATTAAAAGCTAACCCTGCTAGGTCTTTGTCTGTGACATGGATCCAAAAGCATCAGTTTCTAGTGTCTCAGAACCTCCAGATATAATCATTAACCGATTCTTCGCGTCCTTGACGGACTAAAGCTAAGTCAGCTAGCCCTAATTCATATTCCCCGACAAAGAAATGTTCATGAAATTTACTTTCTAACTTATTACAGGAATTAATGGAATTAGGAGGCAGGGCGGCGTACAATGCAAAAGCGGTACCAGTAAGGGATAAAGAAAATAACCGAACATGAAATGCTTCTCCATCGGCCAATTCGCCTAGGTGTGCTAGGAACTGGCCTATGTGTTCGTGTGTGCTTCTCCCATTCTCACCAGAAACTTAGAAAATTCCGGTATCCTTGCCCCTTGTGGATATGGGACAGTGTCAAACCGGTGATTATATGGCTTTTGGTATGATTGCCCTACTCTGGCTACACTAACTCCGAACTTATCTCGAAATAGTTCAGTCATCTCTTCACTAATTTTTCCGTTGCACCCGGTGGCAGACCACCAGATCCTGGGCTATGGGGCTCATTTGGTCGGGCATTAGTATACCGACCTTCTTGCCGTGACCGATCGATAGTGTTGATTGGTCTGTGATTGTATGGTGCGTTATGGTTTAAATATGTAGAGGGCGAAACATACTGCTGCTGTGGTGTGCAATAATTTGGTGCATGGTGTGCAACAGCAGGTTCTGCATATGTGTATTCGGTTTGTACAGTGGTACATCCGAACTAGCCGGTCGTGTTCGTCATTATTAGGGCACCACGCGACAGTCTTGGTACGGCCCCGGACTGTCCGGCATAGAAAGCCGGACGGTCCGTGTAAGGGTCGGACGGTTCGACCGCGTCCAGGGTCGCAGATCTGCCAAGCAGGGACGGCGGTGGTCCTAGGGCGGCCCCAGACTGTCCGGCAGAGCAAGCCGGACGGTCCGTGTATGGGCCGGACGGTCCAGGCAGAAGCTCGGACGGTCCAACCGTGTTCAGGGGCGCCGATCTGCCAAGCAGGGATGGCGGTGGTGGTACTTTCCCTGGATATGAGTTCATCGGCATACCATATAATGGTTGGGGTTGCAAATCCCCATTTGTTGCCGATGTATTAGACATAGATATCCTATTACTAGTCTCATATGATGGAAAACTAGGAGCAACAGACTTCTCCAACGTACTCGTTAATTTTCTAATTGACTCTTCTAACCCTACTATCTGTTGTTTTATTTGATCCTGCTGCTGATCTACGTAATATTTAATAGATTGGATATCGTCGGGTTTACTTACGTTGGGGACTTGAAGCGAAGATAGAAGAGATGCAACGTCGGTCTCTCCATGTTTGATAACCTTCTGGTGGCGATCCACTGTGTATTACGACAAGAATTTCTCCTTCGCTTGGCGCATGTAGTCCTCGTATTGCTGTTGCTCATCGGCTGTTAGATTTTCGACAGCCATCTTTAGGATATTATCTAGGGAGATATAGATGTGATCTTTAGAACCGGCCATTTGAGGGCCTAATTTTTAGTAGATCTAGACACCAAATTCCCCAGCGGAGTCGCCAAAAGTGTGTTGACACCTTTTTCGGGCGCCAAACACTCAACAAGAACTGGCGGCGGTGCTCTCTGCACATGCGCGGACGGTCCGCGGCCAGGGGCCGGATGGTCCACGACCTGGCACAGGGCTAGGGTTCCCTGCCTGACGGCCGGACGGTCCGCGCCCTGGGGCCGGACGGTCCGCATGTGCGCAGGGGCGGCGAAAGGTCGCCAGCGGTGCCTGGATCTCGCTCCCGGGAGGGATCCCATCGGGGAGGAGAGAACCTAGGAGTTGTCTAGGCTCAGCAGGCCGACCTAGACTCCTCTAATCGACATAGAGTCGAAGAGAAGCGAAGAATTTGGGGATTGAGAGGCTAACCTAGAACTAGACTAGAACTACTCCTAATGCATAAGGTAAAAACGAGAAATAGACTTGATTTGATCGATTGTTGGGGGGTTCAATCGGCCGTAGCCCTTCATCTATATAAAGGGGGAGGTCTGGATCCGCTTCAAACTGTTTCACGAGTTAATCCCGTGGTTTTAGGTAACAAATCCCGCGAGAAATTAGGAACCCTAACTGACTCTGCGCACGCGCGGACCGTCCGCGCCACCACCGCTAACTGTCTGGACCGCGGACCGTCCGGCCTCAGGGTCGGACCGTCCGCACTGCTCCTTTTAGCGTTCAACACTACCACGAGACCCTGTAGAATGCTCCAGCCATAGGATGCTTCTAGATTTAAGGGGTAGTTGGCTAAAAACTATTAACCGTTTTATTAAAAATAGCTAATAGCTGAACTATTAGCTAGGGTTTAGATATCTCCGACTAATTTTAGCTGTTAACAATTATCTCTAGCGCATTCAAATGTTCTCTTAGTTCTTTTGGATGACCCGAGCACCTATGGGTACTCGAATTTCTAAAACACGATGCCTCCTGAGAAAATAAAGAAGTTCCCAATTTTGTTAAATATGAAAGAATCAGCAAAGGATATAGCTAGCCTTTGTCCCAACAATAGAGCTATCCCTAAAGGTACAATGTCTTGTTCAAGGTCTACTCCCAACGATCTCATGGTGTTGTATATGTCTAGAGGGATGAATGGTCTCCTGTCAAATTTGAACATGTAAAAACTTACTAGCAATATGAGCGACAATGTCACTTGATGCCTAGCACTGTTGTATAATGCACGACACTGTCACGCAAACTTAAATCTACCTAAGTTAAAACTTACCACGTGAAAAGTAGACCATGTAAATTTCTTATTCTACTGGGATAAGATAGAGCCTAATACATCAGCAAAATATCCACTATATATAGCAATAAGTTAACTAAATATCAAACATAGATATATCATATGTGCAAATAAGTGTTGTAAAAGCAAAAACACACATAGACAGGGATGTGGTTTACATCACCACAAAAGGCTTGCTTATCTCTACATTGTTGAGGAAACAACTAATGCCTTGGGTTCACAAACCCTATTCGCGTTCACAAGTCAAGAGCTCAAGCCCTCGAGATGAGTTCTTACTTTAATTATATGGTGAATACAAACCTTTGGGGCTCCAACAGAGAGCAATGCAACTCACTGGACGACACTCTAGCCAATTAGGAGCAATGCTCTAAGGGTAAGAGATTCAATCACCAGCTGGAGTGAGCATCAATGCTCTTAAAAGGAAGAACAAGTGCAGAATCTCAAATCTCTGATTTGGAAGCTCTAATCTCTCAGAAGTTCACTTAGAAATAATTTTTAAAGAGTTAGGAGCTTAAATGGAGTGAGCGAGAGTGAACGGAAATTTTGAACACTGGTCTGTTCAGATTCAATAGTGACTATTGGGGGTAACATGGGAGGGGTATAAATACCCTTACCAGCCCAACGACTACTTTAATACTCAACACTACTAGGTGAGGAGCGATAGTGCCACGCATGCTTTGAAGTCCAAAAGTATATGATATTTTATGGCTATTTTATGGGCCTTATGGAGTATGTGTGGTAAAATAAGAGCATTGGTTTTGCATTCAAGCTTGCAAATTGAATCCCCCTTCATTGTACTCCACTTGAATCTATGAAAGGAAAATTGAAGTCTCTCTTTGGTATGAAAGGCCAAGTTTTTACAAAAGAAGTGAGTTGGGGTTCTACTTACATCAACAACTACTTGCGGGGAGCTTCAATAGTGTCAAAAAGATATATGTGAAAGAATAACACAATGCAAAAACATTAGAGTATATAGCTGTAAGAATTTCAACACATTACCACCACTCCCTGCCTAGCATTGCGACAACGTGACACTGCTGGACATCTATGAGGCAGTACCGTGTGAAATTCTTACAACAAAAATGTCAAAAAATCACCAGCCACAAGTATATAAAAGTACTGAAACATGCTTAGATAAATATAGATAAGTTCAAAAATAAATAGTCAAGAGAATAATTATTACAAGCCAAGTTTAGAATGAGTGTAGTGCCATCCTAACTCTATCAAATCTCGTCTCATAGCTAAGCAAACAAACAAGGCCCATGGCAATAGAAGATTAGACACCAAGTGCCAGAAAGGAAAAAGAAGAAAAATAAAGAAGTCAACCATCATCTTCCCTGATTGTGTCTCATGGAATGTCTAGAGATTGCAATTTAACCCACAAGCCCGAAACCCAATGAATACTCAACCTGATGGGTGATGGTACGAGTGAAGATTTTGACCTACATGTGCAACCCACACCTGACCTGAAGTTTCGCGGGTGTGGGTTTCTATTTGGTTCATTCTTTATTTTACAAAAAATGATTAAGATACAATAATAATTATTTTGAATAAGTAACTTGGCTAATAATCCAAAAAATGTTTTGTTGTTGCTCAACGTGAGAAGGCTTTGAATTTGTAGATATAACTCAATTAATGCCAATATTTAATTGGTTATAGATAAATTATGTTTAAAAGTATACACTGAGTAAAAACTCGTGGGTGACCCAAAACTCGATGGGTTCGGGTTTGGAATGGCACCCTGGGTGTGATCGTGGGCAGCTTTCAGTAAACTTCATGGAGTGTGATCGCGGGTAGCTTTGATCCTACAAAATATGATTTAAAACACACAAACTTGGTCTTAAAGTTAGAGTTAGTGCAAATTGAACCAAGTTTGAGAGGAAAGAAAGAGAGAGAAGTTCCCTTCACTTGATTGCTCTATCAATATATGAGTTATCACAAGCGAGAATAGAGAACTTAGGAAGAGGAAAAATCACAGTAAAGTAAATGGCATAAGAGACACAATGATTTTTATGCCGTGGTTTGACCAAAGCCTACCTCTATGGTGTGGTGTCCTCCTTAAGATAAGGGTTGCAATCAACCCTCTCAAGTGATTCAAAGATCAAACTTGAGTACCACAGTTTCTTCCATATATCACAATCCCGTTTGTGAGGAATCTCCACAGATTGGATTCTCTCACAGCCTTACAAGATGATCGCAATCAAAACCAGAGTAAGCGAGGGAGAAAGAACACACACGCAAGAAATGCAAAGACAAGAGCGCAAGAACACATTGACAGAGTTACAGCTCAAAAAACAACTCAAATCTATCTAGAATCACTCGAAGGCGTGGTCACAACGTATTAGAATGTTGTATAGATTTTGAGGTGCTTGGGTGCTGCTACAAGGCACCTATGGGTCTTTTTTATAGCCCCAAGGGAGCTATGAGCCGTTGGAGCTTCACTTAGAAGCCTAAAAGCTTCCCTGTCTGCAAGTGCACCAGATTGTTCGGTGTGCACCAGACAGTGCATAGTAAACGAGCATCAAATCAATCAGAACGTCTGACTTCCTTTTCTAAGGGGTACGAAACCGTTCGGTGGGGGCACCTGACTGTTCGATGCTCCTAGTCGACCGTTGGACATCGAGCTAGCCGCGAAGTAGTTATTGGATGATTCCACGCCTGACTGTTCGGTGATGAGCCTAGACCGTCAGGTGAATTATAGCCGAAAATCCTGAGGCTGAGGAGTTGGCCATACATGCCACTAGCCTATCCAGCGTGCCCACGGGACTGTTCGGTGGTACCCAGACCAGCCCAAAATCTTCTCTTTTGAGCCAAACTTTTTCAACTTCTTTGGGCTCGACTTTAGAAGTCCCCTAGCACTTAGACAAACATAGTTAGCACATAAAACAATTGACTAAGTGTTGGGGTCATACCTTTTTATCCACTTTCTCTAGGATTTGCAATATGCCTAAAACTCATGTTTATGTTGCTTTGCTCAAAGTTGCACTTCTACCCCTGCAATTCAGCTCATATAGACTTGTTGACTTCAACTTGCTTTTGCTAGACCCTGTG
Source organism: Zea luxurians (assembly GCA_029449295.1). NCBI lineage: Eukaryota > Viridiplantae > Streptophyta > Magnoliopsida > Poales > Poaceae > Zea > Zea luxurians. Next base: position 89,090,044 of record JAOPSE010000001.1, on the reverse strand, counting down.
CTCATGCTCATATCAAAGTGATTAGTCCAATGTTGTGTGTTGGGAAATTAATCACCAAAACAAATAGAAATGGCTTAAGGGCACATTTCCCTTTCAATCTCCCTCTTTTTGGTGATTTATGCCAACACTCCTAAAGCAACTAAAAATTGACCAACTTAACCAAATATGAGTTAAAGATTCCAAATTAAAGTCCAAACTAAAAATAGTAGATACATAGGATTTGGCATATTTGGATCATTTAGCCACCACTCGTTTTGAATTTTGCAATCAAACTCATTTTTCTAAGTTCTAAGTTAAGAACTTCTTGGTTCTGCAAAACAACTCATTTGCAAAACATTTGTTTTGGTCAAACTCCCAAAAGCTCCCCTTTCTTTCATAAGAGAACCATGCCACACAAGAGAGTAGATTTTGCAATTCGAGAGCTCCTCTTTGCAATCAAGAGGGTTTTGATAAAAAAGACAAGTTAAAAACTCAAAAACTCCTAAAATTCTAAACGATGGTTGATCCAGTTGTTTTAGCCTTAATTTCTCCCCCTTTGGCATTAAGCACAAAAACGGAGAAACTAGTGGCCTAACCTCATTGACTCACCAAAAATAACAAATGAAGAACAAAAAGGCAATGAAAACTATAACACCTCAAATCCATTAATTAAATTAATACCATAGTAGTCATTTAAAACTTAGTATAGAGAGTAAGGTAGAAATTTAAATCAAGTGCTTGATCTCATTTATCTTTAGAGAATGATTTTTGTCTGATAATAATTGATTGGTGATTTTTTTAATTTTCTTTTATGTGAAATCTAATTAATTAATATAGAAACATTGGTCCAAAAATAAATATTTTAATTATAAATAATTTTGGTATAATTATTATGATTTTTGAAATATTTAAAAAATATTTATTTATATTTTTATAGGATATAAAAATAAAAGAAAAATGAAACACTAGCTAGTTGGCCGAACTAGCCCATCAGGAAGCCCAACCGGCCACCGCCTCCCCCACTCCCCCTTTCTCTCTCTTACAGGCGGGGCCCACCCCGGCCCCTTCCCCTTCCTCCAGCCGTGTAACACCCGGTTTTAGCGGACAAAGTCGGGTGCATCTCATACATGCGCCAAAGAAGACAACATATATAATCACAGAGTATATAGAGATAAATGTCACAATAATCAGAGTACTTAATACATAGCGGAAGACTTACAAAAATAAAAGATAAGTATAACAGGATCTAAAAACTATCCTTGGCGCCAGAAAGTCAACTGGGAGACGCCACCTAGATCGAATCGAACTCCTCGTTGTGGCTCCTCTTGAACCACCTGTTCTTCTCCTGTGGGGGGTATGAGACAGCAAGGGTGAGCTCACACATGATCATCGCTCAACAAGTTGTGGGGAATAATGTGGCATGAACTCACCAAAGGTGGGAGCTCATGAAGTGTAAGGCTTATCAAAGAAAATGGTTAAAGCTGAGCATTGCTTTTAATGTTGGTCAAACTTTTATTAGCAATTACTAGATGTAAGTAAATACCAAAACTTAATAAAAGTAATAGAACAAAATTAATAAATAATCCCATGCAAATGCAAATGACAAATTGAATTTAGGTTCCATAAATTAATCATGTGAGGGTCCGAGCCGCTCATGACCGTGAGCACGACTAGTATACTAGTTTTACACTCTGCAGAGGTTGCGCATCTTTACCCACAAGCCGTGTTACCCATCTGCCAAGGGGTCATGAATCCCATACACCTCTACCAAGGAAGCGAGGCAGGGTAACACTACGAGGCCTTTACAAAGTTCCACTAGCTTCAGAAATCCCGCTACAGTTTATAGGAAGCTCCAGTGCAGGGTTCTTGCCTGACCGCCATCGCAGCAAAATCAACCAAGGACCTCCCTACACTGACCACTCCCCTACTGCCCTTGCCCCTTTCGGGTAAGGAAGACCTCCACTAGCTTTCCTAGTTAATCAGCCAAGGGCGTCCCATTAAACCCTTGTGGTAGCACTGTTTTCCCGGGTGGTCGCTCCATGTTCCAATTAACATAATGATCTTATCATGAGCATAAATAATATAACAAAATAATTGGAACATGGATATAATAAAATATTAATCCCAAAACCATATAGAGCAATAGCATAACTACCCAGGTGATTCATGGATAAACAAGGTAAAAAGGATAATCAATCTAGGGTGACCTATTGGGTCCCATCAAAATTAAACCTATGCATTGAATAGTGATAATAAAGAATATTATTGGGTGAATGAAAGTGATCAAGGGCACAACTTGCCTGGGACTTGAGATTCCAGGTACCAACTTGCTTTTCAGATGACTCGTGTCCTCACGCTAGTCATAGCAATACAAACAAACATGGTATAGATAAAATTAACATCACACCAAACATAAGTACAAACTGAATAATAATGATCTACGCGTCACTACGAGATCGTGGAATCGAGAACCACTAGAATCGGAGTTATGGTTAAGGAGTTGTGATTCTATAGAAGATCTATGGGATTAAGATATTAAAGTATATTATGAATTGGTTAGTATAAATCATATGAGAGAATATCTTATAAATAATTAACTCACTTTGATCCAGTAGTTTATAAGTAGTTTAACCGGGCTAACCAACATCAGTTAAATACCGATCTAATTATAAAATAATGAGACATGACATAATAAATGTTGTTATTGCATAGTAAATATTTGTACGAGACTAACGCAACTTGAACGAGTCAAATCAGAATTAAAACGAAGGGGTTATGAATTTCCGAGGGTTTTATGTATTTGATACAAGATTAAATAGGATATCAACTTTTAATGTGACATTTATGTCAAAATAGTGGTACTAAATGATAAACAATAATATTATAGAATTATAGAAATTGGAATGGACTCATTTGGACTTAATATGAATTTTCTATGGATTTAACAAGATTCTGGAATTGTTTTTATATAAGAAATTCATTTTATAAATCAATTTATCTGATCCACCATTTCCCTAAACCGAGCCTCAATTACCATATAAGACAAGGGCTTCTGCGTAAGTATTCCCGTGACTCAGATTTACCCCACGGTGGACTGCGGGTTTATTCATAAAAAGGACAGGGAGTCTTATGCAAAAAGTGGTGGCCGAAGGGGTATTGGCCAATCCTAGCCGCACGATCTAAAATCAACCGTCCAGATTAGATCATTTTATTACGAAACAACGCGCGATCACAGACGAACGACAACCGTCGATTCCGAGATCTGCGAACGAGATCAGTTCTAAACCAATGATTCGCGCCAACCGCACGATTAGAGATCCAATGGCTCAGACCCATCCTATCCCTACCGGTACGTAGACTAGATCATGACCAATGCCCCTGGATCCAACGGCACTCGGGCTTCCTTCCCCCATTCTGCCACCTAGGCGCGGAGTAGCAGAGGCCCGCGGCGGCGCTAGGATCACCCACGGCGGGGTTCCACCGGCGCACAGCCGATGCGGTACGCACATAGCCCACCCGGCCATACGAGGAGAATTTACCCATCTTAGAACCAAGGCGAAACTCTACTGAGAATTCGTACCTACAATGGTGGCGCCGAAATCTCGGACTACGGCAAGCGTGACGCTGGAGGCAGGGCGCTCGCACCGGTGAGCGATTCTTCCTTGATATGGTGGAACTCCGATTCAATAGGGCTCCACCTGGGTTCTCCACGCGGCGGTGAAGCCTTCCCCGCTGATTCTTCGACCGCCCAACGCCGTAGCTCGGGATATTCTCACGGCGGCACGGAGGTGGACCAATGGAGTTGGCTATGATGGAGATCGGAGGCAAGTGCGCGTCTACGCCCTGATGACCAATTCACGACGTCCCCGAACACCAGACGCTCAGGCGGGCCACCCAGGCCGGTGCCTGAGGGTTTGACGGCGACCCTCGCGCTACAAGGGCGGTGGCGACTTTCTTCTTTCTCTCTCTCCTCTTCGTCTGTTCTCTGAATGGCGCCTGGTGGTTTGATGCATTGCTCACAACGGGGCATGGCTGGGATTCAATTTTTATACCCAAGAACGGATAGAGTCCGAGCGTGGATCAAGGAATTGGATCCGTAGTCCTCGCGGTGAATTCGTTGATTCGGTTACGGAGCTCGTGTGGGGATATCGCGCTGCTGCGGTCAGTTAGAGAGGATAGGGATGATTCCGACCAACTGCGAGTGTGCGGGGAAGACTGACACCTTGGCCCCATGCATCGGCACTTCAGCCGAAGTTGGGCCACGCGGAGAGATGAGTGTGGAGTGGGCTGGGTTGCGCAGCAGGGAATGGCCAGCTGGGCCGAATAGGTGGTCTGCGGCCAAGTTGCCATGTTTTCTTTTTTTTTTATTTCCTGTTTTCTTTTATCCTTAACTCTTTTAAATCCAAGTTTGAATTCAAACTTATTTGGGAATTTGAATCTATTTTACTTGTGCAGTTTGGTCAAACCATCATAGCAAGGTTTTATTTATCCCATATTTTGTGTTATTTTGTATAGTAGTTTTCCTTTACTTCTCTAATTTCTAAAGTTGCAAATTAGGTCTCAAATCACAATATTAACATAATTATATTTTTTATCGATATTACCATTGTTTATAAATACATAATACAATAAACTCCAGTATGGTGCACAAGTTGTTCATGCCTCATTTCTTTTATTTACTCATTCTTAATTACAGTTATTCTCGTGTTGAAATGAATGTATGAAACACAAATAAGGAGATCAGCTATATTAACACTGTTTACATTTTTGGGTATTACAAGCCGCGCCCGCGTCGGACCGTCCGTGCCCGTGCTGCCTTGCCTCCCCGGTCGAGCCTCCTCGCTTTCCCGAGTCGGAAACGGCCGTGCCCCTTCCCTTCCTCTCCCTCTTCACTCCTCCATTGTAGGAGAAATCGACACCATTAATGGCCGCTGACCCTCTCCCTCTTCCTCTCCTCCCTCTATAAACGTCGGCCCCTGCCAAGCTGTCAATATACTAGTGAATATTATGATTTGGAAATCATGTGTATGTAAACAATTGATTTTAATTGTATGTGATGAACTAGTATATTATTATCAGTCGTATGCTGTATGTTAGTTGCTTGCAATTATTTTAGAATTTATGTTTAGAAAGAAGAATGACAGGATTTGGCAGACCACGTGTTAGTAATGAAAACACTAGATGAGTAATTTCACAATTTACTTTGTTTTTAAGGAATTTTAGAATTTGTCGAGTAGTTTATACTCATAGGTTCATATACTTAATTTAGATCTACTAAATAAATAATAGAAGCTTTATTAATAGTGAGATAATATAAGTAGTACCCGTGTTCATAATAATTTAAATATTGTAGTCCAATCAGTGGTTTAATTCATTATTAAAATTATTTGACCTCTGTTTATTATGATGACATTTTTCTTTAGAAAGAAAAGATAAAACTAAAAGTAGACATATGTTTATGGTAGAGATAATTAATTGATAATTAATTTATTCTGTAGAATTGGTTAAATCATTACATCTAAGCTACATAAAACATTTTCGTTGTCAAATGTCCATATAACGTTCACTAGTGACAATCCAAAATAGAATTTACATTTTGTGTCGTAGCAAAGGGATGTCAATACGAGTAGACCAATAATATGATTACGAACTCAGTTTTATTCTAGACATTTCTATATAGTTTGTTTGGTATATGTTTTGGTGTATGTTATTCATGTAATGGTGTATGTTTATTCATTTGGTGAATATTTTCTTTTGTATGTACGATATGTGAATCTATATTAGAAGCTGATTTCGTGGTAGAAGATCAAAATACGTTTGAAGACGTTCCGCAGGATACCTTTGACCAAGGCAAGTGGATTCTCCATCTGCATTTATGTTTTTACCCAAATAATGCATATAATAATGTTTACTTTTGAATATTTGCATAAATTTGATGGGATTTGCCTAAGTAGGATTTTCTAGAAATACCAACCCTATTCCTTGATTACCCTGGGATAAATATTGTGCTTACTAAATTTGCTACTGCTCAACTGGTGATTATGATATCACTCTTTAATGATATTATTGTTCCGGAAAATGAAATTTGTATTATGGTGTTAACCTGATGGTTAAACAAGATCATGTTGTATTAAATGGAACATGAAGTGACCACCTAGGAAAACAGTGCAACCACAAGTGCTATCATGACTCTGGCTTTGGTAAATAGCTTTATAGACTTAGTGCTTAGCAACCCTACCTAAAAGATGGGCAAGAGGGGGTGCCAGTGGTTTGGTGGCAGCTCATGTTAACATGGGTGGTAGTCTTGGCTAAGTTACCTCGCCTAGAGGGTCACCAATACTAACGTGGAAACTTTAGCGTGTGGCTTTGTACTAAGGATATTTTGTGAAAGCCTCATAATGGATCCCTAGTCATTCACCTCGGCAGTGTTTACGGGTCCGTACAACCTAGGCTAGAAGGGATACATGGATTGTGGGTAATGTTGTACCACCTCTGCAAAGTGTAAAACTGATATGTCAGCCGTGCTCACGGTTAAGAGCAACTTGGACCCTCACATGATAATTGAACTTAAGATGGAGAATAAATCGTGATGTGATGATTTATAAATGGTTTCCTTAAGTGGTTTTATTTAAGTGTTTTTGATATAATCATATGCTTTTGATTAAGTGGGAATTTGGGATACACTTACAATTAGTAAGGTAGGCGTTGTTAATAAAATATTGACCAACTAAAATGCTTACCGCTTAACCATAGCCTACCTTGTTAACCTTGTATTACTCCTCCCACTTGCTGAGCCCCGACCATAAGTGAGCTCACCCCTTGCTAAATTTTTTATCAGAAGCTGATGAGGAAGATTGTAACGATGGTGACATTGAGTACTGAGTCTAGCGACGCGCCGATCATATTCTTGTGGGAGATTACCCATGTTATTTCTCCTGTACTTTGATGATGATACTATTTAAGACTTTTAAGTCTGGATGATGTAATAAAGTTATTATACTCACTTTACACCTTTATTGCATTGTATTTTGATATATTACACTTGTGACGTCAACATATGTGTGGAAAATAGATCCTGGCACACATATGCTATGCATTCGATTTTGCCCCTAAAACCGGTTGTGACAAAAACCAAAGCAATTTGGAACAAAGTACATTGATATCGTTCACCAGTGGAAGCGTCTTCCTTTATCCAAATTCACCTTTTCCCCTTTAATGCACCTTTTAAGACTACAAGATCATCTCAAACAAGATATTAGTCTCAAAAAAGGGTCAAGTTGTAGCATATCAATGCACAAGGACTTGTGAGGTCTAGGATGACATCCTACAACTTTAGCACCAAAATAAGCAATAATTTACAATAAAGCTTAAGGAACATGACCAATGGCATATAAAGACATGTATGCTATAAATCAATCTAAGACATTTAGCTCACTACGCAACTCACAAAATCTTCTCTCATCTAAAGGCTTGGTGAAGATATCGGCTAGCTGGTGATCGTTGCTAACATGGCAAATATCAATATCTCCCCTTTGCTAGTGGTCTCTTAGGAAGAGATGCCGAATGTCTATGTGCTTTGTGCGGTTGTGTTCAACAGGATTATCTTCCAAGCGGATGGCACTCTCATTGTCACATAGGAGTGGGACTTTGCTCAGATTGTAGCTAAAGTCCTGAAGGGTTTGCCTCATCCAAAGTAATTGTGTGCAACACTGGCCTGTGGCAATATAATCGGCCTCAACGGTGGATAGAGCAACAGAGTTTTGTTTCTTTGAGCTCCAGGACACCAGCGACCTCCCTAGAAAATAACATGTCCCTGATGTACTCTTCCTATCTACCTTGCACCCTGCATAATCGAAATCTAAATATCCAATTAGGTCAAAGGTAGACCCCTTAGGATACTAGAACCTGAGGTGAGGCGTATGAAATAAATACCTTAAAATCCGCTTCACGACCACAAGGTGACATTCCTTAGGGTCGGATTGAAATCTAGCACACATGTAAATGGAAAGCATAATATCCGGTCTACTTGCACATAAATAAAGCAAGGATCTTATCATAGACCAGTATACCTTTTGATCTATGGACTTACCTCCTGCGTCGTGGTCTAGGTGCCTGTTTGTTCCCATCGACGTCTTGATGGCTTTTGCGTCCTTCATCCCAAACTTCTTGAGTAGATCTTGTGTGTACTTCATTTGGGAGATGAAGATTCCTTCCTTGAGTTGTTTTACTTGGAATCCGAGGAAGTAGGTTAGCTCGTCCATCATTGATATCTCAAACTTTTGCCTCATCACCATGCTAAACTCCTCACAAGACTTTTGATTAGTAGAACCAAAAATTATGTCATCGATATATATTTGGCAAATAAACAAATCACCATCAAATTTCTTAGTGAAAAGAGTAGGATCAGCTTTCCCGATCTTGAAAGCATTGGAAATAAGGAAATCTCTAAGGAATTCACACCATGCTCTTGGTGCTTGTTGAAGCCCATAAAGCACCTTAGAGAGCTTGTACACATGGTGGGATACTTATCATCCTCGACGCCAGGGGATTGCTCTATGTACACCTCCTCCTTGATTGACCCATTGAGGAAGGAGCTCTTCACGTCCATAGAGCTTAGACGAATGGTGAGCAACATAGGCTAATAAAATGCGAATAGATTCTAGCCTAGCTACAGGAGCAAAAGTCTCATCAAAATCCAAACCTATGACTTGGGCATAACTTTTTGTCACAAGTCTAGCTTTATTTCTTATCACCACCCCATACTCATCTTTCTTGTTATGGAACACCCACTTGGTTCCACAACATTTTTCTTCAGACATGGCACCAGGCTCTATAGTTCATTTCTCTTGAAGTTGTTGAGCTCTTCCTGCATGGCCATCACCTAATCCAGATCCTGCAAGACTTCTTCTACCTTGAAAGGTTCAATAGAAGAAACAAAGGAGTAGTGCTCACAAAAAATAGCAATATGAGAATGAGTAGTTACTCCCTTGCTGATGTCACCTAAGATTTGGTCCATTAGATGATCTCTTTGAATGGTGGCTCGGACTTGCGCTGGAGGTGCCTGTGGTACATCTTCTTCCTCCTTGCTTTCTTGTTCATGCACTCCCCCTTGATCCATGCTATCATCTTGAGGTACTTGTTGCACCGCTCCTATTATTACCAACCAAGGGGAAAATAGATAATGAGCATGCGGTAACAATTCCATATTGACCCGAATCAATCCGTACACCTTGACTTGGCAGTTGTGCCATCATTGAGGAAGAAGGTTTATCTTGTTCCTTTTGTTCCTACGGTCACACATCTCTTATCTCCATAGTCCTCATAGCGATCGTCGAAACCTCGTTCTCATCTATTTCATAAAGATCAACTTGCTCTCTTGGAGAGCCATTAGCCTCATCAAATACAACATCACTAGTGACTTCAACAAGTCCAGAAGATTTGTTGAAGACCCTATAGGCTTTTGTATTTGAATCATAACCAAGCAAAAACCCTTCAACAGCTTTGGGAGCAAAATTTGAATGCCTACCTCTCTTAAACCAAATGTAGCATTTGCTTCCAAATACACAAAAATAAGAAACATTGGATTTGTTACGGTTAGAAGCTCATATACCGTCTTCTTGAGGAGGCGGTGAAGATAGACCCGGTTTATGGCATGGCAAGCTGAAAGGGAAATGACCTCAATCATTTCTTATAATCGATTTTGGTGTTTGATGACCAACACAAATCTTATGGACTAATTAGTTTGCATAGTTGATCTTTTCTCAGGTGCATAAAGATCATATACATCTACAAGGAAAATGGACCCTTGGTCAATTCTATAAATATGGGGCGAATCAGATTTGCACCAGCCTGCGATGCACCGGACTGTCCGGTGTGCATCGGACAGTGTCCGGTGCCCAGGCTGGGGGCACCCAACGAACATGCCACTCTCGGGAAAACTCAGAGCTCCGCGGCTAAAATTCACCGGACTGTCCGGTGTGCACCGGACTGTCCGATGAGCCCACGACCAACGGTCATCTTCGCCAACGGTCGACTACCACGGGTCAGGAATGTCAGAAGTTTAGAAACAGTCAGCGGCGTCAGGTCCCACTAGACTATCCAGTGCACCACAAGGGTAGGTGAATCCAACAGTCGACTTCAATGTGCGACTGATGTGGCAGGCATCGGACATTGAACAGTGCCGTGTCCGATGCGCACCGGACTGTCCGGTGTGCCCGTTGACAGAAAACCTAGCCAACAGCTATAATTGTGGTTGGGGCTATAAATACCCCCCAACCACCACCATTCAATGCATCCAAGCTTTCCACTCTCCACACTCAATACAAGAGCAAAGAATTCATTCCAAAGACACATTAAAAGCTTCCAATCCTCTCCAAGTCCCACAATTAAGACAAGTGATCAATAGTGATTAGTGATTTGAGAGAGTGAGATTTGTGTTTTATTTGTTGCTCTTGTTGCTTGGTTGTGCTTTCTTCATCTCCTTCTAAACTCTCTAAGTGATTTGTAAAGCTAGCAAGAGACACCTAAGTGTGTGGTGATCCTTCTTTGTGACCTTTGAGATTAAGAAGAAGCACTCAACCGATCTACTGACCGATTGAGACAGAAAGGGTTGAAAAAGACCCAGCCTTCGTGGCCTCCTCAATGGAGAGTAGGTTCATTGGAACCAAACCTCGGGAAACAAATCATCATGTTCATTTGTATTGATCTTTACTCTATGATTTGGTTCTTTCTCTCCTCTCTCTCTCTCTAAAAGTTCACTTGCTCGCAACTCTTTGAGTTAGCTCCCAAAGTTATCTGCATTGATTGAGCAACTCATAACAAGAAGAACTATCTTCCGCAACTCCATATTCATTATTATCTGTTTCTAATCCTAACCCTAGGTGAAGTTCATGTTCAAAGTTTATAATTTTCAGGTTTTGCCTATTCAATTGGTATCATAGCCCAGTACTTCATTAGAGTCTAACAACTCGAAGTGATGTCGGGAGAACACACCAAAAGGGAGATGATCACAGGGGAAAAGCCCGGATCTCCGGGAAAGAAGAATGAAGAAAAGACTCTGTCAAAGAAGGTTGGCCACAAACACAAGGAGGAAAAAGATGAATCCTTTGGCTCCATCAAGTCACATAAGAAGGGCGATAAGAAGAAAAAGAAGATGAAGAAGGTGGTCTACTACGAGACTGTCTCTTCCTTGCCCTCAACCTCCGGCGCTAAGTCAACATCTTCAAAGCACCAAGAGCATAAGAAGTATAGTAAGATTCCTCTTCGCTATCCTCGTATTTCTAAACACGCTCCTTTACTTTCTGTTCCCTTAGGCAAACCACATGTTGGCCACTTGTTCTCAAATGCTGTGAATCAATAACAAGGCAACACAATTGTTAATGATTAGAGACCTTCGTCCTTTGAAACATTATTTCCTCTCGGATATAATGATCTTCAGACGAAGATCATGAAGGATACACCTTCATCATTGTATAATGTAGACATGGACATGAACATGGATTAGAATACAAAGGAATGTAGATAAATGCAAAGTAACAATGATCATGTATAAATGATTCAATTATCATTATCTTTATTATAAACATGAATAAACATTAACAGTATACATATCGTATTTGTACCTTCGACTTGCCGGAAGGTGAGAGAACGAGAATGGCGCGAGGGCAATTGTCATTCAGTGTGAACAGTACGGGGTACCGTTCATCTATTTATAGGCACAGGACGCAGCCCAGGTAAAATTACATTCATGCCCTCAGACATTCGTTTACAAGTAACTAAGATTAATAAGGTCTATCGAGTCCCTTTTCCCTTCTTTGCTTGGTCCGAGCCGAAGCTATTGACCTTCAGCTTCCTACACTGTCGTTTCTGCATAAGACCTTCATCTTGAGGAGCTAGATCGAGTCTGATGGTAACTTCAGCGAGCCTTTATATCGTTTTGCTGAAGGTGTTTTCTCTTGAGGACCTTCGGCAAAGAAGAAGACCCCCAACAGTAGCCCCTTTGTGGTGCTAGATCGTTTTTCCGTAACGAGCTCGATCTACAAAAAACATGAAGGTTTCAGATTGCTGAAGGTCCGAAAATCACCTTCCCTGAGCTCATTTCTGAGAAACAATTAAAATATTCTGGACATCGAACAGTCCACCACTCAGCCAGTGTAAGCGGTATGGCGGTTCGCCTTCTTCCCCTACAACACTATATAAACAGATGGGTTGGTGAAGAGTTACCACAACATTCATTGCCATCGCACTGTTGTGCTATTAAAAATTTTAACCATAGCCGAAGCCTTCTGCATTGTGTTTTTAGACAAGCGCTTCGGCACTTGAGATTAGCTTCGTCTTAAAGAGCCTAAACACTAAATGGCCAGAGTAAGAATCACTGCTAGGGTGTCTCAAGAGGGAGACGAGACCAAAGCGACCGAAAAAGCACCAATATCAGAAGTGATGAGGCAATCAGGTCTTGTTGCATCGGAGGAGGCTACTGCCGAAGGTACCTCCATTGCTAAAGCTGAACAGATTGTGGCTGAAGGAGGAAGTGAGAATGAAAGTGAGGAGGACAATAGTATTTTGAGCCCAATGAAACCTAGCCACATTGAATTTGGGAAATCTACTGTGACAGCAGACGACATGGCTATGATGAAGAAAGTGGGCTACTTTGGGGAAGCCAAGAACAAGCTTGTCCGTTTTGCTGAGGAAGAGGTGGTTCCGCAGCCAAGGGAGGATGAAGTCGTTCTTTTTAAGAGTTTCTTCAGGGTAGGGTTTCGATTCCCTTAACATGAGATGATAGGAGAAGTTTTGAAGAATTTTGAAATATACCATCATCAGTTAACACCCAATGCAATCGTTAGACTTAGTGTCTACATTTAGGCTCTCTGAAGCCAGGGTATGAGTGCTAATACCGAAGCTTTCTGCTGGGTGCACGAGCTGCTCTACCAGACGAAGGCCAGAGCTGTGACACCCCAGTGTCAGCTAGGGTTTTTCTCAAGTGCTAACCCAAGAATTGACATTTTATGTGAGCTAAATTGAGCATGAAGCATCAAATTAACTTGAGAAGAAAAGATCCATTAAGTATATCTAAAGAATCATGCTCCAAACAGGTAAGATTTTTCAAAAAGGGAAAAATGTTAAAACCCTAATACCAACCCTAATTGAGCTAATTAAGTAGAATTGAAGAAAAGAGGTAAAAGACCTTGAAAAATATAAAATCATGGCCTAGGTCAAATATAAACATTGAAGTATACTAAGTAAGATAAAATAAAGATTATGGACGCTTGGCCAAAATAGTTTAATAAAATCTCCAAACAAGCTTCTCAAGTAGGGATTTCAGAAATTCAGAATTCTGAATTTCAGCCCTTGAGTCAAAGACCGAGCGTGTTCACCTTGATCCCTAGCTCTAATCCTAATGACCCCATTGACAAAACCATGCCTAACTAACCCCTCTGTCACATGCCAGAAGATGACATTGGGACACGAGCCCTAGACATGACGAAACCTAGAATTTGCCTCGGGCTCGGGCAGGGAGACAGACCAGACTTCAGGGCTCCAAATCTTTGAAACCAGGAGGCAAAATCCTATGACCCCCACACAAGATCGGTAGCTTATAGGGAGGAGAAGAGGTTTGGTGCACTGACCAAGGCGAGAGCAGGCTCGGATGAATGACCACACGCGCCAGAACTTGGGTAGAATCAACGCGCACACGTGTTCGACCCTGGTTGGCACGCCGGCATTCGCCCAACTCGCGCTCGTGCTCGCCCCAGCGTTCGGTCAAGTCCGCCGCGCGCCCTCGCCCTCGGCCGTGCCCGCCTGCGCCTATAAAGCCTTCGCAGGCGCGCCTCACCTAACCCCGTGCTCACCTTCGCCGGCCAGACGCCCCTCCTTAGCTCCGGCGAGCTCTTTTCCGCCCGCCATTGCCACCCGAGCCTCGGCCACCGTGGCCATCCCACTCCAGTTGCTTCCTAGCCGCGCCAGCCGCTCGGATAGCTTCGCTAATAGCTTGTGAAGCTCCCCAAGCTCTCAGACCCGACAGAACTTCACCGGAGAACCAAGATCGTCCTCGCCGGACTTCGGCCGCCCACCTGCACGCGTAGACCGAGCAATCCGGTGAGCCGTTCTTCAATTCCTCGCGCACACACCCTCCTTGATCCCTGGTGAAGCTCTCTGACCCATTTGATTGGTCAATTGTGCCCTGGATAGGCCGGACTCCTCGCCGCCGACGAGCTCCCCCACCTGCGCACGTGGACCAGCCGACTCCGCCCATCCCCAACGGCAACCCGCACATCGCCGTGACCCTCAGGACCTCCCCTACACACTCGGCCACCTCACCAGAGCAGTCTTGCCGCCAGTAAGCCCCTCCGCCCTTTCCTCCGCCGTGGGTACTGTTTAATTTGGGGGGAGGACCTCGGGTTAGGATTAGAAGAACCCAGGGGGTTTTCTGAACTGTTAGCGACTCACTTGAATAGTAGCCCAAGGGCTAGTCTGTAAGGAAACTTGAAAACACTCGCCAGAGACCCCGTTGCAAAGTAGTTTTCCTTTTAATCTTTTTTGTTTAATCTTTTTAATGAACATAGAACTTAGGAAATTCATAACTCGAGAATTACTTAACCAAAAATTGTCAAACCAATTTTATTGGATTCTAAATATTATGTACTACCAATTAAAAATACTAAACCCTATGCTTTCTGTTCTAAATTTTAGAGTTTAGAATTAAATACAGAAACTGACCAAACCTTATTTATTTAAAAAAATGGTTATGCTTCTGTGCTGAACCTAAGAAAATTGGTAGATGTTTAAACCCCATTCAAACACTGTTTAAAAATAGTGAGAACCCCAACATTGAAAATTTAAGTAGGGATATCTATTAAAAGCCATTTTGCCCAAAACTTAGGAAAATAAAAAAGACATTAGGAATTAATGAACAGTGAGTGCAATTATTTTTCCTAACCTACTTAAGCAACAGAGAACCTAGGAAAAATAAAAACACCACTAGTCCATAAAAGATTTAAAGTGGAATGTTTTATTTAGCATTATTCCAACTGGAAAACAATTATTGGAATTATAAAATCAGACCCAAAATTGTTAATAAAAATCCAGTGGACTTGTAACCACTAGAACCCCACTACAAAAATGATACCCACCCCAGCCCATCATTTTAAGTAGGGTAAATAAATAAAACTTAATATTGGGTCCTAATCCAAATAAATCATGAACAACCCAAAAATGCTGCAATAATGGACAAATAAAATTTTGCTAGATCAATAATGAGATAGGTCACCAGAGAAAAATGCAAACCCATTTGAAAGATGCAAAATAATACCTATTGCCAATACTTCATGAAAAAGGCCATTTAATCCAATTAATTCCTACCACCCCTTCCCTTAAGCAAAAAGATGCCAAACTTCAGAATGATTGCTCTTGCGCAAAGGAGCTAGGAAAAATTAGAAATCTGTTGTTTGATATTTTTTAAATATAGTGGTAGTAGAAAACACCCCTTTGGCTAGAAACTTTAGAAAATCATCATAAAATAACCGGTAAGTATTAATGGCTAGAAATTGGTGCAAAATCATGTTATAACATCTAGATGCCAGCAAAAATATGTCTTAAGGAATAACCTTCTGTTAAATGGTAGTTGTAGTTCAAACCACCCCTTCTGCCCTAGCATTTGGTAATTTTATACAGAAAGAACCACTCACTTTTTTTAAACCCCAAATTTTGAGACAAGAAATTAGACACCAGTAGGAAGCCACTATAATTTTTGCAGAATTTTTGGAAATTTATTAAGACAACTTGTAGTTCAAACCCACTCTAAAAACATAAAAGAAATAGAGGGAAAGAAGTAAAAGATAAACCTCGCCCCAATGAGTTCAACTAGAAATCTTATCAAATTCTCACTAAGGCTTTAAAAAGAATTCAGTGGAAAACCAAATTGGACTTACCACTTTATTTAACCGAGTGTGATCTAAATTACTAAGTATACCACCAAAATCTTTATTAGCGAGATTAAACTCTATCTGATTTAAGTGGATCATTCACCATCAAAGTTAAATTGCTAAAGCACATATCATATCATGCATATATCTTACTCATTGCATTCATTAGATTGCAATCTCACTGGCGGAGAGTACGTGCTCATCCCCGAGCAAGGAACTGTCCAAGAGGAAGACCAGGAGCAAGCTCCCGAGGCTGCCATCGAGGATCTCCCCGCAGCCCCAGCTATTGAAGGCAAGCCCCAGTTTTATGCATAACCGTTTATATATGCTATTTTACTATACTTAATGTTTATAGGTTTGTACCGTGCACATAAGTGTAGGAGTTGTCTGAAACCCTAGTTGCATGAACTTAGGATTCCTTTTTGAGATGAATACTAGTATGCTAGGTCGAGTAGCTGCTTTGCTAATCAGGATCTCGGTAGAAGTCGAGTGATTTTTCTAGCACTCGCGCGAGGTCAGGAAATTGATTGTATTTATCTTGATAACGGGATCTATGTTAGTTTATGGACTTGGATCCAAGGAGGACGCCTTGTCTATGAGACGGGAAAAAGGAATTAAGGATTAATGTGTGGATACCTGAGTCAAGCTTTTGAACGTACTAAACACATGTCGGGAAATATGGTAACCGGTAAACCTAGTACCTGAGTGAAGCCGGGCGCGGACTTTATCCCTCACACGACCTGAGACTGGGTCTCCCATGCTAGCTATGGTGGGTACAAGTGCGGTCACTGCACGACGGTAGCCGGGGTCAGTGGAGCATTGTATGCCAAGGCGGTGAGCCTGGACACGAATGGGGAATCGATGGGGACGGTTGACATGTGTGGGGTCGGAGTACCCTGACATGTCGTGTGTTTAGGTTTACCTTGCAAGGATAAAAACTCGATTTGAATCGTCTGCTTCTCGCAGCTAATGAGACTGCTCGACCCCTTGTACTACATCGAGTAAGAAGTGAAATGAGGTTACATGAGATAAATTGTTGATTGAACTAAATGCTTGCTACTTTGTATGCTTAGAAGGAGCAAACGTAGTAAAGCTAATGATGTTAGAATTTGAAAAAGCTAAAACTTGATTTTAAATACAGCTAGTGCTTTTGGTAAACCAAACCCCTCAGCCAAACAGCTGCATGGTCTAGAGGTAGAGGAGTAGTTTCCTCACACCGGGTATGTTTAGCTAAGTATTAGTATACTCAGCCTTGCTTGTGGCAAAAATTTTTGCAGGTACGCTTCAGGATATGGTTGATGGTGTGACTTGGCCTACCACCCTGCCACTGGGTTGGACGGTCGAGTGGGATGCTACTCCGGCAGGAGAGGAGCATGAGGAGTAGTGGGCTAGGCCTTGCCCATTTCCTCGTTATCGACGACATCGATTATCCGCTGCATTTCATTTTGTGAACTTTTAGTTGCTACTTGAAAAACTCTGATCTATGTAATAATTCAGTACTTAATTTGAGGTTTCCTGTTTTATTGTATTTCTTCTGTGACTCACCTTCGTGTGAGATTGTGGTATTTGATCCTGGTTAAGTGGCTTTATCAGATTAGATTTGAGGGACTGACGGGTTATTCCGATTTAAGTGTGTTACGGCCCTTGAGGCGTGACTTAGACACTTAAGCTGGAATAATTCGGGCGGTTCTGCCACAGCTGGTATCGGAGTAAATACCATCACAGAGAAGGATAGTAAACCATGAATACCAATTTTTAAAATCTAAAACTTGCTTAGAAACTGCTAAGAATCGTCAGAACTAGACCGCTAGACCTAGGACGAAAGACCTTAGGAATAGTGGGAGAAATAGGTGGCTAAGTAAGTAGGCCCTATGGGCCAATCCTTAGCTTTTGAAGGGTGCCCTAGGAGCCCCTCCTTTTATTTCCTTCGGAGAGGAAACATTGATTTCAGCATGCATGCATTATAAAAACTAAAAGGAATTAAAAATTGAGCTAACCTTTTAAAATCATCCAGGCTCTTTTATTTTTCTTCCTTCCATCATAATCTTTCATCTCATCCAGACACTCGTTTCAGCTCTGACTTCCTTTCTCATGATGGTTTTCCTTCCATCTTGTGGGAAGTGCTTAACTCCGCCGGCTACCCTATGCCCCCCTTGTATACGGTGCAGTTGTATGAGGAGCATTGGGTACCTCGTTGCTGAGTCTGGCTGGAGGCTCATCCCCTTCAGCCGGGTTGGCGTTCTCTTGACTCCGAGACGATTGGATTCAGGACGGACGACACCACTGAAGCAGCAACCATGAAGACTCTGACAACTTTCTGTGGCTACCATCCCCTAGAGATGGTGATGCACCCCTTGGGACTCTTCCCTGTTGAGAAGAAGGATGACCCCATGTGGTGTAACCGGGATGAAAACGGTCGGAAACGGTATTTATTCGGTATTCAGTTTTTTCTTTGATTGCAAATAAATAGGATATAAAATATACAATACAAATTTGTATTCTTGTTTTTAACATCCAGCTTGTTAAGATTCATAAAAGGTAAACCTCAAATTCATCCTACATTTTCTCAAATAATAGATATAAACTTCGGTATGGATTCGGAAACAAATTCGGTAATTTTTTCAACTTTTTGTGTTATAGAGAGCAAATAATACATAAAACAACTTATATAATATTTTTTTCATATTTGTACTAATGTGCTTGATAATATAAGAAAAGATCAACATCAAATTTTATACATATCTATTTTAAAATATTAAATTTGTTCTAACAGTTCGGATTACCACTTTCATCCCTATTAACCGTGTGAGCCATGTGAAGGATGTGTGGGCAATGTATCCCGACTTAGTTGGGAGGGTCACTGTTCAGTGCATGAGTGCGCTGTACCGCCTTCAGGCCCTGCAGAGCGACGCGATGGCACACCTTGCTAACATTGCTCAAACCACCAAGCTCACCCTCGACAGCCAAGAAGATTTTGTGGTCAACCTGTCCTCCGAGTTGGTGGAGAAGGATTTGTAGGTGGAAAGGCTGAGCCAGCACATTACCACCTTGGAGCAGCAGGTGGAGATCCGAGACAACACTATTGATGTCTTGGAGAACTAGCTCCACGATGTGCAGCGGGAACTCGAAGAAGCAAATGACCACCTGGACATGCACCACTTAGAGATGGAGGCCAATGAGGCCGGAAGCGAGGGAGAAGAGGCTCCCGAGGAGTTAGGACCAGCCCCTGGTGCCAATGGGACTACCTCCACGATGTCCCCTTCACCCGCATCCAGTGTCGCTTCCACCACTCAGGGTTGATCAGTCACTTTGACGCTTTAGGTGGATAGGAACCTATGCGAGCTTAGTTAATGTCAGATTTTGGACTAGGCTTACGGGTACTTCCCCTAATTGATGTAACCCTCACGAACTTTTGAAACTTGTGGGATGTTTGTAACCATGTTATCTTCGTTTCGAACCTAATTTTATGATTATGGCATTTTTCCTTCCATATGAGATAATGTCCCTGTTTGGTTCAGCTTCTGGACGGCTTCTGGCCGCCAGAAGCTGAAGCTGTAACCAAACGACCAGCTTCTCGGGCGGCTTTTCCTCGCAGCGCTTCGAATAGAAGCGAGCCGCCTACGGTGCCCGAGAAGCGGCCATCAGTTGGCTTCTTGCGAACGCTTCGGTTCCGTCGCTAGGGTTCTCGTGCACCCACCGCGCCGCCGTCGCTCCCTCTCCTCCCCAGACCGGCGGCTTCGCAGGTACGAACGAACACCGCCGCGATCTCCTCATCCGTGATACTCCCTCAGATTCTTACCAAAACAGAGGAGCCCGTCGGCCGTCGCAAAAAAACAAGGACCACCGCACCATGGAATCGCTGACGCTTCACGCTTCGACGACCGCCTCAAAGCTGCAGCGACGCCGGCTGCTCCCCGGGCGGCAGCGCGCGACGTACGTCCGCGCCATGGCCTCCGCCGGCGAGCCGGACCTCTCCGTGCGCGTGAACGGGCTGCAGATGCAGTGGGGCCGTGGGGGGACCGATTTCAGGTCGTTGAGAACTTGTAGCTCTTATGCTGATGTCCAGCAAGCGGCTGTTGCGGTATGTGTTTGGTTAATGAAATCAGATCTTGGAACCATGGACGTGTTGTTCACGTTACTTTCATTGGTTCCGGGACAGATCCTATGTGGGTACCCAAGTAAGAACTGGCAACCGACTGTTTGACCATTTTCTACATTATTGGCAAATTACATTGTTCAGAACTTCAGATAATTTGTTGATCTGCTCATAGAGTTGGATAGCCCAGTTTTTTCATATGAGCGTTTGTATTCTCACTAGTTGCACAAAAAAGAGTCTGCAATACTGCACTGGACCTTCTCAGTAATAACTTTAATTTTGTTGGTCCCACTCTGCACTAGACTTTCAGTTGTCGTTGATAGGAATAACAGACTAATGAAGAGAATTCTGGATATAAACTGCATCACACTTAGTAATCCAAGTTCTAACAACTACAGATAATGCACTTATCTTTTCTTGAGTAAGATTAATATACAAACAGATAAAACACCATACCTTTTTGTCCTTGATTAAGGGCAAGATTAGTCAATTGGTTGACATCCTGAGTAGAAGGTGCCCTACATCCTTTTGTCCCTAACTCCTGATCACTCTTCCCTCCATCCTTTTGTCCTAGCTCCTGATAACGTGGAGGACACCCTAACAGTCATCACTTCAA
Source organism: Zea luxurians (assembly GCA_029449295.1). Lineage (NCBI taxonomy): Eukaryota > Viridiplantae > Streptophyta > Magnoliopsida > Poales > Poaceae > Zea > Zea luxurians. The sequence continues at coordinate 89,069,433 of JAOPSE010000001.1, read as the reverse complement.
CCCCAGTAGGTTATTTTGCCCCCTTAAAATTGTGGCTAATTACTGTTGCATTGCCATGATGTTTAGGTGTCATTGGATGCTGAAAAAGTTATCAACGTTACTCCTCGTTATGCAAAGCTTCGGGCAGAACCAAATGGGGCTGCCATGGGGCGCATCATTGGCTGGCAGAACATTGAACTCATCAGTGACAGGCCTCTGGAGACCATGCTGAATGAGTTCAAGCAGTTGAATACTTATCGGTTCAATTATGGAGGAGTACAACAAAGCTAATGCAAGATAATTATATGTAATGAGTTAAACATGAGTGTATTTCGAGATGCAATTGCTAATGCTTTACTGCCGTAGTTAAATATATAAATGTAACGGTAGTTATGTTGTAATGAACTCCACTAATTATATGTAATGACCTTTTGTTGCTTTGGTGTCATTGTGTATAGTTTATTCAAACAGAATCTGCAATTTGAGAATCTGTGTATCCAAACACCTAGATTCTAACGAACAGCTTTTCTGCACAGCTGGCGAACCAAACACATAAATTCTAACCACCAGCTTTTCTCAACAGCCAGCTTTTCCCCACAGCCAGCTTTTCAGAAAAGCTATTCAGAAAAAAGCCGAACCAAACACGCCCAATGGCTTGTCGTTCGAAATTGTGAGTTGGGATAACAATGGCGACAATCTCTGTTTTCAGATGGCAGCTAGGCAGCATCGCGGGCATAACGAGCAAGTTCCCCCGCCACCTCCTCCAGCTCCCACAGTGCAGGAGCTGATGGCCCAGCAGAATGAGATTCTGTGACAGCTCTTGCAGCGCCAGCCCCACCCTCAGCAATATGGTGGAGGCCAGCATCAGCGACCTCCAGCAGCGGCAACCTACCAGGAGTTCCTGAGCACGCAGCCACCCTTGTTCACCAAGGCAGAGGATCCGTTGGACGCCGACGTGTGGCTCCACGTCGTTGAGTCCAAGTTTCCCCTCCTCACGGGAGACTGCCCTGATGCTACCAAGACTCGCTTCACCGTGCAGCAGCTTCGTAGATCTGCTCGGACTTGGTGGGACCACTTCCGTGCTATGCTCCCCGCTGATCATGAGGTATCTTGGGAGGAATTCAAGACTGCCTTCAGAGGGCACCACATTCTAGCAGGCATTCTCGATCGCAAGCTGAATGAGTTTCTGGCACTTAATCAAGGAACCCACACGGTATTGCAGTATGCCCAGGCCTTCAACGACCTATGCCAGTACGCAGGTTACCATGCTGATTCTGATGAGAAGAAGAGAGACCGCTTCTGCAGGGGTCTCAACACCAAGCTGCGGGAACGACTCAACACTGTCCGGGCTGATAGCTTCAATGAGTTGGTCAACCTGGCCATCTCTTAGGAGGACTATATTGTAGCTCACCGGGCAGAGAAGAAGAGAAAGGCACCAATGGCAGCACCATCCGCTCAGGCCCAGAGGTTCTGGATTGTTTCTCACAATCAGAGCAGGGGATTTCAGCAGCAGGCAGGCAGATGGGTGATCAGGCCACCTCTGCAGCAGTAGCCGGCACCCAACCGCTTTCTAGCTCCCACTCGAAGGAACAATCAGCCTCCGCAGCAACAGCAATTCCGCCAGGGCAATGGGAACAAGTGCTTCCCTTGTGGCAATGTGGGCCACTATGCCAAGAATTGCCCAAGAAATCAGCAGAGGCAGACGCCAGCACCAAATCAAGACAAGGGAAGAAAGCAGAAGGTACAAGTCAGGCAAGGGAAGCTTAACTTCACTACTCTGGAGGAAGTACCTGAGGGAGCTCCCATCATGACCGGTATCTTTTCAGTTTATAATCAACCTGCTTTAATTCTGTTTGATTCTGGTGCATCTCATAGTTTCATTAGCCAAAAGTTCAGTGCTAAATGTCAACTGCCTTTCTATCACTCAAAAGGGTCATTTATGATAGCCACACCTGGGGGTAAAATTGCAACTAATCAATTAAACCAAAGTGTGCCTATTCAATTGTGAAGCCACATTGTCAAAACCACCCTTCTTATTTTGGGTTTGGAAAATGTGGATATTATTCTGGGAGCTAATTGGATGACCTCGCACCAAGTAGTGCTTGATGTAGCCAACCGCATCGTGGAAATCAATTCCCCGTTCTGTAACTTCACCTTAATTCTGCCCAGTCAAGGTTCTACTCAGTCATGTGCTTTCTCTATGACGAAGTTACCTCTGAAGAAGATTCCAGTGGTTGTGAGTATGCAGATGTCTTCCCTGATGAATTGCTAGGAATGCCACCAGACCGGGATATTGAATTCACCATCAAGTTGCAACCGGGAACGGCACCAATTTCCAAAAGGCATTAACGGATGCCACCCGCTGAGTTGGCAGAGTTAAAGAAGCAATTGCAAGAATTTTTGGACAAGGGATTTATTCGCCCTAGTACTTCGCCTTGGGGATGTCCAGCCTTGTTTGTGAAGAAGAAGGATGAAAGCTTGAGGCTATGTATAGATTACCGCCCTCTTAATGCGGTGACTATCAAGAACAAGTATCCTTTGCCTCGTATCGATGTTCTTTTTGACCAGTTAGTCGGAGCCAAATTGTTTTCCAAGGTAGACCTTCGCTCCGGCTACCATCAGATCAAGATACAAGCAAGCGATATTCCGAAGACGGCTTTCTCAACCAGATATGGGCTATATGAATTCTTGGTGATGTCTTTTGGGCTGACTAATGCACCAGCATATTTCATGTATCTGATGAATTCTGTTTTCATGCCCGAACTGGACAAATTCGTAGTGGTTTTCATCGATGATATCTTGGTGTACTCGAAGAACGAAGAAGAACATGCCGACATTTGCATGTAGTGCTTCAATGTCTACGAGAGTACCACCTTTATGCCAAATTGTCAAAATGTGATTTTTGGCTAAAGGAGATCAAATTCTTGGGTCACACTATCTCTCAGGCAGGAATAGCTGTTGATCCTGATATGGTTCAAGAGGTGATGAACTGGAAGCCACCCACGACTGTCCGTCAGATTCGGAGTTTTCTGAGATTAGCTGGTTATTACCGAAGATTCATTCTGGATTTCTTTCGAATTGCGAAGCCCATAACTGAGCTGCTAAAGAAAGAAGCCAAGTTTGTTTGGGGTCAGAAGTGCGAAGATGCCTTCCATACATTGAGGCAACATCTGACCACAACACCAGTGTTAGCGCAACCCGACAGCAGCAAGCCTTTTGATGTGTATTGTGATGCCTCTGGCACTGGACTAGGTTGTGTCTTGATGCAAGACAACCGAGTCATTGCTTACGCCTCAAGAGCATTCAGGCCTCATGAGCAGAATTATCCCACTCATGACCTTGAGTTGGCAGCGGTGGTTCATGCATTAAAAATCTGGAGACACTATTTGATGGGAACCCACTACAACATCTTCACTGATCATAAGAGCCTTAAGTATATCTTTACTCAGGCTGATCTCAACATGAGGCAGAGAACATGGCTAGAGCTGATCAAGGACTATGACCTGGAGGTACATTATCACCCAAGAAAAGCCAATGTGGTAGCAGATGCCTTGAGTCGGAAGTTGCAATGCAACTGTGTTCTAATGGATTCTCTCGCATTAACACCTTGTGTGATGAGTTGAGCAAGATGCAGATTGAAGTGATTTCTTCTGGTTCTTTGTCTCACATTTCCATTGAGCCAGCTTTGCAAGACCACATCATCATGGCCCAGCTCAGTGACAAGGGAGTGCAGATTATCAAGGAGAATCTCCATCAGAAAGTTGAGAAGTATAAATGTTTCCGCCAAGATGGAAAGGGTATATTGTGGTTTAAAAGCAGATTGGTAATTCCTAAGAACAAGGATCTCAAGAAGAAAATCTTGGATGAAGCCCATATCTCCAAATTCTCTATGCATCCGGGAAGCACCAAAATGTACCATGATCTGAAGCCCTTGTATTGGTGGACCAGAATGAAGAGGGAGATAGCCCAATATGTATCAGAATGTGACACCTATCAGAGGATAAAGGCCAGCCACTTGAAATCAGCTGGAGCTTTACAACCCCTGTCTATACCTTCATGGAAATGGGATGACATCAACATGGATTTTGTGACACCCCAGTGTCACCTAGAGCTTCTCTTAAAAAGCCAAACCAAGAACCATCATTCTATATGAACCAAAGTAAGCATGGGCATCAAATTAACTCAAGAATGAAGAATTCCCCAAGCATATACTTAAAAGTATCATGATCAAAACAAATGGGTCCTTCAAAAATGAAGTAATGTGGCAACCCTAACAAAAACCCTAAGTAAGCCAAGTTAAGCATAAAGGGTAATTGGGAGAAGTCATGGGGAAAAATGCAAAATTTCAGATATGATCAAATTACAAAGTTTTAGTTCATCAAATAACTAACAAACCATAGTAAGAAAGTTTGGCCATTTGGTCTTTTTAAAATTCCCAAATCAGCCCTTGAACCATGAGCCCTTGGAGAAATTCAGATTTCTGAATTTCTGAAATTCAGACCTCTTTTCAAAGATCGACTGCGTTCTCTGTTTTTCAAAGCTTAAAACCAAGAGATCCAAATATCAAAGTTGTGCCAAATTCCCTTGAACACGCTCTGGAAAAGTTTGAACTCAAACCAAATTCATTTGACATAGTTTTGATGCAGTTTGACCTCGGGACCAGACATTCTGACACTGGCACCTTGGTGACGTTACAACTCCCTATCCCTAGCCTAAAACCACGCGACGTCCATGCACAAAAGACAAAGCAAGGTCTGGTGAACAAATCTTTCACAGCGATCTTGCCCAAATTCGCAAAGATTTGCACCCAACCAGCGCTTGAACTCGGGCAGAAGCATCGGGCACACGTGTTCGACCGTGGCTGACACCTCTGGTTCACGCCCGTTCGCGCACCCGCGCCTTCCAGTGCACGCTCGCGCGCGCTCGCCAGTCCACGACCGCCCGTGCACCGCGTCGTGCCTATAAAGCCTCACCGGGCGCGCCTCACTTCACCCCGCGCTCACCCTCACCGGCCAGCCACCTCTCCTTAGCTCCGGCAAGCTCAATTCCGCCTGCCATTGCCGCCAGAGCTTTGGCCGTCGTGGCCAGCCCACTCCAGCCACCCCTAAGTCGAGCCAGTGCTTCGGCTAGCTCCGCTAGTGGCCCGTGAAGCTTGCCAAGCCCTCGGACCCGGCCGGACTTCACCGGAAACCCGAGATCGACCTCACCGGACTTCGGTCTTCCGCCGCCGCGCGTGGACAGAGCTAACCGGTGAGTCTCCGACCAATTCCTTGCACCCATATCTTCTCTGGCATCCCGTGAACCTCTCTGACTAGTTCGATTGAACTATCTCGCCATGAGCAGGCCGGACTCCTCGCCGCCGACGAGCATCCCTGCCTGCGCACGTGGACCGACCGACTCCGGCCATCCCCGACGGCGACCCGCACCTCGTTGTGATCCCCGAGACCTCCCCTACGTCCTCGACCACTTCACCAGAGCAATCTCGCCACCGGTAAGCCCCTCCGCCATTTCTTCCGCCGCGGTTACTGTGTAAGATAGGAGAAGGACCTCGGGTTAGGAGGTGAAGAACCCGAGGGGTTTTCTGTAACGTCAGTGACCCATGTGAATAGTAGCCTAGGGGCTGATCCGCGAAGAAAACTTAAAATACCCACCAGGGACCCCTGTGCAGAGTGGATTTCCATTAAATCAATTCTGTTAATATTTTAAAATGACCAGAGAACTTGGAAAACCCATAACTTGATGAATTCTTAATAAAAAGTTGCCAAACTAATTTTGCTAGCTCTTGAATATTATGAACTATCATTTAAAAATGATAAACCCTATGCTTTCTATTCTGGATCCTTGAGTTAAAAATTAAAAACAGAAACCTACCAAACCTTGTTTAATTAAGGAAAATTAGCTTTACTTCTGTACTGGACTTAAGAAAAATTTGTGGGTATTCAAACCTCATCTAGACACTGTTTAAAAATAATAGGAACCCCAGTATTGAAGAATATAGTGTAGATTTTTATTTAAAGCTATTTTGCCCAAAACTTAGGAAAAATCAGAAAGGCTTTGGAAATTAATGAACAGTGAGTGAAATTATTTTTCCTAGTTTGCTTAAGTAACAAAGAACCTAGGAAAAAATGAAGAGACCATTAGTCCAGATCAATTTTAAATTAGAATACTTTATTTAGCCTTATTTGAACTGAAAATCAATTATTAAAATTTCAAAACTATACCCAATAGGGATAATAAAAATCTAGTGGACTTATAACCACCAGAGCCCCACTACAAAAATGATGAACACCTCAGCCCAACCTTTTAAGTAAGGAGAATAAATATAAAATGATAATGAGGCATTTTCCAAATAAATCATAAACAACTTCTAATAATGAGATAATGGGTAACCAAAAATTGACTAAGTCCATAATGAGATAAACCACCAGAGAAAAATACAAACCCATGAAAAAGGAGCAAACTCTTACCTATTGCTGATAAGTTATGAGAAAGGCCACTTAATTCAAATAATGCATACCACCCCTTCCCTTAAGCAAAAAGATGCCAAACTTCAAAATGATTGCTCTTGCATAAAACAACAACTAAGAAAAATAAGAACTCTGTTGTTTGATATTTTTCAAATATAGTGGTAGTAGAAAGCACCAATGTGGCTAGAAACTTGAGAAAACCATAGAAAAATAACTAAAAGGTATTAATGGCTAGAAGTTTGCACCAAATCATGTTATGACACCTAAAAACCAGCAAAAATAAGTTTTAGAGAATTACCCACTGTTAAATAATAGTTGTAGTTCAAGGCACCCCTTCTGCCCTAGAATTTAATAATTTTGTCCAGAGAAAACCATTCACTTTCTGATCGCCAAATTTTAAGACAGAGAAATATACACCAGTACCAAGCCACTGTAATTTTTGCAGAATTTTTGGAATTTTATTAAAGCAACTTGTAGTTCAAACCCACTCCAAAACATTAAAGAGAGTAAAAGAAAAGGAAAGAAGAAATAAACCCCACCCCAATAAGTCTAACTTGAGTACTTATCAACTCTCACTAAGACTTAAAAAGAATTCAGTGGAACCCCAAAGTTAAAACCTACCACTTGCCTTAGCTAGGTTTAACCTAATTTGCCAAGTATACCACCCAAGGATCTTACATAAGTAAAGTTAACTTTGTTTAACTCAAAAAGATCATACACCTCCAAAGTTGTAATTTCTAAAAGTACATATCATATCATGCATGTATCTTACGCATTGCATTCATTAGATTGTAATCTTGCTGACGGAGAGTACGTGCTCATCCCCGAGCAAGGACCTGTCCAAGAGGAGGACCAGGAGCAGGCTTCAGAGGCTGCTAGTGAGGATCTCCCCGCAGCCCCAGCAATTGAAGGCAAGCCCCGGTTTTATGCATAACCGTATTATTATATGCTATTTTACTATACTTAATGCTTGTAGGATTGTAATGTGCACTTAAGTGTAGGAGTTGCTTGAAACCTCTATTTGCATGAACTTAGGATTCCTTTTTGAGATGAATACTAGTGTTGGGGACTTGTTCTCAAATGCTATGAATTAAGAACAAGGCAACATAAAATGTTAAATGTTAATGTCCTTCATCCGTCGAAGCATTATTTCCTCAAGGATTTAATGAACTTCGGACGAAGGTTAAAACGATACAATTACGAAGGTTGAATTTTCATAATTAAATCCTCAAAGATTATATGAAACAATGTGAGATATAAAGCATTAAAAACAAGTAAACTATAAGCAAGCAACATCATTTACATATCATATAAACCTGATGTATTCAAATATAATATTAGAGACATTTATACCTCTGCCTTGACAAGGAATAATTCCCGAGTGATGCGATTGTAATTACCGGAATGCGTGAACAGTAAAGGAATACTGTTCACTATTTATAGACACAAGACACAGCCTGTGAGGAATTACAATCATGCCCCTCATAAAAGTTTACAACAATGACTCAAACACTTGTGGACTAAAAGGTCATTCTACTTTTAAGTCGGTTTGCAATTCCGAAGCTTCATGAACAGCAACCTTCGGTCATCACGTGCCGACAGCTTCAACCGAAGTTGTTTCTTCCTGCAGGACCTTCGGCGACGAAGCATGGTCCCAACAGTAGCCCCTTCGCGGTGCTAGATCATTTTTCGTAACGAGCTTGATCCGTGAAAAAAGTCTCTTAGGCTTCAGGAAGCCGAAGGTCCGAAAAACACCTTCCCTGAGCTCGTTGTCGAGAAACGATTCAGTTTCCGAGCGCGTAGCGGTCCCACCCTGCAGGGTTACTATTTGGTCTCTGCGGTCCACCGCGCAGCGGGTGTGAGCAGCTGTTTGCCTGGTGTATAAATCCTGACGATTCACCCTCTTACCTGCAGCACTATATAAACAGACGGGTAGGTGTGAAGTTACCACAACATTCATTGCTATTGCACTGTTTTGCTGCCAAAATTTTTAACCATAGCCGAAGCTTGACTCTCGCAAGCAGACGAAGCTCCAATTTTAAAGCCTACTTCATCAGAAGAAAAAGCTTCGGAAGAAAAAGTTCTTTAGTTCCCAAGAAATTCAGAATTAAATGGCCAGAGTGCGCTCTACCGCTAGTGTTGAGCGTAAGGGAGGCGAAGCCGAAGGAGCGGAGACTGTTCCTATCTCCGAAGCGATGCAACGATCCGGACTGGTGACCTCGGAAGGAATTCGTACTGCCGAGACAGGGCAGACTGCTGCCGAGACAGAAGAAGCTGTTGCCGAAGCGAAAGAAGGAAATATTGAGGAAGCTGATTCTGATGATGATTATCATATTGCCGTGCCAAGCAAGCCCAGCCACTTGGACTTCGGGAAGTCGATTGTCTCCAAGGCTGATTTCTCCAAGATGGTGAAGTCGGGTTATTTCAGTGAGAATGAGAAGAAGCTACTTCGCTTCGGGGGGGGGGGGGGGAAGAAACTACCCCGAAGCCAGAAAAAGATGAAATAGTTATTTTTAAGAGCTTTCTAAAAGCTGGATTAAGATTCCCCTTAAATAGGATGATATCTGATGTGCTGCAAAGATTTGGTATCTATTTTCACCAACTGACTCCCAACGCAATTGTCAGGCTCAGCGTCTATATCTAGGCTCTCCGAAGTCAGGCGGTGGAGCCATTTGCTGACAGCTTCTGTCGAGTTCATGAGTTGCATTACCAAACTAAGGCCAGAAAAGATGGATTGCATGAGAATTTTGGCTGCTATAATTTTGCTTATCGGAAAACCACGAAGTTTCCCGTGATCAGCTACCGAAGCAAATGGTCGGCAGGCTGGAAATCAGAATGGTTTTATGTCAAAATTGATGAAGATAAAGAGAAGCTGGTTCAGAGCCCTCTTGAATTAATCTTCGGAGAAACAAGACCCCGATGCAAAATGGTATTAGAAGGTCCAACTTGGGCTGCACTGGGCGAATTCAAAATTATAGCAGAACATATTGGCACTAGAGATTTAGTGCAAGAATTCCTGGCTTTCAGAGTTTTTCCAACGATGAAAGAGTGTACAATGCCGAAGCTTGAAGGGGAAAAGAAAGAGGGGGAACTCGTCAGGCTACCTTATCATTATAAATTCAAGAAATTTTTTAAAGTACCCTGCCAAAAATGGCTTGATACAATTGAAATGATGAGCAATGAAATTCTTGGGAGCTACTCTAAAAAAGAGGACCAACTGATGACAGCGGCCTTCGGCACTCGGCCGAAACGAAGGCTGAACAGAGTGCTTGATGCCATAGGATTTGAATACGCTGACTACGGTCGACTGGGCGGAGATGCCGGAGGCCTGAAGCGAAAAAGGATTGCTGGCGCTACTGACGAAGAGGTCGTCAAGGTAGCCAAGAAGAAAAAGAAAGATTCTGAAAGTCTTAGCGCTGAAGAGTTAAATCCTAAGCCGAAGGTGTCCACTTCAAGAAAGAGAAAAGGTGCGTCCCCGGAGCCGGAAACGTCGGTCCGAGAAGAAGATATTCCTGCTTCTCCTTCTGCTGTTGAAGTAGAAGAAATTATGAAGGTAATGACTGAACCCTTGCCTATCAGGCTAAGTCCACTGGCACTGGAACTGACGAAGTTTTTTCAGAAGGACAAGGCAGCTTCGGCAGCAGAAAGTCCTGCGAAGCCGAAAAAACGGAGAATTATTCAAGTAACAGATGTGATCCACCAGACGCCGCCACTGGCAACGGTGCCAAAAATTCCCTTTGTTGAAACTGCCGAAGCCGAAGCTACTGGGATGAAAACTACTGAAGCTAAAACCAGCGAACCCGAAGCTACCGGGGCCGAAGCCGGGGCCACCGAAGAGTCGAACCTGGAAACTAAACTTGAGGTTATTGACAATATTCTCCTGAAAATGGCCGAAGAAGAAGCTACTGTGGCTGTAGTGAATACAGCAACTGAAAAGGGGAAAGAGCAAATTGGTGAAATTTCTGAAGGAGAAGATTTTAACTTTCAAGACCTACTTGGACAAGAGTTAACAGACACTGAGAAAGAGGAGTTGAAAAAATATGCCATATCTTGCGGATATAAATCAGGCGCTATGCTATTTGGTGGGGTGAACGAAGGGAAACTAAGGTGCCTTCGGAGCCGCACCGAGGCCAAAATTATCAGAACCCTTTCCAAAAGCATTGGCTTGCCGAAGGTGGAAGCGGACTTGTGTCGTTATCAACGACACCACATCGCCGTAAGCTTGCTTTATGCTAACTTGAAGGTAACGAATATTTTTGTTATTTTATTACTGTTATTATTAACTTTTGGGTCGTGTTCTAACGAAGATCATTTCGACAGAGCATATTATTAAGCAAGGTTCTGAAAATGCAACAAGATCTGGAGGAAGAGAAAAATAAAACCGTCATTCAAGATTTGACTGAAAAGATTGAAAACTACGAAACCAATCTGAAAAAGAAAGACCTCGCAATCCAAGATCTTGAAATCATGGTCAAAGAGCACGAAGGTGCATTAGAAAAGAAAGATTTTGTTATTCAGACCATGGAGGGCTCTTTAGCTGAAGTCCAAACTGAAAATGATAAATTAAAGAATGAATTGCTCCGTCAATCAGAAAAATTCGAGCAAGAAAAGAAATATTTTGAAACAAGCCTGAAAGCTGAAGTGGATAAATACTCAAATTTGCAGAAATCCTTTACAGAACTTCAGGAGAAATGCTTAAGCTTCGGCATCCGATGTGTGCAGCGGCTGAAGGACGTATTTCACTCTGTCGGAGCTAGCTCTTCGAAATTTACACCTTTAGCTGAAAATCTGCCAAGAACATTAGAACATATTGAAGGCGAAGTTGATGCCCTTGACGAAGTTATTGGTGGGCACGCTGACTTCTGCGCCCTGGTATCTTCTCGGGGCACAGCTGCTGCTTTTTGAAGGCTGGCTGCACACATGCAAACATCATGAACAGACCAAACTTCAGCTTGTCAGCTTCAGATTTGTTAGATATCCCAAGCTTAGCCAGAAGCATTGGAAATAGATTCATGACCCAGATCTGGGTAAGTGGCGGGCGGAAAATGGCAGGCGACGAAGCTCGAAGCCATCTGAAGCCGGTAAGAAACTTATGTATGTTACTTTTACCTTCTCCTTTGAAATTTGTACCTTTCTTACTGTGCTGTTTGATATATAGGATGACAAAGCTGAAGATTGACAATGCTGAAGTTTGACAAAACTGAAGACGAAGCCTTGGCTGAAGCTTAAAATTGCAAAAATTCTTGGAGAAACTCTTGTAATATAGATATGGAATAACTTATGTAAATTTGTACATACCTTGTAATATATTCTGTCTCCTATAACCACATCCAGTCTGCTTTGCTGTGGACGAAACTTCTCTTTTGAGCCAAAGGCGAAAAACACCTTCCCTTCTTTTCGTACACAACGAAGCATAGAAAATTTTTCCTTCGAATCTTTTCCTTATTTTTTGAAGCACCTGTCTTTTTTTTTGTAGCATGATGATGACTCTACATATGTCTAAATGGATGTTTATGAATGCAAATGACATGATGATATGTTATGTGCAAATGAATATTAGGACACATGTTCAAAAAAAAACATAAGCACGGCCCTTCGTCCCCTTAAGAATGATAAAAATCTTTTTGCCGTTTACTTTTCGGCTTCACCGTTTACTTTTCGGTGTATCAGCGTTGACTTTTCGCTGTAAGCCTCCCTTAGGAGCTTCTTCGCCTTTTACTTTCAGTGGAATTAGCGTTTACTTTTCGCTGTAAGCCTCCCTTAGGAGCTTCTTCGCCTTTTACTTTCAGCGGAATCAGCGTTTATTTTTCGCTGTAAGCCTCCCTTAGGAGCTTTTCCCTGTTCTCTTTTCTTTTTTCTTTGCACTCGAAGGTGCTTTCTCAGCTTTTACATTTACATTTTGGGGGATATCGCTCTTATAGAATTGAAATAAGGAAAATAAAAATTACATGTTGTGGCCCCATTAAAAACCTTTCTCCCCCTTTGGAAAGGAAAAGGGTGCCACAAAAAAGAATATAAAAAATTACATCAAACTAAACATAATATCGCCGAAGCTCATCCGCATTCCACGATCTAGGAATGTCATTGCTGTCCATATCCTTCAATCTGTAGGAACCAGGTCTTGACGAAGATACTACCAAAAAGGGGCCTTCCCACTTCAGCTGTAATTTGCCTACTGTTTCAGGGTTAGCTACTCTTCGAAGTACCAAGTGTCCTGGTTCAATATTCTTTAGCTTGACCTTTCTATCACGCCATTTTATTGTTTCAGCTTGGTATTTATTGATGTTTTCCACAGCTTGAAGTCTAATCCCTTCAATAGCATCTTTTTCCACAGAACAATCAGCTTCGTTTTCGCCTTCTGCCGAAGCTACTATCCTTATCGATCCTGTTTTAGCCTCTTCTGGGGTTATTGCTTCGTCACCAAACAATAGTTTAAAGGGTGTAAAGCCTGTTGATCTTGAAATGGTTGTGTTATGACTCCACACCACTTTGATTAACTCGTCTGGCCACTTTCCCCTTGGCTGATTGAAGATTGACTTCATTATTCCTGTCATTATGATCCCATTGGCTCTTTCAACAAGTCCATTAGATTCTGGGTGTCGGACTGATGCAAAATGGATCTTCGTGCCGATTTGATTGCAAAATTCTCTGAAGGCTTCAGAATCAAACTGTGTCCCATTATCCACAGTTATGGCCTTCGGCACTCCGAAGCGACAAACAATGTTTTGCCAGAAAAACTTTTGAATAGTAAACGAGGTTATTGTGGCTAAGGGCTTTGCCTCAATCCACTTGGAAAAATATTCCACTGCCACCACCACATATCTTAAGTTCCCCTGTGCAGGTGGTAATGGACCTAGCAAATCCAGACTCCACCTTTGCAATGGCCAAGTGGGCTGTATTAATTGAGTTAAAGACGAAGGTTGTTTTTGATCTCTTGCACATTTCTGACAATCTTCGCACTTTTGAACTAAATCTGCTGCATCCGAAGCTGCCTTTGGCCAATAAAATCCTTGGCGAAAAACTTTCCCAAGCAAGGGCCTAGATCCAATATGAGATCCACATAGACCTGCATGTATGTCCTTCATTAATTCTATACCTTCGGATCTGGATAAGCACTTGAGCAATGGGGAACAGACCCCGCGCTTGTATAACTCCCCTTCTATTATGACATATGGTCGAGCTCTTGCTTCTATTCTCCTGTTATAAGCTTCGTCGTCTGAAAGAAAATTACCCTGAAGGAAAGAGATGATTTCAGTTCTCTAATCTTCACTATAAACAGGGGATATGTTGAGGATTGCTCTTTCAAGAAGCTCGACCGAAGGTGCTTTTATTGTTTCAAAAAATACTTCCGAAGGTATAGGCAGCCCCTAGGCTGCTGACTTAGCCAATAGATCAGCGTATTCATTTTCTCCACGAGGAATATTTTTGACAGAGAAACCTTCGAAGGAAGCCTCAATCCTTCGGACTGTATCTAGATACCTTTCAAGCTTCGGGTCTCTTGCTTTGTAACTTTTGTCAACATGACCAGAAATAACTTGAGAATCAGTTTTAAGAATGGCCCTTCTGATTCCCATTGCCTTTAATTTCCAAAGACCCAAAAGCAGAGCTTCATACTCGGCGATGTTATTTGTGCAACTAAAATCAAGTCTTGCCGCATAACAAGTTTTAACTTTGGAAGGTGAAACCAACACAGCAGCCGCTCCTGCTCCGAAGGTTCCCCAAGACCCATCGCAAAACACTGTCCATGCTTCGGCGTCTTTATTTGTTTCTTCCTCCTGAGCCCCTGGCGTCCAATCAGCAATGAAGTCTGCTAATGCCTGGGACTAAATCGAAGATCTATGAACATAATCAATACAGAATTCATTGAGCTCTGCAGCCCATTTTCCAATCCTTCCAGTAGCTTCTCGGTTCCTCATAATATCCTTCAGAGGTTGTGAAGAAGGAACAATTATGTTGTAAGCTTGAAAATAGTGCCGAAGCTTTCTGGAGGCCATCAAGACAGCATACAGTACCTTCTCCAACTCTGTATAATTTTTCTTTGATAAACTAAGAACCTCAGATACAAAATATATTGGGGCCTGCCTCTTAACCTGGCCTTCAAGCTTCTCCTGAACAAGTGCTGCGCTTACCGCTGAGTGCGAAGCTGCCACATATAATAACAAAGGAGCCCCTGGCGTAGGTGGAGTTAATGTTGTTAGATCTATCAAATACTGCTTCAGTTCTTCGAAGGCCTTCTGCTGGAGTGGTCCCCATTGAAAGACTTCAGCTGTCTTCAGCACTTCGAAGAATGGTAAGTTTCTCTCTGCTGATCTAGATATGAATCTGTTGAGAGATGCTAGCCTTCCTGTTAATCTTTGAGCCCCCTTTTTTGTACTAGGTGGCTCCATTCGAAGTATAGCTTCGATTTTACTTGGGTTGGCCTCAATTCCCTTTGTTGAAACTAAGCAACCGAGAAATTTCCCCTTCTTTACTCCGAAGACACATTTTTCTGGATTCAGCTTTAGACCAGCCTGTCTAAAATTAGCGAAGGTCTCCTGTAAATCAGCAATGTGGTTGTCCTGCTTTGTACTTTTTACAATAACATCATCAACATAAGTTAGTACATTCCTGCCTATCTGAGAATGGAGAACCTTTGCTGTCATTCTGCTGAAACTTCCTCCAGCATTTTTAAGCCCTTCAGGCATCCGAAGGTAGCAATATGTCCCACTAGGGGTTATGAAGCTGGTTTTTGGTTCATCTTCCTTCTTCATCCATATTTGATGATAACCTGAATAGCAGTCTAGCAAACTCATGAGCTCTGATGAAGCTGCTGCATCAACTAAGGAATCTATCCTTGGCAATGGAAACTCGTCCTTCAAACAGGCTTTATTAAGGTCAGTAAAATCGATACACATTCTCCATTTACCATTGGCCTTCTTCACCATAACAGTGTTAGCCAACCATTCTGGATATTTTACCTCTCTAATAACTCCGGCAGTGAGGAGTCTTTTCACTTCATTTCGAGCACCTTCGGCCTTGTCATCAGACATCTTCCGAAGCCTCTGTTTCCTGGGTCTGAAGGATGGATCAACATTGAGCGAGTGCTCAATAACATCCCTGTTAACTCCGCAAAGATCATTAGCTGACTAAGCAAAAACATCTTTATTGTTAAACAAAAACCTTATCAAGGTTTTCTCCTGCTCTTCGGACAATTGAGATCCCAATAGCACCTTCTGCTCTGCTATATCCTCACATAAGAGCATGGGTTTCGGCTGGTCAGCCGAAGCAGCTTTTTCCCTTCTGAACTTGTATTGCTCACAAGCTTCAGCTCCATCTATATTATGGATTGCTTTTGAGTCTGTCCAATTTCCTTCGGCCCTTCTGGCAGCTTCTTGACTTCCATGAATAGCAATGGGCCCTTGGTCCGAAGGTACCTTCATGCAAAGATAAGCTGGATGCAGAATTGCTTCGAAGGCATTAAGAGTACCACGACCAATGATTGCATTGTAAGGGTACTCCATGTCAACGATATCAAACATAATTTGTTCAGTTCTTGTGTTGTTGATGAATCCGAAGGCCACTGACATTGAGATTTTGCCGAGTGCTACAATCTGCCTTCCTCCGAAGCCATAGAGGGGATGTGTGGCATCAAGAATTTTATCTTCGGGCTCTTGCATCTGTCTGAAGGCTTTAGCAAATATGATGTCGGCTGCACTGCCTATATCAACCAAAACATTGTGGACCAGAAATCCTTTGATAACACAAGAGATAACCATAGCATCATTGTGTGGGTAATCCTTGAGTTGAAGATCCTCTTGGGAGAAGGTAATAGGAATGTGAGACCATCTGGACTTGATGAAGGGTCCTTGCACCCCGACATGCTGTACCCTTCTCTGTGCTTCCTTCTTTTGCTTCTTGTTGGCTGGTTCTGAACATGAACCGCCTGTTATCGGGAGTACCAGCTTCAGAACCGAAGCAGCTCCAGCTTGAATATTGAACGAAGCCATCAGCTCAGAAAAAGTGGTAGTGAGTTCACCGGAGGTGGGCGCCAATGTTGGGGACTTGTTCTCAAATGCTATGAATTAAGAACAAGGCAACATAAAATGTTAAATGTTAATGTCCTTCGTCCGTCGAAGCATTATTTCCTCAAGGATTTAATGAACTTCGGACGAAGGTTAAAACGATACAATTACGAAGGTTGAATTTTCATAATTAAATCCTCAAAGATTATATGAAACAATGTGAGATATAAAGCATTAAAAACAAGTAAACTATAAGCAAGCAACATCATTTACATATCATATAAACCTGATGTATTCAAATATAATATTAGAGACATTTATACCTCTGCCTTGACAAGGAATAATTCCCGAGTGATGCGATTGTAATTACCGGAATGCGTGAACAGTAAAGGAATACTGTTCACTATTTATAGACACAAGACACAACCTGTGAGAAATTACAATCATGCCCCTCATAAAAGTTTACAACAATGACTCAAACACTTGTGGACTAAAAGGTCATTCTACTTTTAAGTCGGTTTGCAATTCTGAAGCTTCATGAACAGCAACCTTCGGTCATCACGTGCCGACAGCTTCAGCCGAAGTTGTTTCTTCCTGCAGGACCTTCGGCGACGAAGCATGGTCCCAACAACTAGTATGCTAGGTCGAGTAGCTGCTTGCTAATCAGGATCTCGGTAGAAGTCGAGTGATTTTTCTAGCACTCGCACGAGGTCAGGAATTGATTGTGTTCATCTTGATAACGGGATATATGTTAGTCTATGGACTTGGATCCAGGGAGGATGTCTTGTCCATGAGACGGGAAAAAGGAATTAAGGATTAATGTGTGGATACCTGAGTCAAGCTTTTGAACGTACTAAGCACATGCCGGGAAAAATGGTAACCGGTAAACCTAGTACCTGAGTGAAGCCGGGCGCGGACTTTATCCCTCATGCGACCTGAGACTGGGTCTCCCATGCTAGCTATGGTGGGTACAAGTGCGGTCACTGCACGGCGGTAGCAGGGGTCAGTGGAGCATTGTATGCCAAGGCGGTGAGGCCTGACCGCGAATAGGGAATCGATGGGGACGGTTGTCATGTGTGGGGTCGGAGTACCCTGACATGCCGTGTGTTTAGGTTTACCTTGCAAGGTTAAAACTCGATTCGAATCGTCTGCTTCTCGTAGCTAATGAGACTGCTTGATTCCTTGTACTGCATCGAGTAAGAAGTGAAATGAGGTTACATGAGATAACTTGTTGATTGAACTAAATGCTTGTTACCATGTATGCTTAGAAGGAGCAAATCTAGCTAAGTTAATGATGATAGAATTTGAAAAGCTAAAAAAATTGATTTTAGAAACAGCTAGTGCTTTTGGCAAACCAAACCCCTCAGCCAAACAGCTGCATAGTCTAGAGGTAGAGGAGTAGACTCCTCACACCGGTTAAGTCTAGCTGAGTATTAGTATACTCAGCCTTGCTTGTGGCATAATTTTTGTAGGTACCATTCAGGAAATGGTTGATGGTGTGACTTGGCCTACCACCCTGCCACCGGGTTGGACGGTCGAGTGGGATGTTGCTCCGGCAGGAGAGGAGCACGAGGAGTAGTGGGCTAGGCCTTGCCCAATTCCTCGATACCGACGACATCGACCATCCGCTGCACTTTATTTTGTGAACTCTTAATTGCTACTCAAAAACTCCGATCTATGTAATAATTCCGCATTTAATTTGAGGTTTCCTGTTTTATTGTATTTCTTCTGTGACTCACCTTCGAGTGAGATTGTGGAATTTGATCCTGGTTAAGTGGCTCTATCAGACAAGATCTGAGGGACTGACGGGTTATTCCGATTTAAGTGTGTTACGGCCCCTGAGGCGTGACTGAGGCACTTAAGCTGGAATAATTCGGGCGGTTCCGCCACAGCTGGTATCGGAGCAAATTCCACCACAGAGAAAGATAATAAACCATGAATACCAATTTTCAAAATCTAAAACTTGCCTAGAAACTGCTACAGATCGTCAGGACTAGACCGCTAGACCTAGGATGAAAGGCCTTAGGCATAGAGGGAGAATTAGGTGGCTAATTACTTAGGCCCCGTGGGCCAGTACTTCTATTTTTAAGGATGCCCTGAAAGCACCCTATTTTTGGAGAGGCAACATTACTTCTAGCATGCATGCATTATAAAACACAAAGAGGAATTAAAAATTTGTGCTAACCAGCTTTCTTTAGAACCATCCGGGCTCTCTTTTTCTTTTTTATTCCGCCATAATCTTTACCCTTGATTCCCTTCCGCAGATGAATTCACCCACCCCCGCTAGTGGAGGAGACTCTCGTTTCAGTTCTGACTTCCTCTCTCGTGATGGTTTCCCTTCCATCTTGTGGGAAGTGCTTAGCTCTGCCGGTTACCCTACGCCCCCTTTGTACACGGTGCAGTTGTATGAGGAGCATCAGGTACCTCGTTGTCGGGTCTGGCTGACCTTGGAGGCTCATCCCCTTCAGCCGGGTTGGCGTTCTCTTGATTCTGAGACAATTGGACTCAGGACGGACGACACCGTTGAAGCAGCAGCCATGAAGACTCTGACGACTTTCTGTGGCTACCATCCCCTGGAGATGGTGATGCACCCTTTGGGACTCTTCCCTGCTGAGAAGAGAGATGATCCCATGTGGTGTAACTGCGTGAGCCATGTGAAGGATGTGTGGGCGATGTATCCTGACTTGGTTGGGAGGGTCACTGTTCAGTGCATGAGTGCGCTGTACCGCCTTCAGGCCCTTCAGAGCGATGCTATGGCACTCCTCGCTAACATCGCTCAAACCACCAAGCTCACTCTCGATAGTCGAGAAGATTTTGTGGTCGATTTATCCTCCGAGTTGGTAGAGAAGGATCTGCAGGTGGAAAGGCTGAGCCAGCGCATTACCACCTTGGAGCAGCAGGTGGAGATCCGAGACAACACCATTGATGTCTTGGAGAACCAGCTTCACGATGTGCAGAGGGAACTCGATGAAGCGAATGACCACCTGGACATGCACCATTTAGAGATGGAGGCCAATGAAGCAGGAAGCGAGGGAGAAGAGGATCCCGAGGAGCTAGGACCAGCCCCTGGTGCCAATGGGACTACCTCCGCGATGCCTCCTTCACCCGTGTCCAGTGTCGCTTCCACCGCTCAGGGTTAAGCAGTCATTTCGACACTTTTAGGCGGATAGAAACCTATGCGAGCTTAGTTAATATTAGATTTTGGACTAAGCTTACGGGTACTTTCTCCTAATGGATGTAACCCTGTGAACTTTTGAACTCTGTGGGATGTTGTCACCATGTTATCTTAATTTCGAACCTAATATTATGACTATGGTATTTTTTCCTTCCATATGAGATGATATCTTGCTATTCGAAACTGTGAGTTGGGATAACAATGGCGACAATCTCTGTTTTCAGATGGCAGCTAGGCAGCGTCGCGGGCATAACGAGCAGGTTCCCCCGCCACCTCCTCCAGCTCCCACAGTGCAGGAGCTGATGGCCCAGCAGAATGAGATTCTGCGACAGCTCTTGCAGCGCCAGCCCCACCCTCAGTAGCATGGTGGAGGCCAGCATCAGCGACCTCCGGCTATGGCAACTTACCAGGAGTTTCTAAGCACGCAGCCACCCTTGTTCACCAAGGCAGAGGATCCGTTGGACACCGACGTATGGCTTCGCGTCCTCGAGTCCAAGTTTCCCCTCCTCACGGGAGACTGCCCTGATGCTACCAAGACCCGCTTCGCCGCGCAGCAGCTTCGCGGATCTGCTCGGACTTGGTGGGATCACTTCCATGCTATGCTCCCCGCTCATCGTGAGGTATCTTGGGAGGAATTCAAGGCTACCTTCAGAGGACACCACATCCCAGCTGGCATTCTTGATCGGAAGCTGAATGAATTTCTGGCCCTTAATCAAGGTACCCGCACGGTACTGCAGTATGCGCAAGCCTTCAACGACCTGTGCCAGTATGCAGGGTACCATGCTGATTCTGATGAGAAGAAGAGGGATCGCTTCCGCAGGGGTCTCAATACCAAGTTGTGGGAACGACTCAACACTGTCCAGGCTGAAAGCTTCAATGAGTTGGTCAACATGGCCATCTCCCAGGAGGATTGCATTGTTGCTCACCGGGCAGAGAAGAAGAGAAAGGCACCAATGGCAGCACCATCCGCTCAGGCTCAGAGGTTCCGGATTGTTTCTCATAACCAGAGCAGGGGTTTCCAGCAGCAGGCAGGCAGATGGGTGATCAGGCCACCTCAGCAGCAGCAGCCGACACCCAACCGCTTTCTAGCTCCTGCCCCAAGGAACAATCAGCCTCCGCAGCAGCAGCAGTTCCGCCAGGGCAATGGGAACAAGTGTTTCACTTGTGGCAATGTGGGCCACTATGCCAAGAATTGTCCTAGGAACCAGCAGAGGCAGATGCCAGCACCAAATCAAGACAAGGGAAGAAAGCAGAAGGTGCAAGTCAAGCAAGGGAAGCTCAACTTCACCACTCTTGAGGAAGTAACTGAAGGAGCTCCTATCATGACCTGTATCTTTTCGGTTTATAATCAACCTGCTTTAATTCTGTTTGATTCTGGTGCATCTCATAGTTTCATTAGCCAAAAGTTCAGTGCTAAATGTGAACTGCCATCCTCTCACTCTAAGGGGTCATTCTTGATAGTCACACCTGGGGGTAAAATTGCAACTAATCAATTAAACCAAAGTGTGCCTATTCAACTGGGAGGCCACATTGTCAAAACCAGTCTTCTTGTGTTGGGATTGGAAAATGTGGACATTATTCTAGGAGCTAATTGGATGACCTTGCACCAAGTTGTGCTTGATGTAGCCAGCCGTACCGTGGAAGTTAATTCTCCGTTCTGCGGGAATTTCGCCTTGATTCTGCCCAGTCAAGGTTCTACTCAGTCATGTGCTTTCTCTATGACAGAGTTACCTTTGAAGAAGATCCCAGTGGTCTGCGAGTATGCAGATGTATTTCCTGATGAATTGCCAGGAATGCCACCGGACCGGGATATTGAATTTGCCATCGAGTTGCAACCGGGAACGACCCCAATTTCCAAGAGGCCTTACCGAATGCCACCCGCTGAGTTGGCAGAATTGAAGAAGCAATTGCAAGAGTTGCTGGACAAGGGATTTATTCGCCCAAGTACTTCGCCTTGGGGGTGTCCAGCACTGTTTGTGAAGAAGAAGGATGAAAGCTTGAGGCTATGTATAGATTACCGCCCTCTTAATGCGGTAACTATCAAGAACAAGTATCCTTTGCCTCGTATTGATGTTCTTTTTGACCAATTGGTCGGGGCCAAGGTATTTTCCAAGATAGACCTTCGCTCTGGCTACCATCAGATCAAGATACGAGCAAGTGATATTCCGAAGACGACATTCTCGACCAGATATGGGCTATATGAATTCTTGGTGATGTCTTTCGAGCTGACAAATGCACCAGCATATTTTATGTATCTGATGAATTCTGTTTTCATGCCGGAATTGGACAAATTCGTGGTGGTTTTCATTGATGACATTTTGGTGTACTCAAAGAACGAAGAAGAACATGCCGGGCATTTGCATGTAGTACTTCAACGTCTGCGAGAGCACCACCTTTATGCCAAGTTATCCAAGTGCGATTTTTGGCTGAAGGAAATCAAATTCTTGGGTCACACTATCTCTCAGGCTGGAATAGCTGTTGATCCTGATAAAGTGCAAGAGGTGATGAACTAGAAGCCACCAACAACTGTCCGTCAGATTCGGAGTTTTCTGGGATTAGCTGGTTATTACCGAAGATTTATTCCGGATTTCTCTCGAATTGCGAAGCCTATAACTGAGTTGCTGAAGAAAGAAGTCAAATTTGTTTGGAGTCAGAAGTGCGAAGATGCCTTCCATGCATTGAGGCAGCATCTGACTACAGCATCAGTATTGGCGCAACCCGACAGCAGCAAGCCTTTTGATGTATATTGCGATGCCTCTGGCACCGGGCTAGGTTGTGTCTTGATGCAAGACAACCGAGTCATTGCTTATGCCTCAAGAGCACTCAGGCCTCATGAGCAAAACTATCCCACTCATGACCTCGAGTTGGCAGCAGTGGTTCATGCATTAAAGATGTGGATGCATTACTTAATGGGAACCCACTACAACATCTTCACTGATCATAAGAGCCTTAAGTACATTTTTACTCAGGCTGATCTCAACAGGAGGTAGAGAAGATGGCTAGAGCTGATCAAGGATTATGACCTGGAGGTACATTATCACCCAGGAAAAGCTAATGTGGTAGCAGATGCTTTGAGTCGGAAGTTGCAATGCAATTGCATTCTGATGGATTCTCGCATTAATACCTTGTGTGATGAGTTGAGCAAGATGCAAGTTGAAGTGATTCCTTCTGGTTCTTTGTCTCACATTTCTGTTGAGCCAGCCTTGCAAGACCAGATTATCATGGCCCAGCTCAGTGACAAGGGAGTGCAAATTATCAAGAAGAATCTCCATCAGAAGGTTGAGAAGTATAATTGTTTCCGCCAGGATGAAAAGGGTGTGTTATGGTTTAAAAGCAGATTGGTGATTCCTAAGGATCGGGATCTCAAGAGGAAAATCTTGGATGAGGCTCATCTCTCCAAATTCTCTATGCATCCGGGAAGCACCAAGATGTACCATGATCTGAAGCCTTTGTACTGGTGGATCAGAATGAAGAGGGAGATAGCCCAGTACGTATCAGAATGTGACACCTGTCAGAGGATAAAGGCAAGCCACTTGAAGTCAGCTGGAGCTTTGCAACCCCTATTCATACCTTCATGGAAGTGGGATGACATCAGCATGGATTTCATTGTGGGTCTGCCCAACACCTCTCGTCATCATGATTCAATTTGGGTTATTGTGGACCGATTGACAAAAGTGGCACATTTTCTTCCTGTGCACACCACTGATAAGGCTCGGAAGTATGCAGAATTGTATATTGACCGGATCGTGTGTTTGCACGGATTACCTCGGACCATTGTTTCTGACCGAGGAGCCCAATTTGTTGCCAGGTTTTGGGAACAATTGCAAGAGTCTTTGGGAACCAAGCTAATCAGGAGTTCAGCTTACCACCCACAGACTGACGGTTAGACGGAAAGGGTAAACCAAATTTTGGAGGATATGCTGAGAGCTTGTGCGATCGATTGTGGCAAGAACTAGGATAAGCACCTCTCCTTGGCAGAGTTTGCTTATAACAATAGTTATCAATCCAGCCTAAGGATGGCACCTTTTGAAGCTCTCTATGGAAGAAGGTGTAGGACACCACTCAATTGGTCTCAACCTGGAGAAAGAGAAGTTTTTGGACCTGACTTAGTGACCGAAGCCGAAAGGAAGGTCAAACTAATCAGGAAGAATCTAGAAGCTGCTCAGGCCAGGCAGAAGAGTTACCATGATAGAAGAAGGAAACCTCTCCAGTTCGAGGTGGGAAGTTTTGTATACCTCAAGGTATCACCCACCAAGGGAGTGCAGAGGTTTGGGATCAAAGGCAAGCTAGCCCCTCGTTACATTGGACCTTATGAGATCGTAGAAGCATGTGGACCCGTGGCATACAAGCTGAAGTTGCCTTCAAAAATGTCTGCCATTCACAATGTATTCCATGTATCTCAGCTAAGGAAGTGTGTTCGATTGCCGACTGAAATCTTGGCAGAGCTAGAATTGGAGATAGAACCAGACCTATCATACCAAGAGTACCCCTCCAAGATTCTGGATTGCAAGGAGAGATCAACTCGGGCTAAATCAATCAGAATGTACAAGGTCCAGTGGAGTAATCACTCAGAGGAGGAAGCTACTTGGGAAACCGAGGAATTCCTGAGATGCAACTTCCCCGATTGCCTACCTAAGGAAGCTGGTACGTAATCACCCCAATCCCTCCTCCTGCCCTTCGAATCTAATTTTCAAAAATATGATTTTAATTCAGAATGAAGTAATTATGAAGTAAAACTTAAAAAGGACTTCCTTCTGAAGTTGCAAAGAGAATGACATTCGAAGAACAGTTTTACCCTAAAAATAACAATAATCACCCATTTCCTTTAAGTCTCACCCTTCGCTTCACCCTAGGAGGACTCTGGCCCAAATCTCGGGACGAGATTCCTTTAAGGGGAGAAGGCTGTGACACCCCAGTGTCACCTAGAGCTTCTCTTAAAAAGCCAAACCAAGAACCATCATTCTATATGAACCAAAGTAAGCATGGGCATCAAATTAACTCAAGAATGAAGAATTCCCCAAGCATATACTTAAAAGTATCATGATCAAAACAAATGGGTCCTTAAAAAATGAAGTAATGTGGCAACCCTAACAAAAACCCTAAGTAAGCCAAGTTAAGCATAAAGGGTAATTGGGAGAAGTCATGGGGAAAAATGCAAAATTTCAGATATGATCAAATTACAAAGTTTTAGTTCATCAAATAACTAACAAACCATAGTAAGAAAGTTTGGCCATTTGGTCTTTTTAAAATTCCCAAATCAGCCCTTGAACCATGAGCCCTTGGAGAAATTCAGATTTCTGAATTTCTGAAATTCAGACCTCTTTTCAAAGATCGACTGCGTTCTCTGTTTTTCGAAGCTTAAAACCAAGAGATCCAAATATCAAAGTTGTGCCAAATTCCCTTGAACACGCTCTAGAAAAGTTTGAACTCAAACCAAATTCATTTGACATAGTTTTGACGCAATTTGACCTCGGGACCAGACATTCTGACACTGGCACCTTGGTGACGTTACAACTCCCTGTCCCTAGCCTAAAACCGCGCGACGTTTATACACAAAAGACAAAGCAAGGTCTGGTGAACAAATCTTTCACAGCGATCTTGCCCAAATTCGCGAAGATTTGCACCCAACCAGCGCTTGAACTCGGGCAGAAGCATCGGGCACACGTGTTCGACCGTGGCTGACACCTCCGGTTCACGCCCGTTCGCGCACCCGCGCCTTCCAGTGCACGCTCGCGCGCGCTCGCCAGTCCACGACCGCCCGTGCACCGCGCCGTGCCTATAAAGCCTCCCCGGGCGCGCCTCACTTCACCCCGCGCTCACCCTCACCGGTCAGCCACCTCTCCTTAGCTCCGGCAAGCTCAATTCCGCCCGCCATTGCCGCCAGAGCTTCGGCCGTCGTGGCCAGCCCACTCCAGCCACCCCTAAGTCGAGCCAGTGCTTCGGCTAGCTCCGCCAGTGGCCCGTGAAGCTTGCCAAGCCCTCGGACCCGGCCGGACTTCACCGGAAACCCGAGATCGACCTCACCGGACTTCGGTCTTCTGCCGCCGCGCGTGGATAGAGCTAACCAGTGAGTCTCTGACCAATTCCTTGCACCCATATCTTCTCTGGCATCCCGTGAACCTCTCTGACCAGTTCGATTGAACTATCTCGCCGTGAGCAGGCCGGACTCCTCGCCGCCGACGAGCATCCCCGCCTGCGCACGTGGACCGACCGACTCCGGCCATCCCCGACGGCGACCCGCACCTCGTTGTGATCCCCGAGACCTCCCCTACGTCCTCGACCACTTCACCAGAGCAATCTCGCCGCCGGTAAGCCCCTCCGCCCTTTCTTCCGCCGCGGTTACTGTGTAAGATAGGAGAAGGACCTCGGGTTAGGAGGTGAAGAACCCGAGGGATTTTCTGTAACGTCAGTGACCCATGTAAATAGTAGCCTAGGGGCTGATCCACGAAGAAAACTTAAAATACCCACCAGGGACCCTCGTGCAAAGTGGATTTCCATTAAATCAATTCTGTTAATCTTTTAAAATGACCAGAGAACTTGGAAAACCCATAACTTGATGAATTCTTAATAAAAAGTTGTCAAACTAATTTTGCTAGCTCTTGAATATTATGAACTATCATTTAAAAATGATACACCCTATGCTTTATTTTCTGGATTCTTGAGTTAAAAATTAAAAACAGAAACCTACCTAACCTTGTTTAATTAAGGAAAATTAGCTTTACTTCTGTACTGGACTTAAGAAAAATTTGTGGGTATTCAAACCTCATCTAGACACTGTTTAAAAATAATAGGAACCCTAGTATTGAAGAATATAGTGTAGATTTTCATTTAAAGCTATTTTGCCCAAAACTTAGGAAAAATCAGAAAGGCATTGGAAATTAATGAACAGTGAGTGAAATTATTTTTCCTAGTTTGCTTAAGTAACAAAGAACCTAGGAAAAATGAAGAGACCATTAGTCCAGATCAATTTTAAATTAGAATGCTTTATTTAGCCTTATTTGAACTGAAAATCAATTATTAAAATTTCAAAACTATACCCAATAGGGATAATAAAAATCCAGTGGACTTATAACCACCAGAGCCCCACTACAAAAATGATGAACACCTCAGCCCAACCTTTTAAGTAAGGAGAATAAACATAAAATGATAATGAGGCATTTTCCAAATAAATCATAAACAACCCCTAATAATGAGATAATGGGTAACCAAAAATTGACTAAGTCCATAATGAGATAAACCACCAGAGAAAAATACAAACCCATGAAAAAGGAGCAAACTCTTACCTATTGCTGATAAGTTATGAGAAAGGCCACTTAATTCAAATAATGCATACCACCCTTTCCCTTAAGCAAAAAGATGCCAAACTTTAGAATGATTGCTCTTGCATAAAACAATAACTAAGAAAAATAAGAACTCTGTTGTTTGATATTTTTCAAATATAGTGGTAGTAGAAAGCACCAATGTGGCTAGAAACTTGAGAAAACCATAGAAAAATAACTAAAAGGTATTAATGGCTAGAATTTTGCACCAAATCATGTTATGACACCTAAAAACCAGCAAAAATAAGTTTTAGAGAATTACCCACTGTTAAATAATAGTTGTAGTTCAAGGCACCCCTTCTGCCCTAGAATTTAATAATTTTGTCCAGAGAAAACCATTCACTTTCTGATCCCCAAATTTTAAGACAAGGAAATATACACCAGTACCAAGCCACTGTAATTTTTGCAGAATTTTTGGAATTTTATTAAAGCAACTTGTAGTTCAAACCCACTCCAAAACATTAAAGAGAGTAAAAGAAAAGGAAAGAAGAAATAAACCCCACCCCAATAAGTCTAACTTGAGTACTTATCAACTCTCACTAAGACTTAAAAAGAATTCAGTGGAACCCCAAAGTTAAAACCTACCACTTGCCTTAGCTAGGTTTAACCTAATTTGCCAAGTATACCACCCAAGGATCTTACATAAGTAAAGTTAACTTTGTTTAACTCAAAAAGATCATACACCTCCAAAGTTGTAATTTCTAAAAGTACATATCATATCATGCATGTATCTTACGCATTGCATTCATTAGATTGTAATCTTGCCGACGAAGAGTACGTGCTCATCCTCGAGCAAGGACCTGTCCAAGAGGAGGACCAGGAGCAGGCTTCAGAGGCTGCTAGTGAGGATCTCCCCGCAGCCCCAGCAATTGAAGGCAAGCCCCGGTTTTATGCATAACCGTATTATTATATGCTATTTTACTACACTTAATGCTTGTAGGATTGTAATGTGCACTTAAGTGTAGGAGTTGCTTGAAACCTCTAGTTGCATGAACTTAGGATTCCTTTTTGAGATGAATACTAGTATGCTAGGTCGAGTAGCTGCTTGCTAATCATGATCTCGGTAGAAGTCGAGTGATTTTTCTAGCACTCGCGCGAGGTCAGGAATTGATTGTGTTCATCTTGATAACGGGATATATGTTAGTCTATGGACTTGGATCCAGGGAGGATGTCTTGTCCATGAGACGGGAAAAAGGAATTAAGGGTTAATGTGTGGATACCTGAGTCAAGCTTTTGAACGTACTAAGCACATGCTGGGAAAAATGGTAACCGGTAAACCTAGTACCTGAGTGAAGCCGGGTGCGGACTTTACCCCTCATGCGACCTGAGACTGGGTCTCCCATGCTAGCTATGGTGGGTACAAGTGCGGTCACTGCACGGCGGCAGCCGGGGTCAGTGGAGCATTGTATGCCAAGGCGGTGAGGCCTAGCCGCGAACGGGGAATCGATGGGGACGGTTGTCATGTGTGGGGTCGGAGTACCCTGACATGCCGTGTGTTTAGGTTTACCTTGCAAGGTTAAAACTCGATTCGAATCGTCTGCTTCTCGTAGCTAATGAGACTGCTTGATTCCTTGTACTGCATCGAGTAAGAAGTGAAATGAGGTTACATGAGGTAACTTGTTGATTGAACTAAATGCTTGTTACCATGTATGCATAGAAGGAGCAAATCTAGCTAAGTTAATGATGATATAATTTGAAAAGCTAAAAAAATTGATTTTAGAAACAGCTAATGCTTTTGGCAAACCAAACCCCTCAGCCAAACAGCTGCATAGTCTAGAGGTAGAGGAGTAGACTCCTCACACCGGTTAAGTCTAGCTGAGTATTAGTATACTCAGCCTTGCTTGTGGCATAATTTTTGCAGGTACCATTCAGGAAATGGTTGATGGTGTGACTTGGCCTACCACCCTGCCACCGGGTTGGACGGTCGAGTGGGATGTTGCTCCGGCAGGAGAGGAGCACGAGGAGTAGTGGGCTAGGCCTTGCCCAATTCCTCGATAACGACAACATCGATCATCCGCTGCACTTTATTTTGTGAATTCTTAATTGCTACTCAAAAACTCCGATCTATGTAATAATTCCGCATTTAATTTGAGGTTTCCTGTTTTATTGTATTTCTTCTGTGACTCACCTTCGAGTGAGATTGTGGAATTTGATCCTGGTTAAGTGGCTCTATCAGACTAGATCTGAGGGACTGACGGGTTATTCCGATTTAAGTGTGTTACGGCCCCTGAGGCGTGACTGAGGCACTTAAGCTAGAATAATTCGGGCGGTTCCGCCACAGATTTCATTGTGGGTCTGCCCAACACCTCTCATCATCATGATTTGATTTGGGTTATTGTGGACCGACTAACAAAAGTGGCACATTTTCTCCCTGTGCACACCACTGATAAGGCTCAAAAGTATGCAGAGTTCTACATCGACCGAATCGTGTGTTTGCACGGATTGCCCTGGACCATTGTCTCTGATCGAGGAGCCCAATTTGTTGCCAGATTTTGGGAACAACTGCAGGAGTCTTTGGGAACCAAGCTAATCAAAAGTTTAGCTTACCACCCACAGACTGATGGTCAGACTGAGAGGGTGAATCAAATTCTTGAAGATATGCTAAGAGCTTGTGCAATCGATTGTGGCAAGAACTGGGATAAGCACCTCTCCTTGGCAGAGTTTGCTTATAACAATAGTTATCAATCCAGCCTAAGGATGGCACCTTTCGAAGCTCTTTATGGAAAAAGGTGTAGAACACCACTCAATTGGTCTCAGCCTGGAGAAAGAGAAGTTTTCGGACCTGACTTAGTGACTGAAGCCGAAAGGAAGGTCAAACTAATTAGGAAAAATCTAGAAGCTGCTCAGGCCAGGCAGAAGAGTTACCATGATAAAAGAAGGAAACCTCTCCAGTTCGAGGTGGGAGATTTCGTGTATTTGAAAGTATCACCCACCAAGGGAGTGCAGAGGTTTGGGATCAAAGGCAAGCTAGCCCCTTGTTACATTGGACCTTATGAGATCATAGAAGCATGTGGACCCGTGGCATATAAATTGAAGTTAACTCCAAAAATGTCTGCCATCCACAATGTGTTCCATGTATCTCAGCTGAAGAAGTGTGTTCGATCGCCGACTGAGATCATAGCAGAACCATAATTGGAGATAGAGCCAGATCTATCGTACCAAGAGTACCCTTCCAAGATTCTGGATTGCAAAGAAAGATCGACTCGGGCTAAATCGATCAAGATGTATAAGGTCTAGTGGAGTAATCACTCAGAGGAAGAGGCTACTTGGGAGACTGAGGAATTCTTGCGATCTAACTTCCCCGATTGCCTACCTAAGGAAATTGGTACATAATCATGCCCAACCCCTCCTCCTGCACTTCGAATCTAAATTTCAGAGATATAATCTTAAATCAGAATGAAGTAGTTATGAAACAAAACTTAAAAGGACTTCCTTCTGAAGTTGCAAAGAGAATGACATTCGAAGAGCAGTTTGCCTTAATAATAGAGCATCCACTTCCCGTGAGTCTCACCCTTCGCTTCACCGCGGGAGGACTCTGACCCGAATCTCGGGACAAGATTCCTTTAAGGGGGGAAGGCTGTGACACCCCAGTGTCACCTAGGGTTTTTCTCAAGTGCTAACCCAAGAATTGACATTTTATGTGAGCTAAATTGAGCATGAAGCATCAAATTAACTTGAGAAGAAAAGATCCATTAAGTATATCTAAAAAATCATGCTCCAAGCAGGTAAGATTTTTCAAAAAGGGAAAAATGTTAAAACCCTAATACTAACCCTAATTGAGCTAATTAAGTAGAACTGAAGAAAAGAGGTAAAAGACCTTGAAAAATATAAAATCATGGCCTAGGTCAAATATAAACATTGAAGTATACTAAGTAAGCTACAATAAAGATTATGGAAGCTTGGCCAAAATAGTTTAATAAAATCTCCAAACAAGCTTCTCAAGTAGGGATTTCAGAAATTCAGAATTCTAAATTTCAGCCCTTGAGCCAAAGATCGAGCGTGTTCACCTTGATCCCTAGCTCTAATCCTAATGACCTCATTAACAAAATCGTGCCTAAATAACCCCTCTGTCACATGCCAGAAGATGGCATTGGGACGTGAGCCCTAGACACGACAAAACCCAGGATTTGCCTCGGGCTCGGGCAGGGAGACAGACCAGACATCAGGGCTCCAAATCTTTGAAACCAGTAGGCAAAATCCTATGACCCCACACAAGATCGGTAGCTTATAGGGAGGAGAAGAGGTTTTATGCACTGACCAAGGTGAGAGCAGGCTCGGATGAATGACCACACGCGCCAGAACTTGGGCAGAATGAATGCGCACACGTGTTCGACCCTGGTCGGCACGCCGGCGTTCACCCAACCCGCGCGCGCGCTCGCCCTAGCGTTCGGTCAAGTCCGCCGCGCGCCCTCGCCCTCAGCCGTGCCCGCCCGCGCCTATAAAGCCTTCCCGAGCACGCCTCACCTCACCCCATGCTCACCTTCACCGGCCAGACGCCCCTCCTTAGCTCCGGCGAGCTCTTTTCCGCACGCCATTGCCACTCGAGCCTCGGCCACTGTGGCCAGCCCACTCCAGTTGCTTCCCAGCCGTGCTAGCCACTCGGATAGCTTCGCCAATAGCTTGTGAAGCTCCTCAAGCTCTCAGACCTGGTAGAACTTCACCGGAGAACCAAGATCGTCCTCACCGGACCTCGGCCGCCCGCCTGCGCGCGTAGATAGAGCAATCCAGTAAGCCGTTCTTCAATTCCTCGCGCACACACCCGCCTTGATCCCTGGTGAAGCTCTCTGACCCGTTGGATTGGTCAATTGTGCCCTGGATAGGCCGGACTCCTCGCCGCCGCCGAGCTCCCCCTCCTGTGCACGTGGACCGGCCGACTCCGCCCATCCCCAACGGTGACCTGCACATCGCCGTGACCCTCAGGACCTCCCCTACACCCTCGGCCACCTCACTGGAGCAGTCTCGCCGCCGGTAAGCCCCTCCACCCTTTCCTCCGCCATGGGTACTATTTAATTTGGGGGAAGGACCTCGGATTAGGATTAGAAGAACCCAGGGGGTTTTCTGAACTGTCAGTGACTCACTTGAATAGTAGCCCAAGGACTAGTCTGTAAGGAAACTTGAAAACACCCGCCAAGGACCCCGTTGCAAAGTAGTTTTCCTTTTAATCTTTTCTGTTTAATCTTTTTAATGAACAGAGAACTTAGGAAATTCATAACTCGAGAATTACTTAACCAAAAATTGTCAAACCAATTTTACTGTATTCTAAATATTATGGACTACCAAATAAAAATACTAAACCCTATGCTTTTTGTTCTAAATTTTAGAGTTTAGAATTAAATACAGAAACTGACCAAACCTTATTTAATTAAAAAAATGGTTATGCTTCTGTGCTGAACCTAAGAAAATTGGTAGATGTTTAAACCCCATTCAAACACTGTTTAAAAATAGTGAGAACCCCAGCATTGAAAATTTAAGTAGGGATATCTATTAAAAGCCATTTTGCCCAAAACTTAGGAAAATCAAAAAGGTATTAGGAATTAATAAACAGTGAGTGCAATTATTTTTCCTAACTTACTTAAGTAACAGAGAACCTAGGAAAAATAAAAGACCAGTAGTCCAGAACAGATTTAAAGTGGAATGTTTTATTTAGCATTATTCCAACTAGAAAACAATTATTGGAATTATAAAATCAGACCCAAAATTGTTAATAAAAATCCAGTGGACTTGTAACCACTAGAACCCCACTACAAAAATGATACCCACCCTAGCCCATCATTTTAAGTAGGGTAAATAAATAAAACTTGATATTGGGTCCTAATCCAAATAAATCATGAACAACCCAAAAATGGTGCAATAATGGGCAAATAAAATTTTGCTAGATCAATAATGAGATAGGTCACCTGAGAAAAATGCAAACCCATTTGAAAGATGCAAAATAATACCTATTGCCAATACTTCATGAAAAAGGCCATTTAATCCAATTAATTCCTACCACCCCTTCTCTTAAACAAAAGATGCCAAACTTCAGAATGATTTCTCTTGCGCAAAGAAGGAGCTAGGAAAAATCAGAAATCTGTTGTTTGATTTTTTTTAAATATAGTGGTAGTAGAAAGCACCCCTTTGGCTAGAAATTTTAGAAAATCATCATAAAATAACTAGTAAGTATTAATGACTAGAAATTGGTGCAAAATCATGTTATAACATCTAGATGCCAGCAAAAATATGTCTTAAGGAATAACCTTCTGTTAAATGGTAGTTGTAGTTCAAACCACCCCTTCTGCCCTAGCATTTGGTAATTTTATACAGAAAGAACCACTCACTTTTTTAAACCTCAAATATTGAGACAAAGAATTAGACACCAGTAGGAAGCCACTATAATTTTTGCAGAATTTTTGGAAATTTATTAAGACAACTTGTAGTTCAAACCCACTCTAAAAACCTAAAAAAAATAGAGGGAAAGAAATAAAAGATAAACCTCGCCCCAATGAGTTCAACTAGAAATCTTATCAAATTCTCACTAAGGCTCTAAAAAGAATTCAGTGGAACACCAAATTGGACTTACCACTTTATTTAACCGAGTGTAATCTAAATTACTAAGTATACCACCAAAATCTTTATTAGCGAGATTAAACTCTATCTGGTTTAAGTGGATCATTCACCATCAAAGTTAAATTGCTAAAGCACATACCATATCATGCATATAACTTACTCATTGCATTCATTAGATTGCAATCTCGCTGACGGAGAGTACGTGCTCATCCCCGAGCAAGGAACTGTCCAAGAGGAAGACCAGGAGCAAGCTCCCGAGGCTGCCATCGAGGATCTCCCTGCAGCCCCAGCTATTGAAGGCAAGCCCCGGTTTTATGCATAACCGTTTATATATGCTATTTTACTACATTTAATGTTTGTAGGTTTGTACCGTGCACATAAGTGTAGGAGTTGCCTGAAACCCTAGTTGCATGAACTTAGGATTCCTTTTTGAGATGAATACTAGTATGCTAGGTCGAGTAGCTGCTTTGCTAATCAGGATCTCGGTAGAAGTCGAGTGATTTTTCTAGCACTCGTGCGAGGTCAGGAAATTGATTGTATTCATCTTGATAATGGGATCTATGTTAGTCTATGGACTTGGATCCAGGGAGGATGCCTTGTCTATGAGACGGGAAAAAGGAATTAAGGATTAATGTGTGGATACCTGAGTCAAGCTTTTGAACGTACTAAACACATGTCGGGAAATATGGTAACCGGTACACCTAGTACCTGAGTGAAGTCGGGCGCGGACTTTATCCCTCACGCGACCTGAGACTAGGTCTCCCATGCTAGCTATGGTGGGTACAAGTGTGGTCACTGCACGGCGGCAGCCGGGGTCAGTGGAGCATTGAATGCCAAGGCGGTGAGGCCTGGACGCAAACGGGGAATCGATGGGAACGGTTGACATGTGTGGGGTCGGAGTACCCTGACATGTCGTGTGTTTAGGTTTACCTTGCAAGGATAAAAACTCGATTCGAATCATTTGCTTCTCACAGCTAATGAGACTGCTTGACTCCTTGTACTACATCGAGTAAGAAGTGAAATGAGGTTACATGAGATAAATTGTTGATTGAACTAAATGCTTGCTACTATGTATGCTTAGAAGGAGCAAACTTAGTAAAGCTAATGATGTTAGAATTTGAAAAAGCTAAAACTTGATTTTAGATACAGCTAGTGCTTTTGGCAAACCAAACCCCTCAGCCAAACAGCTGCATGGTCTAGAGGTAGAGGAGTAGTTTCCTCACACCGGGTAAGTCTAGCTGAGTATTAGTATACTCAGCCTTGCTTGTGGCAAAAAATTTTGCAGGTACGCTTCAGGATATGGTTGGTGGTGTGACTTGGCCTACCACCCTGCCACCGGGTTGGATGGTCGAGTGGGATGCTGCTCCGGTAGGAGAGGAGCATGAGGAGTAGTGGGCTAGGCCTTGCCCATTTCCTCGCTATCGACGACATCGATTATCCGCTGCATTTCATTTTGTGAACTTTTAGTTGCTACTTGAAAAACTCCGATCTATGTAATAATTTAGTACTTAATTTGAGGTTTCCTATTTTATTGTATTTCTTCTGTGACTCACCTTTGTGTGAGATTGTGGTATTTGATCCTGGTTAAGTGGCTTTATCAGATTAGATCTAAGGGACTGATGGGTTATTCCGATTTAAGTGTGTTACGGCCCTTGAGGCGTGACTTAGGCACTTAAGCTGGAATAATTCGGGTGGTTCCGCCACAAGAGCGGATGGTCTTCATAAGAACTTTGGCTGTTACAACTTTGCATATCGGACAGATACGAAGGCCCCTATGATTTTTTATCGCACCAAGTGGCTGACTGGTTGGACAAGCGAATGGTTTTATATAAAGGCGAATGAGAAGAAAAGGGAGAAGTTAATGACTATGGTCATGAGTGCAATGAAATTAAGTTTCGGGATGACAAGACCCTTGTGCCACATGCATCTTGGCTCCCCATGCCAGCTAGCCGAAGTGGAATTCAGAGCGGTAGCTGCCGAAATCAACACTAGAGATCTAGTACAAGAGTACTTGGCAAATAGGACATTTTCGACCTCTAATGGCTGGGGAATGCCTAAGAAGAAGGAAGGAGGAAAAAAGTACGAACTTGTTCGGCTCCCTTATCGTTTCAAATTTGAGAAACAGTTCAAGAAGCCATGCAAAGAGTGGCTAGAGATGATCGGAACCATGTGTAACGAAATTCTTGGCAACTATACCAAAAAAGAAGACCAATTAATGACCGCTGCTGTGACAGAACCTCTCAAGTTATTAGGCCCACCTACAGTTGTCCTTGTCCAACGGACCCCAGACAATCCTATAGATGCTTCTAATCACTCAACAAGTTCGATATTTGAATCCTTCCTTTGCCTAAGAGCGTTTCACCCGTCATGTAGATATTACAACACATTAGAGGAACGAATATGCGGAAGCAGTTATAGCAACTTATTTCATATTAAAGTATAGAAAGAGTAGTATTATTACAAACCAGTAAAATATAAGAGTGCTGGAGTAATATTATTACAGACCTGGGAGGCAAAAACCCCTCCTGAGTAATAGTAAACAAAAGTTTTTAATCGAGGACACTTCCTCCTGAGACTTCACTCCTGGCTTTCTTCCTTAGGCACCACCTTGGAACAAAAGCAACAAAAATTTGCTGCTTCCTCACCTACAACAACATGGGTTCAAAAACCCTGAGTATGGAGTGTACTTTCGCAAGTCTTACCCATCAAAATAAAAGACTCTCAAGGATATGCTGGCTTTGAGGGAGTCAAGGTAAGGCTTAATCAATAATCAAGACTCTATTTGCAAAAATGCTTACTAAGAGTGGATCCTTAAAAATCCAGTTTTATTAACAAGTTAAGTCATTACCTGAATCTAGAGTTCTTTCTAATCTAGTTCAAGCACTTGGCCTATACTAGCCAATTTCTTATCAACCCTTCTTGTTCACTGGAATGCTACGTGTAAGTCAGTGACCAAGTCTTCATGTCCGAGAAGTAACGGCGATCCAAATCGATTAATACTCAGCTGAGGATCTCCAATCACACGACATATGTAGCACTTAACCCTTGCATATGTCAACTCGCCACCGGGGTTCTTAAGACCAGATCAGGTTCACGCCAACCGAGAGCACAAATACGCCACCGTCCAGCCTCTTGCCACGGAGGGTACACACTACTCTCGCCATCTCTCCACTCCCATTGCGTGTTATCTTATTCTGGTATTAGTCTGCCCGAGGCAAAGCTTACCCATGATGAGGCATGTGACCAGTTAACGGGTCCTCAGTCAGCAGGCCTACATCGAGACTGTCCTTAATCGACTCGGACGTAGACACTACACCGAGACTCTCTTCTCGTGCAAGTCACCCGCCTGGTCTCAGCTTTATCATTTCAACCCAAAGTTTGGTACCTGGCAGAGGTACATCTTTTCCGATGTTGAACCCATCACGGCCATGATGGATTCACCATCAAGTTTTATTTTGAAAACATCCCACCCACTTGAAGCATCACCTTTTGTTAAAACAAAACATTTTGTTTTTCTAGAGCAAGGCTAAGCATAAGAAAAACCTTTTTATAAAATAGGGGTGCAAAGAAAGGTAATCGAATTCTCAAGGAAGGAAATGCAGTAATTGTTTAGCATACAACTCCTATTACCTAATGCATCAAGCAAGTGAGAAAGATTTAAAATAGCAAGGAGGTGGCAAATGCACCGGGGCCTTGTGTTATAGGTGAGTCGGGCTGCTCCACAGATGTCAAAATAAAAGCAGTTCCCGGCCTGAGGTTCTTCAGGTGGTGGTGGTATAGCTCTTGCTTCTTCAACTTCTATTTCTTCCTCGTTTTCTATATAGAACCATATAATCATGAATGCTTATGTAATGCTTATGAAAATGCAGTAATAGAAATGGTTTATCAAGTTGTATCTTGAGTACAACTTTCTTTCACGGTACTCCAAGGAACTAGGGTTTTTGAAGTCAGAACAGTAGTTCATAGAGCATGCACTACTAGTAGACTTAGGGTTTTGGGGCATAGGCATCAAACAATGTCCAAATCATGTCAAACTTTACCCAAGGCTTCTAGATGATATTTAAAGCTTATCTAAAAAGTTTAGTGATTTTTGGAGATATTAAACAATTTCTAAAATTCTAGAAATTCAGACTTTGGCTATTTTAAATACTCCATAATTCCCTATTGGGACTAAAAATCATACTACTATTTTTATTAAATACTATAGAAAATTAGGAACCTAGCAAAATTAGTCTTGCATTTTTAGCAATTTGCTACAATTTTCTAGAAATTCTCTAACACAGGCAGAAAAGAAAAAGGAAAAGAGCCAACAGTCTTGGGCTAAATCTGGCCCGAGCCGGCCCAACATGGGCAAAATGCGCACGCGCGCGCCCGCGTGCCGACTTTGCAAAGAAGGCCCCGACCTTTTGAACAACCCGAAAGAGTCTGCGGTACTATTTGTTTCAGTCGCTGACGTTTGCAAATAAACTCTCGCGCTTTTATTTCTTCACAACCGAGGTCCACGACATCGCACGATGAAGAACCGAGCTCTGGCGAACTTGTACCGGCCAAGATAAGCAATGGAGGCAGTGCAAACCACGGTTGAGCACGGTGTTCCCGACGATCTAGCGTGTTCTAGTTCAATTGAATGGGTCAAGGAGCATCAGTGGTATGTAAGAGTGCTGAAACACGAGAGTAGATGGCAAGACCAGACCTGAATTGCACTGACCACGGTGAGAGCTTATTCACGGTGGCAGAAAACAGATTTGGGGGAACTGAGCAATTCGTGGGCTCTGGTGAGCAATTGGAGGCACGAGCGGGTGGATTGGATGCTGGAATACCTAACGGAGCCAAGGGCGGGCTCAATTTATAGGGCTCTTGAGCAGTGGCCGGTGAATTTGAACTCGCGCGGTGGCGGTCGGAGAGGAGGAGGTGCACTGGCGCACGCGATTGGTGACCATTACCGTGGCAACCTCACCGGCGATCACTGGATGGGCTAACACGAGTCACTGCGGTGTGGTTAAAGTGCCAAGGCACGTGGTGCAAGGCTGCGAGGTGTCTAACTCCGGCGAGGGGAGATCCGAAGCGACCGTGAGCTAAGCAGACACGACGGCCAGAATGAACAGTGGCTGGAGTTCATCCACTGGTGATATTTCCTACTCCCTCTGCGTTATCCGACTGCACCAAGCACGAATCACTGCAGCAGCGTGAATCTACGCGCGGGGGTCGCCAGCGGTGAGTTTACTGAGCTGGCGATCTGATCTGGTTACTGTACCATCGCATAGCTCCTTCAGTCGGTCTGACAGAGCATGTTTGGGGTCGATTTGCTCCATATTTTTTGCAGTGACCCCACCAACTCTCTGCATAAAGTTGTAGCCTAACAAACCAGCTTTAACTTTGTTACAGTGTTTACCATCAAATAGTCACATGATCTTACTCAAAATCGAGCTCTAAGTTCATCCAACTTCACTGTTACTGAAAATTCAGACCTAAGGCTGATTGACAGCACAACTTTGAGCTTATTTTTCTCCAAAATTTGTATGTAATCAAAGCTTAGTTACTTAAGCAAAGTTGTTCTCCTATTATAGCTCTAGACTTTTGATGTGTTGACCATAGGCAAATTTCTAATATTTTTAGAATTACAGAGCTCCAAAGTCAGCCTTGTGCACTGAATTTCAGACTTAGCCATATGAGAGGAATGGAATAGCTTTTTGCAGATAAGCCCATTTCACATCTTTTGGCTTGGAAATCCTCACATGTGTGAACCATATGCTTTAGGGTACCCTAAATCCTTGGTTTTTGCACTTAGGTCCAAAAATGTGCAACATTTACATATAACCCCCTAGGGTTTCAATCTAGGGTTTTCCAGGGTTTTGTTTAGGGTTTTTGGTACTTCTAGGGTTTGAATGCCACTCAAGTCCATCAATGGGGATATCTTATGATTATTTCTTATGAGTTTTAAAGTTTTCTCTCACTTGGTTTTGTTAACACTTCTAAGCCTAATTTAGGGTTAAGTATCCTACCCTAGGGTTTCACCCATGACTAATCACATCAATAGAACTAGTTTGAAATTTTTGCCTAGTAAGTGCGTTCTAAGTGTAACAATCACATGATATGCTAATGCTCATGATGTTATGCTCAAGTTTTAGTGATAGTAACACCAGGGGTGTTACATCATTCCCCCCATAAAAGAATCTCGTCCCGAGATTTAAAAAGTCCTAGGGCAAGTAATGGAAAAGGAAATGTGTCATATTTTTACTTCCTTATTTTTGGTACAAGGCAGGGGTGGTATGGGGTCTACTTCTTTAGTACAACAAGTGTACATATCTCACAATTTACATGAAGCTAAAAAGCCTGGGAAATTCTTTTCTAAAAAGTCTTGAGTTTCCCAAGTAGCTTCATCTTCCGTGTGTTGGTTCCATTGTATCTTATAAAACTTGAGAGTTCTCCTTCGGATAATCCTGTCCTTTTAATCCAAGACTCGAATAGGATGTTCTGAATATGTGAAGTCTGGTTCTAAGGCAACATCTGTCACTTCAACGGTTCGATCTGGAATCCAAAGACATTTCTTCAATTGGGACATGTGGAACACATTGTGCAGTGCAGACAATGTTTCGGGTAATTGGAGTCGGTATGCCACTGGTCCATATCTTTCAAGGATAGGAAAAGGACCTATGTACCGGGGTGCAAGCTTTCTTTTTACCCCGAAACGTGATACACCCTTCATTGGTGAGACTTTCAGGTAGACATAATCTTCAACTTGAAAGTACAAGGGTCGGCGTCGTTTGTCTGCATAACTCTTTTCGCGAGCTTGGGCTTCTTTCAAATTATGTATTATTCGTTGAACCTTCTCTTCTGTTTCTTTTACCATATCAGGCCTAAAAAACCATCTTTCTCCTGGTTCAGACCAGTTTAACGGATTACGACACCGGCGTCCATACAAAGCTTCAAAGGGTACCATTTTGATGCTCTCTTGATAGCTATTATTGTATGAGAACTCCGCCAATGGTAAACAATCATCCCATTTCTGTGGGAATACCAGAACACATGCTCGCAACATGTCTTCGAGTATCTGGTTTACTCTCTCAGTCTGCCCACTAGTTTGAGGATGATAGGCCGAACTGTGGAGCAACTTAGTACCCAAGGATTTGTGAAGTTCTTCCCAGAATTTGGATAGAAATTGAGGTCCATGATCCGACACTATTGTCTTTGGAACCCCATGTAGACTAAGAATATGAGCAATATATAATTGGGCATAGACAGCAACTGGATGATCTATCTTGACGGGCAGAAAATGAGCTATTTTTGTAAGCCGATCAATTACAACCCAAATAGAGTCAAATCCTTTTGTCGTCCTGGGTAATCCCACAATAAAGTCCATGCTTATGTCCTCCCATTTCCAAGTCAGGATTGGTAAAGATTGCAATGGACCAGCAGTTTTCATATGTATGGCCTTGATATGTCTGGAAGTGTCACATCTCGCCACATAGCGTGCAACTTCGATCTTCATCTTGGTCCACCAATAATGTTGCTTTAGATCATGATACATCTTAGTGCATCCGGGATGAATAGAATAGCGACTAAGATGTGCTTCATCTAAAATTTGTTGGCGGACTTCATCATTCTTGGGCACAACTTTGCGGTTGTTAAACCATACAACGCCTTGATCATCTTTTCTGAAACAGTTTGCCTTACTGGCCTCTATTTTCTCATGAATGTGTTTCATAACCTCATCATTTATTTGTGCATCAATTATTCTTTGCAGAAGAACCGACTCAAGCTTTAAGTGATTAAAGGTTCCATGTTGAATCATCCCTAGGTTCAACTTCTCCAATTCTTGGCATAATGTAATGTCAGAAGTCTTCATCGTAAGACAATGACAGGAAGCTTTGCGACTTAGTGCATCTGCCACTACATTGGCCTTGCCTGGGTGATAGTGAATTTCCAATTCATAGTCCTTAATTAGCTCAAGCCATCTCCTCTGCCTCATATTCAGCTCTGACTGGGTAAAGATGTATTTCAAGCTTTTATGATCTGTATAGATATGACAGATATTCTCTAGTAGATAATGACGCCATATTTTTAGGGCATGAACCACAACAGCTAATTCCAGGTCATGAGTTGGATAATGTTCCTCATGCCGGCTCAACTGTCTTGAGGCATATGCTATAACTGGGCCCTCTTGCATCAAGACACAACCTAAACCACTGCCTGACGCGTCACAATACACATCAAAAGGCTTTTCAATGTCTGGTTGAGCTAATACCAGAGCAGTGGTCAATAACACCTTCAGCTGCTCGAAGGCTTCATTGCATCTTGAAGACCAGTTAAATTTTGTATCGTTCTTCAATAAACTTGTGATTGGCTTCACAAGCTTGGAAAAATCCGGGATGAATCGGCGATAATAACCAGCCAGTCCAAGGAAACTTCAAACTTGATGTACAGTGGTTGGCGGTTTCCACTCTAAAATATCCTTGACTTTGCTGGGATCAACCGCAATCCCCTTGGCAGACAATACGTGTCCCAGAAATTGAATTTCCTCCAGCCAAAATGCGCATTTACTTAATTTGGCATATAGTTGATGCTCCCTTAAGCGTGTTAACACGATCCGCAGATGCCGAGCATGCTCCTCTTCATTCTTGGAATAAATCAAGATGTCATCAATGAAGACCACCACAAACTTGTCCAACTCGGGCATGAATACCGAGTTCATCAGATAGGTGAAGTGGGCATGAGCATTTGTTAACCCGAAAGACATAACCAGATATTCAAATAATCCATATCGTGTAGTAAATGCGGTCTTGGGTATATCTTTGGGTCAGATACGGATCTGATGGTAACCCGACCTGAGGTCAATCTTGGAAAATACCCGGGCTCCGGTAAGCTGATCAAATAAGATGTCAATCCAAGGAAGAGGGTACTTATTCTTGATTGTGACCTCATTAAGGGGTCTGTAATCCACGCACATCCGAATCGTTTGGTCCTTCTTCTTAACAAAGATGGCTAGACAACCCCAAGGTGATGAGCTTGGTCGGATGAATCCCTTTTCTAGCAGATCTTGTAATTGAGGCTTGAGTTCTGCCAACTCATTCGGAGGCATTCGGTATGACCTTCTAGAAATAGGAGCCGTACCGGGCTTTAATTCAATCACAAATTCTACATCTCTCTCTAGAGGCAATCCAGGAAAATCTTTCGGAAAGAAATCCGGGAATTCACATACTACCAGAATATCTTGGATCTCCGGTATGATGGCTTCATAAACTCTGCCAAATGGTTTAGCTGTAGTAGCTACGGGAATGGACAAGAGAACCTCTTCCTGGCCATAGCTCAACCTGATGGTTCTCAAATCAGTGTTGAGGATAGCTTTGTGTTGGACTAACCAATTCATGCCCAGAATTACATCTATATCTTGGCCTTTCAGAACAATCATATTTATGGGAAAGTCCTGTTTAGCCAATGTTACGGGCACATGGAAAGCCACTTCTTTAGTGAATATTTGTCCCCCAGGCAAATGAATAATAAACCCTTCCCTTGATTCAATGCAAGGAATGCAATATTTCTCCACAAACTTCTCGCTTATGAATGTATGCAAAGCACCAGAATCAAAGGGAATGACTGCAGGGTGATTGGCCACGAGAAACGTACCCATCATAACCGGCTCTCCCTCCGATGTAGTGGCCACTTGTGTATAGTAGATTCGCCCAGTTTTCTTCATATTCTTGCCTGCTGCATTATTTGCCGTGTTTCCCTTGCCTTGGCTTGAATTCCCCGGGTTCTGCTGATTACTGGAGTTGTTCCGCTTCGGATATGGGCAATCTTTGATGAAATGT
Source organism: Zea luxurians (assembly GCA_029449295.1). Classification (NCBI taxonomy): domain Eukaryota; kingdom Viridiplantae; phylum Streptophyta; class Magnoliopsida; order Poales; family Poaceae; genus Zea; species Zea luxurians. The sequence goes on along the minus strand of JAOPSE010000001.1, from coordinate 89,026,137 downwards.
CCAGATTTCCCACAATTGAAGCAGCCAGCTGATGAGCCCGGGAGTGTGGAGAAACGAGCACCAGGGGCACTCGGCTGAATTGTTGAAGTGGGGGCAGTGGCAGGGTGGATGAATCCAGGTTGTTTGAAGTGGTAGGAGGGTGGACAAGGTGAAGAACGGTTTTGATTGAAAGGTCGGATCACCAACCTTTGTCGCTTTTTAGGCCCTGGTTGGACCTGTCACCTCCAAAGCCCTTTGACTTCCCAGGGCTTGCATGCTTAGCTTCAACTACCAGCGTGGTGCTGACAGCCCTGCTGTAGGAGAGGTCGAGGCAAGTGGCCATCTTTCGTTGCAGCCGGTCATTGAGGCCTCACATGAAGCAGTTCTTCTTTTTTAGGTCAGTATTGACCTGATCTATTGCGTACTGGGATAAATGACTGAATTTGTTGAGATACTGCATAACAGTATCTCCTCCTTGCTTGAGTCTCATGAATTCCTCTTGCTTCATATGGAGCACTCCTTCTGGAATGTAGTGCTCGCGAAATGCCAATTTAAACTTGTCCCATCTGACTTGATGTCCAGTAGGTTGAATGGCCACATAATTTCCCCAGCAGGTGCTGGCAAGGCCTCTTAACTGCTGAGCCGCAAATAATGGCTTCTGGGTCTCCGTGCATCGGATGAGTCCAAACTTCTGCTCAATGACCTGGACCCATTCGTCAGCTTCAAGAGGATCCTCAGCTTTGACGAATAGTGGGGGACGAGTTCCCAAGAAATCCAAGTATTAAGTTTCGCAGGGTCCTTGCAGATAAGCCCTCCCGCCTTGTTGCTGAAGTTGCTGTCCCGCCATCTCACGGAGGAAGCGGGTGTTGTCAGCGGTCGCGGTGACCAAGGCAGCGATAGCCTCCGCCAGCGTGGGTGGTACTGGTGGTGGATTGGGTGTATCCTCTCGACCATGGGATGTTCCCGTGCCGTCATGTGCACGAGTTCGAGATGGCATCTGAAGCAAAGAAATATTTGGAAAATATCACATGCTGATACATACCATCATTTTACATTACCAAAATGTAATGATACAGACTCAATGTACAACATGACCACATTACCTACCTTATATTATTTCTAATTTATACTACTACTAGTATTTATCATCCTTAGTAGCTTCGCTGTCGATTGTAGGGGACCGTTCGTCAGCCAGGTTCATTGAAGGAGGGGGCCTGAAAAGGTCCAATTCCCCACCAAGGGCTTCACCTGCTATTCTAGAAGGTCCAGCTCCCATTCCGACAGGGTCAGCAGGTACATCGGGGTGCAGTCACGAATACAATTCATGAACTTCCTCATGTAATGTATTGCAGTACACCTGCAAGTTGTTGATGGCCGTGCTAAGCTCCTCCACACGGGCTCGAGCTTTGGCTTCCTTGGTCCAAGCAATTGAACATGAGTTGATAGCCCAATCGAGTGCCAAATCTCGTTCGGCAAGCTCGTCTTGCAGATGTCGGATGTCAGTTCTAACTCATTTATACGCTGACCATCCTCGACCCACACACTGTTTCTATGCCATAACTCTGTTTGAAGCTGCTCCACCTGGGCTTCTAGATCTCCAATGGGATCATTGCTGCCGCTGCTGCTATCCTCATGCCTTGGAGCCAGCTGGTGCTGAGGTACACCAATCGGTCCAGTGGACTTGCGCGCGGTCTTTCTCGTACGCGGCGGCTTATCTCCATAAGGGGGAAAACTTTTATTAGTATAGTTTTTATCATGATGCATGCATAATTATAGAATCAACCTTAGTTGATTCACAACCTTCTATACATTGCACTCTACTGTCTGGTCTTTGAAATAAATACTTCAGAAAGTAGTTAGATAAGAATGAAAGAAATTTTTTTAGATAAGCCTTTAAAAATTCTTTTTGAAAATGCCTCATAATATCTGTAGAGATGGGCTTCGCTCCGATACCAGCTGTGACAGAACCTCTCAAGTTATTAGGCCCACCTACAGTTGTCCTTGTCCAATGGACCTCGGACAATCCTGTAGATGCTTCTAATCACTCAACAAGTTCGGTATCTGAATCCTTCCTTTGCCCAAGAGCGTTTCACCCGTCACGCAGATATTACAACACATCGAAGGAACGAATATGCGGAAGCAGTTACAGCAACTTATTTCATATTAAAGTATAGAAAGAGTAGTATTATTACAGACCAGTAAAATATAAGAGTGCTGGAGTAATATTATTACACACCTAGGAGGCAAAAACCCCTCCCGAGTAATAGTAAACAAATGTTTTTAACGGAGGACACTTCCTCCCGAGACTTCACTCCTGGCTTCTTCCTTAGGCACCACCTTGGAACAAAAGCAACAAAAATTTGCTGCTTCCTCACCTACAACAACATGGGTTCGAAAACCCTGAGTATGGAGTGTACTTTCGCAAGTCTTACCCGTCAAAATAAAAGACTCTCAAGGATATGTTGGCTTTGAGGGAGTCAAGGTAAGGCTTAATCAATAATCAAGACTCTGTTTGCAAAAATGCTTACTAAGAGTGGATCCTTAAAAATCCAGTTTTATTAACATGTTAAGTCATTACCTGAATCTAGAGTTCTTTCTAATCTAGTTCAAGCACTTGGCCTATACTAGCCAATTTCTTATCAACCCTTCTTCTTCACTAGAATGCTACGTGTAAGTCAGTGACCAAGTCTTCATGTTCGAGAAGTAACGGCGATCTGAATCAATTAATACTCAGTTGAGGATCTCCAATCACACGACATATGTAGCACTTAACCCTTGCATATGTCAATTTGCCACTGGGGTTCTTAAGACCAGATCAGGTTCACGCCAACCGAGAGCTCAGATATGCCACCGTCCAGCCTCTTGCCACAGAGGGTACACGCTACTCTTGCCATCTCTCCACTCCCATTGCATGTTATCTTATTCTGGTATTAGTCTGCCCGAGGCAAAGCTTACCCATGATGAGGCATGTGACCAATTAAAGGGTCCTCGGTCAGCAGGCCTACATCAAGATGGTCCTTAATCGACTCGGACGGAGACACTACACCGAGACTCTCTTCTCATACAAGTCACCCACCCGGTCTCAGCTTTATCATTTCAACCCAAAGTTTGGTACCTGGCAGAGGTACATCTTTTCCGATGTTGAACCCATCACGACCATGATGGATTCACCATCAAGTTTTATTTTGAAAACATCCCACCCACTTGAAGCATCACCTTTTGTTAAAACAAAACATTTTGTTTTTCTAGAGCAAGGCTAAGCATAAGAAAAACCTTTTTATAAAACAGGGGTGCAAGGAAAGGTAATCGAATTCTCAAGGAAGGAAATGCAATAATTGTTTAGCATACAACTCCTATTACCTAATGCATCAAGCAAGTGAGAATGATTTAAAATAGCAAGGAGGTGGCAAATGCACCGGGGCTTGCCTTGTGTTATAGGTGAGTCGGGCTCTGCTCCATAGATGTCAAAATAAAAGCAGTTCCCGGCCTGAGGTTCTGCAGGTGGTGGTGGTGTAGCTCTTGCTTCTTCAACTTCTATTTCTTCCTCGTTTTCTATATAGAACCATATAATCATGAATGCTTATGTAATGCTTATGAAAATGCAGTAATAGAAATGGTTTATCAAGTTGTATCTTGAGTACAACTTTCTTTCACGATACTCCAGGGAACTAGGGTTTTTGAAGTCAGAACAGTAGTTCATAGAGCAGGCACTACTAGGAGACTTAGGGTTTTGGGGCTTAGGCATCAAACAATGTCCAAACCATGTCAAACTTTACCCAAGGCTTCTAGATGATGTTTAAAGCTTATCTAAAAAGTTTAGTGATTTTTGGAGATATTAAACAATTTCTAAAATTCTAGGAATTCAGACTTTGGCTATTTTAAATACTCCATAATTCCCTATTGGGACTAAAAATCATACTACTATTTTTATTAAATACTATAGAAAATTAGGAACCTAGCAAAATTAGTTTTGCATTTTTAGCATTTTTCTACAATCTTCTAGAAATTCTCTAACCCAGGCAGAAAAAGAAAAAGGAAGAGAGCCAACAGTCTTGGGCTGAATCTGGCCCGAGCCGGCCCAACATGGGCAAAACGCGCCAGCGCGCCCGCATGCCGACTTTGCAAAGAAGGCCCCAACCTTTTGAATAACCTGAAAGAGTCCGCGATACTATTTGTTTCAGTCGCTGACGTTTGCAAATAAACCCTCGCGCTTTTATTTCTTCACAACCCGAGGTCCACGACGTCGCACGGCGAAGAACCGAGCTCCGGCGAACTCGTACCGGCCAAGATAAGCAATGGTCGATGTCCTAACTTGGCTGAAACCTAATTCAACACCTAACGAGTGTTTCCCCTCGATTAATTTCATAGTTCGGGCTCTAAATCGCTCTATCCACGGAGGCAGTGCAAACCACGGTTGAGCACGGGTGTTTCCGACGATCTAGCGCGTTCTAGTTCAATTGAATGGGTCAAGGAGCATCAGTGGTATGTAAGAGTGCTGAAACACGAGAGTAGAGGGCTAGACCGGACCTGAATTGCACTGACCACGGTGAGAGCTTATTCACGGTGGCGGAAAACAGATTTGGGGGAACTGAGCAATTCTTGGGCTCTGGTGAGCAATTGGAGGCATGAGCGGGTGGCTTGGATGCTAGAATACCTAACGGTGCCGAGGGTGGGCTCAATTTATAGGGCTCTTGAGCGGTGGCCGGTGAATTTGAACTCACGCGGTGGCGTCGGAGAGGAGGAGGTGCACTGGCGCACTCGATTGGTGGCCATTACCGTGGCAACCTCACCTGCGATCACTGGATGGGCTAACACGAGTCACAGCGGTGTGGTTAAAGTGCCGAGGCACGTGGCGCAAGGCTACAAGGTGTCTAACTTTGGCGAGGGGAGATCCGAAGCGACCATGAGCTAAGCAGACACGATGACCGGAATGATCTGGTTACTGTACCATCGCATAAAATATGGAGCAAATCTGGTGGCGAGTTTACTGAGTTGGCGATCAGATCTGGTTACTGTACCATTGCATAGCTCCTTCAGTCGGTCTGACAAAGCATGTTTGGGGTCGATTTGCTCCATATTTTATGCAGTGACCCCACCAAATCTCTACATCAAAGTTGTAGCCTAACAAACCAGCTTTAACTTTGTTACAATGTTTACCATCAAATAGTCACAGGATCTTACTCAAAATCGAGCTCTAAGTTCATCCAACTTCACTATTACTGAAAATTCAGACCTAAGGCTGACTGACAGCACAACTTTGAGCTTATTTTTCTCCAAACTTTGTTTGTAATCAAAGCTTAGTTACTTAAGCAAAGTTGTTCTCCTATTATAGCTCTAGACTTTTGATGTGTTGACCCTAGGCAAATTCCTAATATTTTTAGAACTACAGAGCTCCAAAGTTAGCCTTGTGCACTGAATTTCAGACTTAGCCATATAAGAGGAATGGAGTGGCTTTTAAGCCCATTTCACATATTTTGACTTGGAAATCCTTAATGTGTGAACCATATGCTTTAGGGTACCCTAATTCCTTGGTTTTTGCACTTAGGTCCAAAAGTGTGCAACATTTACATATAACCCCCTAGGGTTTCAATCGAGGGTTTTCCAGGGTTTTGTTTAGGGTTTTTGGTACTTCTAGGGTTTGAATGCCACTCAAGTCCATCAATGGGGATATCTTATGATTATTTCTTATGAGTTTTAAAGTTTTATCTCACTTGGTTTTTTTAACACTTCTAAGCCAATTTAGGGTTAAGTATCCTACCCTAGGGTTTCACCCATGACTAATCACATCAATAGAACTTGTTTGAAATTTTTGCCTAGTAAGTGTATTCTAAGTGTAACAATCACATGATATGCTAATGCTCATGATGTTATGCTCAAGTTTTAGTGATAGTAACACCAGGGGTGTTACAGCTGCCTTCGGCACCCGACTGAAATGAAGGTTGAACCGGATGATGGATGCATTAAACTTCGAATACCCGGATTACGAGAGGCTTGGCAAAGGGGCCGAAGGAGTGAAAAGAAAAAGGACCATCAGCATCCTGAGTAGGCAAGCTGCTGAGTTAATAAAGGAAGATGAAAAAACTTTGAAGAAAACAAAAACAAGTCCAGAGCCGAAGGCAGCAATCTCTAAAAAGCGAAAGCTTGACACAATGCCCTCTACTGAGTCGAAGGTAGGTGAGACAAAAAGAAACTCCTTAGATGCCCTCTACCACCAAAGTAGCCGAAATTCTGAAGGTAATGACTGAATCCCCGCCTTTCAAGATGCTAAGTCCTCTGGGTACAGAACTGACGAAATTTTTACAGAGAAAAGAACAGCCTTTGGCTAGAAAGGAGAAAGTTAGAGACCAAAAGAAACGGTGAATTGTAAATGTGATGCAAGCAATTGAACAGACACCATCCTCAGCTTCGGCGGTTAAAACAGTGGCTCCTGCAGATGCTAAAGCTGAAGCTGAAGGTGATGCCGAAGCTGAAAATACTAGTGAAGCCGAAGAAACCACAATGTCAGAAATTGATAGACTTGTGTCAGATATTTTTGCAGATGTGACCACGGAGACAAATGTAGCTGGAGAAGAAACCATGGCCACAGTGCCAGATAAAGGAAAAGAAATTGATAAAACTCCTTCGGACGAGACAAATTTTGATCTTTGGCACCTGGGCGGTCAGGAGCTGTCCGAGTGTAACGCCCTGAATTTGGGGGTAGAATTTTTTCTCCTTTTATACTCACCAAATTGAGGCGTTACTCTCTTTTCTCTTCCCATTTCGCTCCTTCTTCCCAGTTTCAAAGCAGTATAGCGACTAGTGTCCATATTGCGTGTAAACAAAAACCTAAGTTGACATGAGTGATGCATCATGCCGAAGCATATTTCTTTTGTCTGATGTCGTGTTTAATCGCGTGTTCGTCTCGTCTCATTTTGGATTTCGATTCATGATTGGAATCCGATCTGTGGTTGCGTGTGTTGTGGCCTTCTGTCCTGGCCCGCGACCCAGCCCAGCCCGACCCGACCTAGCCCAGCCCGGTCTGGCCCGGCCCAGCGTGCCCCTGGCACCCCTGCCTCCCCCATGCGTGCCCCCTTCTCTCTCTCTTTCCCTCATTCAATTTTCCCGCTCAGCAACTCCGACTCTTCCACCTCTCTCTCTTCCCCTTGTGCCATAGGTGTTTCGGTGACGGTTATCGCGGGGTTTGGATCCCCGAGGTGAGCTCTCCCTCTCTCTCCCCTCCCTCCCCTTCCCTTCCCTGCGCGTGTCCCTACTCTCTTCACCCCCACGCGCCCTAGCGGCGTGGCCTCCCTAGCCCGCGGCCCCCTCGGTGCCCCTTGGCGTGGCCTCCCCGGCCCTGCAGCGTGGCCCCCCTCGGCCCGGCGGTGCGGCCTCCTTGGCCCCGTGACGCGGCTCCCCTGGCCCCACGGCACGCCCCCCTCGGCCCCGGCGGCGCGGCCACCTAGGCCCTGTGGTGCGGCCCCCATAGCCCCGGCGGTGCGGCCACCTCGTTGTCCCACGGCGTGGCCCCCTCGGCGTCCCCCGGCGTAGCTGCATGCCCCGCCATGACCCGGCGCAGCGGCGCGGCCCTCGCGCGCCCGGCGGCGGCCCCTGCGCGTGCCTTGGCACGACTCGTGTGGCCCCGGACGCGGCTCGCAGCCTGCACGGCTCGCGTGGCCCCCGACGCGGCCTGAGCGGCCTCGTGCGCCCCTGGTGTGGCCTGCGTAACCCTCGGCGCGCGCAGCGCATTCCCGCGCGCGCGACTATAGCGTGCGTGATGCTTAAGTTTTGGTTTAATCAATTTTAAATTTAGTTTAGTCGTAGTGCTGCGTCGCGCGCTTCGCCGCACGACGATTTATTTTAGACTCACCTTTATTAATGTGCTGCGTCGCGTGCTTCGTCGCGTGACGATTCATTTTAATTTCAGATTGTCTAATGTGTGGCATCGCACATCCAGTCACGCTACATTTCCTTTCAAATTCAGTTTAGATGACGTATGCCGTCATGCGCTTCGTCGCGCGACGCTTGACGTTATTTTCATAATAATTCAGGTGCCTCGTGGCGCGCTCCATCGCGCGACGAGTCGTTTCGTTCTCAATTCAGTCCAGGTGTTGTGTCGCGCGTTTCGCTGTGCGACAATCCTTTTAAATTTACTTTGGTCTATTTATAATGATTAAACACGGAACATGATTTTATCCTATGCATAACGCGATGGCCAAATTAATATTATTCTGTTTAGACGAGTACTTCGATTTATAATCGCGTAACGTGATCGCTCTTCAACCCGTAGCCTCGACCGTTACTCTCTCTTTCTCGCTTAGTCGTAGGTGTGAGCCCTGCACCGAGCGACTGTTTATTTATGATATTTTATTGCAGGGTGTACTGTTCTTTTGTATTAAATTTATGGAATGTATGTTTGAACTCGTATAGATAACGTCAGTTGGTGGAGTCTGAAGGAGGTGCAGGTGAAGACCCTGAGCAGCAGCTGGTTGGTGAAGGCAAGTGTCCCTTGACCCATCTATGTCCTACTCATTTTATAATTCACTCCCCGCATTTACACAATTTATACCTAAGGATTGACTAGCTTTTGTTTATCTTGTCCTTGTTTACCTATTTTGGTTGGGTTATTTTGGTTCAGCTATATGCTAGTGCTTCACATTAATCAATGAACATGTCTATGATACGATGTTTTCCCTTTTGATTATGATGATGGTACTATGACATTTAAGGGGACTCGAGCTGTTTCTCGAGTGCCTCTCCGTAAGGACTAGTTCGTTGGATGACCGCCCGGGAAAACAGTGCAACCATAAGGGTGGAATGGGACACCCTTAGCTGAATAATTAGAGGAACTGAGGTGTAGTTCGCTTCACCGTCGTGTCGTCAATGGGGCTCGGTGTATGCGGCTTGCTCTGCCAAGGGTGGTTTGCCCCTTGGAGAGGAGTGCGGTACATTTAGGAAACCTAATGGGTGACTACAGCCTCAGGGAATCTTTGTAAAGCTACATAGTGAAACCCTGCCTATTCACCTTGGTAGTGTTTAAGGGTTTGATCAGCCCGAGGCAAGAGGGAATCACAGCTTGTGGGTAAAGTGCGCAACCTCTACAGAGTGTTATGAAACTGATATATTAGTCGTGCTCACGGTTATGAGCGGCCAAGGGAGCTCCATTGATTAGAGATACTTTGATCAGAGATGGTTGGTTTACAGGTGGTGACGAGGATGATAGTTATGATTATGCTTATGGTAATGGTAAGTGGTATTCTTTCCGTTTGGAAATGGTACTTTGGGTTAACAACTTGGGTTAATGCTAAAACCTTGCTCTCTACTAGTAAATAATAACCTAACCAACTAAAAGCAACTGCTTGACTTAACCCCACATAAAGCTAGTCTACTACATCCAAATGGGACAATTGCTAAGTATGTTGATGTGTACTCACCCTTGCTTTACACACCAAACCCCCCCAGGTTGTCCACGTTGCAACCACTGCTCAGGAGAATATGAAGTCGTGGAGGAGGACTTCTAGGAGTTCCAAGAGTACGATGAGTTCTAGGCGTGGGTTAGCGACAAACCCCCAGTCGGCTGCCTGTGAAGGCCGTGTGTATCTATGTTTTTTTCCGCACTTTGATAAATGTTAATGACTATGTGGATGTCTCGGACATCATGATGTAATCGACTATTACTATCTTTTATGTTATTATTTGAGCACTGTGTGATGATGTCCAGTTATGTAACTGCTGTGTACGTGAATTGCTGATCCTGGCACGTACATGATTCGCATTCGGTTTGCCTTCTAAAATCGGGTGTGACACCGAGGAAGACAAGGAAGAGTTAAAAGAATATGCAATATCCTGCAGTTACCAGCCAGGATCTTTGCTCTTTGGTGGGGTTGATGAGGAAATTCTAGGATGTATCCGTGACCGCGCCAGGGCAAAGATAATCGGCACTCTGTCTAAGAGTGTCGGATTCCCAAAGTTGGAGGCCGACATTAGCGGTTACCGACGGCAACACATTGTTGGTAGCCTATTTTATTCTGATTTCAAGGTGAGATCTTTGTCTAGATTTTTGTTACCTTCGTGATAGATTAAGCGCTCTAACTTTTATTTGTTTTTGCAGAGCATGCTGCTAAGCAAAGCATTGAAAATGCAACAGGATACTGAGGACAAAAAAACAATGTCATAATTAAGGGCTTGAGGATAAAATAAAAGAACTTGAAACCTCTCTAAAGGAAAAAGACATCCTGCTGCAGGCAGCCGAAGGTTCCATTGCAGAATCACAATCCCAAAATAATAAGTTAAACAAGGAACTGAGCGAAGCTTGAACGATTTTGAATGAAAGTTCACGGCGCTTTGACCAAGAGACGAAAGAACTTAAAACAAGGGTCAAAGCCGAAGTTGAAAAGAATACAAGGCTGCACGAGTCTATTAAGGATCTTCAGAACAAGTGTGTAGACTTTGCCACCCGGTGCGTAGACCAGCTTAAGGGGATATTCAACTCAGTTGGAGCTGCTTCTGAAAAGGTTATCCCTTCGGTCGAAGACATCCTCGAAGCCTTTAACCATATTGAAAACGAAGTTGAAGCCCTTGACGAAGTTATAAGTGGGCACAGAGATTTCTGTGCCCTGGTAGCTTCTCGAGGCATAGCTGCTGCATTTATGAAGGCTGGATGCACTCATGCCAAGACGGTTAACAAGCCAACTTTCAATCTTTCTACATCGGATATAATTGATATCCCAGCCGAAGCTCGAAGCATAGGAAACAGATTCATTACCCAAATTTGGGCTAAGGGCGGGCGTGAGTTGGCTGGAGATGAAGCTAGAGAACTGCTCCATTTGGTATAAAAGTTTTACCTGTCTTTTTTACCTTGGTTTTCCTTTAGTAAATTTCCGATTACCTTATACCTTCATCTATTTGCAGGATGGTGGTGCCGAAGGTTGTTGACTCGAAGCTTGTTCCGAGGGACTGAAGACAATTAGAAATTCCTCTTGTAGCTATTTGTATGAAACTTAGGGTCTCTTTGCGTTATTTGGTAAAGAATTGTAATTGTTAGTTGAACAAATTATTTTACTAATTTGTGAATACCTTGTAATATAACTTTACCTTTTCGCTCCTGTATAAATTGCTTTGATATGGCCGAAACCAACACTTGCAATCTTTGGAGCCGAAGGCGAAAAACACCTTCCCTTCTTTTTGTTCACATTGAAGTACTTTTTATCAAGGGCGAAGTACCTCCATATGCCACGAAGTTTTATCTGAGACAAAGCATCTTCATTTTGAACGAAGCATTTTCGTTTTCAACGAAGCATTTTGTCACCGCGGACAGGCATCTTCTGTCTTCCCTGCTAGTGCTTTATGTCATGATGATGATGATCCTACGAATGACTAATGCATGTCTGTATGAATGCAAAAAATGATGTAATGAGCTATGCAAATTATGCGAAAAACACACCTAGACTCTACATCCCCTTAGGAACAACTTTTGAGTCTCTTCACCTTTTACTTAGGTGGCATTTTAGCTCTGCATCCCCTTAGGCATGACTTTGGAGCTAAGTTCTGCATTCACTTAGGAACGACTTTGGAGCTTCTTCACCTTTTACTTAGATGGCATTTAAGCTCTGCATCCCCTTAGGAACGACTTTGGAGCTTCTTCACCTTTTACTTAGGTGGTATCTTGGCTCTGCATTCCCTTAGGAACGACTTTTGAGCTTCGGAACTTACTCTGCGCTCCCTTAGGAACGACTTTGGAGCTTCTCCTTACATTTTTACACTTGATGGTGTAGTCCCAGATTTTACATTTTACATGTGGGGGGATTTGGCCCTTGTATTGTATAGGGCTAAACAAAAAAATGAAAATTACAACCTATGGCCCCATCAAAAACCATTCTCCCCTCTTGAAAGGAAAAGGGTGCCATAGGAGAAAAACAAGAAGATTACATTATTTACACATAATACCGCCGAAGCTCATCTGCATTCCAAGACCTAGGTATGTCGTTGCCGTCCATGTCTTTCAGTCTGTATGACCCGGGTCTTGATGAAGATACCACCAAAAAAGACATTCCCACTTAAGCTGAAGCTTCCCCACTGTGTCAGGGTTGGCCACCCTTCGAAGAACCAAATGACCTGGCTTTATGTTTTTCAATCTTACTTTTCTGTCATGCCATTTGACTGTTTCGGCTTGGTATTTACTAATGTGCTCTATTGCTTGTAGTTTGGTCCCTTCTGTGGTGTCTTTTGTTATTTGACAATCAACTTCGTCCTCTGTCGAAGCTTGAGTTCTTATTGAACCCGTTCTTGCTTCTTCCGGTGTTATTGCTTCGTCGCCGAACAAAAGCTTGAACAAAGTAAATCCTGTCGACCTTGATACAGCAGTGTTGTGGTTCCAGACCACTTTTATTAATTCATCTAGCCACTTTCCCTTGGGCTGATTGAAGATTGACTTCATTATTCTTGTTATTATAATTCCATTTGCCCTTTCTACCAATCCATTTGATTCTGGATGCCTCACTGATGCAAATTGTATTTTTGTACCAATTTGGTTACAAAAGGTTTTGAAAGTTTTGGCATCAAACTGTGATAGCCTTTGGCACGCCGAAGCGACAAACAATGTTTTGCTAGAAGAATTTCTGTACTGTGGCTGAAGTTATTGTAGCCAAAGGCTTTGCTTCAATCCACTTAGAAAAATATTCCACCGCCACCACAACATATTTCAAGTTGCCTTGTGCCGGCGGGAGTGGTCCTAATAGATCCAATCCCCATCTTTGCAATGGCCAAGTTAGTTGTATCAGTTGAGTTAAAGACGAAGGTTGCTTTTGGTCTCTAGCGCATCTTTGGCAATTTTCACATTTTGCACTAACTCTGCTGCATCCGAAGCTGCCTTCGGCCAGTAGAAACCTTGTTTGAAAACCTTTCCCAGCAGGGGCCTGGACCCAATGTGGGCCCTACATAGCACTGCATGTACCTCCTTCATTAGTTCTTGCCCTTTGGTTCTAGACAAACATTTGAGTAATGGAGAGCAAACTCCGTGCTTGTATAACTCCCCTTCTATTATTACATATGGTCTTGTCCTTGCTTCCATTCTTTTATTATAAACTTCGTCATCCGAAAGTAGGTTGCCCTGGAGGAAGGATACAATCTCAGTCCTCCAATCTTCACTATGTACTGGTGAAATTGTGAGCACTGCTCTTTCCATGAGTTGAACTGAAGGTGCTTTTATTGTTTCAAAAAAACACTTCTGAAGGTAGTGGGAGCCCCTGTGCCGCTGACTTGGCCAATAAATCTGTATGCTCATTTTCTCCCCTTGGGATGTTCTTTACAGAGAAACCTTCAAAAGAGGCTTCCAACCATCGGACTGCATCTAGATATTTTTCAAGCTTTGGGTCTCTAGCCTTGCTGCTTTTGTCCACATGACCCGACATAACTTGTGAATCAGTCTTGAGAATCGCCCTTCTTATACCCATTGCCTTAAGTTTCTGAAGCCCCAAGAGGAGGGCTTCGTACTCTACAATATTATTTGTGCAGCCGAAGTCCAATCTTACTGCATAACAGGTTTTGACTTTGGATGGTGCAACTAGGACGACAACTGCCCCTGCACCAAAGGTTCCCCAAGACCCATCACAAAATACCATCCATGTTTCAGCATCATCTATTCTTTCTTCATCCTGAGCCCATGGCGTCCAATCGGCAATGAAGTCTGCCAACGCCTGAGATTGAATCGAGGACCTGTGCACATAATCAATGGTAAATTCATTGAGTTCTGCGGCCCATTTTCCCACCCTTCCTATAGCTTCTCAGTTCCTCATTATGTCCTTCAGGGGTTGTGATGAAGGCACTATTATGTGATATGCTTGGAAGTAATGTCGAAGCTTTCTGGAGGCCATCAATACAACATACAATATCTTCTCCAACTCTGTGTAATTCTTCTTTGATGGGCTGAGTACTTCGAAGACAAAGTGTACCGGTGCTTGCTTTTTTATCTAGCCATCTTATTTTTCTTGTACCAGTGCCGCACTGACCGTATCATGGGAAGCAGCCACATATAGAAGCAATGGGGTCCCTCATAAAGGTGGAGTTAGAGTTGTCAGATCTATCAAGTACTGCTTCAGCTCCTCAAAGGCTTTCTGCTGGGTGGACCCCATTAGAAAACCTTGGCTGATTTCAATATTTCAAAAAAAGCATATTCCTCTCTGCTGATCTTGAAATGAATCTGTTCAGCGATGCCAGCCTTCCTGCTAACCTTTGAGCCCCCTTTTTTGAATTTGGCAGCTCCATCCGAATGATAGCTTCGATTTTGCTTGGGTTAGCTTCAATACCTTTTGTTGATACCAGGCAGCCAAGGAACTTGCCCTTCTTCACTCCGAAGACACATTTTTCTGGATTTAACTTGAGACCAGCTTGTCTAAAATTGGCAAACGTCTCTTGCAGATCAGCAACATGATTCTCTTGTTTTATGCTTTTTACTATGATATCATCGACGTATGTCAGCACATTTCTACCAATTTGGGAGTGAAGAACTTTGGCAGTCATTCTGCTGAAGCTTCCTCCAGCATTCTTGAGCCCCTCAGGCATCCGGTGATAACAATAGGTGCCACTAGGAGTTATGAAGCTTGTCTTCGACTCATCGTCCTTTTTCATCCAGATTTGATGATAGCCTGAGTAGCAATCCAATAAACTCATGAGTTCCAAAGTAGCTACTGAATCCACTAGGGAATCTATTCTTGGCAATGGGAATTCATCCTTTGGACATGCCTTGTTAAGATTTGTAAAATCAATACTCATTCTCCATTTTCCGTTAGCTTTCTTCACCATGACGGTGTTTGCCAACCACTCTAGGTATGTCACTTCTCTAATAACGTCGGCACTTAGAAGTCTTTTTACTTCATTTCGTGCACCTTCGGCTTTATCATCGGACATTTTCTAATGTCTCTACTTCCAAGGTCTGAAAGACGGGTCCACATTGAGTGAGTGTTCAATGATGTCCCTGTTGACACCACAAAGGTCATTGGCTGTCCAAGCAAAAACAACTTTGTTGTTAAACAAAAATCTTAGCAAGGTATTTTCTTGTTCATCAGATAATTGAGATTCCAGTAGCACTTTTTGTTTAGCTATGTCTTCACACAAAAGCATAGGCTTCGATTGATCTGCCGAAGCAGCCTTTTCTCTTTTATGCTTGTACTGCCGATAAGCTTCGACTCCATCTATATTATGAATAGCCTTCAAATCTGTCCAAGTTACTTTGGCTCTCCTGGTAGCTTCTTGACTCCCATGTACATCAATGGGCCCTTGTTCCGAAGGTATCTTCATGCAGAGGTACGCTGGGTGGAGTATTGCTTTGAAGGCATTGAGCGTCCCTCGACCAATGATTGCATTGTATGGGTACACCATATCAACAATATCAAAGACAACTTGCTATGTCCTTGTGTTGTTAACATAGCCAAAGGTAACCGACATTGTTATCTTGCCAAGTGCCACGATCTGTCTCCCTCTAAAACCACAAAGAGGGTGTGTTTCATCATGTATCTTGTCATCTGGCTCTTGCATTTGCCTGAAAGCCTATGATATCCGTTGCACTGCCTGTGTCCACTAAGACATTGTGGACCAAAAATCCCTTGATAACACAAGATATGACCATTGCATCGTTGTGAGGATAATATTTAATCTAAAAGTCTTCCTAGGAGAAGGTGATTGGAATATGAGACCATTTGGACTTGATGAAGGGTCCTTGCACTCCAACATGTTGTACCCTTCTCTGTGCTTCCTTTTTCTGTTTCTTGTTGGCTGGTTCAGAACTTGAGTCGCTTGTGATTGGGAGCACTAGCTTCATAGCCGAAGATGCCACAGCTTGATTGCTTTATGAAGCCATCGTCACAGTTGCAGAAGTGAGTTCACTAGAGGTGGGTGCCAATGTTGGCCACTTGTTCTCAAATGTTGTGAATCAATAACAAGGCAACACAACTGTTAATGGTTAGAGACCTTTGTCCTTTGAAACATTATTTCCTCTCGGATATAATGATCTTCAGACGAAGGTCATGAAGGATACACCTTCATCATTGTATAATGTAGACATGGACATGAACATGGATTAGAATACAAAGGAATGTAGGTAAATGAAAAGTAACAATGATCATGTATAAATGATTCAATTATCATTATCTTTATTATAAACATGAATAAACATTAACAGTATACATATCGTATTTGTACTTTCAGCTTGCCGGATGGTGAGAGAACGAGAATGGCGCGAGGGCAATTGTCATTCAGCGTGAACAGTATGGGGGTACTGTTCATCTATTTATAAACATGGACGTAGCCTATGTAAAATTACATTCATGCCCTCAAACATTCGTTTACAAGTAACTGAGATTAATAAGGTCTATCTAGTCCTTTTTCCCTTCTTTGCTTGGTCCGAGCTGAAGCTATTAACCTTCGGCTTCCTGCACTGTCGTTTCTGCACAAGACCTTCGTCTTGAGGAGCCAGACTGAGTCTGATGGTAACTTCAGTGAGCCTTTGTATCGTTTTGCCGAAGGTGTTTTCTCTTGAGGACCTTCATCGAAGAAGAAGACCCCCAACGCCACCATACTTTGATGGTGAATATTATTGTATGTGGCGTGATAAAATGAGGCACCATCTAACCTCACTCCACGAAAGCATTTGGGATATTGTTGAATTTGGAGCGTAGGTACCGCAAGTGGGCGATGAGGACTACGACTCTGATTAGGCCACCCAAGTAAGGCACTTCAACTCGCAAGCCACCTCCATACTCCTTGCTTCCTTGTGTAGAGAGGAGTGTGGGGGACAGATATCCCCCGGGTCCACTAGAAGGCAAGAAGGCCTTGGGCCTATTGTCTCGCAGGGCCATCCCTTCGTGGGCCAGAGGAGAACCACTGGTGGAATGGGCCGACGCGGGAAAGAAGCAAACTCAGTCCCATGTAGCTCGGTGGACTTAAGCGCTATCCGTAGCGCCAATCCGACTTTCCCGCATAGGGCGACCTTGAATATCAGAGCAAACTAGAGATAGGTCGGCAAGATTATAGGAAGATAAGTTTAGTCGGTTCACTATTATTTAGGAATACATCGTCATCATACACGCATGTAGTGCCCCACGGTCAAGTATATAAGGCCTGGGGGGTACTCCATCATTTCCATCGACCATCTACTCAGCCCGCTAGCTTTTCTCCACATAGGAGACTTCTGTTGTAACCTACCACATAAAGATCTACTCCAGGAAGTAGGGTATTACGCATCTCAAAACGGCCTGAACCTGCAGAAAATTGCCTGTCATCTCTCATGCATCTCGCACGAACCATTGAGTTATAGTCAACAACACCGTCCTACCCAAAAGCACCATGAGGGGTAACCCTGGGTGTGCGGTCGGGCTCCAAACACCGATAGCTGGCGCGCCAGGTAGGGGGTGTGTCGTTGATCTAAGCTAGCTCAATGGCTGTCACTTCCCAGTGCAATATCGCTCTCTGCCCTAGATCCGTATTCTGCTTCGGGACCATCTCGTCCGTAGCAGATGAGAAGGGAATTCTGCACCGCTTAGCAGATCCACCAGAGAAAAAGCCTTCCTTGAAAATCTCTGAGGAAGTCGGAACAAGACAGCAGATAGCGCAACCACCTGCGCCTCAGACGAAGACTGCCTCTTACAAGTCGAGGGTCAGGAATTTACTTACCTGAAGAACCCCGTTGCCCACTTCGCCCACAAAGGAGTGGACACAGACTACAAGGAAAAAGGAAGCAAGCAAGGTGGAAGCTTGTCAAGTTATCCTTCGAACACCTTCACCCTCAAAGAAGCAGAAAGGAATTCATCATCGCAGCAACTCCTTTCTACCTCGACGTCCTCTCCGACGATGAGCCAACCATGCCAGGGGAGGAACCTCCCCAGCGAGAAGCTCGGCGATGGAGGAACAGATGCCGGAATATTCGACGACATCATGAGGCTGGGGAGCGGTACCCAGCGCAACCCATATCCTAGGATGAAGTCTCAGAAGTAGGAGAAACTCCTGATGAACGAGTCTTCAGAGAAAGGAGGAATTCTTGCCGACATGACCCAGTAGGCTCAAGACCGAGATCGAGAACAAGCTGAGCAGGATGCGAGGTTACCCCGAGAGAATCCTCTCTTCGCTCAAAACATGAACCCTGACTTTGCTCGTGCAATGAACATGCCAAGTGAAGTAGGAGGAGTGTTGGCTCGGATAGCTGATGGCCTCCCGCGGACTCCAGATGCTGAGGGCTATTGGCGGTTGCTCACTCGGGTGGCTAATCATCTTCTACCCCTCGCCCATCCCCCGAGCGATCTGCAGCATGCCATCAACAGTCGGCGAGACGCACGGAGCTGCATCAATGCTTCGTGCGAACGACGACACGAAAACGAGATAAGGCGCCGGGAGGAGTACGATCGGGACCATTGTAGCATCCTAAAAATTCAAATCCTGAAATTTTCTCAAACTCGCCCTAAATTCAAAATGAATTTCAAGTTTCATTTCAAAATGTCTGTTTGCGAGTTGATATCAACAAATAAAATATAGTGGTCTATATTATCTCCAAAATCCTCCTCAAAATATCCTACAAATATCTCCCTGAGTGATCCCCCTCAAATTCTTTCCAGAAATACTGCCCAGATATTTCCCCAGTAACCCCTTCAAGTTCTTTCCAGAAATACTGTCCAAATATCCCACCGATATATCTTCAAGTATTTTCCTCCTAAGAAATACCTTCAGAATCATTTTTGAAGTCCCTACAAATATTTTCTTCATAACTTTCCTCATGCTCATATGTATACGTATGCCTCCGGTGTCATACGGTGAGCTCTACAAGCTAACCTCACTTATACAAGACAAATACATGCTAATCTCCACTAATCCTCTCATCCTCCCACTAATCCTCTCATCCCTCCCCCTAATCCCCCCACCATGGCTATAAATAGAGGGGCAAGGGCCTCCTCTCATCCCACCCCAAGCCATTTCATGGCAACTCTCTCCCCCCACACACCCACTCCATGTTCCACACAAGCACACACTAGCACAAGGATCGTTCGATCGTTCTTCGATCGTTCATCCCCCTGTTCTTAGTTTGTTCGTTCGTTCGTCCGATCGTTCGATCGTTCGTCCGATCGTTCATGGTTCGTTCGTTCGTTCGTCCGATCGTTCGATCGTTCGTCCGTTCATTCGTCCAAATAATCTTTTTCCTGCCGTTATGTTGCCGAAATTCTGATCGTTCGATTGTTCGATCATTCGATCGTTCATCGTCCGTTCATAGTCCCTATTCATCGTTCATCGTTCGTTCATAGTCCCTATTCATCGTTCTTCCAGATAATCTTTGTCCTGCCGTTATGCTGCCGAAATTCCGATCGTTCGTTCGTTCGATCATTCGATCGTTCATCGTTCGTTCATAGTTCCCTATTCATCGTTCATCGTTCGTTCATAGTCCCTATTCATCGTTCTTCCAGATAATCTTTGTCCTGCCGTTATGCTGCCGAAATTCCGATCGTTCGTTCGTCCGATCATTAGATCGTTCGTCCGTTCGTTCGTCCAAATAATCTTTTCCTGCCATTATGCTACCGAAATTCCGATCGTTCGTTCGTCCGATCATTCGATCATTCGTCCGTTCGTTCATAGTTCCTATTCATCGTTCATCGTTCGTTCATACGAACTATTCACCATCACTATTCACCATTACTATTCATTGTTACTATTCACCGTTACTATTCACATATACTATTCATCATCGTTACTATTTATCGTTACTATTCATCGATGATATCTATAATTGCTTTTCTGTCACCACTATTCATCGTTACTAATCATCGTTACTATTCATCGATCATCCGATCGCCCCAAATTTCAACTACTCATCCATCATGCTGTCCAGTCCACTTAAGACCAGCCAGACCCATATTCCAGTCATACGGACTCCGGTGACTGTGATTTTCCTTCCAGTAGGGAACTTCCCATCTGGTTACCCATCCTAGGTTTCTCCAAGTTGAGCATGCTTAACTTTGAGATTCCTTTGAACCAGGCTTCCAAACTCAGATTCCAATAATTTTTGTCTCTAAATTCTTATCAAATTATTCCCTATCCAACCATGCCATCCCTTAAGCATGGTTCATGTTCCAGAAGACTCCCAAAATACTCTCGTCCCATATTCTGCCTATAACTCTCCTGTTCATACTAAGTCAGACGATTCATTCAGCACTATTCTCACCTACAGTGAACTTCACTGTGCTACACCACATACACCCAGCTATAAATACACCTAGCTACTCTCTCCCTCTTCACACACTCAACACCCTCAGCCAAGGCAAACACCCCACCCACTCAGTTACTCCGCTTGCTGGCTACACGCATAGTGTCGCTTCGCCTCCAGTCCACCCTCCTGGTAAGCACCTCCGCTCCACCACCAGTAATATCACAACACCACATGACACAGATTCTACTCAAGACTCTACCCATCCATATATCGCTATTCTAACCACTATACTAAATATTTGTTGGTATACTTGCTTGTTTGTATGTTTGCTTATTCATGTTGCATAGTTATCGGAGCCTTCGTGCCGTCTCGTGGAGGCCAGATCTGCAAGTCTACGCCAGGCAGTGGAGCTAGAAGCCAGTTCCGCGAGCTCCCCTTCCCCCTTCGCCGAATAAGCACGGCAAGCTCACTGGATCCCTTTGATGCATAAATTACCTATGTTTTACAACCACAGCCCTCAGCCTGTTATTTTATGCATGATATGATTTTGAGACAAGTTATTATGGCCACCCAAGCCGCTTGACGCAATCAATCCTTGATATATTTGTTACAAATGATTTGAGGAAGGGTGTGAGTTTTCAAAAAAAATGCTTTTCAAAATGTGTATGATGAAGGGTTTTCACCCTTATCACCTTTGAGTAGGGATGATCAGGGACTCCATGGTTTAGGGGAGGGCCTAAGGTGATGGCTCAGCTGGTTTAGGTGTGAGCAGAAGGATTGTCCCCTCATATAAGGACCGATTTGTCATCTTTCACTACCTGTACTCATGATAAGTACAACCACTCGAGACTGTGTGGGCAGTCACTCAATCTGAACTCGTACGGTCCAACCCAGGGTTATGAAGGCTGGGGAGCACCGGGAGGATAAGGAGGGGGAATGTTTTGTCCGGTTTGGACATGGCGGTGGCCTGACTCCTTCCGGTAATAACCGTTAAGGTTAGGAAATGCGAGGAAAGAAAGAGATTCGGATTCGGATCTCATCGGCCATGAGATTGCAGAGCCGGACTAGTGGGTAAAGTGTACCCCTCTGCGCAGAGTTTGAAAACCTATTCGAATAGTCTGTGTCCACAGGAATGGACGAGTCTGGTGTGGTATGGCAATTAGTGTTTTGTTTTAAAAAAAAAGAGGTGCTTTTGAGAAAAGTGGTTTTTAAAAGGTTCGGCGGTTGAGCCATGAGCTATGGTGGACGGGAAGTCCAGTAGCTGTTTTTGAAAATGAAAACCAGTGGGAAACTGCTGAGATACCTGAATGGTTTAGTCTAGGGGATTTTGTTCTAATATTGAAAAACTTCCTGCTCCTTTTGGAGAGGATGCTCTTTGCAAAATACAAAATGTTTTTCAAAACAACCCTGCATAAAATATTGCTGTTTCTGCAAATATCCTGAGCTCTACATATTCCATGCATTATATCTGATTTCCCCATTCCGCGGGTGAAGGTGGGCTGCTGAGTACGTTTGTACTCACCCTTGCTTATTTGTTGTTTTTCAGAAAAAGGAGATCGGGTAAGAGTTACGACTGTTCCCAACCTTGCCTGTGGCTGTTGGACCACCGATTTGCTTCGCTGCGTATATCGGGCTGCTTCAGCCCCACTCTGATGATATGTCCCGAGTTGTGGACCAACTCTTAAAGTTGTTCGCCACCTTTGTAGGTTTGTCTCGTTTGAGCAGATTTGGTATCATCTGATGTATAAATGTGTTTACTAGCCTCTTGGGACTAGTAATTGTACCACATTTGAGTCCCAGAGGATTGGGGACGCTTCAAGTGGTATCAGAGCTGTTAGGTTGGCCGCAGGACGTAACCCTTAGCCTGATCGAAAAGTTTTTGAGTCAAAACTATTTTCTTAAAAAAATTCTTGCTCTCATCCCTTCATTTCAAAAATGCTTTCCCTTTCCTTCTCTCAGAAGTCAGATGGAGGTTCGCTGCCAAACCAGCTTTTGCCATAATGAAGATGGTTTCCCCAAGTTGCTGAGAGCATGCACAGTTCGCCTCGGAATCAGGAGCCAGCCAGAGTATGATGGTCGTGAATTCGTCGAGCAATGCACAGAGATGTGTGTCGTGACTGTATACATTGGATCCAGTCCGCACCATGTGGAATGGAGTGTCACTACTGCTGGGCACAGATTCAAAGACACCTGCCAAGTCGTCGCTCGCAACGCATTGAGGACGCTGTGTCAACTTTATGAAGAAGAAGTGGCCGACACCCCGCTCAGATTCTTTCCGCCCTTTCAGAGAGACCGTCCCGTTTGGATGGCCAGGATGCGTGCCTTGGAAGGGAAGCAGCTGCTTGAGGATGACCCCACAGTCGTGTACCTCATTGCATACCTGCTCACCCTAGATGCCCAGTATGATTTCTTGGCTCGGCACCACCGTCAGATGATTGCCCGAGCAGAAGATGCAGAGAAGCTCAACCGTAAGCTCCATGTGGATCTCACCACAGCTCAAGCCCGTGCAACTGCATTGGAAAGTCGTGAAGTCATTGCTGTTGAAGCCCTGAAGCAAGCCAAGGATGAGCACGTCCAGAAGTTGATGGATGCCTACTTGGTAACCCCTAACCAACGTAGAGCCCTGCGAATCCAAGAGCCTGCTCCATCCAACCCAGTTCAACCCAGGAGAGCTGAAGATCCCCAGATTCTTGAAGGTCACCCGGTCTCTGCCAGAGGAGAAAAGAAGGCTTGGGAACTCCCGAAAGGAGCCATAGTCTTGGAAGGAATTCCAGTCTTCCCTCAGGCCATGGATAAGCAAGAGCACCCTGAGTCCTCCCAAGGTCCCCCACCGGAGTTGTTTGAGCCCCTCACCATGAAGAAGATTCCAGCACCGTCCCGTGAGATCAAAGAAGAAGCTGCAAGCACCCCGCCAGCACCGTCGCCCTCTGAGGAGCTACAAGAGCCAGTCCAGCTTGAAGAAGAGTTTGACCCAGTCTTGCCACCTCAGTCGCCGCCAGAAGAAGTCATCAACATCAACTCCCTGTTGACCCATCCAGGAGATGTCTCAGATTGAAGTTGTGTGCAAGCCTTGCCAGAAGAGAAGTTGCCTGGTCTGAAGTTAGTATGCCCAGTCCTCTGCATGCATTGGGTAGTGAAGTTTTTCTTCACTTTGGCTAGAGCCCTGCATGTATGAGAGGTAACCGTGTAGACTCGTGTTTTGCAAAACTCCAATTGTGTGGCCCCCTAGGGCATTTCAAAATGAATTTGGCTTGATGTCTTCTCCCTTTTTGAGTGCATATGTGATGCTTTAACGTTAGTGCTCATAAGTCGCATTTAGCATAGTTGTCAATTCAGGAGCCAAGCAATAGTAGTTATGCTTAGCCCCCGAATCTGAGTAGTCCGTGCTTTGGAAAAACTCTATTCTTCCCTTATTCAAAACATTTGATTTGTTTGTACTTATCATTGCTGAGCTTGTGTGTTCTCTTTCTTTTTAAGAAAGGTTTTCTCTAAAAACATAGATCACAAATTAGATCCAATCCTCACCTTATGCTTCCATTCTCATCTTAACCCATCTCAAGAGAAAAGTGCCTGACCCATGAAGATACCGGGAAGCTTACCCTTGAAGCCTGGATTAAGCTACAGAAGAAACTAGTCCAGCCGCTCAGTCAAAAGGACCGACCGTGAGAATCAAAGCACTGCCCTTGAGTCAAAGTAAACAGGAAAAGAGGACAGAAGGAGTTATTACCATATAGAGAGGCAAAGATTCTTGGAACCAGAGACCACAAACATCAGGGTCATTGACCCCACCACTCACTCGTGCCCCTCGCACGCGTGCCCGCCTCCATGCACACTAGCACCACCGCCCACGCCCCCTTTGCAGCGCACTACCACCGACCACGCCCCCTTTTGTAGCGCACCCACCGCCATCGTCGCCGGCAACAGGCCCCCCTTCCCCTTGTCGCACCTGTTGCCTCGTGTCACCTGCTCCATCACTACCACTCCACCCCCCGAGCACCCCCACTCGCCTATAAAAACTCACACCAACTCCCTCAACTCCCATCTCACTCAAAGCAAAGCACACACCCACCTGATAAAATCCCCTCTGCCAATCGCAAGAAACTCCATTTTCCACCCCCTCGCCCCTAGGATCACAATGCTTGGTGATTCTTGGGTTGAAGACTGTTGTACGGTTCATAGTCTTTGGTTTCCTCATCTTTATGATGGTAATACTGTTTGATAGAATCCTCCAGTGGGAAGAGCAAAGAGAAAGAAAGGATCAGTGAAAAGAAGATAGTGAAGAGAAGATAAGAAGAAGGTTCTCCCAGAATCAACCCTGTGTCAGTCATTTCTCCGTAGCCTGCTCAAGAAGCAACAGCAGAAGAAGGCCCCATAACACCTGTGTTATGAGGTACTTCAAGGAGTTCAAATTCCCAATATTCAAGAGTTCTACCCTCATTCTTTTTAAGTGGGGTAGTGTTCCAGTAATGTTCCTGCTATGGAGAAAAAGAAGAAGGCCTGTAGCAAGCTTGTGGAGGACCAGATCACCGAAGCTTATAAGTTTCTGGATGAGAAGTGGTCACCCAAGTTCCGTTAATGAAGTACCAGAAGACCAATCAAGGAAGGAATCCATGTGGGAGTTCGCAAGAGGAAGGTTTGCGTGTTGGCATCGATGCTTCTTCAATAAGCTAGCTGCCAAGCGAAATCTAGAAGCCTGAAGATGATCTAGAGTAGCCAGAATCAGCGTTTGTAATCAGCAACCAGATGCTCCTCAGGGCCAGATTTTGTTGAAGTTCCATCTCCTCGAAGAGTTGCAAAGTGAAGATATGTAGCTGAAGTAAAGCTATATCCATAACCCTTCTAAGCCGAATCTCGAGGACGAGATTCCTTTTAAGTGGGGTAGATTAGTAGCATCCCAAAAATTCAAATCCTGAAATTTTCTCAAACTCGCCCTAAATTCAAAATGAATTTCAAGTTTCATTTCAAAATGTTTGTTTGTGAGTTGATATCAACAAATAAAATATAGTGGTCTATATTATCTCCAAAATCCTCCTCAAAATATCCTACAAATACCTCCCGAGTGATCCCCCTCAAATTCTTTCCAGAAATACTGCCCAGATATTTCCCCAGTAACCCCTTCAAGTTCTTTCCAGAAATACTGTCCAAATATCCCACCGATATATCTTCAAGTATTTTCCTCCTAAGAAATACCTTCAGAATCATTTTTGAAGTCCCTACAAATATTTTCTTCATAACTTTCCTCATGCTCATACGTATACGTATGCCTCCGGTGTCATACGGTGAGCTCTACAAGCTAACCTCACTTATACAAGACAAATACATGCTAATCTCCACTAATCCTCTCATCCTCCCACTAATCCTCTCATCCCTCCCCCTAATCCCCCCACCATGGCTATAAATAGAGGGGCAAGGGCCTCCTCTCATCCCACCCCAAGCCATTTCATGGCAACTCTCTCCCCCCACACACACACCCACTCCATGTTCCACACAAGCACACACTAGCACAAGGATCGTTCGATCGTTCTTCGATCGTTCATCCCCCTGTTCTTAGTTTGTTCGTTCGTTCGTCCGATCGTTCGATCGTTCGTCCGATCGTTCATGGTTCGTTCGTTCGTTCGTCCGATCGTTCGATCGTTCGTCCAAATAATCTTTTTCCTGCCGTTATGCTGCCGAAATTCCGATCGTTCGTTTGTTCGATCATTTGATCGTTCATCGTTCGTTCATAGTCCCTATTCATCGTTCATCGTTCGTTCATAGTCCCTATTCATCGTTCTTCCAGATAATCTTTGTCCTGCCGTTATGCTGCCGAAATTCCGATTGTTCGTTCGTTCGATCATTCGATCGTTCATCGTTCGTTCATAGTTCCCTATTCATCGTTCATCGTTCGTTCATAGTCCCTATTCATCGTTCTTCCAGATAATCTTTGTCCTGCCGTTATGTTGCCGAAATTTCTATCGTTCGTTCGTTCGTCTGATCATTCGATCGTTCGTCCGTTCGTTCGTCCAAATAATCTTTTCCTGCCGTTATGCTGCCGAAATTCCGATCGTTCGTTCGTCCGATCATTCGATCGTTCGTCCGTTCGTTCATAGTTCCTATTCATCGTTCATCGTTCGTTCATACGAACTATTCACCATCACTATTCACTATTACTATTCATTCTTATTATTTACCGTTACTATTCATCGTTACTATTCACATATACTATCCACCATCGTTACTATTTATCGTTACTATTCATCATTGTTAGTATTCATCGATGATATCTATAATTACTTTTCTGTCACCACTATTCATCGTTACTAATCATCGTTACTATTCATCGATCATCCGATCGCCCCAAATTTCAACTACTCATCCATCATGCTGTCCAGTCCACTTAAGACCAGCCAGACCCATATTCCAGTCATACGGACTCCGGTGACTGTGATTTTCCTTCCAGTAGGGAATTTCCCATCTGGTTACCCATCCTAGGTTTCTCCAAGTTGAGCATGCTTAACTTTGAGATTCCTTTGAACCAGGCTTCCAAACTCAGATTCCAATAATTCTTGTCTCTAAATTCTTATCAAATTATTCCCTATCCAACCATGCCATCCCTTAAGCATGGTTCATGTTCCAGAAGACTCCCAAAATACTCTCGTCCCATATTCTGCCTATAACTCTCCTGTTCATACTAAGTCAGACGATTCATTCAGCACTATTCTCACCTACAGTGAACTTCACTGTGCTACACCACATACACCCAGCTATAAATACACCTAGCTACTCTCTCCCTCTTCACACACTCAACACCCTCAGCCAAGGCAAACACCCCACCCACTCAGTTACTCCGCTTGCTGGCTACACGCATAGTGTCGCTTCGCCTCCAGTCCACCCTCCTGGTAAGCACCTCCGCTCCACCACCAGTAATATCACAACACCACATGACACAGATTCTACTCAAGACTCTACCCATCCATATATCGCTATTCTAACCACTATACTAAATATTTGTTGGTATACTTGCTTGTTTGTATGTTTGCTTATTCATGTTGCATAGTTATCGGAGCGTTCGTGCCGTCTCGTGGAGGCCAGATCTGCAAGTCTACGCCAGGCAGTGGAGCTAGAAGCCAGTTCCGCGAGCTCCCATTCCCCCTTCGCCGAATAAGCACGGCAAGCTCACTGGATCCCTTTAATGCATAAATTACCTATGTTTTACAACCACAGCCCTCAGCCTGTTATTTTATGCATGATATGATTTTGAGACAAGTTATTATGGCCACCCAAGCCGCTTGACGCAATCAATCCTTGATATATTTGTTACAAATGATTTGAGGAAGGGTGTGAGTTTTCAAAAAAAATGCTTTTCAAAATGTGTATGATGAAGGGTTTTCACCCTTATCACCTTTGAGTAGGGATGATCAGGGACTCCATGGTTTAGGGGAGGGCCTAAGGTGATGGCTCAGCTGGTTTAGGTGTGAGCAGAAGGATTGTCCCCTCATATAAGGACCGATTTGTCATCTTTCACTACCTGTACTCATGATAAGTACAACCACTCGAGACTGTGTGGGCAGTCACTCAATCTGAACTCGTACGGTCCAACCCAGGGTTATGAAGGCTGGGGAGCACCGGGAGGATAAGGAGGGGGAATGTTTTGTCCGGTTTGGACATGGCGGTGGCCTGACTCCTTCCGGTAATAACCGTTAAGGTTAGGAAATGCGAGGAAAGAAAGAGATTCGGATTCGGATCTCATCGGCCATGAGATTGCAGAGCCGGACTAGTGGGTAAAGTGTACCCCTCTGCGCAGAGTTTGAAAACCTATTCGAATAGTCTGTGTCCACAGGAATGGACGAGTCTGGTGTGGTATGGCAATTAGTGTTTTGTTTTCAAAAAAAAGAGGTGCTTTTGAGAAAAGTGGTTTTTAAAAGGTTCGGCGGTTGAGCCATGAGCTATGGTGGACGGGAAGTCCAGTAGCTGTTTTTGAAAATGAAAACCAGTGGGAAACTGCTGAGATACCTGAATGGTTTAGTCTAGGGGATTTTGTTCTAATATTGAAAAACTTCCTGCTCCTTTTGGAGAGGATGCTCTTTGCAAAATACAAAATGTTTTTCAAAACAACCCTGCATAAAATATTGCTGTTTCTGCAAATATCCTGAGCTCTACATATTCCATGCATTATATCTGATTTCCCCATTCCGCGGGTGAAGGTGGGCTGCTGAGTACGTTTGTACTCACCCTTGCTTATTTGTTGTTTTTCAGAAAAAGGAGATCGGGTAAGAGTTACGACTGTTCCCAACCTTGCCTGTGGCTGTTGGACCACCGATTTGCTTCGCTGCGTATATCGGGCTGCTTCAGCCCCACTCTGATGATATGTCCCGAGTTGTGGACCAACTCTTAAAGTTGTTCGCCACCTTTGTAGGTTTGTCTCGTTTGAGCAGATTTGGTATCATCTGATGTATAAATGTGTTTACTAGCCTCTTGGGACTAGTAATTGTACCACATTTGAGTCCCAGAGGATTGGGGACGCTTCAGGTGGTATCAGAGCTGTTAGGTTGGCCGCAGGACGTAACCCTTAGCCTGATCGAAAAGTTTTTGAGTCAAAACTATTTTCTTAAAAAAATTCTTGCTCTCATCCCTTCATTTCAAAAATGCTTTCCCTTTCCTTCTCTCAGAAGTCAGATGGAGGTTCGCTGCCAAACCAGCTTTTGCCATAATGAAGATGGTTTCCCCAAGTTGCTGAGAGCATGCACAGTTCGCCTCGGAATCAGGAGCCAGCCAGAGTATGATGGTCGTGAATTCGTCGAGCAATGCACAGAGATGTGTGTCGTGACTGTATACATTGGATCCAGTCCGCACCATGTGGAATGGAGTGTCACTACTGCTGGGCACAGATTCAAAGACACCTGCCAAGTCGTCGCTCGCAACGCATTGAGGACGCTGTGTCAACTTTATGAAGAAGCAGTGGCCGACACCCCGCTCAGATTCTTTCCGCCCTTTCAGAGAGACCGTCCCGTTTGGATGGCCAGGATGCGTGCCTTGGAAGGGAAGCAGCTGCTTGAGGATGACCCCACAGTCGTGTACCTCATTGCATACCTGCTCACCCTAGATGCCCAGTATGATTTCTTGGCTCGGCACCACCGTCAGATGATTGCCCGAGCAGAAGATGCAGAGAAGCTCAACCGTAAGCTCCATGTGGATCTCACCACAGCTCAAGCCCATGCAACTGCATTGGAAAGTCGTGAAGTCATTGCTGTTGAAGCCCTGAAGCAAGCCAAGGATGCGCACGTCCAGAAGTTGATGGATGCCTACTTGGTAACCCCTAACCAACGTAGAGCCCTGCGAATCCAAGAGCCTGCTCCATCCAACCCAGTTCAACCCAGGAGAGCTGAAGATCCCCAGATTCTTGAAGGTCACCCGGTCTCTGCCAGAGGAGAAAAGAAGGCTTGGGAACTCCCGAAAGGAGCCATAGTCTTGGAAGGAATTCCAGTCTTCCCTCAGGCCATGGATAAGCAAGAGCACCCTGAGTCCTCCCAAGGTCCCCCACCGGAGTTGTTTGAGCCCCTCACCATGAAGAAGATTCCAGCACCGTCCCGTGAGATCAAAGAAGAAGCTGCAAGCACCTCGCCAGCACCGTCGCCCTCTGAGGAGCTACAAGAGCCAGTCCAGCTTGAAGAAGAGTTTGACCCAGTCTTGCCACCTCAGTCGCCACCAGAAGAAGTCATCAACATCAACTCCCTGTTGACCCATCCAGGAGATGTCTCAGATTGAAGTTGTGTGCAAGCCTTGCCAGAAGAGAAGTTGCCTGGTCTGAAGTTAGTATGCCCAGTCCTCTGCATGCATTGGGTAGTGAAGTTTTTCTTCACTTTGGCTAGAGCCCTGCATGTATGAGAGGTAACCGTGTAGACTCGTGTTTTGCAAAACTCCAATTGTGTGGCCCCCTAGGGCATTTCAAAATGAATTTGGCTTGATGTCTTCTCCCCTTTTGAGTGCATATGTGATGCTTTAACGTTAGTGCTCATAAGTCGCATTTAGCATAGTTGTCAATTCAGGAGCCAAGCAATAGTAGTTATGCTTAGCCCCCGAATCTGAGTAGTCCGTGCTTTGGAAAAACTCTATTCTTCCCTTATTCAAAACATTTGATTTGTTTGTACTTATCATTGCTGAGCTTGTGTGTTCTCTTTCTTTTTAAGAAAGGTTTTCTCTAAAAACATAGATCACAAATTAGATCCAATCCTCACCTTATGCTTCCATTCTCATCTTAACCCATCTCAAGAGAAAAGTGTCTGACCCATGAAGATACCAGGAAGCTTACCCTTGAAGCCTGGATTAAGCTACAGAAGAAACCAGTCCAGCCGCTCAGTCAAAAGGACCGACCGTGAGAATCAAAGCACTGCCCCTGAGTCAAAGTAAACAGGAAAATAGGACAGAAGGAGTTATTACCATATAGAGAGGCAAAGATTCTTGGAACCAGAGACCACAAACATCAGGGTCATTGACCCCACCACTCACTCGTGCCCCTCGCACGCGTGCCCGCCTCCATGCACACTAGCACCACCGCCCACGCCCCCTTTGCAGCGCACTACCACCGACCACGCCCCCTTTTGTAGCGCACCCACCGCCATCGTCGCCGGCAACAGGCCCCCCTTCCCCTTGTCGCACCTGTTGCCTCGTGTCACCTGCTCCATCACTACCACTCCACCCCCCGAGCACCCCCACTCGCCTATAAAAACCCACACCAACTCCCTCAACTCCCATCTCACTCAAAGCAAAGCACACACCCACCTGATAAAATCCCCTCTGCCAACTGCAAGAAACTCCATTTTCCACCCCCTCGCCCCTAGGATCACAATGCTTGGTGATTCTTGGGTTGAAGACTGTTGTACATGGTTCATAGTCTTTGGTTTCCTCATCTGTATGATGGTAATACTGTTTGATAGAATCCTCCAGTGGGAAGAGCAAAGAGAAAGAAAGGATCAGTGAAAAGAAGATAGTGAAGAGAAGATAAGAAGAAGGTTCTCCCAGAATCAACCCTGTGTCAGTCATTTCTCCATAGCCTGCTCAAGAAGCAACAGCAGAAGAAGGCCCCATAACACCTGTGTTATGAGGTACTTCAAGGAGTTCAAATTCCCAATATTCAAGAGTTCTACCCTCATTCTTTTTAAGTGGGGTAGTGTTCCAGTAATGTTCCTGCTATGGAGAAAAAGAAGAAGGCCTGTAGCAAGCTTGTGGAGGACCAGATCACCGAAGCTTATAAGTTTCTGGATGAGAAGTGGTCACCCAAGTTCCGTTAATGAAGTACCAGAAGACCAATCAAGGAAGGAATCCATGTGGGAGTTCGCAAGAGGAAGGTTTGCGTGTTGGCATCGATGCTTCTTCAATAAGCTAGCTGCCAAGCGAAATCTAGAAGCCTGAAGATGATCTAGAGTAGCCAGAATCAGCGTTTGTAATCAGCAACCAGATGCTCCTCAGGGCCAGATTTTGTTGAAGTTCCATCTCCTCGAAGAGTTGCAAAGTGAAGATATGTAGCTGAAGTAAAGCTATACCCATAACCCTTCTAAGCCGAATCTCGAGGACGAGATTCCTTTTAAGTGGGGTAGATTTGTAGCATCTCAAAAATTCAAATCCTGAAATTTTCTCAAACTCGCCCTAAATTCAAAATGAATTTCAAGTTTCATTTCAAAATGTCTGTTTGTGAGTTGATATCAACAAATAAAATATAGTGGTCTATATTATCTCCAAAATCCTCCTCAAAATATCCTACAAATACCTCCCGAGTGATCCCCCTCAAATTCTTTCCAGAAATACTGCCCAGATATTTCCCTAGTAACCCCTTCAAGTTCTTTCCAGAAATACTGTCCAAATATCCCACCGATATATCTTCAAGTATTTTCCTCCTAAGAAATACCTTCAGAATCATTTTTGAAGTCCCTACAAATATTTTCTTCATAACTTTCCTCATGCTCATACGTATACGTATGCCTCCGGTGTCATACGGTGAGCTCTACAAGCTAACCTCACTTATACAAGACAAATACATGCTAATCTCCACTAATCCTCGCATCCTCCCACTAATCCTCTCATCCCTCCCCCTAATCCCCCCACCATGGCTATAAATAGAGGGGCAAGGGCCTCCTCTCATCCCACCCCAAGCCATTTCATGGCAACTCTCTCCCCCCACACACACACCCACTCCATGTTCCACACAAGCACACACTAGCACAAGGATCGTTCGATCGTTCTTCGATCGTTCATCCCCCTGTTCTTAGTTTGTTCGTTCGTTCGTCCGATCGTTCGATCGTTCGTCCGATCGTTCATGGTTCGTTCGTTCGTTCGTCCGATCGTTCGATCGTTCGTCCAAATAATCTTTTTCCTGCCGTTATGCTGCCGAAATTCCGATCGTTCGTTTGTTCGATCATTTGATCGTTCATCGTTCGTTCATAGTCCCTATTCATCGTTCATCATTCGTTCATAGTCCCTATTCATCGTTCTTCCAGATAATCTTTGTCCTGCCGTTATGCTGCCGAAATTCCGATCGTTCGTTCGTTCGATCATTCGATCGTTCATCGTTCGTTCATAGTTCCCTATTCATCGTTCATCGTTCGTTCATAGTCCCTATTCATCGTTCTTCCAGATAATCTTTGTCCTGCCGTTATGCTGCCAAAATTTCTATTGTTCGTTCGTCTGATCATTCGATCGTTCGTCCGTTCGTTCGTCCAAATAATCTTTTCCTGCCGTTATGCTGCCGAAATTCCGATCGTTCGTTCGTCCGATCATTCGATCGTTCGTCCGTTCGTTCATAGTTCCTATTCATCGTTCATCGTTCGTTCATACGAACTATTCACCATCACTATTCACTATTACTATTCATTGTTACTATTTACCGTTACTATTCATTGTTACTATTCACATATACTATCCACCATCGTTACTATTTATCGTTACTATTCATCATTGTTAGTATTCATCGATGATATCTATAATTACTTTTCTGTCACCACTATTCATCGTTACTAATCATCGTTACTATTCATCGATCATCCGATCGCCCCAAATTTCAACTACTCATCCATCATGTTGTCCAGTCCACTTAAGACCAGCCAGACTCATATTCCAGTCATACGGACTCCGGTGACTGTGATTTTCCTTCCAGTAGGGAACTTCCCATCTGGTTACCCATCCTAGGTTTCTCCAAGTTGAGCATGCTTAACTTTGAGATTCCTTTGAACCAGGCTTCCAAACTCAGATTCCAATAATTCTTGTTTCTAAATTCTTATCAAATTATTCCCTATCCAACCATGCCATACCTTAAGCATGGTTCATGTTCCAGAAGACTCCCAAAATACTCTCGTCCCATATTCTGCCTATAACTCTCCTGTTCATACTAAGTCAGACGATTCATTCAGCACTATTCTCACCTACAGTGAACTTCACTGTGCTACACCACATACACCCAGCTATAAATACACCTAGCTACTCTCTCCCTCTTCACACAATCAACACCCTCAGCCAAGGCAAACACCCCACCCACTCAGTTACTCCGCTTGCCGGCTACACGCATAGTGTCGCTTCGCCTCCAGTCCACCCTCCTGGTAAGCACCTCCGCTCCACCACCAGTAATATCACAACACCACATGACACAGATTCTACTCAAGACTCTACCCATCCATATATCGCTATTCTGACCACTATACTAAATATTTGTTGGTATACTTGCTTGTTTGTATGTTTGCTTATTCATGTTGCATAGTTATCGGAGCGTTCGTGCCGTCTCGTGGAGGCCAGATCTGCAAGTCTACGCCAGGCAGTGGAGCTAGAAGCCAGTTGCGCGAGCTCCCCTTCCCCCTTCACCGAATAAGCACGACAAGCTCACTGGAACCCTTTGATGCATAAATTACCTATGTTTTACAACCAGAGCCCTCAGCCTGTTATTTTATGCATGATATGATTTTGAGACAAGTTATTATGGCCACCCAAGCCGCTTGCCGTAATCAATCCTTGATATGTTTGTTACAAATGATTTGAGGAAGGGTGTGAGTTTTCAAAAGAAAATGCTTTTCAAAATGTGTATGATGAAGGGTTTTCACCCTTATCACCTTTGAGTAGGGTTGATCAGGGACTCCCTGGTTTAGGGGAGGGCCTAAGGTGATGGCTCAGCTGGTTTAGGTGTGAGCAGAAGGATTTTCCCCTCATATAAGGACCGGTTTGTCATCTTTCACCACCTATACTCATGATAAGTACAACCACTCGAGACTGTGTGGGCAGTCACTCAATCTGAACTCGTACGGTCCAACCCCAGGGTTATGAAGGCTGGGGAGCACCGGGAGGATAAGGAGGGGGAATGTTTTGTCCGGTTTGGACATGGCGGTGGCCAGACTCCTTCCGGTATAACCGTTAAGGTTAGGACATGCGAGGAAAGAAAGAGATTCGGATTCGGATCTCATCGGCCATGAGATCGCAGAGCCGGACTAGTGGGTAAAGTGTTCCCCTCTGCGCAGAGTTTGAAAACCTATTCGAATAGTCTGTGTCCACAGGAATGGACGAGTCTGGTGTGGTATGGCAATTAGTGTTTTGTTTTCAAAAAAAAAGAGGTGCTTTTGAGAAAAGTGGTTTTTAAAAGGTTCGGCGGTTGAGCCATGAGCTATGGTGGACGGGAAGTCCAGTAGCTGTTTTTGAAAATGAAAACCAGTGGGAAACTGCTGAGATACCTGGATGGTTTAGTCCAGGGGATTTTGTTCTAATATTGAAAAACTTCCTGCTCCTTTTGGAGAGGATGCGCTTTGCAAAATACAAAATGTTTTTCAAAACAACCCTGCATAAAATATTGCTGTTTCTGCAAATATCCTGAGCTCTACATATTCCATGCATTATATCTGATTTCCCCATTCCGCGGGTGAAGGTGGGCTGCTGAGTACGTTTGTACTCACCCTTGCTTATTTGTTGTTTTTCAGAAAAAGGAGATCGGGTAAGAGTTACGACTGTTCCCAACCTTGCCTGTGGCTGTTGGGCCGCCGATTTGCTTCGCTGCGTATATCGGGCTGCTTCAGCCCCACTCTAATGATATGTCCCGAGTTGTGGACCAACTCTTAAAGTTGTTCACCACCTTTGTAGGTTTGTCTCGTTTGAGCAGATTTGGTATCATCTGATGTATAAATGTGTTTATTAGCCTCCTAGGACTAGTAATTGTATCACATTTGAGTCCCAGAGGATTGGGGATGCTTCAACCATGGTGTCCCAGCTCGAAGTCGCACCACCCGAGTTGAGTCGGTAGAGCCTCAACTAGTGGCCTGACACGGGGACGATCGAGACGGCACATAAGCAACTCCCCTCCCCAGGACTGGCACCACGAACGTCGACAGGAGGACACATGTGGAGTATCTGCGCTTACCCCGTGTCTCAGGGCCTTCCAATGGCCCCCAAACTTCAAGGTCTCCAACGTCGACAAGTATGAGCCTAAGCAAGACCCAGGAGGCTGGTTGGCCATCTATTCGACCGCCGCCTGGGTCGCTGGGGCGACCAAAGACGTGATGACTGTGTACTTGCCCATCGTTCTTGGGTAGGATGCATTGCAGTGGCTACGACACCTGCCACGACACTGCATCGATGATTGGAGCGATTTCAGTCGGTGCTTCATCGCCAACTTTTAGTCCCTCTCCGACAAGCCGGCGCAGCCATGGGACCTTAAATCCATCAGGCACCAGGGGATGAAACACTTCGGTCGTACCTCAAGTGGTTTCAGACCATGAGAAATCACATCCATGAGGTCACTGAGGCAGCAGTGATTGAGGACTTCTACCAGGGATCTAATGACTCGGCCCTCATCTGAGCCATACTTTAGAAAGCATTGACCACCTCCGGACAGCTGTTTCAAGAAGTGGACCTCTACATCATCGCTGACGAACGGGCTCAGGTCCTCATCGGGGGAGCAAAACCTGCGCCACCAGCACCGCGGCGCGACGCGAACCAGCAACCCAACAAGCGTTGGGAGAAGAGGCCCCGTGAAGAGGTCCATGCCACCGGACCACCCGTCTCTCATGCCCGAGGTGCACCCCGCGTAGGCGAGCGGACACTGGATGACATCCCCGATGCCTAGTGCCCGTATCACAAGGATATGCGCCACACCATGCGGAATTGCAGAGACTTCAAGCATTCCGTTGGGAATGGCCGACCATTCCAGCCTCTACCACCTCCCCCACCACGAGGAGGGCCTGGCGAGCCCAGGAAGCCTCAACAACAGGAAGGGGGAGAGGGTGGAGCATTCCCGCGCGTCGACGGAGAGGTCATCGTCATCTTCGGAGGACACGGATCGCAGGAAAATAGAAGGCAACAAAAGCTCAACGACCGACAGGTACTGGTGATGACCACTAGTACCCCTGCTCCCTACCGGTAGTTGGAATTCTCGATCACCTTTAGCTAAGCGGATCAATGGCTCAACTTCGACCATCTGGGCAAGTACCTGCTCCTTATCGATCCGGTGATCCAAGAGAGCAGGGTAAAGAAAGTACTAGTGGACGGGGGAAGTAGCATCAACGTTACCTTCCCCTGGACGCTCCTGGGCTTGCGGGTCGCACTCAAAGACATCGCCGAGTCAGACACCCCTTTCTTTGGCATTGTGCCGATCGAAGGGGAGTACCCGCTCGGGCATATCTACATGCTCGTTACCTTTGGAACTCAGGAAAACTATAGAACCGAATTTCTAAGGTTCGAGGTGGCGAGTTTTGACTACGGATACAACGCCATCATTGGTAGGCTGGGATTGGCAAAATTCATGGCTATTCCGCACTATTCTTACATGATATTGAAGATGCCAGGACCACAAGGAATCATTACCGTGCGCCCTGACTTCCAAGGCACCGCAGAATGCTTTTGGGGAGCCATTCAGGCGGCCCTCACTACTAGACCACCGATGACATCCTCCGTGCAAGCAAACACAAAGCCTGAGGGAGACCTCACGATACTCGTGAATGAAGCTCAAGCTGTGACCTTTATGTGATCGACTGAAGAGACAAAGAGGATCAACCTGGGGTTCACTGATGAACGCAAAACCACCATCATCAGTTCCTGCCTCGATGACAAATAGGAAAGCGCGCTCGTCCAGTTCCTGCAAGATAACCGAGACGTATTCACATGGCAACCTGCGGACATGCCAGGAGTCCCGAGAGAACTGGCCGAGCACAAATTGAAGGTCTATCCTCAAGCGAAGCCGATTCGACAGAAGCTTTGTTGTTTCACGCCCAAGCTATTCGCGCCGAGTTAGCTCGCTTAGTGGCAGCAGGGTTCATTAGAGAAGTGCTACATCCTGAGTGGCTGGTAAATCCTGTTCTTGTACTCAAAAAGAATAAAGTGGATTGGCGCATGCGCGTCGACTATATCGATCTCAACAAACAATGTCCGAAGGATCCCTTCAGGCTCCCTAGAATAGATCAGGTGGTTGATTTGACTGCCGGGTGCTCTATGTTGTCCTTCCTAGACTGCTATTCTGGATACCATCAGATCAGCTTGGCAAAAGAAGATGAGGAGAAAACGACATTCATCACCCCGTTTGGAGCCTTCTACTATACCTCCATGCCATTCGACCTCAAGAACGCGGGAGCGACCTACCAGAGAGCTATTCAAACATGCTTAGTGTGGCGGAACTGCCCGAATTATTCCAACTTAAGTGCCTAAGCCCTGCCTTAGAGGCTAGACCACACTTAAATGGGAATAACCCGTCAATCCCTCGGATCTAGTCCGACACGGCCACTGACAGGATCAAGTACCACAATCTCACTCGATGGTGAGTCACAGAGCAAATACAATAAAGCATAAAACCATGCATGGAAGAGTATTAAAATTTATTACATCACCATTGTCGCCATCGGAGTTTTCGCAAAAGTAACCATCATTGTTTTGAAGTGCAGCGGAAATAAACTAACGATAAATAAATGGAGAGATGGGGAAGCCTGTCCCATCACTCCTCATGCTCCTCCTCAGCCGAGGCAGGGTCCCACTCGACAGTCCAACCCGGTGGCAGGGTGGATGGCCAAGTCACTCCAGCAACCATGTCCTCCAGAGAACCTGTAAAATTATGCCACAAGCAAGGCTGAGTATACTAATACTCAGCTAGACTTACCCGGTGTGAGGAGTCTATACTCCTCTACCTCTAGACATGCAGCTGTTTGGCTGTGGGGTTTGGTTGCCAAAAGCACTAGCTGAGTTTCTAAATCAAGATTTTAACTTTGTCAAGATTAAGTGTGACTCTCTTAAGGCTAAAAGTGTACTATCTAATCATACATAGTAGCAAACATCTTTAGCAATCAACGTCTTGTATCATCTCATCACAGTTTCACTTGTTACTCAATGCAGCAGCATGGATCAAGCAGTCTCATTAGCTGCGAGAAGCAGACGATTCGAATCGAGTTTTTAAACCTTGCAAGGTAAACCTAAACACACGACATGTAGGGGCACTCCGTCCCCACACATATCAACCGTCCCCATCGATTCCCCGTCAGCAGATCAGGGCTCACCGCCTTGGCGTACAATGCCCCACTGACCCCGACTGCCGTCGTGCAGTGACCGCACTTGTACCCACCATAACCGGAATGGGAGACTACGTCTCAGGTCGCGTGAGGGGTAAAGTCCACTGCCAGGTTCAATCAGGTACTAGGCTTACCGATTTACCATATTTCTCGGCATATGTTTAGTACGTTCCAACGCTTGACTCACGGTACCACACCTTAATCCTTAACCAACTTTTTATCCTGTGAACAACCAATCCCCATGGATTGTTGCCCACAAACCAACATCAATATGATAGGAAAGTGGATACAGCCAATTCCTGACCTCGCGCGAGTGCTAGAAAAATCACTCGACTTCTACCGAGATCTTAATTAATAAAGCAGCTACTCGACCTAGCATACTAGTATCCATCTCAAAAGGGAATCCTGAGTTCATGCAACTAAGGTTCCAAACAACTCCTACACTTAAGTGCACAGTACAAGCCTACAAACATTAAGTGTAGTAAAATAGCATATATAAACGGTTATGCATAAAACCGGGGCTTGCCTTCCAAAGCAGTGGCAGGCAGGTCCTCTGGTGCAGGCTCTGGTGCTGGGTCTGGGGCAACCTCCTGGGTAGCTCCTTCCTCCGGCACGAGGACGTACTCTCCGTCAGCAAGATTACAGTCTATCGAAATGCAATGAACATGTATGTCATGATTATGCAAAATTTAAGAACATTAAGCTACAGAAATTAAGTCAAGAATTAACTTAGGGTTCCTTGGCTACGTGGGTCTTCTAGTGGTATACATAGACTTATTACCTTTTAGGTTTAGGTTTTTCTTTTAAAATAACATATTGGATTTGTATTGCCTTTATAGATTTCAGTGGACAATTATAAAGGTCTTAGGAGGACATTAAATTCCATCATCCATTTTCCTTTCTTAATTTCCATCTAGGGTTTCTAGTAGGGGTTTGAACTATGACAGTAGTTTAAAAGAAATTTCCAAAAATTTTGTAAAAATTACAGTGGGTTGTCACTGGCTATTCTAGCTTGTTTTGATAATTTGAGGCTTAAAGTACAAAGCTAGGCTTTAAACAAAGATAACAATAGTTAGGCAAAATGGGCCACTTTACCCTACAAGTCCTTTATTAAAGTGGGTTCTGACCTAAGGGTTATTTTTGTTGGCCTCTAGTAGTGATAAAAAGCTCTTGTACCAAAAATGGCAGAGAGCAACATGGTGGTTAATTAATGATGGATTTTTAAAGTTTGGTGAAAAAAAGAGTGATTAGAACTAACTTGTCCTTTGAAAAATATCAAACAACAGATTTCAGATTTTTCTTAAGTTCTTATTATCAACACATTAGTTATCCTAGGGTTTGGGGAGGTTTCACCCTAGGGGTATTTTTGTAGGGTTTTTCTAAGTTATCCCTATTTTCTTCATTTAAAAGGTATCTTTCTTATCTTACACTACAACAGGGTATGATACATTTTTCCAGTGAACTACATTGACTAAACATCTCAACAAAAATAGGGGTGCTCTCTGGTTCATTATTTATATCACTTTTTCTATTTTCCTTAAACTTAAGCATATTATAGAATAAGGGGTTAAAACTATCTTAATGTAATGGACAGAGAGGTTTAACATTTTTAACTAGGTCAGTGGGTAGACAATAACTTCTCTAAATTTTTCTAACCTTAGTTAAATAGTGCAACCATTTTTCTTGCTATTATTAAGCTTTTGGCCAAAACTGAAAATAAATCAGAACCTTATATTTTTCTCTAGTGCTTATGGGGTTTTATATTTTTCTTAGACAGGTTATCTTATTTAGAGTCTGGCAAAATTAGTTTGACCAAATTTGGATAAACTAAACAGAAGTTATGGGTTTTTAAAGTTTCTGTTTGAATTTAAATCAAGTTTTTCTTAAGTTTTTCTGGAAAAACAGTTTGCACCGAGACCCCTAGGTTTAAACTGAATCAAACCTCGCAGATCTGCCCTTACGCCACTATTCCCTTGAGTCTTTGGCTTTACACTTAACCCCCTGGGTTTCTCTCCCTCACACCCGCGGTCCCTCCCCCAACTGGAACAGTAACCGCGGAGAAGGAAAGAATGGCGCGGCTTACCGGCGGCGAGGGAGGTCCGGCGAAGGGCAGGGTTCGCTCGGGGAGGTTCTGGCGATCACGTCGAGGTACGGCTCGTCGTCGGGGATGGCCGGAATCGCCCGGACCACGGGCGCAGGCGGGCGAGCTCGTCGGCGGCGTGGGCTCCGGCCTATCCACGGCGGTACGGTTCAATCCAGGGGCATGGGGAGCTTCATGGAGGTCTAAGGAATCTAACCGTGCAAGGAATCGGAGAGAGACTCACTGTGTGCCTCGGTCCACGGTTGCCGGCGGTCGGGTGAAGTCCGGTGAGCGCGATTCGGCTACTCCGGCGAAGCAGAGCCCGATTCCTGGCCCGGGGAGCTTCACTGGCGGGTGTACACTCGTGTCCGAGGGTTGGATGGGACGGCGGAAGGCTGGGCTGGCCGGTCTACGGCGGCAGTGGCTCGAGCGGCCGCGGGCACGTCGCGCACAGGCAGACGGCGGCGAACTGAGCTCCGGTGAGACTTGGGTGCGTGCGGAGGGGTACGACCAAGGTTCTTGGGCGTTTTATAGGCGCGGACGCGGACCAGGGCGCTGGCTTGGCTCGGGCGCGGCGCGGGGCTCGCGGGGGCGCGCGCGGGCGTGCTCTGGCGCGGCAGAACGCGTCGAACACGTGGCGGTTTGTTTCTTCCAGTGTTCAAATGTCGACAGAGGTCGCAAACGTGCGAATCTTTGCAAAGGTTCGGCGCAGACCTCTTCCTGGCACCTAGGGCTGTCACTCAACTGTGAGAAGTCGGGGCAGATACGGCCTAGGGAGGGAGATCTTTGAATGCCAAAACAGGTGTGTCACACTGGGCACTTCGCGACAAAAGCCATGCCATGGCATGTCAAACGTCCGAGTCTCGGGCTCAACTTTTTCCAGTGGGTGCCCCAGGTTGTATGCTACGTTTTTGGTATAGATCACAAGTGGATTTGATGCCATCTTCAAGGTGAACACGGCTGATCCTTAAACTAGGGTCAAAAATGGACTTAGAGAGGAATAGAGAGCTCTAGCTCTCTCTCCACTTAAAGATTTGATTTGAGGTTTCACCAGGGGCCTTTTTGCAATATTTCCTTCCCCTAAATGATGGTTACAAAGTCACTTAAGGTTTGGGTAAAAGTTACTCATGTTTTGCACACTTGCTCACTCTCTTTTCCCTCCTTAACTAGGGTTTTGGGAGATAGGGTCTAAGAGAGATCTAGGTTTCTTCTCCCCTCTCATCCAAGGTAGTAAGTGTGCAAGGATTAGAGTAATGCTTTTGGTTGCTCACAATCCTTGGTTAACCTCTAACTTTCCAAGGCCCTTATGCTTCTATTCATTAAGTTCATCCACAGGGGGTCATACCCTTTAAAAACAAAGTGGGCTCTCGCCATGGTAACACCTGGGGTGTTACACTTAGCCGATCACTGGGGCAAGCGGGTGGAAGCTTATGTCAATGATGTGGTGATCAAAACAGAAAACTCAGAAAACTTCATCGAAGATTTGTAGCTGGTCTTCAACAGTTTGATTCGATACCGGTGGAAGCTCAATCCAGAAAATTGTGTCTTCAGAGTATCTATAGGAAAGTTACTCGGATTCATTGTCAGCCACTAGGGAATCAAAGCCAACCCTGAGAAAATCAAGGCCATCATGAGAATGGAAGCGCCACGATCACAGAAAAAGGTACAGAGGCTTACTGGATGCATGGCGGCCCTGAGTAGATTCATATCAAGGCTAGGTGAGAAAGGCATGCCATTCTACAGGTTGCTCAAAAAGGTGGACAATTTTCAGTGGACCACAGAGGCACAAGAAGCTCTAGAGGAACTAAAAAGTTCCTGACCACACCACCAGTACTCAAGCCACCACACCAAGCCA
This sequence comes from Zea luxurians, assembly GCA_029449295.1. NCBI lineage: Eukaryota > Viridiplantae > Streptophyta > Magnoliopsida > Poales > Poaceae > Zea > Zea luxurians. The sequence goes on along the minus strand of JAOPSE010000001.1, from coordinate 88,983,577 downwards.
CACCGAATCAACCAGCAGAAGATCTGTTATTATACATTTCCTGCATGACTCACGTGGTAAGCACCACGTTAGTAGTCGAGCGGGTGGAAGAAGGACATGCGCACCTTATACAGCATCCAGTCTACTTCATCAGTGAAGTCCTTGGGCCCTCAAAAATAAGATATCCTCAAAAATCTAGAAGTTGCTATATGCAGTACTTCTAACTGCACGCAAACTCCAACACTACTTTGATGACCACAAAGTCATAGTGGTCACAGGATTTCCAATAGGGGATGTTCTCCACAACAAAGAAGCCATCAGAAGGATAGCCAAGTGGGCGTGTGAGTTGGGAGCTCATGACATAGAGTTCCAACCTCGCACAGCAATCAAAACTCAGGCACTAGTCGACTTCATATCCGAGTGGATTGAGCATCAGGTCCCGGACAACCCGGAGGCTACCGAAGTATGGAGAATGTACTTTAACGGCTCGCTGAAGCTGCAGGAAGCGGGAGCAGGGATCCTCTTCATTGCCCCTGAAGGTGAACAACTCAAGTATGCACTCCAATTACTATTTCTGGCATCAAATAATGCAGCAGAGTATGAAGCACTGATCCACGGGTTGAACATCGCTGTATCACTCGGCATCAAGAAACTTATGGTATATGGAGATTCTCTAGTGGTCATAAGCCAGATAAATAAAGACTGGGATTGCTCGACTGACTCTATGGGCAAGTACTATCCAGCCGTTCAAAAATTAGAAGACAAATTTGAAGGGTTGGAATTCTGTCACGTGGAAAGGGATCGCAATGTGGCAGCAGATGCGTTGTCGAAGCTGGGATCCAATCGGGCCCAGGTCCCGCTCGGGATCTTCGTCCAAGAAGTATCACGCCCGAGTATTCCCTCAGATCGGATGGAAGAGTGCAACACCTTGAGCCAACTAGAGTTGGATCCCAATGACTTGAGAGAGCCTATCATCAGGTACATAAAAATGAAGAGGAACCGGATGACAAGGCGGTAGCGGAACGCATCGCAAGATAGTCAGCCCATTACAGCCTCATAGGGGGCACACTGTACCGAAGAGGTGCGACAGGAGTCCTCATGAAATGCATTCACTCGGCTATTGGGAAGCAACTGTTAGAAGAAATCCATGCTGGGCAGTGCGGAGTACATGCAACATCCAGAACTCTGGTTGGGAAGGTTTTCAGATCTAGTTTCTATTGGCCAACAGCGAAGAGTGATGCTGCCGAGTTTGTCCAGAGATGTGAAGCTTGCCAATTCTTGTCAAAGCAACATCATTTATCGGTGCAACAGCTGCAGACCATCCCTATAACATGGCTATTTGTATGCTAGGGGCTGGACATGATTGGACCTTTCAAAAAAGCTCAAGGCGGCTATACTCACATATTGGTTGCCATTGACAAATTCACAAAGTGGATAGAGTACAAGCCAATCGCTTCTCTGACCTCAGCCAAAGCGGTGAAGTTTATACAAGATATAATGTTTAGATTTGGGATACCAAATAGCATCATCACTGATCTAGGATCCAACTTCATTAGCTCTGAATTCTTCGATTTCTACGAGCAACAGAGCATCCAGATCAAGTATGCATCAGTAGCACATCCAAGAGCCAATGACCAAGTGGAAAGGGCCAATGGAATGATACTAGAGGCACTCAGGAATAAAATATTTAACAAGAATGAAAAGCTCGCAGGAAAATGGATTAGAGAGCTGCCATATGTGGTTTGGAGCCTGAGAACCCAACCTAGTCGAGCTCTACATGGAAATACCCCCTTCTTCATGGTTTATGGTCAGAGGTAGTATTGCCCGCCGACTTAATATTTGGAGCACCGAGACTGACTTTCGAAAGCATAGCCAAGGCGGAGGCTACCAGATTAGAAGACATTGATGTGCTAGAGGAAGAACGATTGAACACATTAATTCAGTCAGCTAGATACCAGTAGACCTTGAGGCGCTATCATGATAAAGTTGTGCGACACCGGTCTTTTGCAGTGGGAGACTTAGTCCTTCGCCGAATTCTAATGGGGGAAGGATGGCACAAGTTGTCATCACTATGGGAAGGGTCATTCATTGTATCAGAGGTCACTCGGCCAGGATCATACCGGCTTACTCAAATGGATGGCATGAAAGTGAGGAACTCATGGAACATAGAACATCTTAGAAAGTTTTACCCTTAGCAAGGCCTCAAAAGCTCTCGAAGCAACATTGTGCTCTGTAATCGAGGACTCCATCATCAATAAAGTTTTCATTTTTAAAGGCATTCAGACTCTTGACTATCAGCTGACTTCGATTTGATTGGACTTGAAATCAACACGCTAACTCGGCTTAGGGTGACCACTATACCCTAATAACGGAGCAATCATCTTAAGTCGGCGATGACTTAAGACGGTGCCACATGCTCATGCTAACTCGGCTTAGGGTGACCACTATACCCTACTAACAGAGCAATCGGCTTAAGTCGGTGATGACTTAAGACGGTGCAACATGCTCACGCTAACTCGGCTTAGGGTGACCACTATACCCTACTAACGGAGCAATCGGCTTAAGTCGGCAACGACTTAAGACGGTGCAACATGCTCACGCTAACTCGGCTTAGGGTGACCACTTTACCCTACTAATGGAGCAATCGGCTTAAGTCGGCGACAACTTAAGACGGTGCAACATGCTCACGCTAACTCGGCTTAGGGTGACCACTATACCCTACTAACAGAGCAATCGACTTAAGTCAGCGATGACTTAAGATGGTGCAACATGCTCACGCTAACTCGGCTTAGGGTGACCACTATACCCTACTAACGAAGCAATCGGCTTAAGTCGGCGACGACTTAAGACGGTGCAACATGCTCATGCTCACTCGGCTTAGGGTGACCACTGTACCCTACTAACGGAGCAATCAGCTCAAGTCGGCAATGACTTAAGTCGGTGCGATATGATCACATCTACTTATCTTAGGGCGACCACTATGCCCTACCAGCCCGATGATCGGCTTAAGTTGTAACACCCCTGGTGTTACTATTACTAAAACTTGAGCATAACATCATAAGCATTGGAATTGCATATGTTTGACACACCTAGGATGCATTCACTAGGTAAAAATTTTCAAACAAATTGGTTTGTATGGCATTTTACAAATAAGACCCTAGTATAGGGTACTTAACCTTAAATAGGGTTAAAAGGGTAAAACAGGACCCAAATAGAGAAAACCCTAAAGATTAAGTAAAATAATCATAAAATGTTATCAAAGATGGACCTACATTGCATTTACACCCCTGAGATACCAAAAACCCTAAAAAGGACCCTAGAAAACCCTAAAACCAAACCCTAGGGGGTTAAGTGCAAAATTAGTCCACTTTTGGACTAAAGTGCAAAAACCAGGTTAAATAAGTATCCTAAGTCATTTGGTTCACAAATATGTGGATTTGTAAGCTAAACCCTGGATTTTGGACCTAATTGCAAAAAGGACCCCATTTGGGTTCTATGCTAAGTCTGAAATCAGTGTTATAAGCTCAACTTGGGAGCTTTATAACTTTCAAATTAATGAGAAAACACCTTAGGGCACCACATCAATTTTGTAGCTCTATTAAAGGAGAACAACTTTGCTTAAGAGTGTAAGCATAGTTATTGAGAAGAAATTAGAGATAAGTAAGCCCAAAGATGGGCTGTCAGACTAAAACAATCTGGAGATTATATGATCAGTGGCATTGTATCACCTTTGGAGACAAATTGTGGCTAATCCAGTAAGAATTTGTCTTGGAATACTATAACAAAGATGAAGATGGTATATTGGACTACAACTTTGATGCAGAGCCTTGGGTATGTTGTCACAAAGAATTAGGAGAAAATCTGCTCTAAACTTCGTCTGTCAGGCGCTCTGAAGATCCTTCGCCATTGTACAGTACCAGGACTGGATCAGAGCAACCGCGCATCTCACCGCCGACGACCTCCACCGCGATTCGCGCCGCCACCGTTGCGATTTACGCCACCGGTGACCCGATAAGTCTGCCAGGTAATAGCTATTCGCCTGGAGATAACTCCGGTGACTCACCGTCGTACCCCCCCTGCTTTGCGGCTTGGGCAGATAAGCTCGCCGGTGACAGCCGTCGCACGGCTTGGCGCCACGTACCCTGGCACCTCCACCGGATCGCCGTGAACCGCTGTAATCCTCTGTCCATCGCCGGAGTGACTGCCACGGCGTTGAACACGAATTCACGTGCGCCAGTGACCTCCCCCTCCTCCGACCGCCGCGCGTCACCACTGAAATTCCTGGCCACCGCTGTCGCTCCCAATAAATTGAAGCCACTGCGAGCTCCGCAAGGTCATCACAGACCCAGTCACCCAGTATTACCCCCAGCCGATCTCCAGCGAGCTCGAATTTTACATTTCCCCCAAACCGATTCGAATACACCGCGAAGAACACCTCGCTGCGGCCAGCTCAACTCAGGTCAGTTCAAGACTCTCCGTCGCTTGTTCTAGCGTCCCTAGGCCCTCCCCAAGCTCCTCGACCCCTCCAATTGAATTAGACCACCGCTAATCGCTGAAAACGCGTGGTTCTTTGATTCATCCGCGCGCTCACCGTGGCCAGAGACATTGAGATAGTCGTTCGTGAAATTTAATGAGGGGAAACACTCCTCAGGGCTAGAATTAGGGTTAAACCAGAGATTAGCACCAGTCCTTGCGCCATTCGATCGGTCTCCGAGCTCGCCGGAGCTCTGCCGCACTCGTCGTCGTCGTGGGCCTCAACTTGTGAAGAATAAGAACGTGGGGGGGTTTATTGTAAACTGTCAGTGACTGTTTGAAATAGTATTCTGGACTCCTTCGGGTTATTCAAAACTGCAGGGCCTTATTCACAAAGTCGCCGTGGGCACGCGCGGGTGGGCGCGTTTCTGCCCTAGCTGGGCCGGCTCGGGCTGGATTCGGCCCGAGACTGTTCATTATTTTTCTTTTTCTTTTTCTAGCAAGCTTTGGAAATCTGTAAGAAATTGTAGAAAAATCCTAAAAATGTCAAACCAATTTTCCTAGATTCCTTATTTTCCATAGTATTTAATAAAAATAGCTTTATGATTTTTAGAACAAATAGGGAATTTTGGGTCATTTAAAATAGCCTAAAGTATTGCTTCTGGATTTTTAGAAAATCAATAATAATTCCAAAAATGCCTAAACTTTTTATATGAACTTAAAATAACATTTAAAAGCCTTGGGTAGATTTTGGTATGATTTGGACCTTGTTTGGTAATTAGAACCCAAAACCCCCTGCTCTTTGAACTTCACTGTTGACTCCAGAAACCCTAGTTTCTCGGAGAACCGTGAAGGAAAATTGTATTCAAGACTTTAGATAATAAACTCTTATTATCCTTGCAGTCTCATGAGCGTTACGTGGCATTCATTCTTATATGTATAATGGTTATATTTAGAAAACGAGGAAGAAGTTGAAGTAGAAGAAGAGAAGACTTCACCACCACCACCTGCGGAACATCAGGCAGGAAATTATTTTTTACTTTGACATCTGTGGATCCGAGCCTGACTCACCTATAAACAAAGGCAAGCCCTGGTGCATTTGCCACCCCGTTGTGTTTTAAAAATCTTTATCACTTGCTTGATGCAATAGGTGATAGGAGTTGATTGCTAAAACAATTCCTGCATTACTTTCTTTGGATTTGATTACCTTCCTTGAAATCCCTGTTTTACAAAAGATTTTTGATGCTTAGCCTTGCGTTAGAAAAGCAAAATGTTTTTACAAAAGATGATGTGGCAAAGTGGTTGGGATGTTTTTGAAAACAAAAACTTGATGGTGGATCCATCAGGGCCATGATGGATTCAACATCGGAAAAGATGTACCTCTGCCAGGTACCAAACTTTGGGTTTGAAATGATTAAGCTGAGACCGAGCGGGTGACCTGCACGAGAAAGGAGTCTCGGTGTAGTGTCTCCGTCTGAGTCGATTAAGGACCGTCTCGATGTAGGTTTGCTGACCGAGGACCCTTTAACTGGTCACGTGCCTCGTCATGGGTAAGCTTTGCCTCGGGTAGACTAAGGCCAGAATAAGATACCACGCAATGGGAGTGGAGAGATGGCGAGAGTAGCGTGTACCCTCCGTGGCAAGAGGCTGGACGGTGGTGTATCTCTGCTCTCGGTTGGCGTGAACCTGATCTGGTCTTAAGAACCCCGGTGGCGGGTTGACATATGCAAGGGTTAAGTGCTACATATGTCGTGTGATTGGAGATCCTCAGCTGAGTATAATCGATTCGGATCGCCGTACCTCCGCGGTTATGGAGACTTGGTCACTGACTTATACGTATAACTCCAGTAAAGATTAAGGGTGTTAAGAAATTGTCTAGTGCAGGTCAAGTGATTGAACTAGGGTAGAAAGAACTCTAGAGATAGGTAATCTTACTTAACCTGAGAATTAAAATTTGGATTTTAAGGATCCACTTTAGTAAGCATTTCTGCAAACAGAGTCTTTGATTATTGAGAAACCCTACGTTGACTCCCTTATAACTAGCATACCCTTGAGAGTCTTTCCTTTAGTCGGGTAAGTCTTGCTGAGTAATTCCATACTCAGGGTTTTATTCCCTATTGTTTTTAGGTGAAGAAGCAACAAACTTTTGTTGTTTCTGTTCCAATGTGGTCTCAAAAGAAGAAAACCAGGAGTAAAGCTGCGGGAGGAAGGGTTCCTCCATAAGAACTTTTGTTTGATACTTATCGGGAGGGGTTTTTGCCTCCCTTGGTGTGTAATAATATTACTCTGCACTCATAAGTTATATCCTGGTCTATAATATATAACTTTGACTTACTTTTAAATAAATGTAAATTTATGTAATCGCTTCCGCTTTTTCGTATCTCCGATGATCTGTAATGTCTGCGTGAGAGGTGAAACGCTCTTGGGAAAGGTAAGAAAAGCAGATACCGAACTTGTCAAGTGATTCAGGAACACCTGCAGGGTTGTCTAAGGTCCGTTGGACAAGGACAACTGTAGGTGGGCCTAATGACTTGGGAGGTTCCGTCACATAAGTCATAAAACGCCTTAAAACCAGCATGGCACACTTACTTTCACAACTGTTCAGGGTGATTGCTATACCCTAACAGCAAAATAATTAACCCTTCAGGGAAAAAGAACGTTTTACTTGTTGGCACCAGGGGCATATTCTGGCGCCCTATCCACAAAATATTCGAGTTCTAACATAACCATTACATGCACATAGAATTCATATTACATCAAGTGTTTTGCAGGACATCACTGCATTGAAACATCTTTGTCAGCAATGTCTTTCGCAGGAGCGACGGAAGAGGAAGGACGACTCGAAGCATCAGGCGTAGCCTTGACATCGGCGACAATATCATCAGGCACCACTACGCCGGGCCTCCTCATCAAGATCCGTCCAGCATGGACGGCTTTGTCCATAGCCTTATTGTGTTGAGCCTTCAAGACGGCACAGTTGTCTTCTGAAGCTTTGACAGCCAGTCGAGTGGTCTCCAGCTCCTGCGCGACAAGCTTCTTAGAAGCGTGCAGATCCCTAATAATGGAATCCTTGGTCGATAACAGTTGTGCAAGTCGAAGAACCTCATCCTGGGATACTTGCAGCTCGTGACGATGATGATCCAGGTCTGACATGGTGAAGCGGTGGCTCCTCTCCAATATGGTCAAGGAGTTGCTAGCGTAATGGTATAACCTGTCCAGATTGTCACGAGAGGCCACGAGTGCTCGTTTCTCCTCCTGCAAACAAGAAGCAACATTCAGCAGCTGGTTAATAATAAGCGTAGCAAAGTCAACCAAGGGAGTTTACTTCATGCGCCATCCTTTCAGAGTCAAGCTGAGCATTGAGGGAGGAATTCAAAGAACGTGCGCCATCCAAAGAAGCAGAGATTTGGGCCAAGTTGGCTTGACTTTGAGAATACTTCTCCTCAAGGTCAGAGCACCACTGGGCCATATCCGACAACGCAGCTGAAAGGGGATGCATGACTAAGAACAAGTTGATCAATAAAAACAATTAAGGAAGCTATAAGATCACTAACCAGCGTTGGACGCCTTCAGATCATCTGTTTCTAAAGTAGCAATGGATTCCACTGCATCAGAGACAGAGCTTGTTCGGGAACAGTGGCACCATAGGATCTTAGCTGGGCAGACATTCCATCAACAAAAACCTATGATGAGAGACAGATGAGCAGGAGAAGGATAATTCAATAGTATATACATAGGGCAAAAAAGCTGACTCACTTGAAGGTTGGAAAGGAACAACGGTAGACCAAGGGCAGGAGGAACTGTGGCATGGCTTGAGGAAGGAAGATCAACAGGGACAATTTGAAGAGCATCATCAGGGGTGACTTCAGCCCCACTAGCAGACAGTAGGCTCCTTGCATCTAGATCGCCGACCTCTAAGGTGACTGGTTCAGTTAAAACTGTGGAAGCACGTACCGCCGTCGCCCCATCGGACCGAGGTGGGGACGACCCAACATGGACATCCATGGAGGCATGGGAAAGAGAGCCCACCTGAACACCCTCGAGGGATAGATTATGGCTTGCGCTACCCACAAGAGCTGGATCACTACTAGCCACACCCTTAGGGGCTGGGTCTTCTGCAGTAGCCACCTCTAAGGCTGAGGGCTCCTCAACCACCTCCATGGGAGTTGGGTGACTCGGACCGATGTCTCGACGTGAAAGACTACCCTCTAAAGTCGACGACGCACGAGACACCGCTCGGGTTACCTCTTGCCCAGCAAAATCAAGCAAGGAAAGCCCACCGTCTAGGACGTCTAAACAGACGGCCGAGATATCATCTGCAGGTGGCTCTGATAGCATGTCTTCGGGTGCAGTTTCCTCCAATCCTTGATCAAAATCTGATATTGAAAGTCCCTAAAGGCTGACAAGGGCTGATAGAGCTGGAGTAGGGATGTCGCTACTCCCCTCACTTCCTCTATAGTGTCGGCTATTCTTGCGGATCAGCGGGACTTCTTCCTCTTCTTCCTCTTCATCATCGTCAAGCATGCATCCTACAACCTATGCACCCTTGGCATCAGCCTCTGGAATGGCCTCTGTCGAAACATCATCAGGTACTGGCGCGGAAGGGCCAGCATCCTGACCCAAGCACGACAGTCGCCGAAGCCACCTCTTCTTCTTCTCCTTGACAAGTGCAGTTGGGCGTTTCGCTCGGCGTGAATGTTTTGGACGGACACCTTTGGGTTTCTAAATTTCTACCTCTTCACCAAATTCCTGTCCAGTTGTGATAGCCATTGGCTCGATGCGGATAGAGTCGGATGATTCCCCTGCCAGCAGGCTAAGCACAACATCTATCTCAGCATCATCAGTGTTGGCTGGCATCTCAAAGTGAGTTTGCCTCTCATCTTTGGGAAGGTTCTGAATTGAAGTAATCAAGGCTTCGATGTCTGCTGGAGAGGGTTGCACTCTAAGACCCAGGCTACCATAACGAGCAGGAAGGTTGGACACAAACTCGGAAAATGGCCTAAGTGGTGACAAATTCCAGGCAGAATAAGCCACAGGAGCACCAGCATTTGAAACTCTAACCCCTTAGGATCATATCTAGTCAGCTCATCAGATCTTTAGTGGGAATCTTCCTGTTCGTGACCCAGGTAGAATCGTTGACACCACTATACAAATAAGCAGGGTATGCCCTATCCTTCAAGGGTTGGGTGTTCTTAAAAATGAAATCAGCAACCACAGCCTCAGCAGTCAGACCTCTATCCTTCAGCAAGCAGACCTCAACAAGCAGTACCTTAGCCTCTATTATCTTCGAAGGAGTCAGAGATTCTATCCCTGACCGAGGGGGGAGGGACCTATAGTGGTTCTCCATAATGAACCACTCAAGGCGCCACCCTTTGATGTTGTCCTTGAGGGGAATGTGGAGGTACTCTGTTTTCCTCCCCCGGCGAAGCTCCAGACTCGCGTCGCCAACAAGCTGGTGCTGTCCCCCGGCCATCCCGGGCCGACAGTGATAGAGGTATTTCCAGAGACCGAAATGGGGGAGAATCCCAAGAAAGGCCTCACAAAGATGTACAAAGATAGAAACTTGCAAGATGGAATTAGGGTTCAGATGAGTCAAGTTCAATTCATAGAAATCAAGGAGGCCGTGGAAAAAGGGAAAGACGGGAAGAGCAAGACCGTGAATAAGAAAAGGAACGTAAATGATAGATTCATGGGTATCCTCTGTCGGAACGGTAACCCCGTGGCAAATTCGCCAAGAGCAGAGCTCTTTCGGAAGCAAAACCCCAACGTCGAGGAGATGAAGGAGGTCAGATTCTGAGATAACGGACATGTGGTTACCCGTGAATGGCAACTAGCTGTTGGGGTCGATGGGCGGGATAATTGCTACGACGGAGCATTGCCTCTTCTGTTTTGGCGCCATCGCAATCTTGCCGGCAAAACGAATAGGAGCGAGATCTCAGGGAAGCAGAGGAGTGGTTCGAAGCGGAAATGTGAAGTTAGGTCTTAGAAATCATAAACGCACGTCAGCGCGAGTATAAATGGGGTTTCCCGGGTTGGGCACTATTTATAAAAAGTGCCAAGTCATTGCTTGGGAAAGCAAAACTTCAGGCATCGCTTGGCGGTTACCTCTAAAACATCGGCAGAACTGAACATGACTCGGCGGTTCCCTCTAAAACGCCGGTATCATCAGCTATCGCTCGGCGGTCACCTCTATAACGCCGACAGCATCGAGCATGACTCTGCGTAACCTCTAAAAACACTAGTATCATCAGCTATCGCTCGGCGGTTACCTCTAAAAACATCGGCAGCGTTAGATGCGTGGATGAACTGTCAAGCGGTTAAACAGAAAAAGCAGCAAAAGGGCAACGTTCACTCGGAGCAACCGAAGTTCTTCATTAAGTAGTGGAGGGGGTTTTCCCAAATTCAAAGGCCGACTCATTATGAGTTAGCCTTTCTCCCCTTTTTAACTACATTACATTACCCTACATTACATTACTACACTACTTACACTACACTATACTACTAACTACTAATACATTATTCTACTACTACTACACTACTAATTATCTATACTAATATTTAAGCCAGTGGCGCCTTGCCACTGGCCTTGCTGCTGCTGCTGTCGTCCTTGCCGCTGTCGTTGCCTCTGCTACCACCGTCGCCGTCGCCGCCGCCGCCCTTGAGCCGTCGTTGCCGATGTCGCCGTCGCCACCTCTGCCACTGCCATCGCGTTCGTCATCGTCGTCGCCACCGCTCCCTTCCTCGGACGAGATGGAAGAGTTCTCCTCGTCCGAGGAGACCTCCGACTCATCCAAGCCCTCGAGCCCGACGCACTCGACGGACCGGATGTACGTCTACACCTTGGTGGCTATCCCCTGGTAATCGTCCGAGTCGTCGGACGACACCGGGGGGGAAGCGTAGACTGGCGACCCCTCGAACTCAGAGGAAACCTCCTCCTTCGAGTACTCAGAGTCAACGAAGTCCTCTGAGGGAGGACTTGGTTCGCGCTTCCGCTTGTCGCCGAAGCGATGTGGCGAACCTCAACCCTTTTTGTCCTTGCCCATGGCCAGATGGAGGAGAAGGAGTTAGAAGAGAAGCAACAGATGATCGAAGGATAAGTGAAGAGAACAACGGTGCAAGCAGGCTATTTATAGAGGTCGGGAGTGACCGTCCACTTCCTACCACGCTCGCCGAACAGTCGCAAGTATTCAATAAGCAATTCAAGCTGCCTGAAAATGAGTCAGGCAACAGGCACCGCTTCGCATAATACAACACCGTTTGGACCAAGGTCAACTGCTCGGATGGCATGATTACACCTCGTGGTCACATCAAGTTACTACTCCAAGACAGCGTGCTAAACGCTCTGCATACCAAGACGTCCCTTGGTCACACCCATTGGGGGGACGGCCAGGAATTTTCATTAGATTTTCTGAAGAAGTCATATCCATATAGTACACGCAATGAATGTGCTGAGATAGAAGGAAGAGATCAGCATAGATCGAAGGAAATCCAAATATAGCTACTGAACTGCAAGCCTAGTTAGCAGAGGCATTGAAGCGCAGAGCGGAGTGAAGACCAGCCAAGAGCCATCTACCAAACGTCTAATCTGTCATTGATCAAATAAATTGCAGACCTAACAAGGAGTGGGCAAATGATATTGTTTGAACTCGCAAGAACATGAGATGAAGACAAAATGCTGATTTCTAAAGCATAGGGTGAAGATCTTTGAGTGGATTATTTTCAAAAATCCACTCAAAGCTCGGGGGCTACACCCATTGGGTGCACCTCCAATGCGCCTAATAGACTTTTAATCCTAGGAGAAAGAATGTTGATTTCTAAAGCACGAAGTGAAAGCCTTCGAGTGGTTTATTTTCAAAAAACCTACTCAAAGTTCCAGATGCTGATTTCTAAAGCACAAGCTGATGACAAAATGCTAATTTCTAAAGCACAAAGTGAAAACCTTTGAGTGGTTTGTTTTCAAAAAACCTACTCAAAGTTCCAAATGGCGACTTCCAAAGCATGGCACGATGACAAGACACTGATCTCCACAATGCTGAATGAGGGTTTTTGAGAAGACTGTTTTTACTGAAATCACTTAAAGTTCAGGAGTAAATGCTCAGTAGGTGCACCTTCGGCGCACCCATCGCCAAAATGGAAGTCAAGCCATAGGTTCACAAGCTGGACCTGGAATCTTTGGGCCGATTATTTCAAAATCAACTCAAAGATTGGGGGATTGTGGGGGACAGATATCCCCTGGGTCCACTAGAAGGAAAGAAGGCCTTGGGCCTATTGTCTCGCTGAGCCATCCCTTCGTGGGTCAGGGGAGAACCGCTGGTGGAATGGGCCGACGTAGGAAAGAAGCAAACTCAGTCCCAAGCAGCTCGATGAACTTAAGCGCTATCCGCAGCATCGATCCGACTTTCCCGCATAGGGAGACCTTGAATATCGGAGCAAACTAGAGATAGGTCGGCAAGATTATAGGAAGATAAGTTTAGTCGGTTCTATATTATTTAGGCATACGTCGTCATCATACACGCATGTAGTGCCCCACGGTCAAGTATATAAGGCCTAGGGGGTACCCCATCATTTCCATCGACCATCTACTTAGCCCACTAGCTTTTCTCCACATAGGAGACTTCTCTTGTAACATACCACATAAAGATCCACACCAGGAAGTAGGGTATTATGCATCTCAAAGCGGACCGAACCTGCAAAAAATCGCCTGTCATCTCTCGTGCATATCGCATGAACCATTGAGTTACAGTCAATAGCACCGTCCTACCCAAAAGCACCACGAGGGGTAACCCTGGGTGTGCGGTTGGGCTCCAAACACCGACAAGGAGTACAACAAGGTGCAAGGGTTGAAGAGTGCCAAAGAAATTTGGGACGTCCTCAAGACGGCGCATGAAGGGTATGAAGTGACAAAGATCATCAAGCGGGAAACGATCGAGGGAGAACTCAGTCGGTTCGTCCTCAACAAAGGAGAAGAGTCACAAGCAATGTACAACTGGCTCAATACGATGGTGAACCAAGTCCACAACCTCGGGAGCACCAAGTGGGATGACCATGAAATGGTCAAGGTTATTCTAAGATCTCTTGTTTTTCATAACCCCACTCAAGTGCAATTAATTCATGGAGATCCTAGGTAAAAGCAAATGTCTCCCGAGGAGGTGATTGGCAAGTTTGTGAGCTTTAAACTTATGGTCAAAGACTCCAAACACATTGTCAACTTGGAGCAAGGCGCCACCTCCACACCTGAGGTACAACCCGTTGCTTTCAAGGCAATGGAAGAAAAGAAGGAAGAACCTACACCAATAAATAGGATCCCAATTGATGCCTCCAAGCTTGACAATGAGGAGATGGCTCTTATTATTAAGAGTTTCTGGCAAATCCTCAAGCAACGTAAGGGGAAGGACTACAAACCCCGCTCCAAGAGGGTTTGCTACCGGTGTGGTATGTCTGGTCACTATATTGCTAAATGTCCATATACAAGTGATAGTGATAGGGATGACGACAAGAAAGGGAAGTAGAAGATGGAAAAGAAGAAATACTACAAGAAAAAGGGTAGCGAGGTGCACATAGGATGGGAATGGGACTCCGACGAGAGCTCCACCGACTTCTCCTCCGATAAGGACGCCACCAACATCGCCATCAACAAAGGTCTTCTCTTCCCAAACGTCGGCCATAAATGTCTCATGGCCAAGGATATCAAAAAGAAGGAGGTACATTCTAGAGATACCCCCAAATATACTACTTCTGATGATGAGGGTAGCTCTAGTGAAAAAGATGATGATTTGTCTTCTCTTTTTGCAAACCTTACCATAGAGCAAAAAGGAAAAAATAATGAATTGATAAAAACCACTAACGAGAAGGATAAAATCTTGGAATGTCAAGAGGACTTGCTCGTTAAGGAAAATAAAAAATTGTTATGCTAAAAGATGCTTTTGCTCTTAAAGTTGAAAAATGCAAAAACTTGACTACAGAGCTAAATACATGCAATGATTCAATTTCTTGTCTTCGAACTGAAAATGTTAATTTAATTGCTAAGATTGAGGAATAGAATGCTTGTAAAGTTTTTACATCTACCAATGAGCATGTTACTATTTGCACTAGATGTAGAGATATTGATGTTAATTCTATGAATGATCATCTTGCTATGATTAAGAAAATGATCACATAGCTAAGTTAAATGCTAAAATTTCCGAGCATGAGCTTGAGAATGAAAATTTTAAATTTGCTCGTAGTATGCTTTATAATAGGAGATGCCCTGGCATTAATGATGGGATTGGCTACCAACCTGGGAGCCAAAGCAACATCAAATTAATGCCCCTAGAAACAAGATTTCTAACTTCGTTAAGGGCAAGGCTCCCATGGTTCAGGATAGAGAAGGTTACATTTTATATCCTGAAAACTATCATGGGCATAAGATTATAAAAATTCATGCTAAGAAATCTCATCTGCTTCTCATCATGCTTATATTTACAGTAATGAGGCTTCTAGCTCTAGGCATACAACTCATATTAAAATGCCTAAGAAAAAGATTGTTGATGCATCAAATGAACATAGCATTTCATTTAAGACCTTTGATGCATCATTTGTTCTTACTAACAAACTAGGCAAGGTAGTTGCCAAATATGTTAGGGGCAAACACAATAGTCCAAAGACTTGTGTTTGGGTACCCAAGGTGCTTGTTTCTAATGTGAAAGGACCCAAGACCGTTTGGGCACCTAAGGATAAGGCCTAAATTTGTGTTGTAGGTTTATGCATCTGGCGGAACAAGTTGGATAATCGATAGCGGGTGCACAAACCATATGACAGGGGAGAAAAGAATGTTCTCGTATGAGAAAATTGATGATCCCCAAAGAGCAATCACATTCGGGGATGGAAATCAAGGTTTTGTCAAAGGATTGGGTAAAATTTTTATATCTCCTGGCCATTCCATTTCTAATGTTTTTCTTGTAGATTTTCTCTAGATTACAACTTGCTTTCTGTTTCTCAATTATGCAAAATGGGCTACAACTATTTATTTACTGATGTTGGTGTTACCGTCTTAAAAAAGTGATGATTCAATAGCTTTTAAGGGAGTGTTAGATGGTCAGCTATACTTAGTTAATTTCAATGATAACAATGTTGAACTAGACACTTGCCTAATTGCAAAGTCTAACATGGGCTAGCTTTGGCATCGCCGACTTGCTCATGTTGGGATGAAGAATCTTCACAAGCTGCTAAAGGGGAACACATTTTAGGACTAACCAATGTTCATTTTGAGAAAGACAGGATTTGTAGTGCATGTCAAGCAGGGAAGCAGGTTGGAGTTCATCATCCACACAAGAACATCATGACGATCGAGAGGCCGCTTGAACTACTCCACATGGATCTATTCGGCACGATTGCTTATATAAGCATCGGCGGGAGTAAGTGTTGTCTTGTAATTGTGGATGACTAGTCTCGCTTCACTTGGGTGTTCTTTTTGCAGGAAAAATCACAAACCCAAGAGACGTTAAAGAAATTCTTGAGACGAGCTCAAAGTGAGTTCGGATTGAGAATCAAGAAGATTAGAAGCGACAATGGAACGAAGTTCATGAACTCTCAAATTGAAGGATTTCTTGAGGAGGAGGGCATCAAGCATGAGTTCTCTTCTCCCTACACAACTCAAAGAAATAGTGTTGTGGAGAGAAAGAATAGAACTCTTTTGGATATGGCAAGGACCATGCTGGATGAGTACAATACATCAGATCGGTTTTGGGCGGAGGCGATTAACACTGCTTGCTACTCCATCAACCGACTCTACCTTCACCGAATCCTCAAGAAAACATCATATGAACTCCTCACTGGTAAAAAGCCCAATGTTTCTTATTTTAGAGTTTTTGGGAGTAAGTGCTTTATTCTTATTATAAGAGGTCGAAATTCAAAATTTGCTCTTAAAGCAGTAGAAGGCTTTTTACTTGGTTATGACTCAAAGACAAGGGCATATAGAGTCTTCAACAAGTCCACAGGATTAGTTGAAGTTTCTTGTGACATTGTGTTTGATGAGACTAATGGCTCTCAAGTAGAGTAAGTTGATCTTGATGAATTAGATGATGAAGAGGCTCCATGCATCACACTAAGGAACATGTCCATTGGAGATGTGTGCCCACAAGAACCCAAAGAGCCTTCATAAGCACAAGATCAACCATCATCTTCCATACAAGCATCTCCACCAACTCAATATGAGGAACTAGCTCAAGAAGAAGAGGATCAAGATCAAGACAATGAGCCACCTCAAGAGGAAGACATTGGTCAAGGGGGAGATGAATTTGATCAAGAAAACGAAGATGAGATTCTAGATCAAAGACCACGCACTCAAGAGTCCACCAAGCAATTCAAAGAGATCACCCTATCAATTCCATACTTGGTGACATTCATAAGGGGGTAACTACTCAATCTCGAGATGCTCATTTTTATGAACATTAATCTTTTATGTCTTCTATTGAGCCATACAGGATAGAGGATGCACTAAGAGATGCAGACTGGTTGGTCGCAATGCAAGAGGAGCTCAACAACTTCACGAGGAATGAGGTATGACATTTTGTTCCACGTCCTAACCAAAATGTTGTAGGTACCAAGTGGGTATTCCGCAACCAACAAGATGAGCATGGAGTGGTAACTAGGAAAAAAGCTCGACTTGTTGCAAAAGGATATTCACAAGTCAAAGGTTTGGATTTTGATGAAACCTATGCACCCGTAGCTAGGATTGAGTCAATTCAAATATTACTTGTCTATCCTACTTACCATGGCTTTAAGTTATATCAAATGGATGTGAAAAGTGCCTTCCTCAATGGCCCTATCAAGGAAGAGTATGTTGAGCAACCTCCCGGCTTCGAAGATAGTGACTATCCTTCACATGTTTATAAGATCTCAAAGGCGCTTTATGGGCTCAAACAAGCCCCAAGAGCATGGTATGAATGCCTAAGAGACTTTCTTATCACTAATGGTTTTCAAGTAGGAAAAGCTGAACCTACTCTCTTCACTAAAATAATTAACAAAGACTTGTTTATATGCCAAATTGTTAATGATATTATCGTTGGGTCTACTAACAAGTCATCTTGTGAAGAGTTTAGTAGAATTATGATACAAAAATTTGAGATGTCCGTGATGGGGGAGTTGAAGTATTTCCTTGGATTCCAAATTAAGCAACTCCAAGAGGACACCTTCATTTGTCAAACCAAGTACATTCAAGATATTCTCAAGAATTTTGGAATGAAGAATGCCAAACCCATCAAGACTCCCATGGGAACAAATGGGCATCTCGACCTCGACACAGGAGGTAAGTCTGTAGATTAAAAGGTATACCTATCGATGATAGGATCTCTACTCTATTTATGTGCTTCACGACTGGATATTATGCTTTCAGTATGCATGTGTGCAAGGTTCCAGGCCAACCCTAAGGAAATCCACCTAAGTGTTGTGAAAAGAATCATGAGATATTTAGTTTACACTCCTAAGTTTGGGCTATGGTACCCCAAGGGATCTACCTTTGATCTAATTGGGTATTCTGATGATGATTATCCCGGATGTAAGATTGATAGAAAGAGTACATCAGGGACTTGTCAGTTTCTGGGGAGATCCCTGATGTCTTGGGCTTCAAAGAAACAAAATTCAGTAGCACTATCTACCGCTGAAGTCGAGTATGTTGCTGCAGGACATTGTTGTGCACAATTACTCTGGATGAGGCAAACCCTTAGGAACTATGGCTACAAGTTGAGCAAAGTCCTTCTCCTATGTGACAATGAGAGTGCAATCTGCATGGCAGATAATCCTGTTGAACACAGCCGCACAAAGCACATAGACATCCATTATCACTTTCTGAGAAATCACCAACAAAGGGGAGATATCAAAATTGCTTATGTTAGCACCCACAACCAGTTATCCGATATCTTCACCAAGCCACTAGATGAAAAGACCTTTAGCAAGCTTAGGAATGAACTGATGTCTTAGATTCTTGGAACTTTGATTGAAATCTTGCATGTATTGCTCATTTTATACCTTTGATCATGCCATTTCTCTTTCATTTGGTACAAATGCATATTTATTATTCTTCTTGTGCCAAAGCTAAGACTAATCTACTTCCAAGAATATTTCTATGATTAGTCTTGAATTGAAAGGGAACTGAAGTTGTAGGCAAAGGCAAGGCTTCCGCTCCATATTCGTTAGTATCCTTTGCCCTACTTATGTATTTACTTTCACATCTTTCTTGATAAAGACCTCTCGATTTCTCTATTTTTGGCGCTTAATGCCAAAGGTTGAGAAATTAATAGGGCAAAGCAAAAGGACTGCACCACCACCCTATTTTCTGAAAACTTTTTACAAAAATTGCTTTTGCAAAAACCCTATTGACAGCTAAGAGGAGAACCTTTTCAGGGGGAGCTTTTATTTAGCCAAAGGAAAAGCATTTGAAAAAGGGGGAGAATCTTTCAAAACTTGAAAATGCTTTAGAAATCATATTATTTTACCATTGGCCAATTGCAAAAGAATTTGAAAAGACTTTTCCAAAAGATTTGCAAAAACAAGCTAAGTGGTGCAAATGTGGTCCAAAATGTTAACTATATCAAAACATTCATATATACTTAGAACTGCTTTCATTTCAAAGTAACTTATGCACATCTAACAAAATTCAAACTAGCTACATTTCAATACTTTGTATTTGCTTTGGTTTGTGTTGGCATCAATCACCAAAAGGAGGAGATTGAAAGGGAAATGGCCTTAATCATTTCCTATAATTGATTTTGGTGTTTGACGACCATCACAAATCTTATGGACTAACTAGTTTGCCTAGTTGATCTTTTCTCAGGTGCATAAAGTTCATATACATCCATAAGGAAAATGGACCCTTGGCCAATTCTATTAATATGGGGCGAATCAGATTTGCACCAGCCTGCGATGCACCGGACTGTCCGGTGTGCATCGAACAGTGTCCGGTGCCCAGGCTGGGGGCGCTCGACGAACAGGTCGCTCTCGAGAAAACTCAGAGCTCCACGGCTAAAATTCATCGTCCGATGTGCACGGGACTGCCAGGTGAGCCCACGGCCAACGGTCATCTTCGCCAACGGTTGACTGCCACGTGACTGCCACGGGTCAGGAACATCAGAAGTTCAGAAACAGTCAGCGACGTCAAGTCGCACCAGACTGTCTGGTGTGCCACCAGACTGTCCGATGCGCCACAAGGGTAGGCGAATCCAATGGGCGACTGACGTGGCAGGCACTAGACATTGAACAGTGTCGTGTCTGATGCGCACTGGACTGTCCGGTGTGCCCGTCAATAGAAAGCCTAGCCAACAACTAGAATTGTGGTTTGGGCTATAAATACCCCCCAACCACCACCATTTAATGCATCCAAGCTTTCCACTCTCCACACTCAATACAAGAGCAAATAATTCATTCTAAAGACACATTCAAAGCTTCCAATCCTCTCCAAGTCCCATAATTAAGACAAGTGATCAATAGTGATTAGTGACTTGAGAGAGTGAGATTTGTGTTTCATTTGTTGCTCTTGTTGTTTGGTTGTTCTTTCTTCATCTCCTTCTAAACTCTCTAAGTGATTTGTAAAGCTAGCAAGAGACACCTAAGTGTGTGGTGATCCTTGTGGGGTCTTTGAGACCTTTTAGATTAAGAAGAAGCACTCAACCGTTCTAGGTGACCGATTAAGACAGGGAAAGGGTTCAAAAAGACCTGGCCTTCGTGGCCACCTCAACGGGGAGTAGGTTCATTGGAACCGAACCTCAAGAAACAAATCGTCGTGTTCATTTGTGTTGATCTTTACTCTATGATTTGGTTCTTCCTCTCCTCTCTCTCTAAAAGTTCTCTTGCTCACAAATCTTTGAGTTAGCTCCCAAAGTTAACCGCATTGATTGAGCAACTCATAACAAGAAGAACTATCTTCCTCAACTCCGTATTCATTATTATCTATTTCTAATCCTAACCCTAGGTGAAGTTCGTGTTCAAAGTTTATAATTTTCAGGTTTCGCCTATTCACCCCCCTCTAGGCGACTTTCAATTGGTATCATAGCATAGTACTTCATTAGAGTCTAACAAATCTAAGTGATGTTGGGAAAAAACGCCAAAAGGGAGATGATCACTAGGGAAAAGCCTGGATCTTCAAGAAAGAAGAATGAAGAAAAGACTCCGTCAAAGGAGGCCGACCACAAACACAAGGAGGAAAAAGATGAATCCGCCGGCTCCATCAAATAACATAATAAGGGCGACAAGAAGAAAAAAGAAGATGAAGAAGGTGGTCTACTACGAGACCGATTCTTCCTCGCCCTCAACCTCCGGTGCCGAGTGAACATCTTCAAAGCGCTAAGAGCGTAAGAAGTATAGTAAGATTCCTCTTCGCTATC
The DNA here is from genome assembly GCA_029449295.1 of Zea luxurians. Taxonomy (NCBI): domain Eukaryota; kingdom Viridiplantae; phylum Streptophyta; class Magnoliopsida; order Poales; family Poaceae; genus Zea; species Zea luxurians. Next base: position 88,962,770 of record JAOPSE010000001.1, on the reverse strand, counting down.
CTCGTATTTCTAAACATGCTCCTTTACTTTCCGTTCCCTTAGGAAAACCACCATACTTTGATGGTGAATATTATTGTATGTGGTGTGATAAAATGAGGCACCATCTAACCTCACTCCATGAAAGCATTTGGGATATTGTTGAGTTTGGAGCATAGGTACCACAAGTGGGCGACGAGGACTACGACTCCGATGAGGCTGCCCAAGAAAGGCACTTCAACTCGCAAGCCACCTCCATACTCCTTGCTTCCTTGTGTAGAGAGGAGTAAAACAAGGTGCAAGGGTTGAAGAGTGCCAAAGAAATTTGGGATGTCCCCAAGACAGCGCATGAAGGGGATGAAGTGACAAAGATCACTAAGCGGGAATCAATCGAGGGAGAACTCGGTCGGTTTGTCCTCAACAAAGGAGAAGAGTCATAAGCAATGTACAACTGGCTCAAGACGATGGTGAACCAAGTCCGGTCTAGGTGGTCTTTGTGACCTTTGAGATTAAGAAGAAGCACTCAACCGGTCTAGGTGACCGATTGAGAGAGGGAAAGGGTTGAAAAAGACCCGGCCTTTGTGCCCTCCTCAACAGGGAGTTGGTTCATTGTAACCGAACCTCGAGAAACAATTCGTCATGTTCATTTGTGTTGATATTTACTCTATGATTTGGTTCTTCCTATCCTCTCTCTCTAAAGTTCTCTTGCTCATAACTCTTTGAGTTAGCTCCCAAAGTTATCCTCATTGATTGAGCAACTCATAACAAGAAGAACTATCTTCCGCAACTCTGTATTCATTATTATCTGTTTCTAATCCTAACTCTGGGTGAAGTTCATTCAAAGTTTAGAATTTTTAGGTTTCGCCTATTCACCCCCCCCCCCCCCCCTCTAGGCGACTTTCACAAGCCGTGTTCACGGCTTCTGACCAAAACTACTCCGACATCTTGTATTCTCTAAGCATTGTACTCAACATGTCGTTGAGCATCCTGTTCTTCCTCTCCAATACACCATTTTGTTATGGTGTGTAGGGGGCGGAGAACCCATGCTTGATGCCTTCCTCCTCAAAGTTCTTGAACTCAAAACTATTGTCTCTCCTTACCTTCTTCACCTTTAATTTGAACTCATTTTGAACCCACCTAGAGAAGCGCTTGAGGGTTCCTTAGGTTTTAGATTTATCCCGCAAAAAGAATATCCAAGTGACGCGGGAATAGTCATCAACAATAACTAGACCATACTTACTTCCCCTGATGCTAAGATAAGCAATGGGTTCGAAGAGATCCATATGTAGTAACTCTAGTGGTCTTGACGTCGTCCTCATATTCTTGCTTGGATGACTTGTTCCCACCTGCTTTCCTGACTAACATGCTACACGAGGTCTTTCTTTCTCAAAATAGACATTAGTTAGTCCTAACACATGTTCTCCCTTTAGAAGTTTATGAAGGTTCTTCATTCCTCATGTGCTAGACGACGATGCCACAACCAGCCCATGTTAGTCTTAGCTAGTAAACATGCATCTAGATTGGCATTCTCTTTAGTAAAATCAACTAAATAAAGCTTGTCGTCTAATACACCTTTGAAAGCTAATGAACCATCACTTCTTTTAAAGACAATTACATCAACATTTGTAAATAAATAATTATTACCCATATGATATAACTGGCTAACAAAAAGCAAATTGTAACCAAGTGATTCTACCAAAAAGACATCAAGGATCGAATGCTCAGTGGTAATCGCTATTTTACGTAACCCCTTTACCTTGCCTTGGTTCCCATCTCCAAATATGATTGTGTCATGGGAATCCTTATTCTTGAACTAGGAAGTGAACATCTTCTTCCCCATCATGTGGTTTGTGCATCCGCTATCGATAATGCAGCTTGAGCCCCGAATGTATAAACCTACATGAAATTTAGGCTTGGGATTTAGGTCCCTAACTAGTGTTGGGTCCTGTAAGGCTAGTTACATAAGACTTCAGCACCCAAATGCAAGTATTACCCTTCTTGCATTTTGGTCCCACATTAGAAGCAACAACTCTATCATTCTTGCAATAAACCACATATGAAGCATCAAATGTCAAAATAACATGGAAGGACCATGAGATGAATTCCCATACTTAGGCGCATGAGAAACAACAAGAATACGGTGCCTGGGTCTACCATGAACATGTGAAGAACTAGATGAATCAATCATGGCATGAGAGGAATAAGTAACATCATGACGCATAACAGGCATAACATGATCAACACAAGCATCTTGATGAACATTACGAGCATTCTTCACATTAGCATAAATAAAAGCATAGTTCTTTCTATTATATCAAGAATGAGAGCCACTCGCCATAGGTGTCTTCCCCTTCTCCTTAATCAAGCTGGGAACCTTATGGCTCTTTGTGTCCTTGGCTCCCCTATGGAAACCAAGTCCATCCTTTATAGAGGGATGTCTACCAATTGTGTAGGCACCCCTAGCAAATTTTATTTTTTCACATTCATCTTTGCAAGTTTTAAGTTGAGCATGAAGTTTAGCAATATCATCATTCAACTTTAAAATAGTAGAGGCATGATCTATACAATCATCAATATCAACATCCTTACATCTATTGCAAATAGATACATGCTCCAAAGATGAAAAACAACATTCAACTTTTCTATTCTAGCATTTAAATCAACATTTATATGCTCAAGGCTAGAAACAGAAGCATGGCATGAATATAACTCAAAAGATAGTGATTCATTTTTCTTCATGGCTAATGCAAGGGATTTTTCTACTTCTACAAATTTATCATGTTCCTCATAAAGCAAATCCTCTTGCTTTTCTAGCAATCTATCCTTCTCATTCAAAGCATCAATTAATTCATTAATTTTATCTACTTTAGATCTATCTAAGCCCTTAAAGAGATCAGTATAATCTACTTCATCATCAGAATCCTCATCACTAGAAGAAGTGTACTTGGGAGTGTCATGTGTATGCACCTTCTTCTCCTTAGCCATGAGGCATGTGTGGCGCTCGCTGGGAAAGAGGGAGGCCTTGTTGAAGGCAGAGGCGGTGACTCCCTCGCCGTTGGATTCGGATGAAGAGCAGTCTGAATCCCATTCCTTGCCGATGTGCGCCTCACCCTTCTTCTTATAAAACTTCTTCTCCTTCTTCCCTTTATTATCTTGGTTCTGGTCATTTTCATTGTCAGGACATTGTGCAATAAAATGACCGGACTTACCACACTTGAAGCACACATGTTTTCCCTTTGATTTGTTCTTGTTGGAGTACTCCTTGCATCCATTTGATGCGGTCTTGAAGCGCTTGGTCACAAGCGGTAATACCCACATTCTAGTCAAATAAGAAGACCCCTACTTTCTCTCTTGCCATCTCTAGGAAGCAGTGACGCTCTCAATTGGCACAAAAAAGCTGGTGTTAAAAGTTGTGCCAGTTCGAAGCAAGCTTCAAAGACAGAGGAGAAATTAGCAATAGGGCGTAGCAGAAGTAAATATTGTGCATGACTACATAGGTTCAGGTTCTTTTATACTAAAGGGGCACGGTAACCAAGAACTCACCCATCTTCACTCTCTGCAAAATGGCACCCGCTAATCATAAACTCCAAAGTTGTTTTTAATAACGATCTTTGGAAGGGTGTTTTTTTGGGACCTCTGGCTTAAGGCCTTCATTATTTTTTGGTTTGAGCTCATTATGAAAAATGAACTAACTCTGCAAGAGGCTACTATTGGGGGCCTATATTGTCGAAGGTCCTCAAAGCGTTACATTATATACTAAAACATGTTTTAGGCTTTATCAAAGAGTGACAAAGCCAACCTTCATCCAAACCAGCATATGAGATGAGGGTGAAGCTAAGGAACTTCATCTTTGAAGGGTTCTGAACAAGTCAAAAAGAGATGCTTCGGGTTCGCAGCATCAACACAGGAAGCAGAAGAAGGAAAGAAGAACCCCAAGACCTGGCCAGGACGATAGAGAACAAAAAGATAGCTTTCCCTCACAAATGTTACAGATTATGTAAATAGGACTTATGGGCATGTTTGTAATTTCATACGAAGTTGTAACTCACCACTATAAATAGTGGAACAATGCTATGCATTTGCGAACACTGAAAAATGGAGCGCCTTGGAATTTCTCTAACTTCAAAGGTGTTTCATCTCATCTTCGTGCTCCTTTTTGTAAAGCCAAAGGTATATTTGTAATCATTCACATTGAAAAAAGGTGAAATTGAGTAAATTACCTAAGATGTTTTGCCATGTCATTCTTATCATGATTAGTTGTATAATTCCTTTTGTCACACCCGGGCTTTAAGGAACAAAGCCGGGTGCATCTCATACATGCGCCAAAGAAGACAACATGTATAATAACAGAGTGTATAGAGATAAATGTCATAAAACATCAGAGTATTTATTACATAGCGGAAGACTTATTACAAAATAAAATAATGAATATAAAACGAACTAAGGATCGTCGGCGCAAATGTCGACTGAGAAACGCCACCTAGATCAGATAATACTCCTCGCCTTGTGGCTCCTCCTGAACCACCTGTTCTTCTCCTGTGGGGGGGTGTGAGACAGCAAGAGTGAGCTCACATACGTTCATAGCTCAACAAGTCGTGGGGAATAATGTGGCATGAACTCACCAAAGGTGGGAATTCATGAAGTGTAAGGCTGATCAATGAAATAAAGGCTGAAGCTGAGCATTGCTTTTAGGAGTTGGTCAAAATTTTATTAGCAGTTACTATGTGTAAGTAAATACCAAACCATAATAATAATAAGTAAAAATAATAGTAAAATAATCCCAAATGCAATGAAATGACAGATTAAGTTTAAGTTCCATAAATTAATCATGTGAGTGTCCGAGCTGCTCTTGACCGTGAGCACGGCTAGTATACCAGTTTTACACTCTGCAGAGGTTGCGCATCTTTACCCACAAGTCATGTTACCCATTTGCCACGGAGTTGATCAGACTCCATACACCTCTACCAAGGAAGCGAGGCAGGGTACCACTACGAGGCCTTTACAAAGTTACACTAGCTTCAGACTACCCGCTACAGTTTATAGGAAGCTCCAGTGCAGGGTTCTTGCCTGACCGCCATCGCAGCAAAATCAACCCAAGGACCTCCCTACACTGACCACTCCCCTACTGCCCTTGCCCCTTTCGGGTAAGGTAGCCCTCCACTAGCTTTCCTAGTTAATCAGCCAAGGGCGTCCCATTAAACCCTTGTGGTAGCACTGTTTTCCCGGGTGGTTCTCCATGTTCCCATTAACATAATGATCTTAACATGAACAGTAAAGAATAAAACAGATAATAAAAAGTATAACAATGAGTGATGAATATCTCTATACCCAAATCCACATAAAGCAATAGCATGAACTACCCAAAACTTTAGTAGTAAATCCAGTGGTGAACCAAGGTATAAAGATAGTCAAATCAAGGGTATCCTACTGGGTCCCATCAAAATTAACCTATGCAGATCATCATGATTAATAAGAACATGAATAGGTAAAAGAAGTGATCAAGGGCACAACTTGCCTTCAATGAGCTCCTGCTCAGCTATCTCAACTTGTTGAACCACAGGTTCCACAGTGGCTTGCTCGTCTACTCGCATCAACACAATACATACACAGTATAGCATAAATCAACATCACACCAAACATGTAAATAAAATATACAGTAAAAATGTACACATTAAAATGAAATCATAGGAACTGGAATAACTAAATTTAGAGTTATAGAATTCAAGTTATGAATTTCCTAAGGTTTAATGTGCTTAAAATAGGATTAAATGATAAATTAATTTTCTAACTGTTTTCAAGTCGAAACAGAGACACTAAATGATGGGGAATAAAATTACAAAATTTTAGAAACTGGAATGACTCAATTTGGAGCTAACATGAATTTTCTATGGATTATACAAATTCCTAGAATTGTTTTTGTGTTAAAAATGCATTTACTAATTCATTTATTCATTTTGAATCAGTTCTGGACTGGGCGCAATAATACAGGGAAGAGCAGGGTCCTCGGCGTAAGAACTCCAAGACACAGAGCACAGTCGCTAGGGACGGCGGGTTTGTTTTTAGAAAATCCGGGGGCTCTTATGCATAATAGGCGGCCGAAGGGGTATCGCGATATCTGGTCCGCACGATTGCAAATGAACGGTGGGGATAAGGTCCAGATTACTTCCGAACCGGTACTGCATCTAGGCCGTCGGATCTGAAATACGCGGCCCGATTAGATCTAGCCGAACCGGTATGCGCCAGAGTTAATCAGAACCGTTCATTTTCAATCTGGAAGCCAGGGTTTCACCACAGCATAATCTAATCTCTGCCGCCCAAACGAAATCGGACGGCAGGGAATCAGAGCCGCGAAGGGGGATGTGGATCCTAATCTAGGTCGTCCGAAGGGGATCGTACGGCCGTTAGGTCGTCTTCCACCCCAGTCAGCCGAACAGCGGCAACGCGAGCTCCCCACGGTGAAGTCCCCGTCGGTGAACCGTGATCCGCCATTCCGGCCACCATGTCGAGTTTATTTTCCCTCTACACCGAGCTAGGACCGCGACGAACTCATAACCCGAGCTGTAAATAAACAACAACTCACCGGGGCATTAGGAGATGCTCACCAATGTCGCCGGTTGCCTGACACGGCGTAGCTCCGTCGACCGCCGCGGCAGCAGAATGCTACGGAGTGCCCCACCGCCAAAACCCACTCTTGGCTTTCCGTGCACCCCTCGCACGCCCAGTGCACCGGCCGCCCTTCACTTTTTTTTCTCTCTCTCACTCCCGTCAGCTATTCTAATGGTGGCTAATCCCGCACGGCGAGAACTTCCCTAGTCCTGGTCGAGGAAGGACGGTGGCTGGTACATATACGCATGCGCAGACGGACTCGAGATCCAGCCCAGGCTCCGATGAAGTCGCAACCTCCCCACGGTTTCCGGGCGAGCGGAAGGTGCTCCTTGAGCAAAACTCGGAGGATCGTTACGAGGGGAGGAGAAAGCCCTGACAGGCGTACCCCACCCGTCAGCGGCGCGAGGAGGAATATTGTTGACTGCGCTCTTGAGCGGATGACCCGGCGGGCCTGCATGACAGGCACAAGGTGGCCAGCGCGCGCGGTGATCGAGCGGTTTGGGCCGCGCGGGATGATTTCCATGGTGGGCCAAAATCAGGCACCGAGGCCCACGCACGTTTTCCCTTTTTATTTTTCTTTTCCTGATTTGTTTTTCCTTTTTATTTGAATTCAAATTCAACCATGTGTTAATTCTTCCTCGGATTAAGAGTATAATTTTGACATACTATTATTACCTTATTCATAATATTTATTTTGTATATATTTTCTTTTCTTTCTCCAATTCTAAAATTTAACTCTTAAGTCTAAATTTTATTTTGGACATCAATGTATAAAAAAAATATCTTATTACTAACAAATGCACACACATAAAACTCAACATGATGTATATATATATATATATATTTTAATTTTAATATCATTGTTTTAATTAATCACTCTCAATTATATGTGTGCTCTTTTTATGATGCAAATATGGCACATAAAATAAGGAGTTCCTCTATGTATTTCTTGTACACCATTTTGAGTATTACACCTTTACACTCAATATGTTTTAAGAATTCATCCTTATGCAACTTTCTCCATTTAGTCAACTCCTTCGTAGAAGGGAATTTACTAAAGGGGAAGAAGAATCTTCTCATTTGTGTTGCCTTGTTCTTGTATTCTCTTAGGAGCTAAAATCAAGTTGATGAGTTGCATCACTTGGAGTTGATGCAAGCAATGAATGCGAGTTTGGTGTAGCTCTATTTATAGCCCCAAATACCCCTTGTAGCCGTTGGAGAAAATACAACAAAAAGTGCTCTGAATGTGGGTGCACTAAACCTCTATAATGCCGGTTTGGTGCACCATCGGACCTTGTCAATCTGTCCTAGCAGGTGATTGTTCTAACGAGTTAAGTGAATAGTACCGGTCTGGTGCACCACCAGGGCCTTGTCATGTCAACTCAGTTGTTGGAATCAGAAATGAAGTCATTGATCTCTGACACTCTGGTGTGCCACCAGACTGGACTTGTGCGCCAGCTCTCTTTCAGCTTCAAAATGACCTCTCTAGTAAACTGGTCCGATAGGCCACCAAACCAGTCCGGTGTGCTAGCCAGCCCAGACCACTTTACAGCCCCTCTACGCACATGGTCTGGTGCACCACCGGACCTATCCGGTGCGCCTTTGCATAGCTCAACTTTGGTAGGTTTTGACATATTTTCATCAATTGATTTTGAATGGACATGAGGGTGTTCCTATGACTTCATACCATATGATCAATATATGGAGTCGGTAAAAAGCAATTATTCTATTACGATGAGATTCGAGATGAAGTTTGAAGGGGAAGAGGCACCAGACCAAAGGTAACCTCCTTATTGACCTTTTGTATTCTATAGCTTCATTCATGTTACTTGGTCCCCATCATTGTACCTGCTCATTATTTGTAGTTTTTTATGTATTTTTATCTTGTCCTTTAGGTTTACTGGTACAATAGTTGGTTATGAAAATCTTGACACACCATGGTCTTATTCCAATTGGAGATACTTGAAGGTAGCTTATTCAATGTTTAATTCCATTATGATCTTAAATCTTATGCTTATGGACTTTTTTCTTTATTATTAACTATAGGTGCACTGGGATGAGCCTTCTACTATCCCACAGCCAGATAAGGTCTCTCCTTGGAAGATAAAGCCTACTTCATCACCTCCTGTTAATCCTCTCCCTCTTTTTAGAGGAAAAAGACCTATACAATATGCACCTCCACCTTCCCCTAAATCATCTATTCTCACAAAAGAAGGTAAGTTTACTAGATTGTTCAGTTTCAAGAGTAATGGCGACAAAAATATAGCCAAGCCATTGCTTTGCAAATTATGTTGTGGAATTTGCAAGTGCAACCTGTAACACCCCAGGTGTTTATCGTCTGCTCGACCACGAGTGCAGACTTTAACACGTGATATCGGTGGATAAAACAGATGCTAAATTTTAATCGTCTTCGTCTATCACGATTTTGATATCGTATATGTCTCTGTCTATCTAAGCCATCCAAAAATTTTAGAGAAATTTGGATTTTTAAAAATCTTTCAAGATGTTGAACCTATGCTATTTGGATCGATCTAGTACGCGAATATGAGAATTCGATTTTCGTAAATTCGACCACAATCTGTATCCAAGAAAAACCAGGCGTAGAGTTATAAATTGAGCAGTTTCCTAGTCGAATCCGATATCGTTTAGCTTGATCCGTTAACATCAGGCTAAAACTCAAACCTTGGAAATTAAATCTATTCCTTACCAGATAAATTTTTGTCTGACTTCTAAGTAAACAAAAGCTGATTACAATATCGAGTCCGATATCTTTTTGGTTTGTCTCGTTTGCATCTCGCTTGAATCCAGATTCTGGAAATTACTCTTCAATGTACTCCCTTGATTAAAAATTGGAAAAAGTGTAAAAATCTGATTTTTTTCCTTTTCTCCTTATCCTCTCCACGCCGCTCTCTCTCCCTCTAGATTTTTTCACGCGCACGCTTATCTCCTGGAAAAATCTCACCGTCGCTTGGAGCTAACCTTCTCCCTCACGTTTCTCACTTCCTTATCTCCTGGTCGCGCCGCTCAGCACTTGGAAAAAATCCTGCACGCAACCACGCTCCTCTGTCTGGCCGCCCTCACCCCAGCCGCCCCTTCCTCTAATCTTTTCATCGCGCGGGCCTTATCTTCCTAGCTGACGGCCTTATCGCCTAGAGGCCGCATCCTTCTTCCTCACGACATCTCTACCTCCCTCCCCTTGCTTCTCCAGTTGCCTGCGCTCGACCTCCAGCTCGTCCCTACCCATCTCCATGGCGCGCGCCCCATCTCCCTCCGCGCCCCTGGTTCATCTGCTCGGAGCTCCCCTGGCATCCTTTCCATGGCCACCACGCCGAGCTCCTCACTGTTGTCCGTGCACGCGCGCCTGCTCCTCTGTCCATCCATGGTCGTGCGCGGTGCTTCTCCATGGCTGTGCTCGGACTGTGGTGCTCAAGCTTGTCCCCATGGCGTTGGCCACCCCTTCAGCCCTAGCTCGGCGCCCTTCCCTGCTCCCTCAAGCCAGCATCCATGGTGGCTTAGCTCTAGCCCCCTCAGCGCTCTGCCCCCCTCGAGCCGCAAACCCCTGCCTTCTGGTCTCCTTGGCGAGCTCGCCCCTCCCTATGGTGCTCGACCAAGCCCTCCCTCGCTGCTCCATAGCGCAGGGAGCTTGCCAAGTCACCACCCTCTTCCCTAGCTACTCCCCTGCTCCATTCCACTGCTAGCAGGGTGTGACACCCCAGGTGTAAGTTTCGTGTTGTGACGGGAGATTAATCCTAATCTCGGATGCTCAGTAAAAATTTCTCTTTCTTGCTCGCGTATGTCTCTGATTATCCAGATTAATCATTCACATTTCGCCGAATTCGGAATTATTCAATCTCACAGAAGGCCGAATTTGGAGCCTGTTAAAACTTTTAATTCTCGGCACGAATACGAACTCGATAATCCATCTCGAATTATAAATCTCATCTGAAGCTCATTTGATCAAACTCTCGACGGCTGTTATTTGATCTGAGCCCGAGTCTAATTCCTCGAACGTTGACCTATGTCTGACTATTTTAATCTGACTCCGTACTCTCAAACGGAATGCTCAATATGTTGTCATCAAATCAATTTTATCTGGCTCGGCTAAATATCTCATGTCCGAACCGAACTCAAAACCACGTATCGACTACGATTTTAAAATATCACGATTCGCCTTCTCCGACCAAAAATCGAAGCCGATCAAGTCTTAAGACGATTTATTTTCAAATCACGCGTAGGGAATTATTTCCGAGCGAATTCAAATCCAACTCTCGGCCGAATTAGTCGCTCAATCGTCCATTCGCCGAAACTCTAATTCACTCTGTTCTCTGTAGAAACGAATTCTGCAGAAGCATTTTTATTCCGGAAAATAAATTAGCGCGACCCGGTTTAGCGTTTTGGGCCAAGTCCATTCTAGCCCATTTGGCCCATTTAAAACCCTAACCCTAGAACTCTTCTATAAATAGAAGGACCCCTCACTTGCACTTGGCATTTATTCACCTACCCCCCTAGCCGCCATTTCTTCTCTCCCTGGCTTCTTCCCCCACGCGCAGCAGGCAGAGCGCAGGGAGCTCGGCTCCCTTCCTCCCATGGCGCCCAGGCCTGCTCCTCCCCTCGGCCAGCCATGGCGCGGTGCCCCCTGCCCCTCTTCTTCTTCCTCCAGCAGCAGACCAACAGCGCCCCTTTCACCTTTGGTCGTGGGCCCCTCTGCTCCTTGCGCGCACGACACTTCTCTAGTCCGAGCTCGCGCAGACATGGACGCCCTCTGCCTCTACTCCAAATGGCGAGCTCCACATCTGCATGGAGCCGAGCTCTCCCATCTCCACCAGCCGGCTCCCCTTCCTCCTTCCCCCTTCTTTCCCATGGTCGAGCCCTAGCTTCGGCCAGCAGTTTTGAGCGCCCTTTCTCCACTGCATCTGCTTTCCTCTGCTGTCCACGGTAAGCAGCCTAGCAGCCGAGCGCTCCACTGTTGAAGCTCCCTCGACAGCGCCCTTTCTTCTCCCCCCATGGCCACAAACAGCTCGCCCCTTTCCTCCAGCCACGCCCTCCCTGTTCCTCTTCCACACAGCACGGTTGGCTCCCTGTTCTCCATGTCGTTGGGTTGCCGGAAGCTGCGCCCTTCATCTCCGCAGCGCAGGGCGCCCCTGTGCTCCTCTCCCGGCCGCGAGCCCTCTGCCGATGCCTCCTCTCTGCTGCTACGCAGTGCGCCGTTGACGCTCGCTGTGTGCTCGATGAAATGCGCAGCAAGCCACGCGTCGTCGATTTCCTGCAGCAGCCCCGGCGTCTCCGCGCTATGCGGGCTCGCTGTTTTATAAAGCGCAGTGAACAGCACGCCTTCGACACTCGCCGGTTGTTTGCTGTTTTTGTGCAGCCCCAACATCGTCGTCGTTCACCCCGGTGAGACCGCGACGCTCCTTATTCGATTCCGCATTGACGTTATTTTCCTATGATGAATTATGTATGTGTGCTGCTTTGTTTTATTTTTGTGGAGGAGAGAAACCCCGTGTTTGCGTGGAGAAGGCAAGTCGTTCAACGCTCGTCGATGTGCGAAGCTATGCACAAATCGGAATCGCCATCGTCCTTACAAACACCGATTGGGTTTGTTTATGGTGAGCCGATGCATGTCGCTCTCGATCGACCCGTTTAATTATTTTGAATGGATGTGTGTAAAATGTTTCGGTTATGCGCATTGGTAGGATCGTTTTTGCGATTGGAGAACAAAAGGTTATGTGATGTGTGCGATTTGTAGTTGTCTAATTATGTTTAGGTCGATGTGGTATACATTGGTGTTTGAATATGTGTGGGTATAAAATGTTTTGGTTATATGCCGTGGCCAGGTCGCATTCACGTTTTTGTAAGCAAACGTGTTGTGTGGTTTAATGTGATGAGTAAGTTTGGAAATACATGTGAGGTGAGGATTGAATTGGGACACGTATGTGCGTGTGTGCCGTGGTGTATTATAGTGATGGTGGCGTAAGATGTTTGATGGAGGTGTGCGGGTATATGTCGTAATATGGTTATACTCGCAATGAGGCAAAATATATGTATTGTGTGACACAACGTTTAGGTTGCTGTCATATAACCGCGTGAAGGATGCTCCCGATGGTCATGTGACTAAAGGGGGTTGTCATGGCAAAGCTAGAAGTAAGTTTAGTTTTTCAACGGTTAGTGGATAGTATCTGTCGGTGTTGTCATCATTTTTGTTGTATGACAGATCAATGCTTAGCTTTATAAATTATTGCATTCCATTCCCTTTGGATAAATAAATGTCTTGTTGATCGATTAGAAGTCTTATAGGAGCGTTATCATAGCCCAAGAATTATTGGAGGCAAGTAGCATTCGTAAGTCGGTCCTTGTTAAAAATTGAAGAACAATCTGCTAAGATATACACATAAGTGCTTTAGGTCCTTCAGTAGCCAATGTAAGTCTTATGGAGTTTATGCCATGTTTTAATGTCTCTATGTTAGACCCCAACGATGTGCTATTTTAGGTGACTTGTGTTAACTAGTTTAAGTTGAGAAAAGGTTAAGAAACATTAGGTAACCTACTCCCACCCATGTTTTGAGTTGCAATGTCTAAATGGTTTGCTAAGTCTTATGCTGTGATTAGCCAACTAATGTTACGTAGGAGTCAATTGCGTTAAGTGATTAATATATATATATATGTTGTGTCTCGGATTTCGATAATAATAGGCTAATCGACAAGTATGTTGTATAGCGGCCCAGGTTGTTGCTTGGTTAACCAACTTGTTAGATGGCTTTAGTTAAGCTCGTAGTCCCGATGAATTGCTTGTTGTAGTCTAAATGCGTGTGGTTATGGTCGCGGGTAAAAATTAGTAGTCCTCATGTGGTGTCTAAGTTAAAATGCAGACTAGTGGGTGAAAAGCGCTTTGATATAAATATATGCCGGATTTGATGATTCTGGTGAATGTGTTTGTTAAATGAATGTGGTAATTTTAGTGAACTAAATGATTTGGATAAAATTTGTAAGTCTACTTGTTAGTCCTCATTTAATTAATTTAACTCTAAGAAATGGTAAAGTGCTAGAATGATTCAAGTCCCTAGAATGCGGCAATTCTTGAATTATAGAAGCTAAAATTTATTGATTGCTGTTTTGGGCTGCACGCATTGTGTTCGTTGTGCTGTTTGTTTGATAAACCAAATCATGTTTTCTGTAGAAAGGTCATATAGAAGAGTTGTAAATAACATGATTATCTTGCTTGTACTAAAATTTGACAGCCATAAACCTGATCGTTTAGGAGTTGTGCTTTTCACAAGCCCAACACCTGAATCTGTCGAATTTCTGAACAGACTTCAGAAATTGCAATGGTTGCTTAAGTTAATGTTGAAATAAGTTATTGGTGGTCACAAGAAAGTTGTAGATAACTCTATTATCTTACTTGTGTTAAAATTTGACAGTCATAGGTCTGACCGTTTAGGAGTTATGCTTTTTACAAATTCAGTAACTGAATCTGTCCAAATTCTGTACGGATTTCAGAAACTGTATTGTTTGTTTAATTTAATGCTACAATATGTTCATGATCATTATAAGAAAGTTGTAGGTGCTTTTCTTATCTTGCTTGTGTTAAAATTTCATAACTAAAGGCCTGACAGTTTAAGAGTTATGAATTTTACAACTTGGTTGCTGTGTTCTGTCCACCGTCAGAACAGATTTTGAAAACTGCGTTGTTTGATTCAGTTAAACACAGAATCACTTCTGGGTGATTATAAAAGTTATGTAGTGCAATTGCCAAGCTTTCCAAAAAGTCTTGGATCACTATTTTTGGTGGTCTGAAGATTAAGTTATGGATGTTTAAAGTCTGAAGACTGAATCTGTCCAGTTCTGGACAGCCCAGCCTTCATAGTGTATTTTACCCTTGATACATATTAAACTGGCCAATGATGTTTATAAATAATTTGTAGAACATTTAATTATCTTTCCAGAAAGTCTAAAATCACTTTGTTTGGATGTCTGAATCTTTAGTTATGAATTTTTAAATTCACAAGTCTGAATCTGTCCAAATCTGGACAGATCTGTTGTGTTAGCACTTTTAACCTTGCTAAGTGTTGAATCTTGTTGAGGTGAAAATACCAAAGTTGTAAAGAACATTTTAATCTTTCCAGAAAGTCCTAGTTTGCTATGTTTGATTAATATTTGAAAAGTTATGATTAAAACAAGTAACTGTTGTGCTGCTGTCCCAAAAATCTGCAAGCACTCATTTAATTGTTAGTTCACCCTTTTGGCTAAAAATGATTGGTTGGCACTAAATTCACATAGAATTGCCATGGCTAAGCTTGAGATAATATATGTGTCATGTTTTAATACGTTTCTTTCTCTAGTTAATTGTGATGTAGTATTGTGTTGCGTAAATATCCAAAATGTTTGTCGTCTTTTTAGTGATGTAATGTTGTGCGCTCGACGATATGTAGTTAGCTAACGCTAGTGAGTGTGGTTGCTTGTGATGTCTCGCTACTTAGTGTTTAATTCGCTAGCGTGTACTTAAAGTATCTTGTGCTATTTCATTATATTCATACATATGCATATTGCATCTCATTTAAGACCGAGAGATGATGATCGAGCCATTGATGTGGTGCCAACCACAAGATGCAGTTGGTGGACGACCTGAAGAATGGTGGACTTACCCAGTAGATGCTCGTCAAGCGAGTACCCCCAGTAAACACTATCTAAGTGTCAAATTAAAGGCAAGCCCGGTTTTATGCATAACCTGTTCTATATGCTATATTACTACACTTAATGTTTGTAGGCTTGTATTGTGCACTTAAGTGTAGGAGTTGACTGAAACCCTAGTTGCATGAACTCAGGATTCCTTTTTGAGATGGATACTAGTATGCTAGGTCGAGTAGCTGCTTATTTAATTAGGATCTCGGTAGAAGTCGAGTGATTTTTCTAGCACTCGCGCGAGGTCAGGAATTGGTTGTATCCACTTTCTTATCATAATGATGTTGGTTGGTGGACAACAATCCATGGGGATTGGTTTTCCACGGGATAAAAATTGGAATAAGGATTAAGGTGTGGTACCGTGAGTCAAGCGTTTGAACGTACTAAGCACATACCGAGAAATATGGTAAATCGGTAAGCCTAGTACCTGATTGAACCTGGCAGCAGATTGCCCTCCTCACGCGACCTGAGACGAGGTCTCCCATTCCGGTTATGGTGGGTACAAGTGCGGTCACTGCACGACGGCAGTCAGGGTCAGTGAGGCATTATACGCCAAGGCGGTGAGCCCCTCTCTGCTGACGGGGAATCGATGGGGACGGTTGATGTGTGTGGGGACGGAGTGCCTCGCCACGTCGTGTGTTTAGGTTTACCTTGCAAGGTTTAAAAACTCGATTCGAATCGTCTGTTTCTCACAGCTAATGAGACTGCTTGATTCATGCTGCTACATTGAGTAATAAGTGGAAATGAGGTGACTGACAAAAGATGTTGATTGGTAAAAATGTTTGATACCATGTATGATTAGCTAGGTACACATCTAGTCTAAAGGATTCTAGTAAAGCTTGAAAAGCAAAAACTTGTTTTTAGACTCAGCTAGTGCTTTTGGCAAACCAAACCCCTCAGCCAGACAGCTGCATGTCTAGAGGTAGAGGAGTAGACTCCTCACACCGGGTAAGTCTAGCTGAGTATTAGTATACTCAGCCTTGCTTGTGGCATAATTTTTTGCAGGTACCTCCTTGTTGTGGTTGATGGTGTGACTTGGCCCCCATCCCTGCCACCGGGATAGACGGTCGAGTGGGTTATTGCTTCCGCAGGAGAAGACCAGGAGGAATAGCGTGGCCAGGCTTTGCCATGTTGTTCGGTTCTTCTCCGTTAGTTATTTCCGCTGCACTAAAAATTTTGGTTATTATTTCTGAAACTCCGATAATGTAATCACTAATGATACTTATTAAATTTGTGGTATTATGTTTTATTGTATTTCTCTGTGCCTCACCTTCGTGTGAGCTAGTGGTATTCGATACTGGATAAGTGGCCTCGTCGGACTAGATCCGAGGGACTGACGATTTATTCCTATTTAAGTGTGGTCTAGCCTTTAAGGCGGGACTTAGGCACTTAAGTTGGAATAATTCGGGTGGTTCCGCCACACAGGGTGTCTGACAAAATGTTTGAGCAGATCAACAAGTCATGTGCAGCGTCGTTGACGCCTGCCGAGGTTCGACTTTGCGTGGCTAAGTCACGGTCCTGCACAGCAGCGCCTAACCCTCACCAAATCGTCGCCCCTGCACCAACACCAGTGCTAGCACTCCTTGGTTTTTGCTCGGCCATGGTGAACCACCGGCCATGACGCCCAGCTCCTCATTGCGCTCCCTACTCGGCTCCCTCACGCCCGGCATCAAGCCACCATTCTTCAAACCCGATGCGTTGTCGCCCTAGTGCCAAGCCTCCATCCTCAGTCCACCGCCATCCTCTGGTCTCAGCTCACCCCAGCACTCATGCTTGCCTCGGCTTGCGTTGGCGCTCGTGCGCCTGCTCGTCGTCACCGTAGCGCGCTCGCTCTTCGTCCATCGGGCTTCGGCGTGCTCGTAGTTGCCGTCGAGTCTTCGCCCTCATGCCTTGACATTGGTGAGCTGTCCCAGCTAGCACGAATGCTTAGGTCTCCTCCCCATCATCCGCAGTACCGGTGTCGTCGTCCCCGTTGACCACACTAACTGCGCAGCGGAAGCGTGGTGGGCGCGATGGTTGGGGACTGGCCGGTTGTCATTCTGTGCTTCATAAGTCATGCCTTGTACGTCGTCGTCGTTTCTTATTCTCACCTCAACAGCAACCACTTCCATGATTCCACTATTCTAATAATTTTGACGCGTCGCCCTTCAAATTCGTGTCCTCATCGGCAAAATCGTCGTCGACCTCATGGATTTCGGTCGAGTTTAGTTATGGTAAGTTGATTCGTTATTCCAGTCAACTAGGTATATAGATGGATTAAATAGAATTGTTGGTCATGATAATTTTCATTAATTTAGCATACGTATGTTGTGATGTTCGTGATTGTGAAATAGCTGTATCATATGTGTATGATGAGGTTTAGATTTTAGGTGCATAATTATGCAAAGTATAGTGGTAGACACGGATGCGATGTATGATCTAGTTAATGGCGTGACAGATAAGTTTAATATTTTAATCAGCTAGCTAATAGGAGCTTTCATTGTGTTTGTTCCTATTTTAATTATTTGGTGAAGTCGATATTCTATGTTAATAGTTAGTATAATCTATGTGCGCGATAGGTGGTGATATTAAGTGCTTGTGAAATATTTCGTTCATGTAGTTTAGCATTTTCTTGATGTTTTATTCGGTTAGTGTGTTATGCGGGTTAACCCGAAAAAGGAGCTAGTTAGGTTGCTTCTATTCGTATCCTGAATTTAGGTGTTCGAAAGGGCTAAGCCTATGTTTCGTTACTTCTGTGGATGATTACCTAGCTTAGGCGTTTACAAGTCGTGTCTATGGTTATTGTTTTCTTAAGATTTGAGCTAGCCCGGTTAAACCGGACGAACGTGATTATTGTGCTAGCGAGTCATAGGTATATAGGATTTACATACGAAAGTTGTGATGCCTTGTGGTTAAATATTTAATCCTCTTCGGTGTAGCAATAATTAGTCGTGTGCTATTTCTATGTATATCCATTCATATACATCATGCATATCATTTAGGTACGTTAA
Organism: Zea luxurians; assembly: GCA_029449295.1. NCBI lineage: Eukaryota > Viridiplantae > Streptophyta > Magnoliopsida > Poales > Poaceae > Zea > Zea luxurians. Next base: position 88,944,522 of record JAOPSE010000001.1, on the reverse strand, counting down.
TTAATCATGTGATGCGGAAGACGAGCCAAGTCGACCCCAAGCTGATGTAACGCGTGAGCTTCTCCACAAGATGATGCTGATGGATGAACCTAAAGATGGATAAGCTAAACGAGTACCAAGACAAAGGATGGTCGCCAAGTAGTCTCCATCTAACAAACACTAACCTAGTGTTATTCCAGGCAAGCCCCGGTGCATTATCCCTTTCCTTGTGTTTTAAAATCTTTATCACCTTGTTTGATGCATTAGGTGATAGGAGTTGTGTGCCAAACAATTGATGCATTTCCTTCCTTGGAAATTGATCCATCCCTTGATACCCTTTTATGAAAAGGATTTTATGATGCTTAGCCTTGCTTTAGAAAAACAAAATGTTTTGTTTTAAAGCAAAAGGTGATGCTTCACAGTGGATGGGAATTTTTACAAAGAAAAAACTTGTGATGGTGGATCCATCATGGCTGTGATGGGTTCAACATCTGAAAAGATGTACCTCTGCTAGGTACCAAACTTTGGGTTTTAAATAATAAAGCTGAGACCGGGCAGTTGACTTGCCGAGAAGGAAGTCTCGGTGTAGTGTCTCCGTCTGAGTCGATTAAGGACCGTGTCGATGTAGGCTTGATGATCGAGGACCTTTTAACTGGCCACATGCCTCATTATGGGTAAGCTTTGCCTCGATCGGACCAATACCAAAAAGGCCAACACACAATGGGAGTGGAGAGATGGCGAGAGTAGCGTGTACCCTCCGTGGCAAGAGGCTGGACAGTGGTGTATCTATGCTCTCGGTTGGCGTGAACCCGGTTTGGTCTTGAGAAACCTAGTAGCGAGTTGACATATGCAAGGGTTAAGTGCTACATATGTCGTGTGGTTGGAGATCCCCAGCTGGGTATTAATCGATTCGGATCACCGTTACTTCTCAGACATGAAGACTTGGTCACTGACTTACACGTAGCAATCCAGTGAACTGATGGGATGATAAAAGGCGGCTAGTATAGGCCAAGTGCTTGAACTAGGATAGAAAGAACTCTAGATGCAGGTAACTTTACTTAACCTGACAAGTAAAATGAATTTTTAAGGATCCACTCATAGTAAACTTGATAAGCTTTACCTTGATTCCCAAAAGCCAGCATATCCTTGAAAGTATTTTTACTTAGATGGGTAAGACATGCGAAAGTACACTTCGTACTCAGGGTTTTCGAACTCATGTTGTTGCAGGTACTAGAATTGTGCTGCTGTGGATGGTGTTAAGCACCGGTGGGCATGGCCTTCTTATAGGTCTAAGTAGCTCTTCTATACTTCTTATTGAGGATTATCGTTGAGCTAGCATACATTTCTGTGGCAGAACCACCCGAATTATTCCAGCTTAAGTGCCCAAGTCACACCTCAGGGGTCATAACACACTTAAATCAGAATAATCCGTCAGTTCCTCAGATCTAGTCTGATAAAGCCACTTAACCAGGATCAAATACCACAAACTCACTCGAAGGTGAGTCACAGACGAAATACAATAAAACAAGAAAACCTCAAATTAAAGTACTAGAGTTATTACATAAATCGGAGTTTTCAAGTAGCTGATATAAGTTCACAAAATATACTGCAACGGATAATCGATATTGTCGAAAGCGAGGAATAGGGCAAGGCCTAGCCCACTACTCCTCCTGCTCCTCTCCTGCCGGAGCAGCATCCCACTCGACCGTCCAACCCGTTGGCAGGGTGGTAGGCCAAGTTACACCATCAACCATATCCTGAAGCGTACCTGCAAAAATTATGCCATAAGCAAGGCTGAGTATACTAATACTCAGCTAGACTTACCTGGTGTGAGGAAACTACTCCTCTACCTCTAGACCATGCAGCTGTTTGGCTGAGGGGTTTGGTTTGCCAAAAGCACTAGCTGTATCTAAGGTCAACTTTTAGTTTTCCCAGTTCTAGTATAATTATTTTAGCTAAGTTTGCTCTTTCTAAGCATACATGGTAACAATCATTTAGTACAATCAACAAGTTATCTCATGTAAAACCTCATTTCACTTCTTACTCAATGTAGTACAAGGGGTCAAGCAGGCTCATTAGCTGCGAGAAGCACACGATTTGAATCGAGTTTTAACCTTGCAAGGTAAACCTAAACACACGACATGTCAGGGCACTCCATCCCCACACACGTCAACCGTCCCCATCGATTCCCTGTTCGCGGCCAGGGCTCACCGCCTTGCCATAAATGCTCCACTGACCTCGGCTGCCGCCGTGTAGTGACCGCACTTGTACCCACCATAGCTAGCATGGGAGACCCAGTCTCAGGACGAGTGAGGAAAAGTTCGCGACCGGCTTCACTAAGGTACTAGGTTTACCAGTTACCATATTTCCTGACATGTGTTTATTACGTTCAAACGCTTGACTCAGGTATCCACACATTAATCCTTAATTCATTTTCCCGTCTCATGGACAAGGCATCCGCCATGGATCCAAGTCCATAGACCATCATAGATCCCGTTATCAAGATGAATACAATCAATTCCTGACCTCGCGCGAGTGCTAGAAAAATCACTCGACTTCTACCGAGATCCTAATTAGCAAAGCAGCTACTCGACCTAGCATACTAGTATCCATCTCAAAAGAAATCCTGAATTCATGCAACTAAGGTTTCAAGCAACTCCTACACTTAAGTGCACATTCCAAGCCTACAAACATTAAGTGTAGTAATGTAGCATATATAAATGGTTATGCATAAAACCGGGGCTTCCCTTCAAATGTTGGGGCTGCGGGGAGATCCTCGATGGCAGTCTCGGGAGCTTGCTCCTGGTCTTCCTCGTGGACAGCTCCTTGCTCGAGGATGAGCACGTACTCTCCGTCAGCGAGATTGCAATCTAATGAATGCAATAAGTGAGATATATGCATGGCATGATTTGTAATTTAGCAATTAAGATTTGATGGGGAATGATCAATTTAATAAGGTAGAGCTTATTCTTACTATTGGAGATTTTTGTGGCATACTTAGCAAATTAGGGTCAGGTAATTACTGAATGGTTAACCCATATTTGGTGTTCTACTGATTTTCTTCTTTATATCTTATGGATATTTTTAACAATATTCTTAGCTGCCATGTTGGAGGAATACTTATTAATCTCCCTAATCCCTCTCTTCTTCTCCATTTCCCTTATGCTTTTAAGGTGGGTTTGAACTACAAGATAGCTCAAAAAATTTCCAAAACTTCTGCAAAAATTACAGTGGCTTCTCAATGGTGTATAATTCTCTGGCTCAAAATTTGGGGCTTAAAAAGTGAGGGGTTCTCTCTGTACAAAATTATCAAGTGTTAGGGCAAAGGGGATGTTTTGAACTACACTTCCTTTACACAGGGGGTTATTCTCTAAGACTTATTTTTTCTAGTATCCAGATGTTATAACATAACTTTGTACAAATTTTCAGCCACTAATACTTGTTATTTAGTTTACTATGATTTTCTAAAGTTTCTAGCCCAAGGGGTGCTTTCTACTACCACTATACTTGAAAAATATCAAACAACAGATTTCTAATTTTTCCTATCTTCTTCTTTGTGCAAGAGCAATCATTCTAAAATTTGGCAACTTTTTGCTTAAGGGAGAGGGTGGTAGGAATTTCTTGAATTAAATGGCCTTTTTCATGAAGTAGGGGTAACGGGTATTACTTTGTAGCTTTGAATAGGTTTTGCATTTTTTCCATGGTGGCTTACTTCATTAATAACTTGGTAAAAATTTATTTATCCACTGTTGCACACTTTTTGGCTTGCTTATGATTTAATTGAAATATGGCTCAATACCAAGTTTTATTTGTTCAACCTACTTAAAATGATGGGCTGGGGTGTTTATCATTTTTGTAGTGGTGTCCTAGTGGTTACAAGTATACTGAATTTTTCTTACCAATTTTGAAATTGTTCTCATATTTTTAATAATTGTCCTTCTAGTTTTATTAGTGCCTAATAAAACATCTCACCTTGAATTTGTTCTGGACTAGGGCTCCTTTTATTTTTCCTAGGTTCTTTATTACTTAAGTGGACTAGGAAAAATATTTGCATCCACTGTTCATTATTTTCTAGTACCTTTCTTATTTTCCTAAGTTTTGGGAAATTATAGCTTTTAATAAGTAACCTTGTCTAAATCTTTAATACTGGGGTGCTTACTATTTTTAAACAGTGTCTAGGGGGGGTTTAAAATTCTACAAATTTCCTTAAGTTCAGCACAGAAGCATAACTAATTTTCTTTGTTTTAATAAGGTTTGGTCAGTTTCCTTGATTAATTCCAAACTCTAGAATTTAAAACAGAAAGCACAGGGTTCACTATTTTTATGTGACAGTTCATAGTATTTTGAATCCAGTAAAATTGGTTTGACTAAATTTGGTTGAATATTACTCAAGATACAAATTTCCTAAGTTCTCTGCTGAATTTAAAAATAATAATCAGAAATAGATAAAGGAAAAGATGGTTTTGCACTGGGGTCCCTGACGAAAGGTTTTAGGTGTATTATAGAGAGGTCCTTGGTTCACTATTCATCTGAGTCTATGACTCTGCAGAAAACCCCCTAGGGTTTTGCGAAATCGAACCTGCGATCCTTCCCCTAATGGAACAGTGACCGAGGCGAAGGAAAAGGGCGGAGGGGCTTACCGGCGGCAAGGTTGCTCCGGTGAGGGGTCGGGTGAAGTCCGGGGGTCTCTAGCGATCACGTTGAGGTGTGGATCGACGGCGATGGTGGTCGGAGTAGGTCGGTCCACGTGCGTAGACGGGGGAGCTCGTCGGCGGCGAGGAATCCGGCCTAACCAGGGCGGTATAGTTCAATTGAACGGGTCAGGGAGCTTCACCAAAGGTCAAGGAAGACATACGCACGAGGAATTTGAGAATGGCTCACCGGATTGCTCGGTCTACACGCGACTACGGGCGACCGAAGTCCAGCGAGGGCGATCCTGGGTCTCCGGTGAAGTTCTGTTGGGCCTGAGGACTTGGAAAGCTTCACGGGCCGCTGGCGAAGCTAACCGAGCCACTGGCGTGGCTTGGACATGGCTGGAGGGAGCTGGCCACGATGGCCGAGGCTCGGGCAGTGATGGCGGGCGGAGGAGAGCTCGCCGGAGCTAAGGGAGGGGTGTTTGGCAAGTGAGGATGAGCACGAGGTGAGGTGAGGCACGCCCAGGGGTGGTCTTAAAGGCGTGAGCGAGCATGGCCGAGGGGTGGCTCTGACAAGCACTCGGGGTATGCGCGGGCGAGCGCCAGTGCGCGCTCTGGCGTCTAGGCATGACGTCGAGCACGAGGCAGCGCAGAGAGAGGTCATGTTCAAGCGTGGATTGGCTCCAAATCTTTGAGATTATGGCCATGATCCCATTGAGAGATCTCTTCCCCTGACATCCCTTTGTCGTTTGTGCGTGGAGGCTTATGGGTTTCGCTAACTGGATCAAGAGATATGGAGGGGTGAAGTTGGGTTTGTCTCACTGCTGAACACCGAGAGAAGATCCCGGGTTTGACGTGTCCAGGGCACGCGTCCCAGTGCCATCTTCAGGTATGAGGTAGAGGGGTTAGTTAGGCACATTTTTGTCAATGGGAGCTTAGGGTTTTGAGATAGAGATTAAGGTGAACGCGCTCGGTTTTGGTTTAGAGGCTGAAAATTCAGAAATCTGAATTTCAGATTTCCCTATTAAACCTCCATTTGAATGGCTTGCTTGAGGTTTTTAACAAACTATTTTGGCCACACTTTTATAATCTTTATTGTAGCTTAGTTAGTGTATTCCAATTTTAATAATTGGTCTAAGCCATGACTCCATGTTTTTCATGGTCTTTTTACCCCTTTTCTTCCTTTCTACTTAAGTGGCTTAATTAGGGTTGGTCTAGGGTTTCAACATCTTCCCCTTTTTTTGAAAACCTCACTTGTTTTGGGCATGATTCTTTAGATATAAACTTAGTGGATCTTTATGTTCTTAAGTTGATTGGTGCCTCTTGCCTAATTTGGTTCACTTGAAATAATGGCCCTTGAGTTAGTGCTGAGAAGAAACCCTAGGTGACACTGGGGTGTCACAATTTTTAACTTATAAATAATTTATAGCATTTCGAAGTTTATTGCTTCGAACCACTTTTGTAACCACCCCGATAAATATAATATAAATTTGTTGTAACTTGTAACTTTTTGTAATAAAGAAATTCCACTGCAAAATGTTGGTGTGTGATTTGTGTTTACTTAATCTTGCGATCTTGGTTGTAAGTGGTTTATCTAGGGTCCTTGGGACACTCGGACGGATCTTGTTAAGTTATCTGGTGCACATGCATAGCCGTCTGAGGTCTTTGAGACAAGGACAGGTGCATGTGGGCCCAATAACTTAGGAGGTTTTGCCACAGCTTGGTATCAGAGCAGGATTAAGTATATACGGTCACATACGTATTTTCAAAACAAAGTTTTGGTTTTGGAAAATCTATTTTCAATTAAACACATGGTTTGGTTTTGAAAAAACTGATTTGAAAAACTATAATGCTAGCGACATCCTCTATTAAGCCCTAAATTAAGGACTTTCAGGTGGCCTAGTTCAAAACACTAACCCACAATCGGGTGGATATTGCATACATGTGTAATGTTATTTTTGAGACCATTCAGTTTTGAATGGATCGACGCTCAGGTAAGGTGAGATGTGAGAGCATGACCGAACAACCGTCGGTCTAGGGGAGTGATTAATTGTGGTTCTTGATTATATACATGTTTTACATATGTATATATGAAGGCTGCGATGTGGAGTATTTACTTTTCTAGGAATTCGGTACCCCATGTGTGTGTATGGGTATACATGCATGGGCATACTGAGAAGTGTAATGTATTTGCAACAACGCACCTATGCTCAGGTAAAAAGGTGAGTTGCCATAATGAGCTGCCCTATGGTTAAAGTGTGGCAGTGGCGCCTATGCGTGGCGCGATGCTTAATGAGGAGATGGCCTCCATATAGCAATATATGGAGTATAAACTGTGATAAACTGTCATGTTTGAATTGCATCATGGGAAAAACTGGGCTGTGATGGAATTTTCTGCAGGTACACTAACCTCAAAAACGTATGTGTAGCTGACGACTAGCAAAATATCGAGAGAGTCATAAGTATGCCACTGATATAGAACGTTACTGCCACATTATGTTGGCAAAAATTTGTGAGGATGCATAGGACGAGCATGCATCCTGATTGTTGCATCATGTTTGTCACCTATGCACCAAAATGTTGCTCTCACCTTTATTCCAGTAGCCAGTGATTGTAGATAATGTGGTGTAATGTTGTATTATGAACTTCAATAAAATAGTTGTCCTCCATTCTTTAGGTAATCTATTTAGGTGTTATATGTGTTTGCCCTTGTACTTGATGTGTTGATAGAAGGTTGGTGACTTGTTTGGTTAAACCCAAAACTAGGCCATGATCTATTTGGCTTTCTACTTGTAATTATTCTTACAGGTGGAGTCGCTTTTGTATATTGTCATCTTGGCTCAGTCTATTTGTGTTGCGTGAGATTTCTTATTAATTATGTCTGGCAATGGTGTTATGACTAAAACCGATGGTGCCATGACAAAACCAAGGGCCTCCTATGAATGTACACACATAGTTGCGCTACGTGGCACGCGCTGGTATCACAGTTAGTAGTCATAATCCATTATGAGACTATCGATATGTTACCTATGCACAAATTATTCTTACCACATGAGATTCATTATTGGTGCCAGTTCGGTGATGGTGTCATGATTAAGGACTTATGGTGCCGCAGCGAAACTAAGAGCCCCTTGTGAATGTACACGCAAGGTTATGTTGCTTGGCGCATGTTAGTATCGATGTCTCTAGTCATGACCCATTACAGAATTACACTGATGTATTATCTTCCGTGGACCTTCCCTTGAAACAATTTCTATGTTGTTTGTCAAGTGATCAAGCAACATCTATCATCTCTGTTGGATCAAAAGGGCATACCACTTTCATGTGTGGTCTCTTTTCTTTTGATCTTGGTAGTGACTACTCATACAAGTTCCCTTTACGTCCTTTGTGTAAAGGTGAAGCCTTGAAGCTTTTTAGTATTGAGAGACAGCTAATTAGTTCTCAAATGGAGATTGACTTTCCTTGCTGCTGAGATGCAGGAGTTTGTTCATTCGATCTCTTATTTAATCCATGTATTCTTGAACCAAAACAGTTCATCTCGCCTGAAGAAACGGATGAACAACATGACCCAATGGATTTCTACCCAAATGCATGATCTCTTGTTAACAAATGTGAACTCTCGACCATTGGATTGCCGGTGGATAATAAGAGGACTTGCTCAATGTCAAAGGTAGTCCAGCAAGTTAGTTTTACTAACTTGTAATTACTTTGTGATCAAAGGTTGAGCTTAGAGATCATTTTATCGAGTTGTCCAAACTCACTTTTGTACAACCACTCTTAAGGAAGTGTTTATAAGAATCGAGATTAAGTCGGCCAGTAACCACCTAATCATCGCTCTAGTCGTGCCTCGATCGCCTCACGTATGGTTTTCCAACGTGTGTGATCAAGTCGAGCCATGATTAGTGCTCGATAAAATGGATTGGTTGCGAAGGTAGCATGTACAGATCCCTCCGTTGGTGATTTTCTCGAATCCATATCACCTTTCATGGACTTGGATTCTTTGGCTTAACCACAAGTTAACCGTGATGTTGTTCGACATCCACACCCGTCTCATGCGCTATGAACTTACCGTGACCACTGTTGGTAAACCTATTTATGTGTGTTTTACCTAAGAGGTTGTAACTAATTCTTTTTGGGTAAAGTCACATATCTACCGCTCACTCAACAGACTCAGATACCATAGTGTTATCAGAAAAAGCAAACTGCACACATGGAACCTTATGTGTTCTTCTTGCAGACATCGCCTCTACTAATGGACATCTCTAAATTAGCTTACTGTGATACATGTTATGTCCACTAGAGAAACAACATCCTAAGACACTCGCCTTTGTTTGGAACTGTCTTATGATGATCGCTGATATGGACAGGAGTTACATGCTTCTCTACTCTTAAAAGTCTTTCGCTTCGAATCTTGGGACGAGATTTTTTAAAGGGGAGGGTTGTAACACCCCAGGTGTTTATCGTCTACTCGACCATGAGTGCGGACCTTAACACGTGATAGCGGTGGATAAAACGGATGCTAAATTTTAATCATCTTCGTCTATCGCAATTTTGATATCGTATCTGTCTCTGTCTATCTAAGCCGTCCAAAAATTTTAGAGAAATTTGGATTTTTAAAAATCTTTCAAGATGTTGAACTATGCTATTTGGATCGATCTAGTACGCGAATATGAGAATTCGATTTTTGCAAATTCAACCACAATCTGTATCCAAGAAAAACCAGGCGTAGAGTTATAAATTGAGTCGTTTCCTAGTCGAATCCGATATTGTTTAGCTTGATCCGTTAACATCAGGCTAAAACTCAAACCTTGGAAATTAAATCTATTCTTTACCAGATAAATTTTTGTCTGACTTCTAAGTAAACAAAAGCTGACTACAATATCAAGTCCGATATCTTTTTGGTTTGTCTCGTTTGCATCTCACTCGAATCTAGATTCTAGAAATTACTCTTCTGTGTACTCCCTTGATTAAAAATTGGAAAAAAGTGTAAAAATCTGATTTTTTTTTCCTTTTCTCCTTATCCTCTCCACGCCGCTCTCTCTCCCTCCAGATTTTTTCACGCGCACGCTTATCTCCTGGAAAAATCTCGCCGCCGCTTGGAGCTGACCTTCTCCCTCACGTTTATCTCTTCCTTATCTCCTGGTCGCGCCGCTCAGCACTTGGAAAAAAATCCCGCGCACAGCTGCGCTCCTCTGTCTGGCCGCCCTCGCCCCAGCTGCCCCTTCCTCTAATCTTTTCATTGCGCGGGCCTTATCTTCCTGGCCGATGGCCTTATCCCCTGGAGGCCACATCCTTCTTCCTCACGGCGTCTCTACCTCCCTCCCCTTGCTTCTCCAGTTACCTGCGCTCGACCTCCAGCTCGGCCCTGCCCATCTCCATGGCGCACGCCCCATCTCCCTCCGTGCCCTTGGTCCTTCTGCTCGGAGCTCCCCCGGTGTCCTTTCCATGGCCACTGCGTCGAGCTCCTCACTGTTGTCCATGCGCGCGCGCCTGCTCCTCTATCGATCCATGGCCACGCGCGGTGCTTCTCCATGGCTGCGCTGGGACTGTGGTGCTCCAGCTTGTCCCCATGGCGCTGGCTGCCCCTTCAGCCCTAGCTCGGCGCCCTTCCCTGCTCCCTAAAGCAAGTAACCATGGCGGCTCAGCTCCAGCCCCCTCGGTGCTCTGCTCCCCCCTACTAGGGGTGGATATCGAGCCAGCTCGGCTCGTTATGGCTCATTATTGTAACGAGCCAGCTCGACTCGGCTCGTTATACTAACGAGTTAAACAGCTGGCTCGGCTCGGCTCGTTAGAAAGCTCAAGCCAGCTCGTTAGGCTCGCGAGCCGCACAACCAAATACAAATATCTATGTACATAAATATATATATATAACCGAAAAATCATATTTTAAGTGTTTAACACTACAAACCCAAAACCTTTATAGTATTATTATCATATCATCGTCCTAGCGCTTCTAACTTTTAATAGTAAATTAAATAACCAAATATGTATTAACTTACAGATTTATAAACCCTTATTATAATAAGATAGTAACAAGCATCATTATAAAGCAATTCATCATTCATTCCACAAATATGTAACATTTTATTGCACAACACTAATATAATATGCTGCTAGAAACAAGGTTCACAAAACCATAACCAATAATCAAATATTAAATATGCAATGTAGGTATGTAGCCATGTAATAATGCAAATATTTAAGCATATGACACATCCACACATGTCCATATCACAGATCATAAATACGAGAAAGCAAGGCTATAAGAGATGAGACGACACTAACGACTAGACAAACTTGTGTTGTGGCTTAGCTCGTTTGGCTCACGAGCTAGCTCACGAGCTCACTCTAGCTGGCTCATTAGAGAACCGAGCTAAAATGCTAGCTTGGCTCGCTACAAAATTAAAACGAGCCGAGTCGAGCTGAGCTACTAATGAGTCGAGTTGAGCGAGTTATCGAGCCACGAGTATTTCGTCTAGCCCTACCCCCTACAGCCACAGACCCCTGCCTCCTGGTCTCCTTGACCGAGCTTGCCCTCCCTATGGTGCTCGACCGAGCCCTCCCTCGCTGCTCCATAGCGCAGGGAGCTTGCCAAGTCACCACCCCCTTCCCTAGCTACTCCCCTGCTCCATTCCGCTGCTAGCAAGGTGTCCGACAAAATGTCTGAGCAGATCGCCGAGTCGTGCACAGCTCCGTTGACGCCTGCCGGGTGTTCGATCTTTGCGTGGCTAAGTCGTGGTCCAGCACAGCAGCGCCTGACCCTCTCCAAATCGTCGCCCCTGCACCAACACCGGTGCTGGCACGCCTCGGTTTTTGCTCGGCCATGGTGAACCACCGGCCATGACGCCCAGCTCCTTAGTGCTCTCCCTGCTTGGCTCCCTCACGCCCGGCATCAAGCCACTAATCTTCAAACCCAATGCGTTGTCGCCCTAGTGTCGAGCCTCCATCCTCAGTCTGCCGTCATCCTATAGTCTCAGCTCACCCCAGCACTCATGCTTGCCTCGGCTCGCGTTGGTGCTCGCGCGCCTGCTCCTCGTCACCGCAGCGTGCTTGCTCTTCGTCCATGGGGCTTCAGCGTGCTCGTGGTTGCCGTCGAGTCTTCGCCCTCATGCCTTGACATCGATGAGCTGCCCTAGCTAGCACGAATGCTTAGGTCTCCTCCCCATCATCTGCACTCCCGGCGCCATCGTCCCCGTTGACCACACTGACCGCGCAGCGGAAGCGTGGTGGGCGCGATGGTTGGGGACTGCCGGTCGTCGTTTTGTGCTTCATAAGTTGTGCCTTGTACGTCGTCGTCGTTTCTTGTTCTCACCTCAACAGCAACCACTTCCACGATTCCACCATTCCAATAATTTCGCCGCGTCGCCCTTCAAATTCGTGTCCTCATCGGCAAAATCATCATCGACCTCATGGATTCGGGTCGAGTTTAGTTATGGTAAGTTGATTCATTATTCTAGTCAACTAGGTATATAGATGGATTAAATAGAATTGTTGGTTGTGATAATTTTTATTAATTTAGCATACGTATGTTGTGATGTTCGTGATTGTGAAATAGCTGTATCATATGTGTATGATGAGGTTTAGATTTTAGATGCATAATTATGCAAAGTATAGTGGTAGGCATGGATGCGATGTATTCTAGTTAATGGCGTGACAGATAAGTTTAACATTTTAATCAGCTAGCTAACAGGAGCTTTCATTGTGTTTGTTCCTATTTTAATTATTTGGTGAAGTCGATATTCTACGTTAATAGTTAGTATAATCTATGTGCGCGATAGGTGGTGATATTAAGTGCTTGCAAAATATTTCGTTCATGTAGTTTAGCAATTTCTTGATGTTTTATTCGGTTAGTGTGTTATGCGGGTTAACCCGAAAAAGGAGCTAGTTAGGTTGCTTCTATTCGTATCCTGAATTTAGGTGTTCAAAAGGGCTAAGTCTATGTTTCGTTAAGTCTGTGGATGATTACCTAGCTTAGTTGTTTATAAGTCGTGTCTATGGTTATTGTTTTCTTGAGATTTGAGTTAGCCCGGTTAAACCGGACGAACGTGATTATTGTGCAAGCGAGTCATAGGTATATAGGATTTACGTACGAAAGTTGTGATGCCTTGCGGTTAAATATTTAATCCTCTTCGGTGTAGCAATAATTAGTCGTGTGCTATTTCTATGTATGTCCATTCATATGCATTATGCATATCATTTAGGTATGTTAATTAATCATGTGATGCGGAAGACGAGCCAAGTCGACCCCAAGCTGATGTGACGCGTGAGCTTCTCCACAAGATGATGCTGATGGACGAACCTGAAGATGGATAAGCTAAACGAGTACCAAGACAAAGGATGGTCGCCAAGTGGTCTCCATCTAACAAACACTAACCTAGTGTTATTCTAGGCAAGCCCCAGTGCATTATCCCATTCTTTGTGTTTTAAAATCTTTATCACCTTGTTTGATGCATTAGGTGATAGGAGTTGTGTGCCAAACAATTGATGCATTTCCTTCCTTGGAAAATTGATTACTATTCCTTGATACCCTTTTATGAAAATGATTTTATGATGCTTAGCCTTGCTTTAGAAAAACGAAATGTTTTGTTTTAAAACAAAAGGTGATGCTTCAGTGTGGATGGGAATTTTTACAAAGAAAAAACTTGTGATGGTGGATCCATCATGGCCGTGATGGGTTCAACATCTGAAAAAGATGTACCTCTGCCAGGTACCAAACTTTGGGTTTTAAATAATAAAGCTGAGACCAGGCGGTTGACTTGCACGAGAAGGAAGTCTCGGTGTAGTGTCTCCGTCTGAGTCGATTAAGGACCATGTCGATGTAGGCTTGATGATCGAGGACCTTTTAACTGGCCACATGCCTCATCATGGGTAAGCTTTGCCTCGGGTAGACCAATACCAGAAAGGCCAACACGCAATGGGAGTGGAGAGATGGCGAGAGTAGCATGTACCCTCCGTGGCAAGAGGCTGAACGGTGGTGTATCTGTGCTCTCGGTTGGCGTGAACCCGGTCTAGTCTTGAGAAACCCAGTGGCGAGTTGACATATGCAAGGGTTAAGTGCTACATATGTTGTGTGGTTGGAGATCCTCAGCTGGGTATTAATCGATTCGGATCGCCGTTACTTCTCGGACATGAAGACTTGGTCACTAACTTACACGTAGCAATCCAGTGAACTGATGGGATGATAAACGACGGCTAGTATAGGCCAAGTGCTTGAACTACGATAGGAAGAACTCTAGATGCAGGTAACTTTACTTAACCTGACAAGTAAAATGAATTTTTAAGGATCCACTCATAGTAAGCTTTTCTACAAACAGAGTCTTTAATTCTTGATAAGCTTTACCTTGATTCCCAAAAGCCAGCTTATCCTTGAGAGTCTTTTCCCTTAGACAGGTAAGACTTGCGAAAGTACACTTCGTACTTAGGGTTTTCGAACCCATGTTGTTGCAGGTACTAGAATTGTGCTGCTGTGGATGGTGTTAAGCGCCGGTGGGCACGACCTTCTTATAGGTCTAGGTAGCTCTTCTATACTTCTTATTGAGGATTGTCATTGAGCTAGAATATATTTCAAACTTATAAATAATTTATAACATTTCAAAGTTTATTGCTTTGAACCACTTTTGTAACCACCCCGATAAATATAATATAAATTTGTTGTAACTTGTAACTTTTTGTAATAAAGAAATTCCGCTGTAAAATGTTGGTGTGTGATTTATGTTTACTTAATCTTGTGATCCTAGTTGTGAGTGGTTTATCTAGGGTCCTTGGGACACTCGGACGGATCCTGTTAAGTTATCTGGTGCACATGTATAGCCGTCTGAGGTCTTTGAGACAAGGACAGGTGCATGTGGGCCCAATAACTTGGGAGGTTCTGCCACACAACCAAGATTGATACCCATTCTGCTCAAACACCACATCAAAATCTAGTCTTGCAAAGTCAAGAGCAGATGACCTTGAGGAACAACCTAACTAAAAGCAGCAACTCTGATTCCACGGTCTAGAAGCAGATGATGTGGTCCCCATCACCCAATGGGAAAGCTCACATTCAGCCTGATTGGATGGCTGCGCATCCATGTGCAGGCTGGCGCCTCCCTAACTAGCCAGATACGATAATTTTGAGCGTATGGGTGGATACAGATTAATAGCATCAAAATGGCTTATTTTGCATCCATTCATGCAGGCTATGACTCCCACATACAAGCAACCAAATGTAATCTCAAATAAAGTCAACACATATAGTGATCCATGATAAGATGGTGTGGGTAACCAATCAGGCGCATTAATTTTCAGCCGAGACTTGCTATGGATAACTGGATGCCATTGGGAAGGCATGAAACTGACTTCAAGGACATCTGTTCTGCCTTCAAGGATGCAAACAACGAACAATGACTTGCATTTCTAGAGTGAACAGAATTCGATGTATGGTAATTCAAGTGACCAGCAGCAGGGTTTCAGCTTTGGGCAAAACCCATTAAAGCCTAGTTTGGGTACTATAGTATTGACCTCAATCCACATGTATTGAGGTGACACCTCAATCCGCCTCAATACATATGGATTGAGGTCAATACTAGAGTACCCAAACAAAACCTAAAGTTGATTTAACCAGCCATTTCCCCAGGTTGAACAGCCACGAGTGGTGAGGCCTCATGCAACAGTTGCTCCATTTGATTTGGAGAAGACTAGAGAAGGCAGTGGTTCAAGATTTTTGGTTTCCAAGTTGATACAACTAATCCATCACATGTCCAATTGAGCTCTCCATTGTCTGGTACCAGAGAGCATGTGGTACAAACTGGACCATCAGTACTAATTAATGAATTGTAACCTGTGCAAATTGAGTGCTTGCCTGAGGGGCTGTAAGCAAAGCTGGAACTGCAGCTGAGATATATTGACCTTAGAGAGGTTCTTGTTGTTACCTTTGAAATTCTTGCTGAGATATATTAACTCTTTCTATTTTGCCTCCTCTGCAATAACATTTGTTTAATTCTGTAACTCAAAGCATACAATAGTGACACATGTAAACTCAGATTGTCATGCAAAACTCTATGTGCATATGACCATTGTCTTTTCCGTCTATAAAATGCAAAAAACTACAAAATCTAGCTATTTGTACTAAAAACACCAATAGGATAAATCATAGTATCTCAACCACAATCTACAAAGAAGTTTTCTTCAAGTACACTTAACACTACAATTTCAGTTTTGTTCATCCTTTAGTTTGGAAACAGTTTAGATACTGATTTAAGTTCAGCACCAATAATAACAATATGAGTTGGTTCCTTTGAGTCAATTAAGTATCATACTTTTGAGATGAGTTTGTTTTTTCTATACTTTTACACACTATTCTCCAAAGTATGACCCCCAATTTTTGTATTTTCATAGTAACATATTTTGCATTCCCTTTTATATGTGGTTTGATGCGACCAAGCGGACGCGCGCCTACGACACGTTGCTGGGCACGCTTACTGGCACCGTGCGTCGACGACGTCGACGCCATAGCGCGCATCGCCGGTGACGGCGGCGGGTGGGGCGTCGAGGCCATGGTGTAAATGCACCGTGCGTGGGAGCTGCTATCGCTGCCCTGGGGCACCGTACTACTCGTGACACTGGGCCCGCTCTAGTACAAGGTGTTCCATGTCTGCCCACTCCACTAGTCGCGTCGGGGGGTCTTGTTCGTGCCCATTGGTTGGCTGCTCGACATGTTAAACATCGGTGGGCCGTCAAAGAGTGCGCAGTGATCAATGATGCCAGCAGCAAGGCTGTGGCACTTAGGGTCCATGGGTGCGGCCGGTTCGATGCCTACTGCTCACGGGAGCCAGCGAGGTGTCTGCTGGAGTCAGAGGAAGTGGAGTTCAGTTATGACGCCGACACCGGCTTCATGTCCGTCGACCTTGTCGTGCTAGAGCAGGAGTTGTAATGGTGGACACTGGAGATTGTGGTGTAGGCCGTGACGCGTGTGCGCGGGCGCTAGCACTAGTCTTCACGTCTGTGCCATTCTGAGACGGACGACCATTGCCATTTACGATGTGCATGAGAGATGTATCGTGGTGTCTCTCTATATAATTGGTATAGAGAGAATGTTTTGCTATGTCCGTATTTGTATACCATGTGTGTTCTGAATGTTATATAATACTAGATAATAAAAGACGATGCTCCTTCAATAGGAATCTCTTTTCTAAACAATAATATTTTTCAATAGAAATCTCTTCTTTATTTCGATCCTATATTACCAACTTAGGATTTGTCTATTTCGATCCTATATTAAAATTTTGATTGTTCGAAATAGAAGACTTCAACATTTGTTATGATTGGTGAGATGATTCTTGATAGCATTACTAAACAATGACCTATACGTACACAACTGTCTTCCGTTATAACGTATGGGTATATAGTACTGATAGAAATTGCGAGCGAATTTTACTTTTTAAGGTCTAGTTTGGGAAGTCCTTTTTTTCAAGTAATTCCTATTTTATTAAAAGAAAATAAATTAATTTTCCTTGGTAAAATAAAAATTACTTAGGAAAATATGGTTCCGGAACTCGTCTTAATAAACTTAGGGCCCGTTCGTTTGTGTAGGAATGAACCAGGATTCGTTTCAGCTCATCAAAATTTATATAAATTAGAGAAATAATTTGACTAGGAATCATTTTGGAGCACCAATCCCTGAAAACTGAAATGGCCTTAATGAACTCTGTGTCACCTTCCAGCCCAGGCCGGAAGTCCGAATCTTTTTATGTGTTTTCTTTATTGTATCACTCATCCCTACCAACCTATATGTCTACATATCAACCTAGGAACTAGAGTGACCTTTAAAAAATCGTCCACTGCGCACGCCTTGATCCTCTTGTTCAAAAAAGAGAAGAAAAGAAAAATCCGGCTCGAGACATTGATACGTGATCTATCCATGTGATGCGACCATGTGCTTGGACAGCATCCTGTAATGCCCGACAAATACAAAGCCGTCCGGCACCTGTCACGCTGCCTTACGAAGCTAGTGTCGTTTACCTTTGGTGATTAACTGATTATATTTGGGATCCGCGTAGGCCGCAGCTCGCAGCTAGCAAGCGAGTGCCTCTTCGTCCATGCGAAGGGAGGAGGCGGGCACAGGTCGCAGTCTCGTGCAACATACATTTGATCGATTATATTTGATTGATGATGAGATGTTGTTCTTTCGTGTGGTCTCCCTTCGCATGCATGTCAATATATAAATGGGGCCTACACCCTACAGAGATGTACGGTAATGCTGGCTACTAGCTAGGGTCTCAAAATCATTCTATTGACTCTGATTCAGGGCCAGACGGGGGCGGTACGAACGATCGTGGCACAGAATCGGATGGTCCTGCGGTAGGAGTGGATATCCTCTGCTCACGTGCTAAACTGTCCGTGCTCTCGGTTATTGGCAGATCTAGGATTTATAAATAGCCTAAGTTAGTCTATGAACTATGTAAATATTTATAATGGAAACATAAAAAGATAATAATAATAATACCTTAAAATGTTAAAAATGTAGATAATTTGAATAGTTTTTATAGCTAAACGCGGCGATACATAATATACCATAATCATAATTCTTAAAAAGAGACCCTACAATATAAATATATTTGAAAGTTTGAAAACATAATTAAGTTGAGCCGTTAAAGTATTGAAATGCGCCAGATAACGACATACTACTGATTCACACCACGAGATAAATTCATTTTTCTAGTCTTTATGCCTTTGAAATCTTCTCGTGATTGTAACATTATCAAGACCCTTAAATATCTCTCTTTCGATGTAGCATACCATTAAGTGATTGAACCAATCATCATTGATCTTGGTGCGCAATTTAGTCTTGGTAATCTTCATTGCTGAGAAAGATCTTTCAACAGATGCAGTTGAAACAGACAATAACAAAGCTAACTCAATTAGTTTGTACACCAATGGAAAAACCAAGTGCTTTTCTGTTTCAACCATCTTTGTAGCTAAACTTGCAACGTCTTTACAAGTAGCAAAAGCTACATGCCTTCTAACATGAAGAATATAAGCCTCAAGTTGTTGTCAAAGCATTGCACGATCAATATTGGAGAAATCAGCATCATAAATTTCAGCAAGCCGAATCTTATTAGCATCAAATCTAGAGAAATTGTTCTTTGGATCAAGACATGAAAACCATGTCAATATCTCAGTAGTTGCTATGGCGACGCTTGGACTGGACGACACCTGCACGCGCACAACAGGCAACAACGCCTGGGCCACGATCTCGCTCAACGAATCGGCCTGGCCCATGATTAACAATCATGCATATTGTCTAATGCTCACGCTTGGAAATTAGATCGAATGTATGCATGTGTTGTGTGACAGAGCCTCGAGCGTCAGCCCGTCCTGCCAGGGAGCTTGCTCCACCCCTACTCTGAGTCGGACGGTCCGCGCGTGTGCAGAGGGTCGAATAACCCTAGAACTCGTCCTCCGGGAGGGACCCCGTCAGGGAGGAGAGTTCCAGGAGGGCCCTAGGATCAGCATGCCTCCCAGAACGTCCCTAGATGATATAGAGTCGAAGAGGGATGAAGATTTTGGATTAGGAAAAGCTAAACTAGGTCTAATTGTTGCTACTCCTAGGGCAAGATAGTAATGGAATTAAAATATTGATCGATTGGTTCGATTGATGATATGTGCAATTAACCATACCCCTTCATATATATAGTGGGGAGGTTTAGACTCGTTCCTACACGTTCCCCAACGGAATTTGCGTGATTAGATGGATAAGCACATATGGAAAATGGGGCTTTCTCGCTTGAGTTAATATTATTACGGATTGTCCAGGGCGTGGACCATCCAGGCCACATGGTCGGACCATTCGTCCTTCCAGCTACCACATATGGTTCTCAACATATGCCCCTGCCTTTTGGGGAAGATAAGCAAACCAAAACCACCTAGTACAGGCTATTATCAACCTGATGTGAGAACATCGGTTTTCTAAGCATCTTGCCAAACACTAGGATGATATTGCTTTAGGAAATGACCATTCAATGCCTTAGGTAATTCATCACCTTACAATGTTTGTAGCATGAATGCATTACCAAAGATTACCTATGTAACTCTATTAAGGCCCTTCCCAGCTTGGTGACCATTTACCAGATTTTTGGTCCCTACTTTTTAATGGTAGGACTGTCTTCCAAACTAGATCACAAATTTGAAATGATTTAGCCTTTACCTTCTTGTTGTAGGCCTTGGCAACCATAATCTTGTCTTTCTCGATCTCCTTTAGAGCTTTCAGTCTCTTGTCGGTCACCTCATCAATATTGTTCATCATAAAATCAGGATTGTCATCGATAGCTAGATCATTTGCCTGGCAAATCTAATATCATTTAAGCTTACTTCCACAGGCAAAACAGCTTCCTATCCATAAACAAGCTCAAAAGGAGAAACCTTAGTAGTATGGTGTTTAGATATTTATGAGCCCATAAAGCCTTAGACAAAACCTTATGCCAATGCCTTAGGTGATCATATATCTTCTTATTAATAAGGCTAATCAATCTCCTATTACTTGACTCAGCCTGACCATTGGCATGAGAATAATATGGAGATGAGTTGATCAACGTACTTCCTTTAACATAAAATAAGTTCCCTAGTCTATAGTCAAAGTCTAGGGAATGTCGACTCTATGAATAATGTGCTTAGTTACAAACTCAACTACCTCTATGTGTGTCATATTTTTCAGAGAAACAACTTCAGTCTATTTGGTGAAATAATTTGTGGCAACTAGCATACTGGTGCCCTTTCAATGACGAAGGATGATTTTCTCCTACAAAGTCCAAACCTCACCTCCTAAAAGGCCAAGGTTTGATAATAGGATGAAGTTCAGCGGTAGGAACTAATTGCAAATCACTGAACTTCTCACACACTTTACATAATTTATAGTACTTCAAACAATTAGCTTTCATATCAAGCCAATAAAAACAAACTCTTCTCAAAGGCCACTTTATCTTTGGAGCCGATTGATGAGTACCACAAATTCCTTCATGCACTTCGGCCACAACTAATATAGCATCAACAGGGCCCAAGCACTTAAGCAAGACATCAATAGGAGTCCGACGATAAAGTTCATTATCGATTAAAACATACTTGAAAGGTATCCGTTGAATATTCCTATTTGTCCTAACACTTAGATTACGCATGTATGTAACAAAAGGCGTCCTCCAATCAACTACATCGGCTGTATCGTTAGCCAAATTAACCAAGGCTACATTTTTGTTAGTGTCAGACAGTTTGCGATCCATGGTCGGACTAGAGATGTCAATGGGGAATTCCCCATCAGGGATTAACTCCCTAGGCCCATACCCATGAACCTAAACACGTCCACATACTCAAACCAGACATTGGGTACAAACATCTTCCCATACCCATCCCAGATCGGGTACCAAATACCCATGGGGATCCATACCTGGACCCAGCACGCAGCAAGCAATCTACTGCTGCTCGCAGCTATCAGCCAGCAGCCCAACACACAACTATGTGCTAGCAACCCAGCACACATGTTGTTGTAGCCTAGAACTACATCATCACAAGAAAGCTTATCTCAACACCTCATCACATGCAAGGAATCGCAAAAGCTTACCTCGGCACCTTCCAGATTTGGTAGGGCCACAGTGCAAGTGGAGGCACACTCGCACTAGGCAAGCGGTGATGCCACCTTCTGAGTTTCGAGCAAGCAAGCAGCGGCGCGGGCGCGCGGCATAGAGCAAGCACGGCGCGGCTGGAACCTAGAAGTGGAGTGGTGGAAACTGAAAAGAAGTGGTGGAGTGGAATGTGGAAGCCTAGAAAGAACCTGGTGGCAGCAACCGTCTTTAGGTTTTTTATTTTTTTTCCTTCCATTCAAGCTTCGACGGAATTCTGGCCCATAAGGCCATAAGCAGCCCACCATCCATGCTTCATAGCATCCATAGATGATAGACCAAAGACCTAGTCACTCAGAGAGGTAGAGTTGAACGCAGAGACCACACTCTACAAGACCGGGTATACCTTCCCCATGGGTAATCGAGTTCGGGTTTATACCTCCCAAACCCCAACCCGCCATACCCGATGGGGAAAGGATTTCTCCCAAATCTATCCCCATGGGGATTAATTGTAACCTGTACCCTAACCCTAATAGAGGAATTCCCTATGGGTAATCGGGTTTTAGGGCCCCATTGACATCTCTAGGTCGGACGGTCCGACACTAGCGTGAATGGTCTAGCTGCTCCACTTAGATAGTCTGCGACCTGGGAACTCAACGCACCCCTGCTTATTGGATTATCAGAAATATGAAATTTTCCACGTGCTACCTGATAACCTGAAGCTCTTTATGATAAGTCATTAGCTCTAGAATTATCAGCTCTAGATATATGCCAAATGTCAAATTCATCAAAAGAACAAACTATGTCCCAACATTTTTCAAGGTAATCATTCAAAATACCATCTAAACATTGATACTCTCCTAAAATCTGTTGGACAACCAGCTAAGAATCACCAAATACTTTTGCATGTGTTACTTCCATATTATTTAAAAGTTCTAAACCAAATAAGAGAGCTTCATATTCGGCTTGATTGTTCGTGCAATAAGTTCTCAATCGGCAAGAGAAGTAAAAAGTGGCATTCCTTGGTGAAACAAGCATGATGCCAATCCCTTGTCCTTCACCACAGACTGATCCATCAAAATACAGAGTCCAGTGAGTAATAGTAAGATATGATATGTCTAGCTAAGGAATATCATCAATCCAATGTTCTACAATAAAATTAGCTACAACCTGGCCTTTCATAGATTTTAATGACTCATAGGCCAAGTTGTATTCTATAAGTGTGTAAGCCCATTTACCAATTCTGCCACTTATGCTTGGGTTTTGCAACATATATTTAATTACATCGATTTGATAAGAAACAATGCAAGAGCTAGATCGTAAATAATATCTAAGTTTGGTGCATGCATAAAATAGACATAGACATAATTTTTAAATGAAGGTGTATGTTGGGAACCTTTCCATCTGGGCAGGTTGATCCAACAGGGAAACAATAAATGTGTTTGCAGAGTTTGGTGTGGAATGCCAACAGCTTTCTTATCCTCTATTACGGGGACAGTACGGGGGTATTTATAGGTACTCGAGTGGTCGCCTTTACATTGTCAAAGACGTTTATGCCCTCGAGTACCCGGTTTGACCCCAGAATATTCCCATGAGGGGAGGTTACAGACACTCATTACGGTATAGGCTATTACAAACGCGGCCATAACATGCTTATCCCTGCGGGGCCCGTTACCATGGGCCGAATCCTACATGGGCCTCCGGGAGCGGTGACGATGTGGGAGGAGCGAAGGGTAGCGTGTTCACCTTCGCCCCAACATTTGCCATCCAAGGGACCAGTTCGACTAAGTGGTCCCGTGGGGAATACGCTAGACAGGGAATATGCTACCCTCGCTCGAAGTGGTCCCGTGGGGTTTTTTGAAATGTGACTGTTGATGGACGTGTTACTGTTGTACTGCATATTTCCCAAGGCGTCGCGCTCTGTCTATAAAAAGGGCGACCACGGTCGGGACTGTTTTCTGCTCTTGCTTGCGCCGTAAAAAATCCTAGCTTTTGCAAACCACTCGCCTACTTTCCTTGCTCTTCTGCTTCAGAAATCTGACCGTGTCAAGCAGACCCCGCGCCGCCGTCGACGGTACGTAGCCATGTCTTCTTCCTCATCTGATGCGAGTGCATCGTCGGCCGATCCAACGTCCGAGGATACATTAAGTGATTTGGCGGTGATGGAGTTGCAACCGGCCCACACCATGGAGTTCGGCACTTCGAGGATTTCCTCGGTCCGCGTGCAGGAGATGCAGCGGCTTGGATATTTTGGTGACGGTGTCGGGCGGGTTCCGGGCGCAGAAGAAATCCCTGAGCCTGAGGGCGAATTGGTTGTTTTTGAGGTGTTTTTCGTTGCCGGCCTTCGTCTCCCGGCGCATCGCTTCGTGGCGGAGGTTCGACGTGCAGGTCCACCAGTTGACTCCTAACACCATGGTGGCACTGGCGAAGTATGTTTGGGCGGTTGCTTCTTATGGCGGGCAGCCGTCTGTGGAGGTCTTCGCTACGAACTACTGCTTGCACTAGCAAAAGAGGAAAATAGGAAACAAGATTACACAATTTGGATCATGCACCTTTACGCCGAGGACTAGAAAGACTTCGGCGGAAGTCGTGGAGATAGTCCCTTGTGCCAGGAACAAGTGGGGCAACTGGTGGGACTTTTGGTTTTATGTTTCCTGTGGGGAAGTCGAAGATCTGCCTAGGCTCCCTGCAGCCATTATGTGCTCTCACTGCTATGTGGTGTTCCCTCCATTTGAGGTGGCGGAGGATGACGAGGTCGAAGGGGCCCTTCGGTACGCTGCCCGCATGAGTAGCGGGCGCGATTTAGTTGAAGAATTTATCGGATATGGAGTGTGGCCCTTGGCACACGGCTGGGTACTTGGCGAGGTGTGCCCTCACCAAATGCCGACCTTGGGTGATCAGTTGGTGCGAAGTCCTTCCTTCGCCTTGGAATTACGAGGCCAGAACTCGGCCGCATTTGTGCGCGAAGTGGAGGCTGAGGCCGCGAGGATCATAGGGCGATATGTGTCGAAGACTGAGACCTTGCGGAGCTAGGATATCCATGGTTCGAATGTTCGGTTGAATCATGTTTTTGAGTTGAACCGCCTTCCATATGCCGGCTACCCGAGAGACGACGATACCACTGCAGGTGACCGCCGACGAAAAAGGGTGGTGTCAGCGATTGAGGAAGGCCCTTCATAGGGAGCGGCGCCGGCTACAGCCGCTAAGAAGAGGAAACTAGATACAACGGCGGAGGGGTTGGGGGTTTCCGAGCATTTTGCGGTGCAATTAATGGGAACTTGCGTGGCTCCCAGGGAGAGGATGTCTTCGCCCGAGCTTCAGGAATCTTCCGCGCGAATGCTGAAGGTTACCAGGGGTCGCTGGCCTAGGAATGTTCCGATCCCCCGTGCGGCCGGCGAGGACGTGTTTACGTCTCGCTTAGCCCGTGAGATGAAGATTTTTCCTTACGGATGGAATGTTGCTGTTGTTGTATCGACAGTGATGGAAAAGGATCGCCAAGACGCACCGTGGAAGCGTCGGGCAATCGTGAGGGTCAGGGACGCGAGCCGCGAGGTCAAGATGGCATGGGGGGTCACGAGGTCTGCCGCCCCGGCACCAGCAAGCCTCCGCTAGGCGTGAAGTCCGCCACCCGCGGCCCTAGCAAACTTTCGTTGGGCGTGAAGGCCGTTGCCCCCAGCTCTAGTAAGCTGCTTCCCGCCATGCCCACACAGGAGCGAAGGCCGCCATCTCCGCCGCATTCTGTTGAGGCGGAGGTGGGTGGGGCTGAGGTATCCATGGATGTTTCCGTGGATGACTATCTTATTAGTGGGGTCGCTATGTTCGACGCCCATACAGAGCGGGGAGTTGTCGGTACAGGGTCGGAGGCTGGGCAACTGGCTGTTGTCTCGGCGCCGGTGGCGGCTGGGTCGGTCACCGTGGTGGCCGAGGCAAAGGGGTCGGCGCAGGACCAATGGTCCAAGTTTTGTGCCAGCCGCTAAGGACGTGGCGGGCTCAGTTGCGCAGTAGCTGACGCATGCAATGCGGCAGCTGAAGCATGTAAGTGGTCTTGGACTTCGTCAGGTTGTTATTCTTATGTGATTGTGAATTTGACGGCTTTATATGCCAGGCTGCCGCCTTCACCGAACAAATTGCATCGGGGGCCCTGACCTCGGATTTTGTTGCTGAAAGGCGATGACTCGAGGGGAGGATTGAGCGCCTCCGGACGCAGTACATTGAGGCGGTGCGGGATAAATCGACCGCGGAAAACAAGAGCCACAACCTGGTGGAGAAGATGGTGGCCACAGAGGCCAAAAAAGAGGACCTCAGACGCCGGCTCGCGGCGGAGAAGGATGATGCGAACAGGGCCTGTGCGAAGGCGCAGGCTGCGCGTGCCGAGGCCAAGCTTGCACGCGCCGAGGCCAACCTCACGCTCTAACGCGTTGCGGAGGTGGAGGCGAGCTATAGTGGCCTATGTGGCTACCTGGACAAAGCAGAGGCCTCTACCCACATAGAGGTCGGCCGAGCACACGTGTTGCTCGTGGACGCGTACCGGCAGCTTGGTGCACGTACTGCCCCCTTTGATGCGTCCGGTAAGGAGATTGGCCTTCGCTTTCTCGGATGGCTGTAGGAGGAACTGGAGGTGCTTCCGTCTATCGTGACGGGTCTCATGTCCTTCGCCTCGCTCATCACCTGCGAAGGGGCCACGAATGCCTTGTCCTGTGAGGGATGCAGGCACTTTGAAGTCTTCGACCAATCTGACGAAGACTTCGACCACGAAATTTTCCAAGTTAAGGATGCGGTGATAAAGCGGTTTGCTGGGGCGCTTTATGATAGGATGTGGGGCCCCCACAGCCGTGATACTGTCCGGGAGAGGTCTGACCGGGCGTTGGAGCAGGTACATTTTTTGTGTGTGTATTCATATTTGGTGTTATTTCTGTAGATGGCGAATGATGAGGAGATCGAGGACCTCGGAGGCCTGGACGGCACAGCGCCTCTAGCAGGGGATGCGAGGGCGGGGACTGAGGAGCAGCCGGCACCGTCGACTGATGTTGGCGAAGACCCCGTGGTAGCCTCCGCGCTGACTAGTGTTGGAGAGGAACCTGTGGCAGCCGGTGCGCCGATTGGTGGACACACTTCGGCGGCCGCGCCGCCTTTCGAAGACCCTTCAACATCGGCCAGCCCTTCGCAGGTGGCGGAATAGGTTTAGGTGTGTTGGATGTAGGGCTTTGTTTTTTGTGATACTGAAAATCGGTTGCTGCGTAGGTTCCAACATCCGGGCCTACGCAAGCAACCCCTGCTAACGATACTAATTTTGTGGCGGCTACAACCACAGTGCCTGCTAATGATATTTTGTTTGGTTCTGAGTCTGGGTCTTTTTCATCTGATGGTGAGCTTGGGAGCCCGTTTTCCTAGACCGAGGAGTCTTTGGAAGAGGATTTGGATTATTTTCTGCATTAGATGTGGCCACGGCGGAGTCCTCACCGCGGCTGGAGGTGGGTGAAGCGTCTAATCCTCCCGCTGGCACGAGGATCGAGCGCCGGCGACGAAAAGTGGTGTCGAAGTATAGCGTTGGTGAGATGTCGCGAAGTGGTAGGCGCCGTCAGATGGGGATAGAGCGAACCCGCCTTCGAGTAGATCGGTGTGGTCAACAAGATCTGTTGTCCTCGCTGATTGGGATGAGTATTGGTGAGGGGGATCTGCGAAATCTTTTTGAGGGTGAGGAATTAAAAATGATCTTGTTCAACTATAGGGAGGCGGGCATTATCCCGAAGGCCGAGCTGATGTAGTGTGCTTGGTGCCCTCGCTCTTTGTTGGGGACTTGTTCTCAAATGCTATGAGTTAAGAACAAGGCAACACAAAATGTTAAAGGTTAATACCCTTCGTCCTTCGAAGCATTATCTCCTTAGGATATAATGATCTTCAAATGAAGGTCATGAAGGACATACCTTCATCATCGTATATGATAATGAAAGAAAAAGCATATGAAATATAAGAGGCAACATGAATAATCATATGATATTATTAATATCTCATTTTTTATTATCATAGATAAATAGAAACAATATTGAATTACATTTGTACCTTCGGCTTGACAGAAGGTAAAAGTCTAAGCGTGACGCACGATCGACTACAAGTCAGCTTGAATAGTACGGGGGTACTGTTCACCTATTTATAGGCATGGGACGCAGCCCGGTCAGAATTACATTTATGCCTCTGATGACTAGTTACAATCATGACACAAATCATCATGGACTGATCGGTCTTTTCCTCTTTAAGTCGGTGCAGCCCTTCGTGTCAAGGCATGTTGCTATGCCGAAGCTCCCTGGATCGTAGCTTTGGCGTGTACCTTTGCGCTGTATTTGATTATACGCTGATCTTTTGAAGGTGCTTCTTCTTAAAGGACCTTCGGCGACGAAGCAGGCCCCCAACACTCTTGTCTTGCGGTAATGAGTGAAAATGCTGCCCTCCCCTGGCTCGCAATAAAGAGGGAGGGGAAAGAATGTGGTTGTATTTATTTGTGCAGCAGGGTTGTTGGCCCCTCGCTATATGTATGTAAGCTGCGACTGTGTAATGTGCCCGGTTGTCCATCGCTTGCCAGTGCGCTTTTGTTGAATGAAATGGGTATTTCGTGTTGTCCGGTTGCACCCTTCGGCGACTTTTGCACGGAGTTGTCTTTTAGTAAAGACTTCGTATCATGCACTTGTTGTGCTTGTTCGGCCGCACTCTTGGGCGACTTTTGTGCGGAGCTATCTTTTAGCAAAGACTTCGTATCGTGCACTCAGGGGCGGATATGGGCCGCGGGCCACCTGGACCGTGGCCTGGGGCGTAGCCCAAAAATCCTCTTTTATGTATATATATATATATATATATATATTTTCAATAAAAAAACTAGCCTAAAATACATTTCAGTCTAAAAATATGGCCCAAAAGACCTTCTGCTTGCACCGATTGATCCTAGCGCTGGCGGCCTCCCTCGGTCGCTCAAGTCACGAGAACATAGACTCTTTCAATTATTTCGCAAACCTGCGCGGCTGTGTTTCCTATGTTGCCAGCGGCGCGGCCGCCTCCATTCAGTCCTCTATCGCTCTCCATGCCTTTAGGGTCTATGAATTCGGCAAGGGCACAAGGCAGCAACCTCCGAGGCGACCGGGCGGGCTCTGACTCAGGCATCCGCCACCGCCAGTCCGGCCTCCACCTCCACCAGTTCGCCTCTATCGTCCCTATAGCAATGATGCGCGCGGCCTGCACTGGCGTCGCGCCACCGCCCAAATCTACCCCTGCCATTACATCTTCTCCTAAACTATACAACTTCCTCAACCTGATTCCTTTTCTTTTCTTATTCATAGGCGAGGGCGGAGTGCCTCCCTGGCCAATGGGCAGCGACCACCTGAGCGGCAAGCGATGTGTGCTGAGTGCTTCTCCTCTATTGTGAGTAATTGTTCCTAAACGACTGATTCTTTTTCCCTATCTGCCACAGTTCCATTGGATTGTTTTAAATGTTACTACCCCTAAAGTGCGAAAAATTAAAAGTTCCATTGGATTGTTTAAATGTTACTACCCCTAAAGTGCGAAAAATTAAAAGACGAGTAGTACATCCTTATATTTGTAAAGTGGCCTGGGGTGTTATTTTTACGGAGCTCCGCCACTGCGTGCACTTGTTGTGCGTGTCCAGCTACACCCTTAGGCGACTTTTGCGCGGAATTGTCTTTTAGCAAAGACTTTGTATCGTGCACTTGTTGCACTTGTCCGGTTGCACCCTTAGGCGACTTTTACGCGGAATTTGTCGCACACAAGGGTAGTCTACGCTACCGGTCACGGTGACTTCGAATCGGTCGAATGCCGAAGGCCGTCGGAGCGGTCTTTTTCGACGTGGTGATATCTGGAATTTTTTGCGGGGGATTTTCGCTGGTATATTACATGGCGCCGCCTCGTTAAAAACCTCACCCCCCGGGAGGAAAAGAGTGCGGGCCTGAATGGCATTGTTTATAGCATTACAAAGGCGCGTAGGCCTTGGAACTTTAAACAAAAAATTTCTAGAGATTATCGATGTTCCAGGAATGTTCTAAGTCTTCGCTAGATGCTGTTGTTAGTCTTTAAGCGCTGGGGGACGCCTTTGTCTTGACTATGTATGGTCCCTCCCACTTTGGTTCGAGCTTGCCCTAGGACTCTGTCCGGGTAGTTCTTACGAGTATGAGGTCTCCTTCGCTGAATTCTCTTGGGACGACTGTGTTGTCGTACCAGGCTTTGGATTGAATCTGATATTTGTCGAGGGCCTGCAGGGCGAGGACGCGGTCTCCACCGATGAGATCTTTGGAAGTTGATTCGTCGATGTCGGGGACGACTGATTTGTTTGTTCGTGGGGACCCATTCTTTAACTCTTGCAGTGTCATGGCCTCAGATCCATGCAATAGGCGGAAGGGTGTGAACCCGGTTGCCCGGCACTCTATCATGTTCAAGGCCCATACAACTTTAGGTAACTGGTTGGCCCATTTGCCCTTTTTATCGTCAAGAAGCCTTTTTTGATGGAGCTAAAAATCTTGCCATTAGCGCGCTCAACAACGCTGTTGGATTGTGGGTGGTACACGGAGGCGAAGATAAGCTTGGTGCTGATGGAAAAATAGAAATCCCTCAAGTCATGGTTGTCAAACTGTTTGCCGTTGTTGACTATGAGTTCGGACGGGACTCCAAAGCTGTCACACCCGGGTTTCAGGGCACCAAGACCCAGGCGCGAACATAATCACCAGGTGTGCTGGGACCAAGTCTCACACATATGATGAATCATGGCACAGGATCGAATGTCACATCTTTACTATATTATAGGAGTTCTGTACAAAAATAAATAAATAATTACATTATAAGGAGACAACGGTCCAGCAACCCAAAGTTGACTAGGAGACGACGTCCTAGACCTCTCATGAACTCGCCACATCATCCTCCATGCGCCTCATCCTACGGTACCTGTTCTTGACCTGTGGGGGTGTGAGACAGCAAGAGTGAGCTCACATACGTTCATAGCTCAACAAGTTGTAGGGAATAATGTGCATGAACTCGCCAAAGGTAGGAGCTCACGTGAAGTGTAAGGCTTACCAAAGAGGATGGTAGAAGCTGAGCATTGCTTTTAAAGTTGGTCAAAATTTTATTAGCAATTACTAAGAATAAGTAAATACCAACCCAATTAAGTAGTAGAACAAAAGTAACAACATCACCTGCGATGCAATGCATATGACAAATTGAATTTAGTTTCATAAATTAATCACGTGAGTGTCTGAGCTGCTCATGACCGTGAGCACGGCTAGTATACCAGTTTTACACTCTGCAGAGGTTGCGAATCTTTACCCACAAGTCATGTTACCCATCTGCCAAGAGATGGCCAATCCCATACACCTCTACCGAGGAGACGAGGCAAGGTAACACTATGAGGCCTTTACAAAGTTCCACTAGCTTCAGAAAACCCGCTACACTTTATAGGAAGCTCCAATGCAGGAATCCCTCGCCTGACCGCCATCGCAGCAAAATCAACCCGAGGACCTCCCTACACTGACCACTCCCCTACTGCCCATGCCCCTTTCGGGTAAGGTAGTCTTCCACTAGCTTTCCTAGTTAGTTGGCCAAGGGCATCCCATTAAACCCTTGTGGTAGCACTGTTTTCTCGTGTGGTTCTCCATGTTCCAATTAACATAATGATCTTGTCATGAACAGTAATTAAAAAATTGATAATAATAGTATAATCATGAATAAAATGTATCTCTATACCCAAAACCACATAAAGCAATAGCAGGTACTACCCAAAAATTCAGTGGTGAACAAGGTATAAAGATGGTCAAACTTGGGTAACCTATTGGGTCCCATCAAAATTAACCTATGCAGATCATTATGATTAATCAGATTATGACTAGGTAAAAAGAAGTGATCAAGGGCACAACTTGCCTGGGACTTGAGATTCTAGGTACCAATTTGTTCTTCAGGTGACACGTGTTCTCACTACTAAACATAGCAATACATACACACATGTATAGGCAAAATTAACATCACACCAAACATAAGAATAAACTGTGTAATAATAATCTATGCGAAGCTACGAGATCATGGGCTCAAGAATCACCATAATCGGAGTTATGGTTACGAAGTTATGGTTTTCCGAAGATCCACTAGTTAAATATAGAATAGACTAAGTGCAACATTTTAACCTATATTTCATGACAAAACCAAGTTACTAGATGATAATAAATATTATTGTGAGACTAATGCAACTAGAATGGATCAAAATGGAGTTAGAGTTACTAAGTTATGATTTTTCGAAGTCATTAAATACTTAGTATAGAATAAATCATGTGGATAATTTTTATCTAGGTTTCATGACAAAACAGGATTACTAGATGATAAACAATATTAATATAAAATTTTTGCAACTAGATTGGATTAAAAAGGAGCTAAGATGAATTTTCTATGAATTATATAAGTTCTGGAATTATTTTTATACACAAAATCGATTTCTAAATCTATTTTCCTATTTTCTTTAATTCCTGGACTGCGCGCCAAATTCTAGAAAGGTCAGGGGCCAAGATCTAAATTTGTCCCAGACTCAGATCTACCCACGGTGGACGGCGGGTTGTTTTTGTGAAAACAGAGGGGTTTCTTTGCAAGTTGACGCGCGCGAAGAGGTATGGGTGGATATCTGTCGTTGGATTAGAGTTGGACGCACAATATTAAATCAAGACCCCACTGAACTGGTATGTAATCTAAACACTCAGATCCAGAATCAATGGATCGGATTTAATATGGCCGAGTTTAAGTTCCGGGCGCCAGATCTCGATCGGACGGTCCCAAGCAGTGGTGGCCGAACCGGTAAGGCACATCAAATCTCAACCATCCATGCGCCGATCAGTGGCCCTGAACCCATCTCCAAGCTCTGGCCGGACCCTGGCGGCGGTTCAGGACACCGCGGCGGCGTCGCACAACAGCACAACCCGACCAGACCGCGCTCGAGCACCAAACCCCGAACTAAACGATGTAACTCGGCGCAACGTATGTGGTAGACACGTATGAAGACTCACCAGTGATGTACACGATATCCAGAGAGTTGCCCACAACAAGGGGCGGTCTCGCGGTGGGTTGGATCCTCCGGTGAGCAATTGGGTCAGAGACGGTGGTCGCCTCTGCCTCATGGTGCTGCAACGAGCGCGCACATAATCAGGCGACAAACTAGGCCACAGGGTTGGCAGCAACCGACGGTGAAGGCGAAGGACTGCGGCGGCGGCGGCAATCTTCTCTCTCCCTCTCTTTCTCTCGGTCGCTCCCCTTCTCCTCCCTACACACGATGAAGCACTTGATGACTCACTGGTGTTGGGTAGGGGTGGCGGCCATCAATTTATATACCAAGGGCGATGGAATTCCGACCCAGACCTCCATGGAAACTTCCACGCGACACCGTGCAGTGCCCTGGCCCCAAATCGAGGCCAAGCAGTTCGTTCTCCGCGAATCAATGGTGGCGGCTGTCTTTACACTTGAGCCCCCCCCCCTTGCTGCTGAGCTCCTACCGAGGCTGGGTTCTCGTCAATGGTGAAGAGGAAGGGGAAGACCCGCAACGTTTTTATAGGGCCAAGTAGAATCCGCGTCAAGGGGAAGATGCGAAGCTCGGTAGGGGATTTGTGGAGCTAACCACGGGGATGGCAGAATGTTAATTGGGGGAGAAGAAGACCCGCCCTAACCTGCGGGACCCACCAGGAAGTGGCACCTGGGTGCGCGTGGGTGGAGACCGATAGTAGGGGCCCATGCGCCAGCGTCACGGTGGAAAAAGAGAAGGGGAGGGGGAAAGTGGGCTGGCGTGCGCAGAGGTGTTGGGCCAGGACAGGAGGAAATCAGCCCAAGGCTGCCCGGTGAGCTTTTCTTTTTCCCTTTTTTTGTTTTATTTTCTATTTTATTTCCTGTTTTCTATTTCAATTCAAATCCAGGTTTAAATTTTCAAATTTTTAAGTTAGATGCACAAACAAACCTAACATGATGCAGGTATAATTTAGAATAATTAATTTATTCATTTATTCATGCAGATAAAAAATGAATCCAATTATGCAACCCGCACAACATTTTTCCCATAAGTTATTATATTTTTTTAAGGAGTGCATTTGTATGTAGTTCATAAAGTGAATAATAAATATATAAAATTCTTCCTTGAGTTTATGGTTTCAAGCTCTTAGTTTTTTTTAGAATAACATTTAAAAATGAGGATTCTTATATTAAAATACCTTTTAACCCTAAACCTTATAAAGAAATATTTATAAATCTTAGAATAGGGTTTTGGTCGTTACAAATCCTACCCCCCCCCTTAAAAATAATCTCGTCCTCGAGATTAGTAAGAAAGGGTTGTAGAAGAAATTGTTTGTAGTCTATGGATTAGTTTCTAATTGATTTGAATACCAAAACTCTTATTTTTTTCTATATCGCAAATTATCAGGTGATTAGGAAAACATGGGTATATATGGGTATAGCCACTTTATTATGCAGGATAAAGGATATCTTTAAAGCATTTATAGGTTTGGGTAAGAAAGAGTAGGGTAAGAAAAGACTCCATCCAAGATTATGGATCTTGATTCCTTTGGAGGTATGGCTCGACTCTTATCATTCCTCAACGAGTTTGATCTCCTCCTTCCTTGACGATGTTGATCTTTTCTTCTCCAGTCTTGGTTTCCTTGATTTGAGGTTAGTGTATATTATCAGAGTTGGGGGAATCTGATTAAGATAGATATAGGTGCGATAGACTACATGATGTTGGTCAACAACTTGTTTGATGTTAGGTGGGGGACAGATAGATTATACAATCCATCATGACTTTATTGGTTGGGTCAGATTTCATGCATGTGGCTGAGTTGGTTTAAGGCACTAGTTTAGTTTTAAGTGCATAGGGGTATGGCCTTATCTTTTGTACCAGCATTAAGTAACACACACTAGACTAGATCATATTAGATTAGATGGGATCTAGATTAGATTGGTATGACTAGTTTGACTAGATAAGATCTAATTAATTTGGACTAGATCATGGTTGTTAAACTAGGGTGGATAATTATGCTTATTAGGATAAGATGGATCCATAAAGATAAGATAGAATCTTTTGAGGTCAGTTAGATCTATTAGCATGACATAAAATCTTTTCAAGATAGGATGAGTATCTTTTTAAGATAAGATGGATCTTATGAGGCTAGATATATTTTAATGGGGGATATTCTTAGTTGATATAGTTATATTATGATTTTTTTATGCTTTCATGTATATGTAGATGCAATTGTGAACATTACTCCACAACTCATCACACTCAATCAAAGATCCAAATCAAACAAATATCATAAGAACAAGCATTCAAGCATATAGATACTTTATACAAATAGTTTTGTTTTTGTTCCTAAGAGTAGATATCCTATTCCTAAAGGTCACTTTAGGCACAGGATTTCAAAGTGTGAAATCCACTTTTGTCTTTAGAAGGAAAAGGTAAGAATAATCAGAGTAAAGCGGAAATAGATGAGAAAAGATTAAGAAAAGTTTAGAAAGAATTAGAGTAGCAGAGGTAAGTAAGTATTGGTTATCTAGTTCTATCTAGGTTTCGTCCTACAGTCAACGTTCCTCTGATACCACTTCTGTCACACCCGGGTTTCGGGGCACCAAGACCCGGGCATGAACATAATCACCAGGTGTGCTGGGACCAAGTCTCACACATATGATGAATCATGGCACAGGATCGAATGTCACATCTTTACTATATTATAGGAGTTCTATACAAAAATAAATAAATAATTACATTATAAGGAGACAACGGTCCAGCAACCCAAAGTTGACTAGGAGACGACGTCCTAGACCTCTCACGAACTCGCCACATCATCCTCCATGCGCCTCATCCTACATTACCTGTTCTTGACCTGTGGGAGGTGTGAGACAGCAAGAGTGAGCTCACATACGTTCATAGCTCAACAAGTTGTAGGGAATAATGTGCATGAACTCGTCAAAGGTGGGAGCTCACGTGAAGTGTAAGGCTTACCAAAGAGGATGGTTGAAGCTGAGCATTGCTTTTAAAGTTGGTCAAAATTTTATTAGCAATTACTAAGAATAAGCAAATACCAACCCAATTAAGTAGTAGAACAAAAGTAACAACATCACATGCGACGCAATGCATATGACAAATTGAATTTAGTTTCATAATTTAATCACGTGAGTGTTTGAGCTGCTCATGACCGTGAGCACGGCTAGTATACCAGTTTTACACTCTGCAGAGGTTGCGCATCTTTACCCACAAGTCATGTTACCCATCTGCCAAGAGATGGCCAATCCCATACACCTCTACCGAGGAGACGAGGCAGGGTAACACTACGAGGCCTTTACAAAGTTCCACTAGCTTCAGAAAACCCGCTACACTTTATAGGAAGCTCCAATGCAGGAATCCCTCGCCTGACCGCCATCGCAGCAAAATCAACCCGAGGACCTCCCTACACTGACCACTCCCCTACTGCCCATGCCCCTTTCGGGTAAGGTAGTCTTCCACTAGCTTTCCTAGTTAGTTGGCCAAGGGCGTCCCATTAAACCCTTGTGGTAGCACTGTTTTCCCGGGTGGTTCTCCATGTTCCAATTAACAAAATGATCTTGTCATGAACATCAATTAAAAAAATTGATAATAAAAGTATAATCATGAATAAAATGTATCTCTATACCCAAAACCACATAAAGCAATAGTAGGTACTACCCAAAAATTCAGTGGTGAACAAGGTATAAAGATAGTCAAACTAGGGTAACCTATTGGGTCCCATCAAAATTAACCTATGTAGATCATTATGATTAATCAGAACATGACTGGATAAAAAGAAGTGATCAAGAGCACAACTTGCCTGGGACTTGAGATTCCAGGTACCAATTTGTTCTTCAGGTGACACGTGTTCTCACTACTAAACATAGCAATACATACACACATGTATAGGCAAAATTAACATCACACCAAACATAAGAATAAATTGTGTAATAATAATCTATGCGAAGCTACGAGATCATGGGCTCAAGAATCACCATAATCGGAGTTACGGTTACGAAGTTATGGTTTTCCGAAGATCCACTAGTTAAATATAGAATAGACTAAGTGCAACATTTTAACCTATATTTCATGACAAAACCAAGTTACTAGATGATAATAAATATTATTGTGAGACTAATGCAACTAGAATGGATCAAAATGGAGTTAGAGTTACTAAGTTATGATTTTTCGAAGTCATTAAATACTTAGTATAGAATAAATCATGTGGATAATTTTTATCTAGGTTTCATGACAAAACAGGATTACTAGATGATAAACAATATTAATATAAAATTTTTGCAACTGGAATGGATTAAAAAGGAGCTAAGATGAATTTTCTATGAATTATATAAGTTCTGGAATTATTTTTATACACAAAATCGATTTCTAAATCTATTTTCCTATTTTCTTTAATTCCTGGATTGCGCGCCAAATTCTAGAAAGGTCAGGGGCCAAGATATAAATTTTTCCTAGACTCAGATCTACCCACGCTGGACGGCGGGTTGTTTTTGTGAAAACATAGGGGTTTCTTTGCAAGTTGACGCGCGCGAAGAGGTATGGGTGGATATCTGCCGTTGGATTAGAGTTGGACGCACAAGATTAAATCAAGACCCCACTGAACCGGTATGTAATCTGAACACTCAGATCCAGAATCAATGGATCGGATTTAGTATGGCCGAGTTTAAGTTCCGGGCGCTAGATCTTGATCGGACGGTCCCAAAGCGGTGGTGGCCGAACCGGTAAGGCACATCAAATCTCAACCATCCATGCGCCGATCAGTGGCCCTGAACCCATCTCCAAGCTCTGGCCGGACCCTGGTGGCGATGCAGGACACCGCGGCGGCGCCGCACACCAGCGCAACCCGACCAGACCGCGCCCGAGCACCAAACCCCGAACTAAACGATGTAACTCGGCGCAATGTATGTGGCAGACACGTATGAAGACTCACCAGTGATGTACACGATATCCAGAGAGTTGCCCACAACAAGGGGCAGTCTCGCGGCGGGTTGGATCCTCCGGTGAGCAATTGGGTCAGAGACGGTGGTCGCCTCCGCCCCACAACGCTGCAACGAGCGAGCACATAATCAGGCGACAAACTAGGCCATAGGTTTGGCAGCAACCGATGGTGAAGGCGAAGGACTGCGGCGGCGGCAGCAATCTTCTTCTCTCTCCCTCTCTTTCACTCGGTCGCTCCCCTTCTCCTCCCTACACACGATGAAGCACTTGATGACTCACTGGTGTTGGGCAGGGGTGGCGGCCATCAATTTATATACCAAGGACGATGGAATTCTGACCCAGACCTCCATGGAAACTTCCGTGCGACACCGCGCAGTGCCCTGGCCCCAAATCAAGGCCAAGCAGTTCGTTCTCCACGAATCAATGGTGGCGGCTGTCTTTACACTCGGGCCCCCCTTGCTGCTGAGCTCCTACCGAGGCCAGGTTCTCGTCAATGGGGAAGAGGAAGGGGAAGACCCGCAACATTTTATAGGGCCAAGTAGAATCTGCATCAAGGGGAAGATGCGAAGCTCGGTAGGGGATTTGCGGAGCTAACCACGGGGATGGCAGAATGTTAGTTGGGGGAGAAGAAGACCCGCCCTGACCTACGGGACCCACCAGGAAGTGGCACCTGGGTGCGCGTGGGTGGAGACCGACAGTAGGGGCCCATGCGCCAGCGTCACGGTGGAAAAATAGAAGGGGAGGGGGAAAGTGGGCTGGCGTGCGCAGAGGTGTTGGGCCGGGACAGGAGGAAATTGGCCCAAGGCTGCCTGGTGAGCTTTTCTTTTTCCCTTTTTTTGTTTTATTTTCTATTTTTTCCTGTTTTCTATTTCAATTAAAATCCAGGTTTAATTTTTCAAATTTTTAAGTTAGATGCACAAACAAACCCAACATGATGCAGGTATAATTTAGAATAATTAATTTATTCATTTATTCATGCAAATAAAAAAATGATCCAATTATGCAACCCACACAATATTTTTCCCATAAGTTATTATATTTTTTAAGGAGTGCATTTGTATGTAGTTCATAAAGAGAATAATAAATAGATAAAATTCTTCCTTGAGTTTATGGTTCCAAGCTTTTAGTTTTTTTAGAATAACATTTAAAAATGAGGATTCTTATATTAAAATACCTTTTAACCATAAACCTTACAAAGAAATATTTATAAATCTTAGAATAGGATTTTGGTCGTTACAGAAGCGGCAGACAATGTTTTGCCAGAAGAATTTTTGGGCGGTTTTCGATGTTATTATGGATATTGCCCTGGCCTCAATCCACTTTGTGAAATATTCGACGGCGACGAAGGTGAACTTGAGGTTCCCTGGAGCTGTAGGCAGTGGTCCGACGATATATAGGCCCCAGCGTTGGAGTGGCCATGTATGGGCGATGAGCTTGGTGAATTGCGAAGGGCTGCCTGAGTGAGGAGAGAACTTTTGGCAAGCTTCGCTTGATTGGGTGACTCGATTGGCAGTGCAAATTATTGCGGGCCAGTAAAATCCTTGACGAATTACTTTGGCAGCGAGGGCTCTAGGTCCTTAGTGGGAGCTGCAAGTTCTGTTGTGGACTTCGCGGAGGATTTTTATGCCTTCGGTTTCTGTTATGCACTTTAGCATTGGCTGGCTAATCCCCTTTTTATATAGCTGACCCTCTACTAATGTGAAGTCCCTGCTTCTGTGCTTGAGTCGTTTGGCCTCATTACTATCGGTTGGATGGTAGTGGCCTTGTAGGTACAGTGTTATTGGGGCCTGCCAGTCTTCAGCCATGATGAGGTTGATGACGCGGTGGCCTTCGATGTCTTGAGTTATCTGTAGGCCTTCGGGGTTGCGGACAGCTGGTGTGCCGATGATGTGGTAGAACACGTCGGAGGGCAAGGCCTTGCCCTTGGCCGCTGCTTTGGCCAGCGCGTCGGCTTCTTCGTTCTTGTTGTGGTCGACGTGCTGCAGGGTGAAACCCTTGAATTGCCTCTCAAGGCTACGTACGGCTGTGAGATACTGCATGAGCGTGGGGTCTTTTGCTAAGTAGTCCTTCTCAATCTGGCCGGCGACTACTTTGGAGTCTGTCCTGACTATGCATGTGGTGACACCGAGTGCTCGTAATTTGTGAAGTCCTAGGATGACGGCTTTGTACTCTGCGATATTGTTAGTGCATGTGTCAGATTCTAGGGCGAAGCTGAGGCGTGCTGCGTATCTGTACTTGACACCTACGGGTGATGTTATGATCGCTGCAGTGCTTGCCCCCGCATGGCACCACACGCCATCGTAGTGGATGGTCCAAACTTTCTCTGGGGACTCTTCCTGTTGCCATGTTGGTCCTGTCCAGTCAACGATGAAGTCTGCCAGGAGTTGTGATTTGATTGTTGTTCTGGGTTCGAAGGTGATGTAGTAGCCGGAGAGTTCGGCTGCCCATTTGGCGATTCGGACGGATGCCTCCGGGTTCCTGAACAATTCTCCCAGGCCCCTGTCCGAGGTGACCCGTACTTTGAATGCCTCGAAGTAGTGGCGTAGTTTGCGTGATGCCATGACGACTGTGTATGAAATTTTTTCTAGTTCAGTCATGTTGCACTTGGAAGTCGTGAGGACTTCGGAGACATAGTACACTAGGCACTACCGACTAATGCCCTCTCTGTCCTGCTCTTGGAACGCTGCACTGACTGCACATGGTGAAGCTACAACATATAGCAGAAGAGGTAGCGAAGGATCAGGGCTTGCGAGGGTTGCCAAGTCGGACAAGTGCTGTTTAAGCGACTCGAAGGCCGCTGCCTGCTCTGGTCCCCAAGTGAAGTCTTTTGCACCATGCAATGTCTTGAGGAAAGGCAGACTACACTCTGTGGATTTGGAAATGAACCTGTTCAGGGCGGCCAATCTGCCTGTCAGTCACTGAACATCCCTGGTGGACTACGGGGGCACCATATTGATGATCGCTTGGATTTTGGTTGGGTTGGCCTCAATCCCTCGATGCGACACTAGGTAACCAAGTATCTTCCCCTGGTGAACTCCAAAGACACACTTCTCGGGGTTGAGCCGAAGTCGTGCATCGTGCATGTTGGCAAATGTTTCTGTGAGGTCGGCCAGTTGATCCTCTTTATTCTTGCTTGCGACGGCGATGTCGTCTACATAGGTGAAAATGTTGCGGCCTAATTGACTTTTGAGGACCCTCTTGGTGAGGCGAGAGAAAGTTGACCCGGCATTTTTGAGACCTTCTGGCATGCGGACGAAGCAGTACGTGCCGAAGGGTGTGATAAAGCTTGTGTTGGCCTTGTCCTCTTCTTTCATGTAAATCTGGTGGTAACCGGAGAAGCAGTCGAGGAGGGACATGACTTTGCAGCCTGCTGCGCTATCGACTATTTTGTCGATCCGTGGCAGGGGGAAGTTATCCTTGGGACAAGCCTTATTGAGGCTTGTGAAGTCTATGCACTTGCGCCACTTGCCGCTCTTCTTTTGCACCATGACCATGTTAGCGAGCCATGTAGGATAAGCGATTGGCTCGATGAATTTGGCTTCCAATAGGCGGTGCACCTCAGCGTTGGTGGCTTCAGTCTTCTTGTCGGACATTTTGCGCAGTCATTGCTTTTTTGGGCGCACCGAAGGGTCGATGCCCAAGCCGTGCTCGATGATGGTGCGGCTGACCCTGACCAGATTGTGGGCGGACCAAGCGAAGACGTCCTTGTTTCGGGAGAGGCAAGAGATGAGTTTTTCCTCGTCTCTCGAGGTCAGGTCTTTGCTTATTATGACCGTTTGCTTGGGCGTTGACGGGTCGAGGGGTACCGCCCTCGTTTCGTCGTTGCTTTGGAGCTGTGCTTTGATTTTTTCATCTACGATCGGGCGGTTCTCTTCAAAACCTTCGCGCTAAGTCGTGAGGCAGCGTACGTTCCGTTGCCCTGGAACGAAGTTCCTCTCAATGTTGCGCGCTGTCTACTGGTTGCCATAAATTGTGATCACGCCTTGCAGACCTAGGATTTTCATGTAGAGGTAGAGTCCGTGAATGGCCGCCTCAAACCTGTTGATGGAGCCCCGGCCCATTATGGCATTATATGGGTAGACCATGTCGACAATGTCGAAAGTGACCTGCTCACTTCGGGCATTGGGTGCTACACCAAATGATTGGGGTAGCTCTATCTTGCCAACGGGGAAGGTGCCCTTGCCGCCGAAGCCGTATAGGGGGTTGTTCGAAGGCTTGAGTAAGCTGTGGCTTATTCCCATGCGATCGAAGGCGTGCAGGAAGATGATGTCAGCTTGACTACCATTGTAGACCAAGACTTTGTGCAGGTCCTAGCCTGCCACACTAAAGTTGATCACCATGGCATCGGCGTGAGGAGCGCTGCGCAAATCAACGTCTCTGGCGTCGAAGGTGAGTGGTACATGAGACCACCTTGTTTGCACTACTGGGCCAGTGAGAACGACGTGGTTCACACTTCGATAGTGGTCCTTTTTCTGTCGCTTTGTTTCGAAGTCCACACTAGACCCTCCGGTGATCATGTGGATGACTCCGTGGTATGGTGGTTCGGCGAATTCTTCCTGCTTGGGTGCTGGCGGGGGGTGGTTATGGTGCGGTGGATTTGGGCGATGCAGAGGCGGTGGTGGTAGAATCTGCACTTCTTGGCGGTGCTGGTATGCGTGGTTGGGCGGGTGCTGGATTTGATCATGGTGGTAGGGTTGCTGGTGGTGGTATGTGTGCGCGACGACTCTCTAGTTGTCGGCTGGTTGCGCTCTAGACATTCTGGCCTTGGTGGCCTTGGTTTCAGGACAATCCCTTATTGGGTGCGCGCAGTCCTCGCCATGAAACAGATAGTAGAATCTACGTGGCTGCTACGTCCGTCCTCGGCCTCTCCCTCTAGTGTTGTTTCCATGGCCTTGGGGGGTATTCGACGACGAGAAGTTTCTCCAGTTGGGTGTTGATTGGCTATGTTGTGCACTTGTTGGTGACTACGGTTGTCCCATCCGGAGTCTTGCTGCGAAGGCCTGGTCCATGTTCTGCTAGACTGCGAAGGGTCCTTAGGTTTCCTTTGAGACTCGACCTTGCGTTGATGCAGCTCTTCGGATCTAGCATACTTCTCGAACAATTGATACAACTCTTGCAAATTTCTGGGTGGGTCCCTGATGCAATGACTATACTGGACGCCAGCCCGAAGGCCGCTGATGGCGTTATGGATCACAATGTGGTCGTCGACTAATGGCAGTTACGACTTGAGCGTCAGGAATTTTCTATAGTACTCGCGGAGGGTTTCCTTCTCCTGCTGCTTGCAGAGAGATAACTCGGCCAGGGCATCAGTATTAGTCCTGTACCCTTGAAAGTTTAGCAGGAACTTGTCATAGAGTCCTTTCCAGGAATCAATGGATAGTGGCGGTAACCTAGTGTACCAAGTCAAGGTCGGGCCTTCGAGCGCAATGATGAAGGATTTGGCCATTGTGGCGTCGTCACCTCCGAACGATGCAACGGCAACTTGGTAGCTCATGATGTATTGTGCCGGGTCAGTACTGCTGTTGTATTTGGGGTAGGTGCCAGCCCTGAAGTTGGTGGGCCAGGGCGATGCTTGGAGTTGTAGGGCCAGGGGTCTTCGCTCGTCGAGGTAGTTGATCCCTTGGAAGGCTGTGGCGGGTGGAGCGAATGGGCCACGTTGTGGTATGAATGGGCCTCCAACTTGGACGCGCTACTGGAGGGGTGCTGTCGGTCCAAGTGGCCCATGTTGCAGATTATACTGGCCCTAACTCTGCATGAGCATGATCTCTTGCTCTAGATCCCAGGCTCTCTGCTCCTCATCTTGTATCATATGACGCACCTTGGCCTGCACGGTGACACGTTGGCGTTTGGCCTCGAGGATTTATTTCTCCTTTAGGAGGTTCTGGTTCTTGATGCGCAGGGCCCGTAGGTGTAGCTGGTCTTCGGCTGAGATGCCGATGACTTCTCCATCTTTTATTGTGTCTTTGTCCTCTGGTGGAGCGAAGCCTGATAATGGTGCTTGTGGTACGCCTCCGGAGCTGCAGGTGCTTAGGGTGCCTTTGGGGGTGGGATGGTCTTAGCACTGTCTTTTGCTAATAGCTTCATCTTCGAAGGCCTCTTAGGGGTGTTGTCCGCGAGGGCCTTGCCTTTTTTCTCCACCAGTAGCACTGCTTGCGCTGCTTCGTTGATGGATGGGGCTGCCTTCGAACTAGCTCGCTTGGGGGCCATTGCGGGGTTTTTTCGTAGCACGAACGGTGAGCGCCAAATGTTGGGAACCTTTCCGTCAGGGTAGGTTGATCCAATAGGGAAACAATAAATGTGTTTGCAGAGTTTGGTGTGGAATGCCAACAGCTTTCTTCTCCTCTATTACGGGCACAGTATGGGGGTATTTATAGGCACTCAAGTGGTCGCCTTTACATTGTCAAAGACGTTTATGCCCTCGAGTACCCGGTTTGTCCCCAGAATATTCCCACGAGGGGAGGTTATAGACAGTCATTATGGTAGAGGCTATTACAAACGCGGCCCGTAACACGCTTATCCCTGCAGGGCCCGTTACCATGGGCCGAATCCTACATTGGCCTCCCAGAGCGGTAACGACGCGGGAGACCCATAGACTTCGACGGGGCCTTCGTCTTGCAACAATCGAGGGCGAAGGGGACCACGCCAGTCTCCGTCTAGTCGATGCCTTCGGCTTGTTCGGATGCATTCTGTGGATGTAGCCTTCGTCGGAGTGAAGAGGAGTCGAAGGCATGGAGCGATGGGTAGTGTGTTCGCCTTCGCCCCAACAGTGTACCTTGTTTCAGCATCTACCAACCTTTGACTTAGATATGTTACGACATGCTCCTTTTCTTTAGTCTCCTATGTTAGAACAGCTCCAATAACTTTATCCTCTGCCACAATATATAACCTAAAAGGCAACCCACTCTTTAGTACTTTTAACACTGGAACCGAAGATAAATAATCTTTGATAAGATCAAATGCCTACTGTTGCTCTACCCCCAAGTGAAATCGACATTGTTTTTAAGCCGAAGAATAGAAGTAAAAAATCAATTTTCCCGGCCAAGTTAGAAATAAATCTCCGCAAATAATTTACCTTGCTGAGAAAACTTTGCATTTCAAGTTTACAAGTTGGAGTTCCCATATTCCGAATAGCACTAATTCGGTCGGGATCTACTTCTATGCCATGTTCGTGAATAATAAAGCCTAAGAACTTGCCAGCTGATACCCCAAAGGCACACTTATGTGGGTTCATTTTTATACCATATTGTCGCTTTTTATCAAAGCTCAGCTAGATGGGAATCAAACGCAACTGATTTGACCACTATATCATCAATATAGACCTCCACAATGTTGCCTAATAACTCATCAAATATTAAATTCATAGTCCTCTGATAAGTAGTGCTAGCATTCTTTAAACCAAATGTCATAACAACCCACTCAAATAAACCAATAAAGCCTAGACAAATAAATGTCGTTTTAGAAGCATCTTCTTTGGCAATAAAAATTTAATTATATCTGCCACTACCATCAAGAAAACTAATGAATATTACCTGATGCATTGTTAATTAAAATGTCGGCTACAAGCATAGGATACTCACATTTAGGAGTTGCTCTATTTAGATTACAAAAATCAATGCATACTCTGAGCTTACCAGAATCTTTTTCCTCCACCGTCACAATGTTAGAAACCCAATCTGCTACTAGACTGTCACACACGGTTTTAAGGAC
The DNA here is from genome assembly GCA_029449295.1 of Zea luxurians. Taxonomy (NCBI): domain Eukaryota; kingdom Viridiplantae; phylum Streptophyta; class Magnoliopsida; order Poales; family Poaceae; genus Zea; species Zea luxurians. The sequence continues at coordinate 88,899,637 of JAOPSE010000001.1, read as the reverse complement.
AAACCCGGGTGCATCTCATATGTGCACCAAACAAGATCAACACATAAAATGACTCAGTGTATAGAGACGAATGACACACCTTTATTATATAACGGAAATGTCTTACAAAATAGCTGATAATAAATCGAACTAGTATAACTATCTCCTTAGCGCCTATCGTTGATGGGAGACGACGCCTAGATCTCATCAAACTCATCATAGTAGTCCTCCTCCTGGGGTACCTACTCTTCACCTATGGGAGGGTGGTTATAGCAAGAGTGAGCTCACATATTTTCATCACTCAAAAGTGTGGGGAATAATGTGCATGACCTCACTTACGGTGGGGGCTCATGTGAATTTTAAGACTTATCAACAAATAAGGGTTAAAGTGTAAAGCCCAAAATTGTATAAGGGAAAAATAATAAAATAAATAAATAAATATATTTATAAGTGGATGTTTTGGGATTATGGAAACTTTGGGGATTATTTGGTTTTCCTTTCTTTGTGCATATTCAATTAATAGGATTATATTGGTCAAATAACAAACAAATAAATAAAGAAATGTGTATCTCATGCTGATGTTATTTTTGCGATGCATTTTATTTGTATAAAGGAATCATAACTTAAATTGACCTCAAATTATAAATGAAGAAAATAAAATAAAATAGCAAGTGAGAAAGGAAAGTGTGATAATCATCTATTATTGCTAGAATTAAATGAAATAAAGGAGAATGGAGGAAAAACAAAGGGAAATAACATACACTAACAATATATATATATATATATAAATAAATATATCACTTCATACTTACACTTTTATTTATGCACTTGATCTCTGTATAAAATCCACAAACAAATTTGAAATCAAATATTATATTTTGAAAACAAGGAAGAAATTCAAATATGGAATTCAACTAGGTAATAAAAAAGTGAAACTATGCGCTTGGGCTGACTCCAGTTCCCCTGGCCCAATTCACCACCATGTCGACCCAACTAAAATACACGTAGTGGCCCAATCCTCACCCCGCGCGTTCGGGCGCTGACTGGCAGGCCCTCACGTCAGCCCCTCTCCTTTCCTTCTCCATGCCCGCACCACTAACTCACGGGCCACATTTGTCAAGTCTGTCTCTCCGATGGTGTTGCAACAGAATGCCGACCACCTCGCCGGGGATCTCACTTCTCGTGCCCTTGCTTGAACTTCGCTACTGGGGTATAAATCGGGTGTCGCGGTCTCCTTGTCCTCCCCAACCCAATGTGTCGAGCCCTACCCCTGGAACCCAAGCTAGTCTGTCACCATTGTGAGCTTGCGCCAAGAATGCTCATCGCCATCGCTAGCCGAACCAAGCTTGACCGTAGCCTAAGCCTCGCTGTGGAATTGGGAGCGATCCTTGGTGCTCGCCGCTCAAGCTCTCCACCTTGGGGCGTGATTTAATGAGCGTGGGTCAATGAATTGCTTGTCGGAGTAATGGTATCACCGTGTGGCTGGTCGCGTGTGTGGGTAGGGAAACTTGTCGCTTCTTCTGCCGGTATGTTACCCTGCTTGGATTGGGTTTTCGATCACTGGCGCGAAATCGGGGCAACTCCGGCCATGGCGCCGTCGTGGCGGTCCATGCGCCGCCGTCCTAGGTTGGGCGGGGTGAGAGATGATAACAGGGGGAAATCCTGGTCGTTGATTCTAGTTTGGGCGACTACGATTAAAACACAGGTGTACCGGTTCAGTGAATCTAATTGCAGTCATTGGCTAGGAATCAGACGTGTAGAAAACCATCTCGAGCAATTTAAATCCGATCGTAGATCTTGGATGTGGCGATTGGGATCGTACCCTTGCGTATCTGATCACGGATCTGTTTTCGGCCGTTGGATTGGGATCCAAGGCTCTGTAATGCATACCGGTTCGGGGTCTATTTCTAGCCTTGGATATCAGATCCAACGGCCAGATCGAGCCCGTGTTTATGCCGCCGCAGAACTTTGTAGTTGGGTCCCTAGAATTTTTCTTTACTAACCCGCCGTCCATCGCCAGGGTGGACCTTTGCACATGAGTCCCTGTGACTTTGTTAATGCACCCCCAAGAATTAGTCCTTAATATAAAAATAATACTAAGTGATCTACAATCCCATTTTATCTATAACTTTCACATTTTAACTCCTATTTGGTCCGTTCAAGATGCGTTAGCTTCATAATAAAGTTGCATATGCTTTTGTAACACTATTTTATCAATAACATGTTTTCAGAAATAAACATTCATTCAACCTATGCTTAGTAGATTAATTATTATAATCAAAATTAATATATCTATAACTATAGTTAATTAAAGTATAACCTCTAGTGGAGTTATAACCTGAATTAAAGATAAATTAGTTATCTCTTCATAATATTTTTGGCATGATTAATATTAATTAATATAGAATGCGTTTTACTATTTAAATCACCTAAGACTTCAGAAAATCATAAATCTTCAACCGTAACTCCGATTTTAGCCATTCTCGAACCTACAATCTCGTAGCATCGCGTAGAACATCATTATGCAATTTGTGCTTATTTTGGTGTGATGTTAATTTTTGCCTATACTATGTCTATTTGTATTGCTACGATTAGCAGCGAGGTTGCAAATCACTTGAAGTACAAGTTGGTACCCAGGGATCTCAAGTCTAAGGCAAGTTGTGTCCTTGATCACTCCTTTTTACCTAATAATGTTCCTGTTAGTCACTGTGACTTGCTCAAGTTAATCTGATGGGACCTAATAGGTTTCCCTAGACTTGTTTATCCCACACCTTGTTTACCACTGAACTTTTTGGGTAGTTATGCTATTGCTCTATCTGGTTTTGGGATTGATATTACATTATGATCATGTTCCAATTATATTGTTGTTTTAATTATTATTCATGACAAGATCATTGTGTTAATTGGAACATGGAGCTTAACTTGAGAAACACATGCCACCACAAGGGTAGAATGTGACGCCCTTGGCTGACTAATTAGGAAATCTAGTGGAGGACTACCTTACCCAAAAAGGGCAAGGGCAGTTGGAGAGTTGCGTATAGGGAGGTTCTCGGGTCGATCATGCTGTGATGGATTTTCGGACGAGGGATTACTATATTGCCCTTCCTAGAAACTGTAGCGGGTTTTCTGAAGCTAGTGGAACTTTGTAAATGCCTCATAGTGGATCCCTAGCCATTCACCTCGGAAGTGTCTAAGGGTCTGGCTAACCCTGGCTAGACAGGATACACGACTCGTGGTCATGAGCAGCTTAGGACTCTCGCATGATTAATCTATGGAACTAAACTTAATTTGTCATATGCATTGCATCATGGGTGTTATTATCAATTGTGATCTCTTACTGTAACACCCTGATTTTGGGGTATAAAATTTCTTTCTAATTATCACCCAAAATCATGTGTTACTCTTCTTTTTGTCACTCTAGGATTCCTCTCTCTCTAGATTCATTCTCCCTTTCTCCTTTTTGATTAGAGATAGCCTAAACTAGTGGGGTTAATTATTTATTTTTGACAAAACATTTTGGGTCATGACATGTTGCATCATGCTGAGCTTAAAATATTCTTTCAGGTGTTGCACATGTTTGAATTTATTTGAACTTGAAACCTAGTTTAAATTTGGATTTGAAAACCCTATGGAAAAGAAATAGAAAATGAATTAGAAAATCCAGAGAAAAGAAAAAGAGAAAGTAGCCCAGTCGGCCCACTAAGCCAGCCAGGTCGCGCGCCCGCTAGGGCCGATCTGTCGGCGCCAGTTTTCCTTTGCTTGCGCGCTCTCTTTCTCTCTCTATCTCGCGGACCCAGATCGCCAGTCACTGAACCGTTGCACCGGGCACCCCTTTCTTGTCTGTCTGCGCCGTGGACTCTACCTGTCAGTTCTGCCTTCTCCGCGCTCACCGTGGACCGGCGCGTGCGCACTCGCGCACGTCAAAGGGTTTCTCGGCCACGACGTCCGCCCACGCGCCCAGCTCCCTTCATAAAGTCCCACCATTGCCCCGTGCACACCCCTCACCTCATTTTGCGCAGCTTCACCCTCTCTCGCGCTCTACCCTTGTTGCCAGCCGCTGTCGGAGACCCACACCCGCGTCCTCGACCATCTAGCTCGCCGGAGAACCGCTCCAAGCCTCCTCGAGCTTCGCCCTGAGGTGAGACACTCGTTCCCCGTGCTCAATTTCCCTTATTGTGCCCTGTGTTCGGCCAATTTCACCTTCGTCGGTGCTCGGTCGCGGTGGTCCGCCGTGCTCGCGCGGTGGCCGGCCGATTTAGCCTGGTCTAGTTCACGAAAGTAGGCCCCTGTGTCACCCCTGCCTCTCCTGAAGTTAGCCAAGGCCTTAGCGTGCCTTAAGTCCCCTCCCCGTGGTAGGAATGGCTCACCGGAGTTTCTCTGGCCCGCTCGAGACCTTCTCACAGCCGTTCTACCCTCTCTGCCCGTGGATTCATGGCCTCTTCCCCGCCACTGAGTTCGTCGTGGCGCCCTCTTCCACTCTGCCCAACTCCAGCGACCCTGGAGCCACCCTAGCTCTGGCGACCTCACAGCCGCGGAGAGGAGCGGCGCCACCCGCAACCGTCTGTTCCCCGGTCTGACTTTTCCCCGTTCGATCTTGATCGCATGGCCCGGATCGCGGGATACCGGTTCGCGCACGCGCGCTTGACACCCTGGCCCGCCTGTCAGCGCCACCTGCAGCCGCTCATCCTTCTCGGTCTGATTTCCCCGCCCGATCTTGATCGAACGGCTCGGACCTGCTCGGAACCCCTCGGACCCGCTCGGACCCGTTTGGACCCCTTCGGACCCCCTTAGACCCGCTCGGACCCCCTCGGACCCGCTCGGACCCGCTTGGACCCCCCCTCGGACCCGCTCGGACCACCTCAGATCCCTGTAGCCGTCTGTTTCCCTCTGGCGCTGGGCCCACTCGGTCAGCGCGCTCTCCCCCTCTGTCGCTGACACTCCGTGGCTCGCTTGTCATTGCTCGCCCGCCAGCGCGCGCGCCCTCGGTCGCAGATCTAATCTCAACTGTTGGTTTTAGATCTGACGGTTAGCTTCACTCGATACCCCTTCGCGCAGTAGTTTTATTAAAGAGACCCTCGGTTTATTGGAAATCAACCCACTGTCCCTGGTTTTCGCGCGCAGACCCCTGTATTCTTGCAGATTAAACTCTGGACTTTTAAATATTCACAGAATTAGCCCTAATTTCATATTTTGAATTCCCAAACTTGTTGATTTCATAACTTTTGCATATGAACTCCAAATTTAGTGATTCAAATTGCAAAATGTTCATAGAATTATTCTCTGTTTAAATAAAATGGTTTCATTCACTGTCTACACATTCTAATTTTTTATGATTAAGTATGAACTAATGTAGATGTAGTTCTATTCATTTAATAAAACAAATAAAAGGAGAACCTTAGAGATTTAATCATGTTTAATCTTGTAAGATTAATAATGTGTATTACATGAATTCATCCCTGTTCTAATTTTTAGGTCACAATAAAATGAATTGAACTATGATTATGTACTTGTAAGTAACACTTAGGGAAATAGTAATCTATGTCCATATGAAAGTAGTTTATGTTATAGTTCATGTTATACTTTGATCTCGGTAATTCCTAATTGTGTTTTATGATGCATCCCAATGTTTGTACATGTCTGGTGTGTTGTTCATTTGTATTTTCCAAATGTATTGAATGTATGCTCGCTTTATTTAGACCGCGAGCAGTTCGAGGTCATCGAGTGTGTTGTTGGAGACCTCCCTGAGCAGCAACCTGGTGAACGCAAGTGTCCTCTGACCTATTTTGTCCTACATACTTTATAATTCACTATCCTGCATTACTTTATGAAACCTAAGGATTGACTAGTCTGTATTCAATTATCCTAGTTTACCTTTTGGGTTACCATGGTTAGCATGTTGCTATTGCGTTAACTTAATCAATGAACATGATGTGAACATTCATGATACGATTACTGTTATCCTGATTATGTGAATGATCTTGTGATACCTTAGGGGACTCAGGCCTTTTTCCTGAGTACCTCTCCGTAAGGACCTATTCGTGGAGTGACCACCTGGGATAACAGTACAACCATGAGGGTGGAATGGGACGCCCTTAGCTGATTAATTAGATGAACCTGGGGGTGTAGTTGGCTTTGCTGGAGGGCCGTCAATGGGGGCCAGGGCGTAGTGCTCGCTCTGCCAAGGTTGGGGTGCAGAGGTTCATTCGATTTGGTTTTTGTTAGTCACCCACCTTGGGGAGGTGTACTGCGTTTGTACGACTAGCGAAACCTAACGAGCAGCTATGCACCAGGGGAGTCTTTGTAAAGGCTACGTAGTGAAACCTTGTCGACTCACCTTGGTAGTGTTTGAGGGTTTGATCGACCCGAGGCATAAAGGGATCACGACTTGTGGGTAAAGTGTAGAACCTCTGCAGAGTGTTAAAAACTGGTATATGAGCCGAGCTCACGGTTAAGAGCAGCCTTGGGATCCTCTTTGATTAGAAGAACTTTGGATACTTTCATGGTGATGATTAACAATGATGCTATAAAATCTGATCTTTGGTATTTCCTCGTTTGAGGAAGTACTTTTGGGTAATAACTGGGTTTATTACTAAAAGTTGGCTCTACTAATAATAATAAATACTTGACTATCTTAAAAGCAACTGCTTGACCTCAACCCCATATATAGCTAGTCCACTTTAGCCAAACGGGACATTTGCTGAGTACGTTGATGTGTACTCATCCTTGCTTTACACACCACCCCACCCCAGGTTGTCCCCACTGTACTCAGTACTCAGGAGGTGATGCTGGCATCATGGAAGATTTCGAGGAGTTTTAGGACTACGACGAGTTCTAGTTCTTTCTTAGTGGCAAACCCCTAGTCAGCTGCCTGTGTTGGCTTAGCATCTACGTTTCGCATTTTCCGCACTTTGATAATTATGTTGAACAATGATTATGTATTAGACTCTGTGGATGTCTTGGACATCTTGTTGTAATAAAGTACCTTTCCGCTATTATTTCGAGCATTGTGTGATGATGTCCAATTATGTAATCGCTGTGTACATGAGTTTCTGATCCTGGCACGTACATGGTTCGCATTCGGTTTGCCTTCCAAAACCGGGTGTGACATAAGTGGTATCAAAGCCCTTGCTGACTGTAGGACCGCTAACCTAGACTAGAATGGTCTCCCTATAGACCCTTACTCTTACCTTGACCTTGGAGTCTTTTCAAAAGTTGGTCATCTTGACCAAGTCTATGTTATCTACTTATCTCAAAAGTTGTCTCACTTTTCTTTCTGTTACTTTTTGGTCTCATAGTTCTACTCTTACTCTTGTGCTTACGATGTCTTTTGTAGATGGCTCGTCTTAGGTGCACTGCATGTAAGTCTGTGATCCCCTTTTTGCCTTCCCGCCTGGCGGAGCGTCCACTTCGTTGCACGGTGCTAGGTCAGTCCAGTCACCTGGAGAGACTGCATCGCCGCCTGCACAAGGAGCAGGAGCGCCGATGCCAGGAGAAGGAGCAGGAGCAGCAGGACTCTTCCCCCTCGCCTCAGCAGGAGGTGGAGTCTGAGAGGCCACCTTCCCCTGCACCTTAGCCAGAGATGCCCCCTGCACCACCATAGAGCATCCCAGCTGCTGGAGGAGACCCTGATGGAGACGGAGACGACAATGACGCCGGTGGCAGTTCGAGCCACGGTACGGAGCTCTCGGAGGAGCCAGAGACAGAGGGATGGATCGCTAGACCCATCACTCGTGACGCTGCTCGTGGGTGTCACTTCCATGACGCTCTCGATACCCTGTTGCGTCAGGCCTTTAACCGACACACATGGTCCATCGAGTACCGTTGTGTAGTCTACCAGCATTGTCGCGGGTTATACCCGGACCAGTGGGAGGCTACTTGCTTGGTGCACCGTTCGGACGATGATCTCCGGGGTGCAGAGGCCTTCTCAGAGCACTATTCTATTACTGAGAGGGATACTGCCGAGGCAGCCATGCAAGATGCAGCACGACGGGCACTTTCTCAGTATTGCTCGTTGTTCAGCGGGGTAGCTGATAGCCTTGACCTAAAGTACTATCCTCGCCGTTCGACCGGTAGTGCTGGAGGAGTGATTGTCTTGCCAGTGGGTGGGGGCAATCCCAAGCTGAACAGCATGGTCAATCTGGTCATCGTGCTCAACACAAAGTTAGACCACGCCCTTGACAAGTTGGGCAAGGTTTAGGTGGAGGTTGCGGAATTGCATGCTGAGTGAGCAGCATGCCACTATCTGGATGGTGGTTCTCCCACCCCAGTAGGGATTCAGCACCCTTATCGTTCACCACCCCGTGGTCGCTTCGACTATGGTACCCTAGACTGCAGGACCCGCATAGATTTGGATCCTTAGATCGACAGAGTCGAAGTCTGTAATAATGCTTAGTTTAGTGTCTTAGTCTAGTTAGTTTTAGTTAGAGTTAGCTTGCTTATCTTACATTGGATGCTTGTTATGATGAACATGTACTGAAGTTGGATCTTTGTAATGATTGTCATCAAGTTGTGGGTATTCCCTACAACTTGGTGTAGTTAATAATAAAGTCAGTTATTTAGTTGGGTAATCCCTTTATTTCCCCTTTCCTTTATTTCCCCTTTTCCTCTTTATCTAGGAAGCTGTCAGTGAAGATGGTCAATTGTTTAGTGCTGTGAAGATTTCCGTACATCTTTTCTTATGCTGAAAGACTGCAGAGTCAGATCTGATATGTGTGTGGTTCCTACAGATGTCTGAGAACAGGAGCAGAGGTGCGAGGCGTGCACAGCCAGAGTAGCAGGCACCCCAAGAGGAAGCAGCCCAGCAGCAACAGTTGCCACCACCACCCCCGATGACCATTGAGCAGATGTTCTTGATGCAGACCCAAGCAGTCCAGGCCATTGGTTAGACCTTAGCAGCGATGCAGCAGACATAGCAGCAGCCACCACCAGCTCAGCCTCCAGTGCAAGTCCAGATGCCTCAAGTGCCCAGAGACAAGCGGGCATAGATCATGAGGGGCCATCCCCCAGTTTTTGCCCACTCTGCTGATCCCATGGACACCGAAGATTGGCTGCGTACCATGGAGCGTGAGTTGCACACTGCCCAGTGCAACGATCGAGAGAAGGTGTTGTATGGTCCCTGACAGCTGAGGGGAGCAGCACAGTCTTGGTGGGAGTCTTACCTCGCCACCCATGCCAACCCAGAAGCCATCACTTGGGAGGAGTTCAGGGACAATTTCCATCGCTACCATGTGCCCGAGGGACTGATGATAGTGAGGAAGGAGGAGTTTCTCGCTCTGAAGCAAGGCCCCCTGTCCGTCAGTGAGTACAGAGATAAGTTTCTGTAGCTGTCGCGTTATGCCCCAGAAGATGTCAACACGGATGCTAAGAGGCAGTGTCGCTTCTTGAGAGGATTGGTTGATCCCCTCCACTACCAGCTGATGAACCACACCTTCCCTACCTTCCAGCATCTGATCGACAGAGCAATCATGACAGAAAGGAAGCGTCGGGAGATGGAGGATAAGAAACGCAAGATTGGTGGATCTCAGGTTGGGAGTAGTAGTCGTCCTCACTACTCAGGCAACCCACCTCAGCAATTCAAGCCAGGTCACCAGCACCAGCATCAGCGTCAGAACCAACAGCAGCAGCAGCAGTACCGTCAGAATAACCAGCAAGGAGGAAATCGATACCAGCGTCAGAGCACCAGGCAGCCTGTCTTCCTGCCCTAGCAACCAACCAGAACAATCAAGCAGCACCAGCGCATGGAGGAGGTCGTGCATGTTTCCACTGTGGGGAACAAGGCCATTGGGCGAATCATTGCCCAAAGAAAGCAGCTTAGCAGTAGCCAGCTCCCAATGCCCTAGTTAGACAGAATGCAATGCAGCAAGGAAGCAACAACCATGGGCAACCTTGTGCCTGGTATGGAAAGGTGAACCACTTGGAGGCCGACACAGTCCAGGAGACTCCAGGAGTGGCATTAGGTACGTTTTCAGTCGAGTACCATTCTGCAAATGTCTTATTTGATACTGGAGCAACGCATTCTTTTGTGACTGCATCATGGGTAGAATCACATAATATACCAGTAGCACCCATGTATCACCTACGAGAGTTAGTTCAATTGGTGGAAGGACCCAAACTGATAGATTTTTCCCTAGTGCAAGAGTCCAAATAAGGGGGATAGAGTTCCCCGTTGATTTAATAGTTATAGGTAACCAAGATACAACTATAGATGTCATCCTAGGGATGAATTGGCTAACCAAGTATTAGGCCAGTCTTAGTTGTGATAAGAGAACAGTGAAGTTAGTGTCCCCATCAGGAGAAGAAGTGTTAGTGCAGTTGATCTTGTCAGGACCCAGAAAAGAATGTTGTCACCAAGTCACCGCTCACATTGAGGAGATTAAACCATCAGAGGCTATCAGTGTAGTATCAGATTTCCCATATGTGTTTCCCGAAGAGTTACCAGGTATGCCACCTGAGAGGAAGGTTGAATTTGCCATAGAGCTTATTCCAGGCACCGCCCCTATTTCCAAGAGAGCCTATCGAGTGTCCGAACCAGAGTTGGTGGAACTTAAGAAGCAAATTGATGAGTTGTTAGAGAAAGGTTACATCAGACCGAGTACTTTGCCTTGGGCAGCCCCAGTTTTGTTTGTGGAGAAGAAGGATGGCACAAAGAGAATGTGCATCGATTACAGATCCTTGAATGAAGTTACTATCAAGAACAAGTACCGAAGAATTGAAGACTTATTTGATCAGTTGAGAGGAGCCAGTGTGTTCTCGAAGATAGATCTAAGGTCAGGCTACCATCAGCTCAGAATCCGACCCTTAGATATACTAAAGACAACATTCATCACTAAGTATGGGCAGTATGAGTTCACGGTCATGTCATTCGGTTTGACGAATCCGCCAGCTTACTTCATGTACTTGATGAACAGTGTGTTCATGGACTACCTCGACAAGTTCGTAGTAGTGTTCATTGATGACATTCTTATATACTCCTAGAATGAGCAAGAGCATGAGGAACATTTGAGGAAAGTACTTCAGAGGCTACGAGATTGCCAGTTGTATGCCAAGCTTAGCAAGTGCGAGTTCTAGATCAGCGAAGTTCTATTCTTGGGTCACATTATAAACCTAGAGGGATTGGCTGTAGATCCGAAGAAGGTAACAACTATCTTGGACTGGAAAGCACCAAAAGATGTCTAAGGAATCAAGAGTTTCATCGGAATGGTCGGTTATTATCGATGTTTCATTAAGGGTTTCTCCAAGATCGTCAGGCCAATGACAGCCTTGCTAGCAAAGAAGGTTGAGTTCAAGTGGACCCCAGCATGCCAGAAGTCCTTGGAGACATTGAAGGAGAAGTTGACAACAGCACCAATACTGATTCTGCCAGATATTCACAAGCCATTTTCAGTGTATTGCAATGCCTCATACACCAGACTGGGATGTGTGTTGATGCAGGAAGGGAGAGTAATGGCATACTTGTCTCGACAGTTGAAGATTCATGAGAGGAACTATCCTACTCATGATCTGGAGTTAGCAGCCGTGGTTCATGCATTGAAGACCTGGAGACATTATCTATATGGGCAGAAGTGTGATATCTACACGGACCACAAGAGTCTCAAATACATATTCACTCAGTCAGAGTTAAACATGAGGCAGCAAAGATGGCTAGAGTTGATCAAAGATTATGAGCTAGAGATTCATTATCACCCAGGCAAAGCAAATGTAGTTGCAGATGCTCTTAGCAGGAAGAGTCAAGTCAATATGTTGGTCGCTTACCAGATGTTGTTGAGCTAGCAAAGGAATTCGACAGATTAAGTCTCGGATTTCTGAACAACACCCAAGGAGTGACAATTGAGTTGGAACCCACTCTAGAGCAAGACATCAGGAAAGGTCAAAAGGATGATGAGAAAATCAACAAGATCCGGCAGCTGATCATAGATGGAAAAGGCAAGGATTTCCATGAAGATGCAGAAGGAGTGGTATGGTTCAAGGACAGACTGTGTGTTCCCGACATCAAATCGGTCCGGGAACTGATTCTCAAAGAAGCCCATGAGACAGCATACTCTATACACCCTGGTAGTGAGAAGATGTACCAAGACCTGAAGAAAAGATTCTAGTGGTACGGTATGAAAAGGGAGATAGCAGAGTATGTGGTAGTGTGTGACAGTTGTCAGAGGATTAAAGCAGAACATCAGAGACCTACAGGTTTGTTGCAACCGTTGCAGATTCCTCAGTGGAAACGGGATGAGATCGGAATGGACTTTATAGTTGGTTTGCCCCGCACTCGTACCGGTTATGACTCCATCTGGGTAGTAGTGGACCGTTTGACCAAGGTGGCCCATTTCATACCAGTCAAGACCACGTACAACAGTGCGGTGTTGGTTGAACTATACATGTCTTGGATTATGTGCTTGCATGGTATTCCAAAGAAGATAGTGTCAGATAGAGGTACCTAGTTCACCTCTCATTTTTGGTAGTAGTTACATGAAGCCTTGGGCACACATTTAAAGTTTAGCTCAGCTTACCACCCGCAGACAGATGGTCAAACAGAGAGAACAAATCAGATTCTTGAGGACATGTTGAGGGCTGGTGCTTTGCAAGACAAAGTAGGTTGGGACAAGAGATTACCATATGCAGAATTCTCTTACAACAACATCTACCAAGCCAGCCTGAAGATGTCATCGTTTGAAGTGCTCTATGGGAGGAATTGTAGAACTCCATTGCATTGGGACCAACCTAGTGAAAGACAGGTGTTCGGTCCAGATATTTTGCTTGAAGCCGAAGAGAACATCAGAATGGTCCAAGAGAATTTAAAGGTAGCACAGTCCAGACAGCGAAGCTATGCTGACACCAGAAGAAGAGAACTCAGTTTTGAAGTGGGAGATTATGTCTATTTGAAGGTGTCACCCATCAGAGGAACCAAAAGGTTTGGAGTCAAAGGCAAGTTAGCACCTCGTTATATTGGACCGTATCAGATTCAAGCAAGACATGGAGAAGTGGCTTATCAACTCAGCTTACCAGAAAATCTGTCCGCTGTTCACGATGTGTTCCATGTGTCTCAGTTGAAGAAATGCTTGAGAGTGCCAGAAGAGCAGTTGCCAGTAGAGGATCTTGAAGTTCAAGAAGATCTAACTTATGTTGAGAAGCCAACTCAAATTCTGGAGACAGCAGATTGGGTCACCCGGACAAGTACCATCAGGATGTTCAAAGTCAAATAGGGCCATCACTCAGAAGAAGAAGCAACCTGGGAAAGAGAGGATGAATTGAAAGCCAAGTACCCTGAGCTCTTTTCTAGCCAGCCCTGAATCTCGAGGGTGAGATTCTTTTAAGGGGGATAGGTCTGTAACACCCTGATTTTGGGTGTATAAAATTTCTTTCTAATTATCACCCAAAATCATGTGTTACTCTTCTTTTTCCCACTCTAGGTTTCCTCTCTCTGTAGATTCATTCTCCCTTTCTCCTTTTTGATTAGAGATAGCCTAAACTAGTGGGGTTAAATATTTATTTTTCACAAAACATTTTGGGTCATGACATGTTGCATCATGCTGAGCTTAAAATATTCTTTGAGGTGTTGCACATGTTTGAATTTATTTGAACTTGAAACCTAGTTTGAATTTAGATTTGAAAACCCTGTGGAAAAAGAAATAGAAAAGAAATTAGAAAATCCAGAGAAAAGAAAAAGAGAAAGCAGCCAGTCGGCCCACTAAGCCTAGCCAGGCCACGCGCCCGCGTCGCCTGACAGGCGGACCCCGCCTGTCAGCGGCAGTTCCCCTCTCCAGCGCGCGCTCTCTGCCCGCTGGGGCCGATCTATCGGCGCCAGTTTTCCTTCGCCCGCGCGCTCTCTTTCTCTCTCTGTCTCGCGGGCCCGGATCGCCAGTCGCCGAACCGTTGCCCCGCGCACCCCTTTCTTCTCTCTTTGCGCCGTGGACTCTAACTGTCAGTTCCGCCTTCTCCGTGCTCGCCGTGGACCGGCGTGTGCGCACTCGCGCATGTCGCCAGGTTTCTCGGCCACGACGCCCGCCCACGTGCCCAGCTCCCTTCATAAAGCCCCACCAGTGCCCCGTGCACACCCCTCACCTCATTTCGTGCAACTTCACCCTCTCTCGCGCTTTGCCCTCGCTGCCAGCCACCGCCGGATACCCGCGCCCGCATCCCCGAGCATCCAGCTCGCCGGAGAACCGCTCCAAGCCTCCCCGAGCTCCGCCCCAAGGTGAGACACCCGTTCCCCGTGCCCAATTTCCCTTATTGTGCCCTGTGTTCGGCCAATTTCACTTTCGTCGGTGTCGGCTGCGGCGGTCCGCCGTGCTCCCGCGGTGGCCAGCCGATTTAGCCTGGTCTAGTTCACCGGAGTAGGCCCATGTGTCACCCCTGCCTCTGCTGAAGTTAGCCAAGGCCTTAGCGCGCCTTAAGTCCCCTCACCGTGGTCGGAATGGCTCACCGGAGTTTCTCCGGCCCGCCCGAGACCTTCTCACATCCATTCTACCCTCTCTGCCCGTGGATTCATGGTCTCTTCCCCGCCACTGAGTTCGCCGTGGCGCCCTCTTCCCCTCTGCCCAACTCTGGCGACCTCAGAGCCACCCTAGCTCGCGCCTGCCTCAGCTCCGACGACCTCACCGCCGCGGAGAGTAGTGGCGCCACCCGCAGCCGTCTGTTCCCCGGTCTGATTTTTCCTCGTCCGATCTTGATCGCACGGCCCAGACCGTGGGATACCGCTTCGCGCACGCGTGCCTGACGCCCTGGCCCGCCTGTCAGCGCCACCTGCAGCCGCACATCCTTCCTGGTCTGATTTCCCCGTCCGATCTTGATCGAACGGCTCGGACCCGCTCGGACCCCCTCGGACCCGCTCGGACCCGTTTGGACCCCTTTGGACCCCCTCGGACCCGCTCGGACCCCCCTCGGACCCCCTCGGACCCCTGTAGCCATCCGTTTCCCTCTGGCGCTGGGCCCACTCGGTCAGCGCGCTCTCCCCCTCTGTCGCTGACACTCTCTGGCCCGCTTGTCAGTGCTCGCCCGCAGATCTAATCTCAGCTGTTGGTTTTAGATCTGACGGTTAGCTTCACTCGATACCCCTTGAGGCAGTAGTTTTATTTAAGAGACCCTCGGTTTATTGGAAATCAACCCGTCGTCCCTGGTTTTCACGCGCAGACCCCTGTATTCTTGTAGATTGAACTCTAGACTTTTAAATATTCACAGAATTAGCCCTAATTTCATATTTTGAATTCCCAAACTTGTTGATTTCATAACTTTTGCATATGAACTCCAAATTTAGTGATTCAAATTGCAAAATGTTCATAGAATTATTCTCTGTTTAAATAAAATGGTTTCATTCACTGTCTGCACATTCTAATTTTATATGGTTAAGTATGAACTAATGTAGATGTAGTTCTATTCATTTAATAAAACAAATAAAAGGAGAACCTTAGAGATTTAATCTTGTTTAATCTTGTAAGATTAATAATGTGTATTACATGAATTCATCCCTGTTCTAATTTTTAGGTCACAATAAAATGAATTGAACTATGATTATGTACTTGTAAGTAACACTTAGGGAAATAGTAATCTATGTCCAAATGAAAGTAGTTTATGTTATAGTTCATGTTATACTTTGATCTCAATAATTCCTAATTGTGTTTTATGATGCATCCCTATGTTTGTACATGTTTGGTGTGTTGTTCATTTGTATTTTCCAAATTTATTGAATGCATGCTCGCTTTATTTAGACCGCGAGCAGTCCGAGGTCCCCGAGTGTGTTGTTGGAGACCTCCCTGAGCAAGAACCTGGTGAAGGCAAGTGTCCTCTGACCTATTTTGTCCTACATACTCTATAATTCACTGTCCCACATTACTTTATGAAACCTAAGGATTGACTAGTCTGTATTCACTTATCATTGTTTACCTTTTGGGTTACCATGGTTAGCATGTTGCTATTGCCTTAACTTAATCAATAGACATGATGTGAACATTCATGATATGATACTATTATGCTGATTATGTGAATGATCTTGTGATACCTTAGGGGACTCAGGCCTTTTTCCTGAGTACCTCTCCGTAAGGACCTGTTCGTGGAGTGACCACTCAGGATAACAGAACAACCATGAGGGTGGAATGGGACGCCCTTAGCTGATTAATTAGATGAACCTGGGTGTGTAGTTGGCTTTGCCGGAGGGCCGTCAATGGGGGCCGGGGCGTAGTGCTCGCTCTGCCAAGGTTGGGGTGCAGAGGTTCATTCGATTTGGTTTTTGTTAGTCACCCACCTTGGGGAGGTGTACTGCGTTTGTACGATTGGCGAAACCTAACGAGCAGCTATGCACCAGGGGAGTCTTTGTAAAGGCTACGTAGTGAAACCTTACCGACTCACCTTGGTAGTGTTTGAGGGTTTGATCGACCCGAGGCATAAAGGGATCACGACTTGTGGGTAAAGTGTAGAACCTCTGCAAAGTGTTAAAAACTGGTATATCAGCCGAGCTCACGGTTAAGAGCAGCCTTGGGATACTCTTTGATTAGAAGAACTTTGGATACTCTCATGATGATGATTAACAATGATGCTATAAAATCTGATCTTTGGTATTTCCTCGTTTGAGGAAGTACTTTTGGGTAATAACTGGGTTTATTACTAAAAGTTGGCTCTACTAATAATAATATATACTTGACTTACTTAAAAGCAACTCCATGACCTCAACCCCATATATAGCTAGTCCACTTTAGCCAAACAGGACATTTGCTGAGTACGTTGATGTGTACTCATCCTTGCTTTACACACCACCCCACCCCAGGTTGTCCCCACTGTACTCAGTACTCAGGAGGTGATGCTGGCATCATGGAAGATTTCGAGGAGTTTCAGGACTACGACAAGTTCTAGTTCTTTCTTAGTGGCAAACCCCTAGTCAGCTACCTGTGTTGGCTTAGCATCTACGTTTTGCATTTTCCGCACTTTGATAATTATGTTGAACAATGATTATGTATTAGACTCTATGGATATCTTGGACATCTTGATGTAATAAAGTACCTTTCCGCTATTATTTCGAGCATTGTGTGATGATGTCCAATTATGTAATCGCTGTGTACGTGAGTTTCTGATCCTGGCACGTACATGGTTCGCATTTGGTTTGCCTTCCAAAGCTGGGTCGGGTGTGACACTTACTTAGTTGGGTTGGTACCTACTTATACTTAGTAACTGCTAATAAAATTTTGACCAACTCTAAAAGCAATACTCAGCTTTAACCATCTCATTTGGTAAGCCTTACACTTCACATGAGCTCTCACCTTTGGTGAGTTCATGCACATTATTCCCCACAACTTGTTGAGCGATGAACGTATGTGAGCTCACCCTTCTGTACTCACACCCCCAGGTCAAGAACAGGTACCACTAGATGAGGCACATGAAGGATGTTGTGACAAGTTCAAATTTGTGTTGCTGGATCGTTATCTTCATCTGATGTAATTATTTATCTATTTTGTACAGAACTCCTATTATATAGTAAAGATGTGACATTCGTTTCTGTACCATGAGTCATCATATGTGTGAGACTTGATCCTCGCAAACTTGGTGATTATCTCACGCCCGGGTTTTGGTGACCCCTAGAACCCGGGTATGACATAAGTGGTATCAGAGGAATGTTGACTGTAGGACAAAACCTAGATAGAACTGGATGACCCTTATCTACTTACCTTTGCTACTCTGATTCTTTTAAACTTTTCTTAATCTTTTCTCATCTATTGCTACTTTACTTTGATTATTCTTACCTTTTCACCTCTAAAGAAAAAAGTGGATTTCACACTTTGAAATCTTGTACCTAAAGTGACTTTTAGGAATAGGAAACCTAATCTTAGGAACCGAATCAAAACTATTTTTGTAAATATTTGTATGCTTGAGTGTTTGTCCTTATGATAACTGCTTGATTCCATTCTTTGATTGAGTGTGATGAGTTGTGGAGTAATGTCCACAATTGCATCTGCATATACAACTAGGCATAAAAATATGTTTATAAGAGAACTAGACAACCTAGAATATCCCTCATTAAAGTATCTAGCCTAACAATATCCATCTCATCTTAAAAGATTCTATCCTACACTCGTAGATCCATCTAATCTCAAAAGATCCTAACTTATCCTAATAAAGGTTCATATTACCCTAATAAACCTATCTAACCTAAACTAGACTAATCTAGTCATATCCAATCTAATCTAGATCCTATCTAAGCTAATATGATCTAATCTAGAGTGAGTTACTTAATGCTGGTACAAATGATAAGGTCATACTCCGAGTTCACTTAAGCCTAAATTGGTGACCTAGATCAACTCGGCCATACACAACAACTTGACCTACATTACAGGTTACATAACCTATCCAACCAATCTAGAAGTAAACAACCAAACCAGAATCTCACTAATCGCATTTAAATCACAGCCACCTACTAAACTAGCTGCTCTACCTACTTAAGTATTACTTACAAATCTACGTTAACCTCTTGTCCTTAACCCGGATGAAGACACCAAAGATCGAGAAGGAAAAGATCAACCTCGTTAAGGAAGAATAGGAGTCGAGCTAGACCCCCCCCCCCAAAGGGAGCTAGATCCACAATCTTGGATGGAGTCATTCCTTACCCTACTCTTTCTTACCCAAACCTATCTATGCTTTAAAGACATCTTTTATCCTACACAATAAGGTGACTATACATATATATACCCGTGCCCTCCTAATCACTCACTCATGAATAAAAAATAGACTCTTGATTTTGAACTAATTAGAAACTAAAAGCTAAATTACAAACCATCCTTCCTATATCCCCTTTCTTACTTATCTCGAGGACAAGATTTCTTTTAAGGGGGGTAGGATTTGTAAAGCCCAAAATTTGTATAAGGGAAAAATAATAAAATAAATAAATAAATATATTTATAAGTGGATGTTTTGGGATTATGGAACCTTTGGAGATTATTTGGTTTTCCTTTCTTTGTGCATATTCAATTAATAGGATTATATTGGTCAAATAACAAATAAATAAATAAATGTGCATCTCATACTGATGTTATTTTTGTGATGCATTCTATTTGAATAAAGGAATCATAACATAAATTGACCTCAAATTATAAATGAAGAAAATAAAATAGCAAGTGAGAAAGGAAAGTGTGAAAAATCATCTATTATTGCTAGAATTAAATGAAATAAAGGAGAATGGAGGAAAAACAAAGGGAAATAACATACAATAACGAAAAAATTATATATATAAATAAATATATCACTTCATACTTACACTTTTATTTGTGCACTTGATCTCTGTATGAAATCCACAGACAAATTTGAAATCAAATATTAGATTTTGAAAACAGGGAAGAAATTCAAATCTGGAATTCAAATAGGAAATAAAAAAAGTGAAACTATGCGCTTGGGCTGACTCCAGTTCCCCTGTCCCAATTCACCACCATGCCGGCCCAACCCACATACGCTCAGTGGCCCAATCCTCACCACGTGCGTCCGAGCGCTGACTGGATGGGCCCTCGCGTCAGCCCCTCTCCTTTCCTTCTTGTAATACCCAAAATTGTAAAACATAAGATAAGAGTGGATCTTCTTGATTGTTTTTGCCATCCAATCCTCATTTCATGGGGATAATAATATTTAAAGAAATTAAATAAGGCACCTCCATAAATATGCATCATATTGGAGTTTTGATTGGTTGTGCATTTGATAATAAAATAATAAAAATAAAAATATAATAATTGAGATTAGAATTTGAAGTTAACCCAAAAGTACAATTTTGGAAATTGGGATTTAGCCCTACATTTAAATTTGGAATTGAAAGAGAGAAATATTCTGAAATACAAAACAAAGATTTATAAAATTCAAACTATGTTCAAACTGAACATTTAAGGTGAAGATAAATGTGCCATAAAGACTTGAATTGGAATTAAATTCTTGGATTTGGAATTTAAAACTGAAAAGAAAAAAATAGAGAAAAAGAAAAAATAAACACAAAACTGCGCCTGGGTCATTTCTTCCCTCGCTGTCGGCCCAGTTCTGCTCTCAGCCCACTCCGCCCCCTTCTACCGCGCGCGCCCTGTGTCGCTTCCTGGTGGGTCCCCTTCGTTAGATGCAGCCTCGCGCTAATCATTCTCTTCTCTCTCTGACATGCGGGACCTAGCTGTGGTCACTGTTCCTCTTCCTTCCGTGAAGCTCGATAGGAATAGGTCTCCACCAGCGCAATTTCGGGGATTCCCTCGCCAATTGAACGCGACCCAACCGGGCCTCATGCTGTGCATATAGCCACGCCCTGCATTCCCTTCTCAGCCACCCCAGATACTGTGAGTACGTGGGCCGAGGGCACTGGGGAGATCGCGACGCACCGTGAAGAAAGCGTCGTCGTAGCCACTATGCGTGTGCATCTACGATCGACGGTGACGG
The DNA here is from genome assembly GCA_029449295.1 of Zea luxurians. Lineage (NCBI taxonomy): Eukaryota > Viridiplantae > Streptophyta > Magnoliopsida > Poales > Poaceae > Zea > Zea luxurians. Next base: position 88,879,288 of record JAOPSE010000001.1, on the reverse strand, counting down.
AGAGATCTGCGGGGATCGCCGGTGCACATCGATTCGGGATTGGAACCTGTCGTGATGGATCGTGGGCAGGCCGTCATCCAATTTCTCACTTGTGCTCCTTTTTTCGCTGTGGAACCCTGCATCACCGTGGTCGGATGCTCCCTGCGCCGAGACAACCGGTAAGACCTCCTCCAGCGTACTCGCCATCAATTCCGCATCGCGTAGGAGCTTTCGGATTTAGAAGTAGTGACCTAGGGCGCCGGATTGTTGAACACCAACCAACTTGCCACCGTATGTCTGGTTGCCCCGCCGCGGTTCCGCGTGGCCGTGGTTGGGAGAAGATGACAACGCGCGCGCCGTAGGATTGGGAATGGGTGGTCGGATTAGAAACACAGCATCCTCTCTCGACGATTTGATCCGAGCCATTGGGTGTTGATCGGGCAGTTCAGGGTGAATCACGTCTCATAAAATTGAGACCGTTGATTTCGGAACCAACAAGCGTGACTGCATACCGGTTCGTTTTAGTGCAGATCTGATCTGGGTGCTCGGGTTATAATCGGACGAAATGATCTTAACCCGTACCCCTTCGCTGGGACATTTTGCTTAAGAGACCTCAGACTTTCTAGAAAATAACCCGTCGTCCATATGTGGGGTGCCCTGTGTCTTAAGAATTTTTACCTCGAGACCCCTGCGCTTCACAGTATTTGACGCCCAGTCCAGAGAACAGAAAACTAGAGAAAATAAATTAGAAATAGATTTTTAGTGCAAAAATAATTGCTAGAACTTGTATAAATCATAGAAAATTCATGTGAACTCCAAATTGATCCATTCCAATTTCTAAAATTTTGTAATATTATTGTTATCACCTAGAATCTCTGTTTTGACATGAAAACAGTAGTAAAATTTATTTCTCACTTAATCATATATCAAGCACATAAAACCTTTGGAAATTCATAATTTAAAATCCATGACTCCAAAATTAATGATTCATGTTCCTAGGATCTTATTTTAATGTGTAGATTATTATTATCTATTTTGTTTATATGTTTGGTGTGATGTTGATTTCTCCTTTATATTGTGCTTGTTTGTATTGTGGCGAGTAGAAGAGCCTGTGACTGAGGATCCTGCTGCCCAGCAGATAGAAGTTGCTGAGCAGGAGCTCATTGAAGGCAAGTTGTGCCCTTGTACACTTTTTACCCAATAATGTTCTTTAATATCAACTACTCATGCATAGGTTTAATTTTGATGGGACCCAATAGGTCACCCTAGTCTGTTTATACTTTTTACCTTGTTTACCCCTGAATCATTTAGGTAGTTATGCTATTGCTTTACATAGTTTTGGGTTAATATTTCGTTATATCTATATTCTAATTATTATGTTATTTTATTTATGTTCATATCAAGATCATCATTATCTTTAATTGGAACATGGAGCTTAACATGAGAAACATGTGCCACCATAAGGGTTTAATGGGATGCCCTTGGCTAACTAACTAGGAAAGCTAGTGGATGACTACCTTACCCGAAAAGGGGCAAGGGCAGTAGGGGAGTTGCATGCAGGGAGATTCTCGGGTTGATTTTGCTACGATGCCGGTCAGACGAGGGATTCTTGCAAGTGCTCTTCCCATAAACTGTAGCGGGTTTTCGAAAGCTAGTGGAACTTTGTAAAGGCCTCATAGTAGATCCCTAGCCCTTCACCTAAGTAGTGTCTAAGGGCCTTGCAAACCCTGGCGACATGGGATACACGACTTGTGGGTACAGGGTACAACCACTGCAGAGTGTAAAACTGGTACACTAGCCGAGCTCACTGTCAAGAGCAGCTTAGGACTCTCGCATGATTAAACTATGAAACTAAATTCAGTTTGTCATTTGCATTGCATGGGAATATTTATTAGTTTTGTTCTATTATTTTTATTCTGGTTTGGTATTCACTTACATTTAGTAACTGCTAATGAAGTTTGACCAACTTATTAAAAGCAATGCTCAGCTTTAACCTCTACTGTTGATCAACCTTACACATCACATGAACTCCCAACTTTGGTGAGTTGATGCACATTATTCCCCACAACTTGTTGAGCTATGATCATATGTGAGCTCACCCTTGCTGTCACACACCCCCCACAGGAGAAGAACAGGTGGTTCAAGAGGAGCCACATAGCGAGGAGTTTGATCTGATGTAGGTGGCATCTCCCAGTTGACTTTATGGCACCAAGAATGGACCTTAGTTTGTTTTATATTTATCTTTTATTTTATAAGACTTCTGCAATATAATAAGTACTCTAATGTTATTGTGACATTTATCTCTATACACTCTGTTATTATATGTGGTCTTCTTTGGCGCATATATGAGATGCACCCGGCTTTGTCCCTTAAATTCTGGTGTGATAGAAATGGTATCAGAGGAAATGTTGACTGTAGGACGAAACCTAAATAGAAATGGACAAAATCCTTACCTACTTACCTTACTCTGATTCATTCTATACTTATCTTATCTTGATCCTGTCTCACCTTTTGCTGTTCTACTCTGATTACTCTTATCTTTTCTACTCCAAGACATGATGGATTTCACACCTTGGAATCCTACATTTATGACCTTTCTAGGAGATAGGAGACCTAAGACAAAATTAAAACTATTTTCTCTATTAAAAATGTTGGTTGATTGTTCTGATGATAAATGCCCGATTCGCTTCTTTGATTGATTGAGATATTATAAATGGACATCTTATCATATACCACCATAAGGTAATGAATTAGCTTTGTTAGGTAAAATATTAATCTACATAGCTAATAAATCCCCCCAAAGTAACATGCCTCGTAATTACCTGCCTTGTCTACAATCCTTTCTTTCTTACCATATGTTTCTAACTCAGATGGTCAATACCAGGAAGGGTGGTGGAATTGATCTACCTCCCAATCAACACACTTAGAGGATATTTAGACAACCACAGCCACAACAAGCTGAGATGAATCCTCAGAATCCTCCAAATCCTCCACCAGCCGGCGCTGGTCCCGTAGTTGCAGCCCAGATGCGGATAATGCAACAGATGGCTGATATGATGGCAGATATGCATGCGTAGACGCGGCAGGAATGCTAGGAGATGTGTCAAGAGCGAGAGGAGATGCGTTAGGAGCGAAGGGTGAAACAGCAACAGCAACAAGCACCACTGCCACCACCACCACCACCAGTTCCACCCCGGGACAAGCACCGGGAGTTCATGAGCCATAAGCCACCAACGTTCGCCAGTTCCCCTGATCCACTGGACGCCGATGATTGGCTAAAGTCTATGGAGAAGATGTTGATTATTTCCCAATGCTCTGACCGGGAGAAGGTTCTATATGCTTCTGGTCGTCTGACAGGTCCTGCTGCTGATTGGTGGGATTCATACACTGCTGCCCATGATGCTGCTGATACTATCACATGGGTGGAGTTTGCTACTCAGTTCAGAAACTACCATATTCCTGCTGGACTGATGAAAATTAAGAAGAAGGAATTTCTGTCGCTGAAGCAGGGAGGCATGTCAGTCAGCGAGTACCGCGACAAATTCAACTAGCTATCCAGATATGCACCTGATGAAGTTGCTGAAGATGAGAGAAAGCAGGAGCATTTCATTGAAGGACTCAATGGACCTCTGCAGTATGCTCTAGTGGCTCATACATTTCCATCATTTCAGAGGCTGCTTGACAAGGCCCTATCTATTGAACACAAGTGTGTTCAGCTAGGAGATCTGAAGAGGAAGGCTATATCCCAGGGTCAGGGAAGCAGCAGTGTTCATCCTCATTATATTCCACTATAGGGTACACCAGTTCGCACTGGAGGAGGCCAGCGCCCAGCTCAGCACTCACCTCAGGAGACTCCACCGACTCGTCAGGCTACCCCCACTGGCACCCCGACGAAATTTTTAGGATAGAGTGCAGGCACTACTTGCTATAAGTGTGGGAAGACTGGACATTATGCAAATGTTTGTGCACAGAGGATTGCTACTGCCCTAGTTCAGAACAAACAGCAGACTCCAGGATCTGGCAAGAGATTCTCTATTGCAAGGGTTAATCAGGTCAGCGTAGATGCTACTGCTGAAGGAGCTGACATCGCACTTGGTATGTTTTATATTAATGCAATTCATGCAACAATATTATTTGATTCTGGTGCTACACATTCCTTTATGTCTGCTCGATATGCCAACACCAATGAGTTACCACTGAAAAATATGAAAACACCACTGATAGTAATTACACCTAAAGGGCCTGTTGAGGCCAATCATATGACACATAAGTTGACATTGATAATTATGGGAAGAGAATTCTGGGCTACTGCTATAATATTAGAGGCAATCAGTATAGATTTGATCCTTGGTATGTCATGGCTAAGAAAGGCAAAGGCCATTATACAATGTGGTAGGGGTACTGTAGAACTCACCAGCCCTAAAGGAGAAAGGTTTCAAGTTAAAATTGCAGTAACTACTTCTACCCAACGTGCGGCATTCTTTATAGATGAGGAGTTTGTTGGTGACAACATCCGTGTGGTTACGGATTTTCTAGATGTCTTTCTAGAGGAGTTACCAGGGATGCCACCAGATGGGAAGTTGAGTTTGTCATTGATCTCTTACCTGGGACTGCTCCTATTTCTAAACGGCCATACAAGATGTCTATAAAAGAGTTAAAAGAACTTAGGAAGCAGTTAATGGAGTTACAAGAGGTTGGGTACATTCGTTCGAGTTCCTTAGCTTGGGGAGCATCGGTTCTGTTTGTCCAGAAGAAGGATGGATCACAGAGGATGTGTGTGGATTATAGATCTCTTAATGATGTTACTGTGAAGAACAAGTATCCATTACCCCGCATTGAGGATTTATTTAATCAAATGAGAGGTGCAAGGGTATTCTCGAAGATTGATCTCCGATCGGGTTACCATCAAATGAAGATTAGGCCTTCTGATATTCTCAAGACGGCATTCTCAACCCGATATGGTTTATATGAGTTCACAGTTATGTCATTTGGACTAACCAATGCACCGGACTACTTTATGAATCTGATGAATAAGGTGTTCATGGAGTATCTAGATAGATTCGTCGTGGTATTCATTGATGATATTCTTATTTATTCCAAGAGTGATAGTGATCATGAGGAACATCTGAGATTGGTGCTACAAAAACTACGGGATAATCAACTCTACGCCAAGTATAGCAAATGCGAGTTTTGGATTGATGAAGTACCATTCCTTGGACATATCATTTCTAATAGTGGGATATCAGTGGATCTTGCTAAAGTCAAGGAGATAATGGTGTGGAGAGTACCCAGTATAGTTACTGAAGTCCAGAGTTTCTTAAGACTTGCAGGCTATTATCAGAGATTTATTGAAGGATTTTCTAAGATTGCTAAGCCTATGACCTCACTTCTGGAGAAGGGAAGAGAGTTCAAGTGGGATGAGAAGTGCTAAGATAGCTTTGATCAATTAAAGATGAGATTGATGTCACCCCCAGTGTTGGTTATGCTAGATCTACAGAAGGGATTTGACATTTATTGTGATGCATGCGGCCAAGGCTTGGGATGTGTGCTTATGCAAGAAGGACACGTGATTGCCTACGTGTCTCGTCAGTTGCGGAAACATGAATTGAACTATCCCACTCATGACTTAGAACTGGCAGCCATAGTGCATCCACTTAAGATATGGAGACATTATATTATGGGAACCAAGTGTCAAGTGTACACCGATCACAAGTGTTTGAAGTACATATTCACTCAGAAGGATCTCAACCTTAGGCAACGCTGTTGGTTGGAGCTCATTAAGGATTATGATTTGGAAATTCACTATCACCCGGGCAAGGCGAATCTAGTTGCAGATGCCTTGAGTCGAAAGGAGCACATTCATTCAGCTATTGTTGCCCAGCTACTGTAAAGCCCAAAATTTGTATAAGGGAAAACTAATATAAATAAATAAAGAAATAAATAAAATAGTAAATTCAGATACCTCAAATTATACTTGAGCCTTGAATTTTGAGGGCTGAATTTTGAAACCAAGAATTAATTCAGAAAAGAAATAATAGAAAGATTTTCTATTCAACTAAATGATTATTCATTTCATTAAATGATACTCTGTAAACATTTATTTAAATGAGTATTTGTAAACCCTAAAAAAAGGGAGTTTGGGGTTCATGTATCCCTTCTATGTTTTTTATAAGAAATAATACTAAGAAATTGATTAAACATAAGATAAAATAGAAATACCTTCAATTTAGTAGGATAAGTTATTCTTCTCATGAAATTTAAGGAATGCTCTTAAATAAAAATATATTCAGGATTAAGTGACTCTCGGTAAAAGAGAATACATTATTTTTCCTAAATAAGTAAGGTAATGGATATTAATTTTAGTTAACTTGAAATTTGATCACATACTCAAAAGTAATATTAATTCTAAAAGGAAATAAGTGTGTGCATGCCATATTTTGAGCTTTTGCCTAAATAAAGGAATAAAATAATCAAAGTAAATATATAAGGATATATATACACTTAGCATTCATACTGATATTTTGGATTGTTGCATTTGAACATAAATTTGGAGTTTATATTTTGAGTATGTTTTCTGATTAACTTGAAGTTTAAATTTGAACCCAAAATAAAAATTTGAATTTGGAAAGGTTCAAATTGAATAGAAATGGAATAAAACAGAAAATATATAAAAAAGGATAAGATTAACCTGCTCTTGGGCCGGCTTTCCCACCTCCTGGCCCAAACCACACTACTGCTCGGCCCGCGCTAATTTTTTTCCTTTTACCAGTGCCGCTTACGCATGGGTCCCCCCTGGGTGGGCCTCCCATCGCCCACGCTTAAGCGCCCGATGTCGCTGACTCGCAGGCCCGGTGTTAGGCCGAACCCTCCTGTGCGAGCTCATCTCCCAGCTCTGGCCAAAAAAACTCCTCCGGGGATCCGGGCGAGTCAACGCTCCCACAACCGTCGCCGTGCTTTTCTCCATTTCAGTTGATAGCGCTTGACCATGGGGCCATAAGAATCGGGCTCTCACGTTTCCTTGGCCATCAGTTCTCCCCCTTCCGCTATGCGTATGCGTAGTGAACCCCTTCCTCCACTCGACTCCAGCCATGGCGCACATCACACATGTCTACTTCCTGTTCGAGCTCCTCCATGGGCGCATGGATCTTCCACGGCACAGGGAGCTCCATGGCCGGAGGCTTCTGCTGCGCCACCACAGGTCAAACAGAGAGGGAAAACGTAGAGAGAGAGAGGTAGGAGATGGAGCCGGATGTCACTGCCGCCTCTGTACTCACCCCACCCATATGGCGCGTCGCTCCTGCATCACCGGCCCACGCTCTGCATGCGCTCCTATTGCTGCACCTGCTACCATCTTCCCTGTGCATGGGCCGCCGCCACCCAATCTCGCCTTGGAATCTGCTGCATGCCATACTTACCTCCCCTCCGGTTCTCGACGAAGGAGCCCTGGGCGGTCGATCTACCGTTCGCCGGTGAGGTTGGTTGCAGGTCTGGACGCCGTCGGGACGCATCGTAATGGGGATCTACCGCCACCGCCGATGATTCATGTCTGTACTGGCACCTAGCAGCTGTGGTGTGGCAGTAAGGTCTCACGAGCGCGTGTTGGTCACTTTCCTGCCCTCCTCCGACTAATCCGTTCACCGAAGCCTCACCAAGTTCTCACTGGAGTTTCGCCTTGCCGCTGACCTGCCGCACACCATGGACAACAATGTCTGCGCTACAACATAGGTAACAACCTACCTTACTAAGCCCGCCATGTCCTCCTCTCCATAGGGCACCCTTCGGATTTGAATTCAAAGTTCCGATCACGTGGGTCCTGTGCGCCGGCGAGCTAGGCGCCGCCGCTCAGGGTGCTCGCTCTGCCGCTGTGTTGACCAATGGCGAAAACGTGTGTAGTCCATTGGATATGTGCTGTATGGTGTATATTAGAAATAATAATACCGGTTCAATAAACAGTGTCGCGACCGTCGATTGGTGATCTGAGGGTTGTGGTCAGAAGGGACCTGTCGGTCGTGGATCTTGGATCTGGCGGTTGAGGGTGAGCGCTGGTTGATAAACGTACCAATTTAATCTGGACCGTCTGATTCTCGTTAAACGGTAGTGATTAGTTTGGGAGTACCTTTTCGTGAGATCGGATCGAGACCACAAATCGGTGGATGTGCGGTGTAGATCAGATCGCGCCTTAATTGTGTCTGCGCCGTCGATGTTTGATCTGATGGCCAGGATAGGGTACCGGTTCGACGGAGATCTGATCTAATCTGTGCCCTCGGCTGGTGATCCAATGGCCAAGGTTTGTGGATACCCCTTCGACCGAACGATTTAGCAGAGAGGCCCTTAAAGTTTTTATGAATCAACCCGCCGTCCATCTAGCTTGATTCTGAGTCTTAGGACTTTTATGCGTTAGACCCCTGTCTTCTCTGATAATTGAGGCGCAGTCCGGGGAAATGGAAAATCAGAGAAAATGATTTATAAAATGAATTTCTTATATAAAAACAATTCTAGAATATTATTTAATCCTTAGAAAATTCATATTAAGTCCAAATTGACCCGTTCCAATTTCTATAATTCTATAATATTATTGTTTATCATATAGTACATCTGTTTTGACATGAATATCACATTAAAATTTATATCCTATTTAATCTTGTACAAAACACATAGAACCTTAGGAAATTCATAACTCCCCTGTTTTAACTCCAATTTGATCCGTTCAAGTTGCGCTAGTCTCGTATAAATATTTTCTATGCAATAACACCATTTATTATATCATGTCTCATTATTTTATGATTAGATATTTATTTAACTTATGTTGGTTAGTCTTGTTAAGGTGTTCATCATTATTTACTAAACTATGATCTATGGTCAACTTATAACTTAGATTAAAGTTGAGATAATTATTTATAGAATAACCTCTCATATGATTTATACTAACCAATTTATAATACGGTTTAATATTTTAATCACACAGATCTTCTATAAAATCATAACTCCTTAATCGTAACTCCGATCTTAGTAGTTCTCGATCCCACGATCTCGTAGCAACGTGTAGAATATTATTATTCAGTTTGTACTTATGGTTGGTGTGATGTTGATTTTGTCTATACCATGTTTGTTTGTACTGCTACGAACCTGAAGATCACCCTAGTAACTGGAATCTCAAGTGCCAGGCAAGTTGTGCCCTTGATCCACTTTTGTTACCCAATAATATTCTTTATTATCACTATTCAATGCATAGGTTTAATTTTGATGGGACCCAATATGTCACCCTAGTCTCTTTATCCTTTTGACCTTGTTTTACCCCTGAATCATATGGGTAGTTTTTGCTATTGTTTTATATGGTTTTGGGATTAATACTACATTATGTCCATGTTCCAATTATTATGTTATTTTATTTATGTTCATGACAAGATCACTATATTATTGTTAATCGGAACATGGAGCTTAACTTGAGAAACACGTGCCACCACAAGGGAGGAATGGGACCCCTTGGCTAACTAATTATGAAAGCTAGTGGAAGACTACCTTAACCAAAAGGGGCAAGGGCAGTAGGGGAGTTGCATGCAAGGAGGTTCTCGGGTTGATTTTGCTGCGATGGCAGTCAGACGAGGGATTCTTGCAAGTGCTCTTCCCATAAACTATAGCGGGTTTTCGAAAGCTAGTGGAACTTTATAAAGGCCTCGTAGTGGATCCCTAGCCATTCACCTCGGTAGTGTCTAAGGGTCTAGCTAACCCTGGCGACATGGGAAACACGACTTGTGGGTAAAGGGTACAACCTCTTCAGAGTGTAAAACTGGTATACTAGCCAAGCTCACGGTCATGAGCAGCTCAGGACTCTCGCATGATTAAATATTGAACCTAAACTCAATTTGTCATTTGCATGGGATTTATTATTAATTTTGTTCTATTATTATTTTTTATGGTTTGGTATTTACTTACATTTAGTAATTGCTAATAATATTTTGACCAACTTATTAAAAGCAATGCTCAGCTTTAACCCCTATTGTTGATCAGCCTTACACATCACATGAACTCCCACCTTTGGTGAGTTCATGTCACATTATTCCTCATAACTTGTTGAGCGATGAACATGTGTGAGCTCACCCTTGCTGTCTCACACCCCCCCACAGGTCAAGAATAGGTACCACTGGATGTGGCGCATGGTGGATGTTGCGCTGTGTTCATGAGAGGTCTAGGTCGCCGTCTCCCAGTTGACTTTCTGGCGCCAAGGATGGATTTTAGATCCTGCTATATTTATCTTTTATTTTGTAAGACTTCCGCTATGTAATAAATACTCTAATTATATTTTGATATTTATCTTGTTATTATATATGTTGTCTTCTTTGGCACATGTATGAGATGCAGCCGGCTTTGTCCCTTAAAGCCCGGGGTGTGATAGCTACCCGATGAGATTATCGAGGATTTCAGGAGACTTAACCTAGGGATAGTTGCTCACACTGAAGGAGTTACTATTGATGTGGAACCTACCTTGGAACAAGAAATTCACAAAGGTCAGATTGGTGATGCTAAAATTCAAGAGATCAGGGATCTTATTACTGAAGGTAGAGGGCTAGAATTCACGGAGGATGAGCAAGGCACAGTATGGTTCAAGAACCGGATATGTGTTCCTGATAGTGAAAGCCTTCGTGAGACTATATTGAAGGAAGCCCATGATTCTGATTACTCTATTCACCCTGGTAGCACCAAGATGTATCAAGATTTGAAGCAAAAGTACTGGTGGAATGGGTTGAAGATAGATGTGGCTGCACATGTGGCTATGTGTGATGTATGTCAAAGAGTCAAGGCCGAACACCAAAGACCAGCTGGACTATTGCACCCACTAAAGATACCCGAATGGAAGTGGGAAGAGATTGGCATGGACTTCGTTACTGGATTACCTCGCACCCTGAAAGGATATGATGTCATATGGGTGATTGTGGATAGATTGACCAAAGTGGCTCATTTCATTCCGGTCAAGACTACTTATAAAGGCTCACAGCTGGCAGAGTTATACATGGCTCGGATTGTGTGTTTACACGGAGTACCAAAGAAGATCGTGTTTGATCGAGGTTCACAGTTTACCTCAAGATTCTAGAGAAGCTGTAACACCCGGATTTTAGGGGTCCAAAACCCGGGGTTAACAAAAACACCAGGTATGCTGGGACCAAGTCTCATACATATGATGTATAGTGGCACAGGATCGAATGTCACAACTTTATATATAACAGGAGTTCTATACAAATAAATAGTTACATTATGAGGAGACAACGGTCCAGCAACCCAAAGTTGACTGGGAGACGACGACCTAGACCTCTCACGAACTCATCGCAGCATCCTCCATGAGCATCATCCTGCGATACCTGTTCTTGACCTGTGGTGTGTGTGAGACAGCAAGAGTGAGCTCACATACGTTCATCGCTCAACAAGTTGTGGGGAATAATGTGCATGAACTCGCCAAAGGTGGGAGCTCACGTGAAGTGTAAGGCTTACCAAAGAGAATGGTTAGAGCTGAGCATTGCTTTTAAAGTTGGTCAAAATTTTATTAACAATTACTAAGTATAAGTAAATACCAATCCAATTAAGCAGTAGAACAAAAGTAACAACATCACCTGCGATGCAATGCATATGCCAAATTGAATTTAGTTCCATAAATTAATCATGTGAGTGTCCGAGCTGCTCTTGACCGTGAGCACGGCTAGTATACCAGTTTTACACTCTGCAGAGGTTGCGCATCTTTACCCACAAGTCATGTTACCCATCTGCCAAGGGATCGCGACTTCCCATACACCTCTACCGAGGAGGCGAGGCAGGGTAACACTACGAGGCCTTTACAAAGTTCCACTAGCTTCAGAAAACCCGCTACAGTTTATAGAAAGTTCCAATGCAGGAATCCCTTGCAGGACCGCCATCGCAGCAAAATCCTCCCGAGGGCCTCCCTACACTGACCACTCCCCTACTGCCCTTGCCCCTTTCGGGTAAGGTAGTCTTCCACTAGCTTTCCTAATTAATCAGCCAAGGGGTCCCATTCCTCCCTTGTGGTAGCACTGTTTTCCCGGGTGGTTCTCCATGTTCCAATTAACATAATGATCTTAACATGAACAGTAAATAACAACTGACAATAAAAGTATAATCATGAATAGTAATGTGTATCTCTATACCCAAAACCACATAAAGCGATAGCAAGTACTACCCAAAGATTCAGTGGTGAACAAGGTATAAAGATAGTCAAACTAGGGTAACCTATTGGGTCCCATCAAAATTAACCTATGCAGATCATTATGATTAATCAGAACATGGCTGGGTAAAAAGAAGTGATCAAGGGCACAACTTGCCTGGGCCTTGAGAATCCAGGTACCAAGATGATCTTCAGATGACTCGTGACCTCACTGCTAGTCGTAGCATTACAAACAAACAGTGTATAGACAGAATTAACATTACACCAAACATATATGCAAAATACATATTAATAATCTACATGTTAAAATAAGATCACAGGAAAAAGAATTGTTAATTTTGGAGTTATAGATTTTAAGTTATGGATTTCTAAAGATTCTATGTGCTTAGTACAAGATTAATTAAGATAACCATTTTAATGTGACTTTTATGTAAAACCAGTGGAACTAATTGATAAACAATAATATTACAAAATTATAGGAAGTGGAATGGATTAATTTGGAGTTCATATGCATTTTCTATGAATTATATAAATTCTAGGAATTATTTTTATATTAAAAACTCATTTTCTAATTCATTTTTCTGATTTTATAACTCTCTGGACTGGGCCTCAATTAAACAGAAGCACAGGGGGCTCGGGGTAAGTTTCCTAAGACACAGGGAATAACACTCTCTGGACGGCGGGTTGATTCCAAGAAAAGGCAGGGTCTCTTTTAGAAAGTGGCCACGGCGAAGGGGTATCTCGCCACATGGGCCCTTCGATCTAACACCGACGGCCCGGATTAAAAGATCCAACGCATGAACCGGTATGCGTTACTGGCCCTCGGATCACGATCTGACGACACAGGTTTAATGAACCTTGGTCCACCCACCGCCATCCGATCCATGATCAGCGCCCCAGATCAACCTAACGCGAACCTCTTACGCGGTCCCAATCCTAACCGTTGCCGCCGAGATCAACGGCCCGCGTAGCTTCTTCCACAACCCGAGCTGGGCCGGCGGTGGCGCAGCGAGTTCCACGGAGGCGTAACCACACCGTCGGCGCAGAGGCCACCGACCACCACAGCGCCCGAGACGTCGATTAAACCGAGCTACGCGTAGAGGAGGACATGGCGAGCACTGAGGAGAACATCTTACCGACGATGCGGTTGTAGAATGCCCCGTCCACGGCAAATGGCGGCCCCGCGGCAAAGTCGAGTCCCCGGCGAGCAATTGCCAAGGCGGCGAGACCTCAGTCGTGAAATTGATGGTTGACGAAGCACTCAGGGACCACGGCGTAGCACCAGAATGCCCTGCGGACGCCTGAACGCGCGCGACTCCAGGATTCGACGGCGGCGGGTCACTACGGCCCTACGAGCTCACGGCGGCTACGGTGTTTGTGCTCGGATGTGGGTACAATTGGATGAGATGAGGGTGGGGGATCACGGCGGTCTTTCTTTTATAGCCCAGGGCGCAACGGAAGCACCGATTACTACGCGCCCGAGCGCGGAGTCCGCCAGCGATCGCGCGGAGGTTGTTTCGGTCGATCGAAGAGGACGAACCCGACAAGTGGGTCCCACGCGCAGAGAGACACGGTCTTGCGCAGGAAGCGGGGACGAGGCGTATGACGCGCGGGACCCGCCCGTCAGTGAGCGCGTGCGACGCGGATGCGAGGAAAACACGGCTGACACGCGGGACCCGGTAATCAGTGGAGGCGCGAGCGCAAGGGACCGACAGGTGGGGCCCCAATGTCGGCGCCAATTCCAGGTTGGGCTGCGCGCTGAAGTTGGGCCGAATTCCAGTTCTGTGGCCCAGATCAGGTTTTTATTATTTTTCTTTTTATTTTCTATTTTCTTTTCTCCATTTTCAAATCCAATTTGAGTTCAAGTTTAAATTCAAACTTTGTGATTAACTTGTCCTCAGTTTGAAAGGTATAATTTAATAATATAAGTGTGAAGGATGTTTATTCTGATTTTTATTTTATTTTATGTAGTATTTTTCTTAGTTCTTCCCTTCTCTTATTTCAAATTCAAACCAAACCAAGTTTTAAATTCTAGATTTCAAATTTATGCATAAGTTAAACTTTCACATGATGCACAATTACTACATAGTGTTTCTTCATTTATTTTATTATGAGTATTTACCTTTAAAAAGGGTGAATTATAAAGTTTAATTATTTATCAATGGTATTTTGCTCAGATTTCTTCTATCAATCCCAAATTCAGAATTTGGGAGTTACAAATCCTACCCCCCTTAAAAATAATCTCGTCCTCGAGATTTGTAAGGAAAAAGAGTGCATGTTCATATTGATTCAACACATATGCATAAACAAAATCTCGGCATGATGCATATCTTATTAGCAAAACACAGGGTCAAATGGACCTTATTATTATTACTAAAATAGTAAAGTACTACTACTGGCTAAACTAATATTTAGGTCTTACAAATAGTAAAATATATATATATATATATGTATCTATATCTATGTTCATCTCTTTATTCTTGTTGCTCGTTGACTTCTTCACCGACTACTTCATCTCCAACTGGCTCTTTTTCCTGAATTTCAAGTTCACCGGGTTCAGCTTCTACTTCTGCATGATGGGCATATCCCCGGTTGATAGATAGGGGCTGACTCTTTCCTGCCGAGGCTTGTCCTTGTTTCATCGGAGCCGGTGTAGTGTAGGCAGCTTTGTTGGGACAGTAGTTGGCGTAGTGTCCCGGTTGTCCACATTTGAAGCATGTCCTGATGGTGGTTGTGTTAGGAGCAGCGGGTCCTCCTGGAGTGCTTGCTTTTGAAGGAGCAGTTGGTGCCTGTTGAGTTTGTTGTCCGGAACTGCCACTAGCTGGTGTACTTGGAGTGGTAGTATAGCGAGGACGGGAACTACTTCCAGCCTGCCCTTGGTTGACAGCCTTTCTTTTCTCTCCAAATATACTCCTCTTGTTCTCTACAGCAATAGCTTTATCAAGTAGCCTTTGGAAAGATGGGAATGTGTGCGATACCAGTTGATATTGCAAGGGTCCAATCAATCCATCCAGAAAGAGCTCCTGCTTTTGCTCATCATCCTCAACATCTCTGGGAGCATATCGAGATAACTGGATGAATTTGTCCCTATATTCACTCACGGACATACTTCCTTGCTTGAGAGATAGAAACTCCTTCCTCTTAATCTTCATGAGTCCAGCAGGAATATGGTAATTCCTGAATTGTGTGGAGAATTCTTCCCAGGTAATTGTATCGGCAGCAGCATGAGCTGCACAGTACGCATCCCACCAATCCGCAGCGGGACCAGCAAGACGACCTGATGCATAGAGTACTTTCTCTCTATCTGAGCACTGAGCTATGTTGAGCATCTTCTCTATGGACTTTAACCAGTCATCTGCTTGCAGCGGATCTGCGGAGTTGGAGAAGGTTGGTGGTTTGTGGCTCATGAATTCCCGGTGCTTGTCCCGGGGTGGAACTGGTGGTGGAGGTGGAGGCAATGGCACTTGTTGTTGTTGCTGCTGTTGTTGAAGTTGTTGTTGCAGCTGCTGTTGTTGTACCCTTCTCTCCTGGCGCATCTCTTCCCGCTCTTGGCGCATTTCCCGACGTGCATCCTCTCTTTCCTGGTGCATTTCTTGGCGTTCTTGCTGCATTTGGGTGCGCATATCTGCCATAGTGTCTGCCATTTGCTGCATCATTCTCATTTGAGCTGCGACTAGTGGATCAACTCCGCCTGGTGGAGGATTGGGAGGATTCATCTCTGCTGACTGTGGTTGAGGTTGTCGATTAGCAGGTAAATCAATTCCACCACCCCGCCTGGTATTGACCATCTAAGTTAGAAGCATATGGTAAGATAGCTTTGCAAGGGAATCATTTAGTAAACAGAATGAATAAGCCAATGGTTGGTGATGTACTGAAACTTCTTTGGTAGGGCTGGGCCAGATATTCTATGTCAGGACTAGGGTAATTAGTTGTACGAGGTGAATGTCCAAAGGTAAGATAGAATATGTTAAGATGAGATAGATACGGAATACTACATATATTTTCTAAAGGGATAATCTAGTTTGTCTAGTTATCTTACAAATGCTACCTTTTATACCTAGATGTATATGCAGATGTAATTGTGGACATTACTCCACAACCCATCACACTCAAACAAAGATCCAAATCAGACAGATATCATAAGAACAAACATTCAATTATATAGACACTTATATATAAAAATAATAGTTTTGTTTTTGTTCCTAGGATTAGGTCTCCTATTCCTAAAGTCACTTTAGGCACAGGATTTCAAAGTGTGAAATCCACATTTGTCTTTAGAATGAAAAAGGTAAGAATAATCAGAGTAAAGCGGAATTAGATGAGAAAAGATTAAGATAAGTTTAGAAAGAATCAGAGTAGCAAAGGTAAGTAAAGAATGGTTGTCCAGTTCTATCTAGGTTTCGTCCTACAGTCAACATTCCTCTGATACCACTTCTGTAACACCCGGATTTTAGGGGTCCAAAACCCGGGGTTAACAAAAACACCAGGTATGCTGGGACCAAGTCTCATACATATGATGTATAGTGGCACAGGATCGAATGTCACAACTTTATATATAACAGGAGTTCTATACAAATAAATAGTTACATTATGAGGAGACAACGGTCCAGCAACCCAAAGTTGACTGGGAGACGACGACCTAGACCTCTCACGAACTCATCGCAGCATCCTCCATGAGCATCATCCTGCGATACCTGTTCTTGACCTGTGGTGTGTGTGAGACAGCAAGAGTGAGCTCACATACGTTCATCGCTCAACAAGTTGTGGGGAATAATGTGCATGAACTCGCCAAAGGTGGGAGCTCACGTGAAGTGTAAGGCTTACCAAAGAGAATGGTTAGAGCTGAGCATTGCTTTTAAAGTTGGTCAAAATTTTATTAACAATTACTAAGTATAAGTAAATACCAATCCAATTAAGCAGTAGAACAAAAGTAACAACATCACCTGCGATGCAATGCATATGACAAATTGAATTTAGTTCCATAAATTAATCATGTGAGTGTCCGAGCTGCTCTTGACCGTGAGCACGGCTAGTATACCAGTTTTACACTCTGCAGAGGTTGCGCATCTTTACCCACAAGTCATGTTACCCATCTGCCAAGGGATCGCGACTTCCCATACACCTCTACCGAGGAGGCGAGGCAGGGTAACACTACGAGGCCTTTACAAAGTTTCACTAGCTTCAGAAAACCCGCTACAGTTTATAGAAAGTTCCAATGCAGGAATCCCTTGCAGGACCGCCATCGCAGCAAAATCCTCCCGAGGGCCTCCCTACACTGACCACTCCCCTACTGCCCTTGCCCCTTTCGGGTAAGGTAGTCTTCCACTAGCTTTCCTAATTAATCAGCCAAGGGGTCCCATTCCTCCCTTGTGGTAGCACTGTTTTCCCGGGTGGTTCTCCATGTTCCAATTAACATAATGATCTTAACATGAACAGTAAATAACAACTGACAATAAAAGTATAATCATGAATAGTAATGTGTATCTCTATACCCAAAACCACATAAAGCGATAGCAAGTACTACCCAAAGATTCAGTGGTGAACAAGGTATAAAGATAGTCAAACTAGGGTAACCTATTGGGTCCCATCAAAATTAACCTATGCAGATCATTATGATTAATCAGAACATGGCTGGGTAAAAAGAAGTGATCAAGGGCACAACTTGCCTGGGCCTTGAGAATCCAGGTACCAAGATGATCTTCAGATGACTCGTGACCTCACTGCTAGTCGTAGCATTACAAACAAACAGTGTATAGACAGAATTAACATTACACCAAACATATATGCAAAATACATATTAATAATCTACATGTTAAAATAAGATCACAGGAAAAAGAATTGTTAATTTTGGAGTTATAGATTTTAAGTTATGGATTTCTAAAGATTCTATGTGCTTAGTACAAGATTAATTAAGATAACCATTTTAATGTGACTTTTATGTAAAACCAGTGGAACTAATTGATAAACAATAATATTACAAAATTATAGGAAGTGGAATGGATTAATTTGGAGTTCATATGCATTTTCTATGAATTATATAAATTCTAGGAATTATTTTTATATTAAAAACTCATTTTCTAATTCATTTTTCTGATTTTATAACTCTCTGGACTGGGCCTCAATTAAACAGAAGCACAGGGGGCTCGGGGTAAGTTTCCTAAGACACAGGGAATAACACTCTCTGGACGGCGGGTTGATTCCAAGAAAAGGCAGGGTCTCTTTTAGAAAGTGGCCACGGCGAAGGGGTATCTCGCCACATGGGCCCTTCGATCTAACACCGACGGCCCGGATTAAAAGATCCAACGCATGAACCGGTATGCGTTACTGGCCCTCGGATCACGATCTGACGACACAGGTTTAATGAACCTTGGTCCACCCACCGCCATCCGATCCATGATCAGCGCCCCAGATCAACCTAACGCGAACCTCTTACGCGGTCCCAATCCTAACCGTTGCCGCCGAGATCAACGGCCCGCGTAGCTTCTTCCACAACCCGAGCTGGGCCGGCGGTGGCGCAGCGAGTTCCACGGAGGCGTAACCACACCGTCGGCGCAGAGGCCACCGACCACCACAGCGCCCGAGACGTCGATTAAACCGAGCTACGCGTAGAGGAGGACATGGCGAGCACTGAGGAGAACATCTTACCGACGATGCGGTTGTAGAATGCCCCGTCCACGGCAAATGGCGGCCCCGCGGCAAAGTCGAGTCCCCGGCGAGCAATTGCCAAGGCGGCAAGACCTCAGTCGTGAAATTGATGGTTGACGAAGCACTCAGGGACCACGGCGCAGCACCAGAATGCCCTGCGGACGCCTGAACGCGCGCGACTCCAGGATTCGACGGCGGCGGGTCACTACGGCCCTACGAGCTCACGGCGGCTACGGTGTTTGTGCTCGGATGTGGGTACAATTGGATGAGATGAGGGTGGGGGATCACGGCGGTCTTTCTTTTATAGCCCAGGGCGCAACGGAAGCACCGATTACTACGCGCCCGAGCGCGGAGTCCGCCAGCGATCGCGCGGAGGTTGTTTCGGTCGATCGAAGAGGACGAACCCGACAAGTGGGTCCCACGCGCAGAGAGACACGGTCTTGCGCAGGAAGCGGGGACGAGGCGTATGACGCGCGGGACCCGCCCGTCAGTGAGCGCGTGCGACGCGGATGCGAGGAAAACACGGCTGACACGCGGGACCCGGTAATCAGTGGAGGCGCGAGCGCAAGGGACCGACAGGTGGGGCCCCAATGTCGGCGCCAATTCCAGGTTGGGCTGCGCGCTGAAGTTGGGCCGAATTCCAGTTCTGTGGCCCAGATCAGGTTTTTATTATTTTTCTTTTTATTTTCTATTTTCTTTTCTCCATTTTCAAATCCAATTTGAGTTCAAGTTTAAATTCAAACTTTGTGATTAACTTGTCCTCAGTTTGAAAGGTATAATTTAATAATATAAGTGTGAAGAATGTTTATTCTGATTTTTATTTTATTTTATGTAGTATTTTTCTTAGTTCTTCCCTTCTCTTATTTCAAATTCAAACCAAACCAAGTTTTAAATTCTAGATTTCAAATTTATGCATAAGTTAAACTTTCACATGATGCACAATTACTACATAGTGTTTCTTCATTTATTTTATTATGAGTATTTACCTTTAAAAAGGGTGAATTATAAAGTTTAATTATTTATCAATGGTATTTTGCTCAGATTTCTTCTATCAATCCCAAATTCAGAATTTGGGAGTTACAGAAGCTTTCATGAGAATATGAATACAAAGTTGAACTTTGGTACGGCTTATCACCCTTAGACTGATGGACAGACTGAAAGGACTAATCAAGTACTTGAAGATATGTTGAGAGCTTGTGCCCTTCAGCATGGAAGTAGTTGGGATAAAAGTCTACCTTATGCTGAGTTCTCATATAATAATAGTTATTAGGCCAGTCTGAAGATGTCACCTTTTGAAGCTCTATATGGTAGGAAATGCAGAACTCCACTATACTAGGATCAGACTGGAGAAAGACAGTTCTTTGGGCCTAAGCTTATTCAAGAGGTAGAAGAGCAAGTCCGTATTATTTGGGAGAACTTGAGGGTAGCTCAAACCAGGCAAAATAGCTATGCTGATAATAGAAGAAGACCACTGGAGTTTGAGGAAGGTGATCATGTGTACCTCAAGGTGTCACCACTTTGTGGAATGAGGAGATTTAAAGTTAAGGGCAAATTGTCCCCTCACTTTATTAGACCATTCAGAGTTTTTAGGCGAGTTGGGGAGATGGCATACCAATTTGAGTTACCTGATAATCTATCTGATGTGCATAATGTATTCCATGTGTCTCAACTTAAGAAGTGTCTCCGTGTCCCTGACGAACAGTTACCAATGGATGAACTCAGTGTTCAGGGTGATTTGACTTATACGGCATATCCAATCAAGATTCTTGATACTTTGACTCGAGTTACAAGAAATAAAGTTATAAAGATGTGCAAAGTGCAATGGAGTCACCATGGAGAAGATGAAGCTACATGGGAGAGAGAAGAAGAGCTTCGCATAGATTTTCCCCATCTTTTCCCTAGTCCTTCCTAAATCTCGAGGACAAGATTTCTGTTAAGGGGGGTAGGATTTGTAATACCCAAAATTGTAAAACATAATATAAGAGTGGATCTTCTTGCATTTTTTGCCATCCAATCCTCATTTCATGGGGATAATAATATTTAAAGAAATTAAATAAGGCAGCTCCATAAATATGCATCATATTGGAGTTTTGATTGGTTGTGGATTTGATAATCAAATAATAAAAATAAAAATATAATAATTAAGATTAGAATTTGAAGTTAACCCAAAAGTATAATTTAGGAAATTAGGATTTAGCCCTACATTTAAATTTGGAATTGAAAGAGAGAAATATTCTGAAATACAAAACAAAGATTTATAAAATTCAAACTATGTTCAAACTGAGCATTTAACGTGAAGATAAATGTGCCATAAAGACTTGAATTGGAATTAAATCCTTGGATTTGGAATTTAAAACTGAAAATAAAAAATAGAGAAAAAGAAAAAAAAATAAACACAAAACTGTGCCTGGGCTGTTTCTTCCCTCGCGGCCGACCCAGTTCTGCTCTCAGCCCACTCCACCCCTTCTACCGTGCGCGCCCTGTGCTGCTTCCTGGTGGGTCCGCTTCGTTAGATGCAGCCTCGCGCTAGTCATTCTCTCTCTCTGACGTGCGGGACCTAGCTATGGTCACTGTTCCTCTTCCTTCCGTGAAGCTCGGCAAGAACATGTCGCCGCTAGCGCAATTCTGGGGATTCCCTCGCCAACCGAACGCGACCCAACCGGGCCTCATGCCGTGCATATAGGCATGCCCTGCATTCCCTTATCGGCCACCCAGATACTGTGAGCACGAGGGTCGAGGGCAATGGGGAGATCGCGGTGCACCGTGAAGAAAGCGCTGTCGTAGCCACTACGCGTGCGCATCTGCAATCGATGGTGACGGAAGGATTTGCGGGTATCGCCTGTGCACGCTGATTCGGGATTGGAACCTACCGTGACGGATTGTGGGCGGGCCGTCGTCCAATTTCTCACCGGCGCTCCTTTCCGCCGTGGAACCCTGCATCACCGTGGTTGGATGCTCCCCGCGCCGAGACGACCGGTAAGACCTCCTCCAGCGTACTCGCCATCAATTCTACATCGCGTAGGAGCTTTTGGATTTAGAAGTAGTGACCTAGGGTGCCGGATTGTTGAACCCCGGCCAACTCGCCACCATATGTTTGGTTGCGCCACCGTAGTTCCGTGCGGCCGTGGTCAGGGGAAGATGACAACGCGCGCGTCGTAGGATTAGGAATGGGTGGTCGGATTAGAAACCCAGCATCCTCTCTGGACGATTTGATCCGACCCATTGGGTGTTGATCGGGCAGTTCGGGGTGAATCACGTCTCATAAAATCGGGACCGTTGATTCTGGATCCAACAAGCGTGATTGCATACCGGTTCATTTTAGTGCAGATCTGATCTGGGTGCTTGGGTTATAATCGGACGGCTGATCTTAACCCGTACCCCTTCGCTGGGACATTTTGCTTAAGTGACTTCAGACTTTCTAGAAAATAACCTGTCGTCCATATGTGGGGCGCCCTATGTCTTAAGAATTTTTACCCCGAGACCCCTGCGCTTCACAGTATTTGACGCCCAGTCCAGAGAACAGAAAACCAGAGAAAATAAATTAGAAATAGATTTTTAGTGCAAAAATAATTGCTAGAACTTGTATAAATCATAGAAAATTCATGTGAACTCCAAATTGATCCATTCCAGTTTCTAAAATTTTGTAATATTATTGTTTATCACCTAGAATCTCTATTTTGACATGAAAACAGTAGTAAAATTTATTTCTCGCTTAATCATATATCAAGCACATAAAACCTTTGGAAATTCATAATTTAAAATCCATAACTCCAAAATTAATGATTCATGTTCCTAGGATCTTATTTTAAAGTGTAGATTATTATTATGTATTTTGTTTACATGTTTGGTGTGATGTTAATTTCTCCTTTATACTGTGCTTGTTTGTATTGTGGCGAGTAGAAGAGCCTGTGACTGAGGATCCTGCTGCCCAGCAGATAGAAGTTGATGAGCAGGAGCTCATTGAAGGCAAGTTGTGCCCTTGTACACTTTTTACCCAATAATGTTCTTTAATATCAATTACTCATGCATAGGTTTAATTTTGATGGGACCCAATAGGTCACCCTAGTCTGTTTATCCTTTTTACCTTGTTTACCCCTAAATCATTTAGGTAGTTATGCTATTGCTTTACATGGTTTTGGGTTAATATTTCATTATATCCATGTTCCACATATTCTGTTATTTTATTTATGTTCATGTCAAGATCATCATTATCTTTAATTAGAACATGGAGCTTAACTTGAGAAACATGTGCCACCACAAGGGTTTAATGGGACGCCCTTGGCTAACTAACTAGGAAAGCTAGTGGAAGACTACCTTACCCGAAAGGGGCAAGGGCAGTAGGGGAGTTGCATGCAAGGAGGTTCTTGGGTTGATTTTGCTGCGATGGCGGTCAGACGAGGGATTCTTGCAAGTGCTCATCCCATAAACTGTAGCGAGTTTTCAGAAGCTAGTGGAACTTTGTACAGGCCTCGTAGTGGATCCCTAGCCATTCACCTCGGTAGTGTCTAAGGGTCTTGCAAACCCTGGGGACATGGGATACACGACTTGTGGGTACAGGGTACAACCTCTGAGCAGAGTCTAAAACTGGTATACTAGCCGAGCTCACGGTCAAGAGCAGCTCAAGACTCTCGCATGATTAAACTATGAAAGTAAATTAAATTTGTCATTTGCATTGCATGGGATTATTTATTAATTTTGTTCTATTATTTTTATTATGGTTTGGTATTCACTTACATTTAGTAACTGCTAATGAAATTTGACCAACTTATTAAAAGCAATGCTCAGCTTTAACCTCTATTGTTGATCAGCATTAACATCACATGAACTCCCACGTTTGGTGAGTTCATGCACATTATTCCCCACAACTTGTTGAGCTATGATCATATGTGAGTTCACCCTTGTTGTCTCACACCCCCCATAGGAGAAGAACAAGTGGTTCAAGAGGAGCCACATAGCGAGGAGTTTGATCTGATCTAGGTGGCGTCTCGCAGTTGACTTTATGTCGCCAAGGATGGACCTTAGTTCATTTTATATTTATCTTTTATTTTGTAAAACTTCGCAATGTAATAAGTACACTGATGTTGTTGTGACATTTATCTATATACACTCTGTTATTATATGTGTTGTCTTCTTCGGCGCATATATGAGATGCACCTGGCTTTGTCCCATAAATCCGGGTGTGACACTTCTCCATGCCCGCACCACTGACTCATGGGCCACATCTGTCAGGTTCGTCTCTTCGATGGCGTTGCAATAGAATGCCGACCACCTTGCCGGGGATCTGGCTTCCCGTCCCTTGCTCGGACTTCGCTACTGGGGTGTAAATCGGGCGTCACGATCTCCTTGTCTTCCCCAACCCAATGTGTCGAGCCCTGCCCCTGCAACCCAAGCTAACCTGTCGCCATCGTGAGCTTGCACCAAGAATGCTCATCACCATCTCCAGTTGAACCAAGCTTGATCGCAGCCTAAGCCTCGCTATGGAATCGGGAGCGATCCTTGGTGCTCACCGCTCAAGCTCTCCACCTTGGGGCGTGATTTAATGAATGTGGGTCGATGAATTGCTCGTCGGAGCAATGGTATCACTGTGCGGCTGCTCGCGTGCGTGGGCAGGGAACTCGTCGCTTCTTCTGCCAGTACGTTACCCCGCTCGGATCTGCCAGGTTCTAGGCTATGTGTATCACCGTGCGGATTGGGTTTTTGTTCACTAGCGCGGAATCGGGGCAACTCCAGCCATGGCGCCGCCACGGCGGTCCATGCGCCGCCGTCCTGGGGTGGGCGGGGTGAGAGATGATGACGAGGGGGAATCCTGGCCGTTGATTCGAGTTTGGTGGCTGCGATTAAAACACAGGTGTACCGGTACGGTGAATCTGATCGCAGTCATTAGCTAGGAATCGGACACGTAGAAAACCATCTCGAGCAATTTAAATTTGATCCATAGATCTTGGATCTAGCGGTTGGGATCGTGCCCTTGCGTATCTGATCACGGATCGGTTTTTGGCCGTTGGATCGGGATCCAAGGCTTTGTAATGCATACCAGTTCGGGGTCTGTTTCTGGCCTTGGATATTAGATCCAACGGCTAGATCGAGCCCGTGTTAATGCCGCCACAGAACTTTGTAGTTGGGTCCCTAGAATTTCTCTTTACTAACTTGTTGTCCCTCGCCGGGGTGGAACTTTGCACATGAGTCCCTGTGACTTTGCTGATGCACCCCCAAGAACTAATCCTTAATATAAAAATAATACTAAATGATCTACAATCCCATTTTATCTATAACTTTCACATTTTAACTCCTATTTGGTCTGTTCAAGATGCATTAGCTTCATAATAAAGTTGCATATGCTTTCGTCACACTATTTTATCAAATAACATGTTTTCAGAAATAAGCATTCATTCAACCTATGCTTAGTAGATTAATTATTATAATCAAAATCAATATATCTATAACTATAGTTAATTAAAGTATAACCTCTAGTGGAGTTATAACCTAGATTAAAGATAAATTAGTTATCTCTTCATAATATTTATAGCATGATTAATATTAATTAACATAGAATGTGTTTTACTATTTAAATCACCTAAGACTTCAGAAAATCATAACTCTTTAACCGTAACTCTGATTTTAGTCATTCTTGAACCTAAAATCTCGTAACATCATGTAGAACATCATTATGCAATTTGTACTTATGTTTGGTGTGATGTTAATTTTTGCCTATACTATGTCTGTTTGTATTGCTACGATTAGCAGCGAGGTTCGAGTCACTTGAAGTACAAGTTGGTACCTGGGGATATCAAGTCTAAGGCAAGTTGTGCCCTTGATCACTCCTTTTTACCCAATAATGTTCCTGTTAATCATTGAGACATGCTCAGGTTAATCTGATGGGACCTAATAGGTTTCCCTAGACTTGTTTATCCCACACCTTGTTTACCACTAAACTTTTTGGGTAGTTATGCTATTGCTCTATCTGGTTTTGGGATTGATATTATGCTATGATCATGTTCCAATAATACTGTTGTTTTAATTATTGTTCATGACAAGATCATTGTGTTAATTGGAACATGGAGCTTAACTTGAGAAACATGTGCTACCATAAGGGTGGAATGGGATGCCCTTGGCTGATTAATTAGGAAATCTAGTGGAGGACTACCTTACCTAGAAGGGGAAAGGGCAGCAGGGGAGTTGCGTATAGGGAGGTTCTCAGGTCAATCATGCTGCGATGGCTTTTTAGACGAGGGATTCCTATATTGCCCTTCCTAGAAACTGTAGTGGGTTTTCTGAAGTAGTGGAACTTTGTAAAGGTCTCATAGTGGATCCCTAGCCATTCACCTCAGAAGTGTCTAAGGGTCTAGCTAACCCTGGCTAGATGGGATACACGACTTGTGGTTAAAGGGCGCAACATCTACAGAGTGTAAAACTGATATATCAGTCGTGCCCGCGGTCATGAGCAGCCCAGGACTCTCGCATGGTTAATTTATGGAACTAAACTTAATTTGTCATATGCATTGCATCGCGGGTATTATTATCAATTATAATCTCTTACTTAATTGGGTTGGTATCTACTTATACTTAGTAACTGCTAATAAAATTTTGACCAACTCTAAAAGCAATGCTCAGCTTTAACCATCTCCTTTGGTAAGCCTTACACTTCACATGAGCTCCCACCTTTGGTGAGTTCATGCACATTATTCCCCACAACTTGTTGAGCGATGAATGTATATGAGCTCACCCTTGTTGTACTCACATCCCCCCAGGTCAAGAACAGGTACCACTGGATGAGGCGCATGAAGAATGTTGTGAGGAGTTCATGACTGGTCTAGGCTGTCGTCTCCCAGTCAAATTTGTGTTGATGGATCGTTATCTTCATATGATGTAGTTATTTATCTATTTTGTACATAACTCCTATTATATAGTAAAGATGTGACATTCATTTCTGTACCATGAGTCATCATATGTGTGAGACTTGATCCTAGCATACTTGGTGATTATCTCACGCCCGGGTTTTGGTCACCCCTAGAACCCGGGTGTGACATAAAGTTGAGCATTGCTTTTAATAAGTTGGTCAAAGTTTTATAGCAGTTACTAAGTATAAGTGTATACCAATCCATTAAATAATAGATCACAATTAATAATAAATCCCACAATGCATTGCAAATGATAGATTAAGTTTAATTTTATAAGTTAATCATGTGAGAGTCCTGAGCCACTCATGACCGTGAGCACGGCTAATATACCAGTTTTACACTCTGCAGAGGTTGTACCCACAAGTCGTGTTACCCATTTGCCAAGGGGTCTCGAGCCCCATTTATCTCTACCGAGGAGACAAGGCATGGTCCCACTATGAGGCTAATATAAAGTTCCACTAGCTTCAGAGAACCCGCTACGTTTTTTGCGAGAAGGGGTGATATAGGAATCCCTCATCCGAAAATCCATCGTAGCATGATCGTCCAAGAACCTCCCTATATCAGCAGCTCCTCACACTGTGGTTTCCCCTTTTGGGTAAGGCAGTCCTCCACTAGCTTTTCTAATTAGTCAGCCAAGGGCGTCCCATTCCACCCTTGTGGTAGTAGTGTATTCTCGGGTTAAGGTCCATGTTCCAATTAACAATATAATCTTATCTTGAGCAATAAATAATCCAACAATAATAAAACATGATCATAATTCATATATAGCATGAATCCCAAAGCCAGGTAGAGCAATAGCAAGACTACCCAATAGTTCATCTATTTGCAAGGTATATGGTAGACAAAACTAATGTAACCTATTAGGTCAAATCAAATTAATCTGAGCATGTCGTGGTGATTATAGAGAACATTATTAGGTAAATAAGAGTGATCAAGGGCACAACTTGCCTTCAACGAGCTCGTGCTCAGAATCTGCAACCTATTGAGCCTCTAGTTCCTCGTTCGCTTGTTCGTTTACTCGCAACATCACAAACAAACAGTGTAGGGACAAAATTAACATCACACCAAACATGAGAACATACTGCATAATAGGATTCTATGTGTCGCAACAAAACTGTAGGTTCGAGAATCTTTAAAATTGGAGCTAAAACATGGAAGTTATTGATTATATAAGTTTTAGGGCATTTAATATTATTTTTATACCTAGATTTAGCTCAGGGGTATATCTAAAAAAAACATGATTTAATTATATTTATTTTCACTTAGAAAAGGATGGCAGATTTTAATATGTAGAACTCTAGGAGCTCTTTAGAAAAAATATCCACGTCGAACAGGTATCGAGCCGTTGGATCTTGCTCCAAGGGCCTCGATTTGGTCTTCTAGAGATCGGGTACCAAATATTGGTCATAGGTTCATATACCTACAGTTCAGCTTTAATTAAAGCGAAATCGCATTGGGTCCGTCCGATCGTCGATCGACGACCAAACGGCTTCCTTCTTCCCCTACCTTACGGTAGCCCCAGGCTAGCGGCATACTGCCCCATACGACGGAGACCTTCGCTGGCCAATGGAGAGTGCACCAAACGGTGGCTTCATCCACGAGCCCGGTGACTTTTTTGAAAAGTCTGGACAGGACACCTGGTATCTGACTGATATACGAATGTATAACAACCAAAATTATTATGGTACTGCTCTTTCGTTTGATAATGAAGCTCATGGATGTTGTAGAAACAATCGGCATCTAGCTCTACTCCCTGACTCCTGATTGCCCAGATGAAAAACTCACTCTAATCAGAGCCTTGGGGGTAAGCTGATGAAGATATATTTCAAACCTTTTAAGGACTTCCACTAACAACTTATGAAGAGGAAAACATAGTCCGACCTTAAGGAAATGGTGACGCCTAAGAGGGGGGTGAATTAGGACTTCTAAAACTTTCTCTAAACTAGGCCACAAATAAATCCCTAGAGCAAAACCTATGCAAATAAACAATCTAGAATGTGCAAACTAGGTTTTGTCTAAGTGTTCCTATCTCTGCGGCACGGTCTAAGTTTCAATCCTAAACAATATAATTATAAAGACAAGATTGAAACTTAAATGATTAATATAAATGCGGAACCTAAAGAGCAAGGTAGAGATGTAAACTCTCGTGGATGATGCTGGTATTTTTACCGAGGTATCCAGAACCACGCAAGGTTCCAACTAATCTTTGTCGGTGCCCCTACACAAAGGGAAGCCCACGCGAGGGCCAAGCACCACGGTCGAGTAACTCTGTAGAGAGTCACGGGCCTTCTCCACGCGCAAGTGGTGCTCCACTTCCGCTTCTCTCGGATGCTCCCCGTTGTCTCCACTATCGAGCTTCTAACCGAAAACGTCGTGGGCCTCGTTCTCTCCGGTACATGGTCGCGGTCGTGACACAAACTCGATTGTCACGGTCTCGCAAGACTCTCGCCCCACTAGGTACAATTACAATGGCTCACACAAGAGCCGAGGGGTTGTGTGATTTTTCTAAACTCACTCAACTAACTAGGGTTCACCTAAAGCAAGCGCTAATGCGGTCTAACTAACCTAAGCAATTCACAAAGCACCTACGCTAACCACCGAGTGATTCTATTAAGCACTTGGGTGTATGAGCACTTGGAAATGCCTATACTATGCCTTGGTATATTGCTTGGGCTCCCACACCTTGAAATGGCCGATTGGGGGTATTTATAGGCCCCAACTCAATTCTAGCCGTTGGACAAAAGCTGCTACTCTCTGTGGCACACCGGACAGTCTGGTGCCCTTGTCCGGTGTGCGTAGCCGTTGGATCTGACACCGCAGGTGACCATTGGCGTTGCAGGCTTTCACACCAGACAGTCCGGGTGTCACACCAGACAATCCGGTGGCTTCTCTCCCCCAGTGCCACAAGGAACTAGCCATCGGGCTACAGTTCCCTGGTGCACCGGACAGTCCGGCGTGTGGCACCGGACAGTCCGGTGTCCTCGACCAGACAGTCCAGAAGTGGCAACACTTTTCTTCCTTTCTTGGATTTTGCTTGATATTCTTTGATCTTCACTTGTGATCTTCGTAATGTCTTCTTTTGAGGTGTTGCTTTCTCAATGCCTTAGTCCAAGTCACTTTAGCATTCTGTGAACTACCATCATAAACACTACCAAACACATTAGTCCACAGGTAATGTTGATCATAAAACACCAAAACCTTTTGAGTCAAATGGCCTGGGTCCCATTTTCCTTATAATCTCTCCCTTTTTGGTGATTGATGACAACACAACCAAAGCAAGCAAATATAACAAACATTTGAATGAAAAATGCAATCTACTTGCTAGGATGCATGAGTGTCCCCACAAAGTGAGATTATGGACTTAAGCTTCCTCCTAACTCCATAATTCACTTACTTCCTATTTTTGACCAAAAGACTAAAACCACTTGCAAGAAAGAAAACATAATTTGGTGGTATTTGGTGTTTGATATAATTTCCATTGCTTTGGTCCCTAAAAATTCTCCCCTTTGGCATCAACCACCAAAAAGGAAGACATTAGAAGCATATAGGAAGCAAATAGGACTTGCCCTCCTAAAGGATTTATCAATTAAAGCACTAAAAATTCCTCCCCCTAAACTAGTGTTCTCCTTTTGAAAGAATTTTCTCCCCCTTTAGAAACGAAGAAATACTCCCCCTGATAGAGATCTTCTACTTAGGAAAAAGCATGTAAGAAATAGAGGAACAAGACATAATTTGAATAGACTAACTTCCCTTATGCATAGGTAATAGATATAAGTTGACAACTTATGCATGTATAGCAACATGGGAAGTAAAAGATATGAAATGTAGTCTCATCAAATATTGGAGAAGACATGTAAATGATACCAAATGTAGTCTTACAGATACCAATTGTAGACCAATGGTAGACTTGTGAGACATAAGAATACTTGTAGATTTCTAGTGGAAGCTTATTGTCTTTCTCCGAGGACTCCATTTTCCTTCAATGAGACTACTACATGAAATAAACTTGAAAATAGGTATTAGTCTCAAAGACTTAGATTATAGAGTAACCTCCTCCTAAAAGTGTGCATACAAGTTGTGAATACTCTAGTAATGAGGTGGATTGGAGTGGATTGAGATGTATTGAGAGAGTATTTGATCTATTGGGGATTTACACCCTCTCCAATCCCTCCAAAACACTCTAATCCCAGAGTATCCAAACTAAGCCTGAAGGGGAAGTTGCAGATGAGTCCCAATGGTGGCGGCGATCGACCCGAGCCGGAGTTCTGCCGGCTCAAGTGCGCAATTATGTTGTCCTCTTCGGTGTGGCGAGGGGCTGTGCGGTTGGACGAGAGGGCGCAAGAGGTTGCTTTCATCATATACCTAGGTGCCCGGGGGGTCGCCATGCACTCTCAGCATCTCTGGCCGGATTTCAGAGCTCGTTGAGGAGGTGGGTAGGTGCGACGCGTGGTTAGGAGATAAACAGGGACAAAGTCCCACCCGGCAGAGCGCCCGTGTTGAGTGGCTGGCTAGTGGGGCCCTTCCGTCAGTGCCGCGCTAGGTCTAATTGAGCCGCACATGTGATTTGTTTGATGGGCCGAGCAGTGGGAGAAAGTGAGGGATGGGTCGCGCGGTAGTGAATGCGGAGTTGGGCCGAAAGCGAGCCCAGTAGCTTCTTTTCCATTTTATTTTGTATTTTCTTTTCTTTGTAATTTCTTTTCCTTTTCATTTTCAAATCCAAAATTTGAATTCAAATTCTGCAGAAGAATTTATACTCATTTAAAATATTCAGTTTGAACATATCAGTGGGGTGAATTTATTTAGTTATGGATTTATTTTGTGTTCCATAGTATTTCTTCCTTCATTTTCTCCTCATTTTTAATTTCCAATTTTAGGTTTGAATGTCTATTTCACCATTTATTTATTTCTACTATAATTACCTTAGTAGACAAATGCACAAACAAATAAACACCAGCATGATGTATTTTTATTTATGTGCCATTTGTTTTAATTACTCATTCTTATTTATAGTTATTCTCTTGTTATAATGAATAGATGGCACACAAAATAAGGAGGTCACTATATACTCATTATATACATTTTTGGGTATTACAACTTTCTTCTTCCTCCTCTTCTTCACTTGAGGAACTTGGAGTGGGAGTCTTATTTTTGCCTTTTCTTTCATCACATGCAAAAGCATATGGCCTTGAAGAAGTTGGCTCCTCTTGTCGACCCATTTTTCGTGACATCTCAAACGCCACAATTTCCCAATCACAATGGTTGGGGTCATTGTACTCAAGTCCTCCATGTTGTGAAGAATAGTGATGAAGATCCCGTATCTTTGTTGTGATAGTAGGGAGATAACCTTCCTCACAATGTCCGCATCACCTAGCTTATTAATGCCAATTGAATTGAGCTCATTGATGATTAGGTTCAAATGAGAATACATATCTCTAACAAGCTCATTATCCATCATAGCAAAAGAATTATACTCATTTAATACTAGGCAATGTTTTTGCTCATGGACATTGGACGTGCCATCATGGAGCTCATGCAATTTTAGCCAAATCTCATTGGCAGTTTTTAATGCAAAAACTTGATTAAAAATATCCATGCTAAGAGATTCATACAAGAAATTTTTGGCTCTAGCATTTAAATGAATTTCTTTTTCCTCACCCGTGGTGGGTTTCTCGGGATTCTTGGGTGGTTTCATCCCGTCACGAGTGACTCTCCAAACACCTAGATCAACGGCCTCTAGGTAACAATCCATTGTAGCACTATAATATGGGAAGTTAGTGTCGTCAAAGTATGGTGGCCTATGGGTATCCATCCACTTTATCTAAAAGTGTCGCATCTTTTAGCAGTGAAGCTAAAATGTTTCAAATGAGCCAAACTAGGTTCTGATACCAATTGAAGGAAACGGTGACGCCTAAGAGGGGGTGAATTAGGACTTCTAAAACTTTCTCTAAACTAGGCCACAAATAAATCCCTAGAGCAAAACATATGCAAATAAACAATCTAGAATGTGCAAACTAGGTTTTGCCTAAGTGTTGCTATCTCTATCGCACGGTCTAAGTTTCAATCCTAAACAATCTAATTATAAAGACAAGATTGAAACTTAAATGCTTAATATAAATGCAGAAGCTAAAGAGCAAGGTAGAGATGCAAACTCTCGTGGATGACGCCGGTATTTTTAACGAGGTATCCGGAACCACGCATGGTCCCGACTAATCCTCGTTCGTGCCCCTACGCAAAGGAAAGCCCACACGAGGGCCAAGCACCATGGTCGAGTAACTCCGTAGAAACCCGTGGGCCTTCTCCACACACAAGTGGTGCTCTGCTTCTGGCTCCTCTCGGACGCTCCACACCGTCTCCACTATCGAGCTTCCGACCGAAAATGTCATGGGCCTCATTCCCTCCAGTACACGGTGGCGGCTGTGACACAAACTCGGTTGTCACGGTCTTGCAATACTCTTGCCCCACTCGGTATAATTATAATGGCACAAGCAAGAGTCGAGGGGTTGTGTGGTTTTTCTAAACTCACTCAACTAACTAGGGTTCACCTAGAGCAAGCGCTAATGTGGTCTAACTAACCTAAGCACTTCGCAAAGCACCTACGCTAACTAACGAGTGATTCTATTAAGCACTTGGGTGTATGAGCACTTGGAAATGTCTATATTATGCCTTGGTATGTTGCTTGGGCTCCCACACCGTGAAATGGCTGGTTGGGGATATTTATAGGCCACAACTCAATTCTAGCCATTAGAGGAAAGTTGCTGCTCTCTACGGCACACCAAATAGTCCGGTGGAGGCACCGGACAGTTCGGTGCCCCTTGTCCGGTGCGCCTAGCCATTGGATCTGACACCACATGTGACCGTTGGCGTTGTAGGCTTTCACACTGGACAGTTCGGTGGCCTCTCTCCCCCAGTTCCACCAGGAACTAGTCGTTGGGATACATTTCCCTGGTGCACCGGACAGTCTGGCGTGTGGCACCAGACAGTCCGGTGTGCCACCAAACAGTCCGGTGTCCTCGACCGGACAATCCACCAGTGGCAACACTTTTCTTCGTTTATTGGCCTTTGCTTGATATTCTTTGATTTGTGATCTTCATAATGTCTTCATTTGAGGTGTTGATTTCCTTAATGCCTTAGTCCAAGTCACTTTAGCATCCTGTGAATTACAATCATAAACACTAGCAAACACATTAGTCCATAGGTTATGTTGATCATCAAACACCAAAACCTTTTGAGCCAAATGGCACGGGGTCCATTTTCCTTACACCACCTTCAAAAAGATTCGGTAAACAACTACTTCATCTTCCTCAGGAAGTGGAATAGTAGCGTCCCCACCAAGTCTCACAATAGAAACATCATGAAAATACTTACCCTTCATAGCCTCAATATGACCCTTCTTCACGGTCGACTTTCCAAAATGACGGCTAGGTTTCCAGGGTTGCTCTTTAGCATCATCAACATCACCCTCAAAATCAAAGTCCTCACTATCCTCGGAATTGTCCGATCATCCGACCAATATTTCGTCAGTAATCTTCGCAGTATTACTCTTCTCCATTGCCTCCTAAAACCTAGCAAGCGCAAACTCTTCACTCTTGCTCCCATCGGCTATCCTAGTCGAAACCAAAAAACCAACGAAGTTAAAACGAGTGCAATCGACAATAATAACCTTCGATTTGAAAAGCACTAGCTATTCTAGCAACAAATAGGTAAATGGTGTGATAAATGTGCATAGGGTTTTTATTTTATTTATACACAAAAGCCTGGCTATGGGCAAATAAAAAAGACGAGAGAGAAATAATAATAATAATTATTAATAATAATAATGAAAGTACCACTACAGAATGGGTCATGCATTTCAAGTATTTCGCTGATTAGCTTAGGGAAGGTGTTTTTTGGACCTTCGGCACAAGGCCTTCATTCATTTTGCAGTCTGAGTTCGTTGCGAGGAAATAAACTAATACAACGAGGCGCTAATGTTGGGGTCCTTCGTCATTCGAAGGTTCTTAAAACACTAATTAATCGTTGTTTTTCTGATACATCTATAAAAGTATTACATGTGCTTTAGAAAAAACCACCTTCGGAATAAATCAAGCAAAGTCGAAGTAC
Source organism: Zea luxurians (assembly GCA_029449295.1). Classification (NCBI taxonomy): domain Eukaryota; kingdom Viridiplantae; phylum Streptophyta; class Magnoliopsida; order Poales; family Poaceae; genus Zea; species Zea luxurians. Next base: position 88,844,497 of record JAOPSE010000001.1, on the reverse strand, counting down.
ATTTCTTCTAATGAATGAAGCTGACTCTTAGCCGAGGTAGCATACAAAGATGCCTCGCCTATGTGCGCAAGTGAAAAAGGTGTTAGCCGAAGTCGATAACTTCGGCAACAACAGAAGAACTTCGAACATAAGCCAAATGAAAAGTTACCAAACAACGGGGGCCTAAACTCGTGCAGTCGAGGATAGAGTAAATACATTATTGCCCTGATGTCATTTGTAAATAATTTGTGTAAACCCTTGAGGGGCATGATTGTAATTATGTACAAAGGTGGTCCATCTTCCTTATAAATAAATGAACAGTGCCATACATAAAGTACCTTTTGGAGGGCCATAACTTCATTTTATTTAGCCTACAAAGAACCTTCATGCCACTCTATGTGCGAGAGCCAAAGGTATGCTTGTACATCCATTTATCAGGACAAATAAAATAAAATGCTAAGGCACATGAGATGAGTTGAATATGACGTTCCATTTTGTTGCTTTCATGTTGTTTCATTATGTTTCTCTCTAAAAACCTTCATCCATTGTTTTAGCACTTCAAAGAAGTGTTAAATCAAGAGAACGAAGGTCTTTACATTTAACTTATGTTGCCTTGATTTTCAATACCTTTAGGGGAATTGAAATCAAGTACCAACGGGTCCAATAATTGATCAAGACACCAATCTCCCTCCCTCCCTAGCTCCGCTTTGCTCTGTTCCCAGCAACCAACAAGCCATGTCCATAGCCGCTATCGTGTGGCTGGACCACCGCTCCACCCACCACATGCAACCAGAAGCATCCCACCTTTGAAACCAAGGGGCAAGATCAGTCCAAATCTCTTCTTTCTCTCACACACACTCAAATCCAACGACCTAACTTATTTGGATCATCACTCACTCATCAATCATGCCTCCACCCATGATCCCCTCATAGGTCGTACCCATGATCCCCTCATAGGTCGTCGACTCCTCGTTATCCTACCTGTCGCCGCCCCTCCAACGCACCACCACATCCCCACCCACTGCCTCCCCTAATCACTGGGCTTCCCCTCCACCACCGTCGTCGCAACACAACAGGACCATCTTAAAGTCAGAGATGCTCGTCATCATCATAGTCGAGCAGTGGTAGTGTGTAATAGAGCGCGAAGAGGCGACAGAGGACCGCCCTGGCACTAGAGCTAGAGGTGAGCACTAGGCCATGAGGTAGGGTAGCATCTGCGCAATGAGGGCTTCGTGTCCCGGTGTGTCGGTGGCAGCGAGGAGCGTGAGGCAGCCATGGAGTAGCGCAAGCAGGATGATGTCCTACCATCTCAATCAGTGGGTGGGGTGTGTGATGAGCAGGTGGAAGAGGACGGTGGTGGGGTGGGGAGGAGGAGGTGGGGACAAGGGCGTGTCGGAAGCGAAGCCGATGTTAGAGTTGGAGAGGGAGCAAGGGCTAGGGTGAGTGCATGCGGGAGGGAGATGAGTATTGGGTGGAAGACGAGCATTTTTACTAGTTAAAAAAGCGCCACTCGCATGTACAGCTAGCACGCTCGAAGCTAATAAGAGCTAGCTCCCACGGTTGGAGCTCGATCACTAGAGTTGGCCTCAACCTCTCCTCATCTCTCTTGGTCTCTTTGTATCTACAGTCGGGTCTCACTATCATTGGCCCACCCATGAGGTGGAATGGACGGACCATCGCCCCTCTTCTAATCCCGCTAGCTCTGGTGGAGAAAACAGAGAAGTCAAGATGACCATGCAGACTACACACATAGCTAGAGAAACATAATGCGCTGCACCGAGCTCCCTCATCCACCTCTCTTAAAATCCCACCATCACTGTTGATGAGTACATGGACATCAACTATATGGTAAAGGCCCAATCAATCATAGTGTTCCAAGCTCAAAGGGAGTTGAAGTCCAGTTTATTCGCAAATCAGGTTAGGACTTTAGGAGTGGTCCTCATGAAAATGGACACCAAGACAACATATGGACTCCATTTTGGACGTTCTAGATACCGTTGGAAAGCTAAGGAGATAAGGTTTCCAACCCAACTAATCCCACGTCAAAATATGCTCGGAGCTGATGGGAATCGTTGTAACAAGATGACGTCCAGAATCTTCCAGAAATTAGTGACGCCTGTTTTTGTGCCTAAAGGCCTTGTACGCCCTGGGGTTGCTCGACCACCCCCTTGGTCACCGCCTGATTCAAGGATGACTCTAATTCAAGTGGGAGAGGATAATGAGGACATCACTCCCATACAAACAATGCATGGACCGACAACACGAGCACGTGCACGACATCTAAATCTCTAGCAACCTTGGAGAGGACCAGCAAGGACTTGGGAAATGCCAAGATGTGAAGGAGGGTAAGCTAGGTGAAAGCATCTAGGCCCCTGGTTGGTTTTAGTGATTAATGACAATGTAATATTATATGTGACTAACATGTGTTTTGCAGAGCAAACGGTAAGTTAGGTCGCATTATAGGAAGTTGTACTACAACGGTGAAAACAATCTCTGAGATGAGAACTTGAAGCGACGGCTGAAACGACGAATCAAAAAATGAAGGCCTTCGTATTCCGAGTGTCAAAGGAGTTGCGGACACTCGGTATAGTATTAGGTCTTCTATTTTATTTTAGCCGTACTATAAAGAGGGGTTGTGGATGGGTAGTTTGACCAAGAGAGTTCTAGTGTAGTGTTGGTGCATATTCACACTCACATCTAGTGCTAGGTGTCACTCTATAACACACTCACGAGTTAGAACGAAAATAGATTAGAAAATCAGAATGAAAAAGAACTTAGGGCATGTTTGTTTCCTTGGAAATGAAACTCATTCCATGAATAATATTCTAGATATTAGATTCCTAAAGAAAGTAATTCCTTAGAATTTGATTCAATTCAATTTTTTTGTTTGGATGCTAATGGAATTCTTTTCCATGAATCAAATTCAATATCCTGTTTGGATAGTTATATATGGAATTTACATATTTGGAGGGAAGTAACCCCATCAACTTGTATACGGCAAAATACACATGTTTCTTGTGTGCACATGTGCCTTGATGAGTCATATACATGTGCAATAGATTAGAGACAAGTTTTCACCCTACAATTTATCAAGCAACATGCATCACGAGAATAGTAATAATAATGTAGATTTGTCTCAAATGTCTACATATCATTGGAACACATTACTTGCTACTCAATGTGATGTTCAATTCACCCAACATAAACTAAGACAGCAACATCAACACACCTAACAACAGTTCAATTCACCCAACCACAACTCAGTTCACTTTTTAAGTTGCTTCAACAGTCATCTCTTCCTCAGGATCACTGGAAGTGCCAATAAGGACTCGTACTTGCGCGCATCACCTGTTAAGATATCAAACAAGTCTAAAAATGTGTCTTCATCTAACCCATCTATCTCCTCCAATGTGCTAAAAATTTCTTTTGATGTTGGCCCTTTTGGTGCTTCATCCCAAATAGCTTCAGTGAACTTGTCTAATTTCTCCGCCATCATTGAGGTGAAGGAATCACTGGACCATTGCCTCTTCAAGCTTCCTAAGGTTGTTGATGAAGTAAGCTCTTTACCGGTTCCCTCTTCCTTACTCATATCTCTCGCACCATCAGCTGGGTCTTTGCCGCTTCATCAGTTGCATGATCTTTCCCAAACACCAAGTTGATCGAGTCCCAATATAAGACTGTCTTGTGTCTGTACCCATTAGCTTCTTTATTTTTCTGCAGAAAACAATTTGAGGTGAGCTCTAGATGATATCATACAAAATTTAGAATAGAAGCAAACAAAAGCAGCAAGCACCCAATTTTACTGTAGTAGTAATACAACAAAACCTCAGTTCTCTTTGTCGGAGATAAAAAATCTAGCTGCTCGAAGTATAGTATCAGGTCAACAAACTTATTAAAGGGCACATGCAAATTTCAGATTTGACCATGTAGCTAAAAAATAGAAAACCATTGATGATAGTGTAACAACAAAAAAACATAAAAATTGAAACTTACCACCACATAAGCCTCCCATACAGAATCACTATCGACGGATATCCTGTTCTTGTTCCAATCCCAACCAAAGCCACTTGTTTCTAGCATACCATTGATGATAGTGTGGTGCTTGTCAAATGTCTTGTTCCTTGACATGATGTTGTCTTTTGTGATTTCCACATTGCACTTTTCTCGGACATTCTTGATAGAAGCCGTGTAGACATGAGACTTCCACCCATTTTGGCATCTGTCACCCTTGTTGTAGTACTCCATGAATGTGTCAAGAAGTGCCTTGTCCATATCATCATTCCAAGAAATGTAGCCCCTGCCCGAGCCTGACTTCTTACCCTTCTCCATATCCTACAAATAAAAAAATTACAAAGGTTAGTAGAGTTATTGAGGAACAACACAATATTTGCAAAAAAAGAAATATTTAAAAAATTATCATACATTGTCCACGTCTCGCTTGGTAATCATCAAACATTTTGTTAGCTTTGGTGTCCCTGAAGTTACTCCATTGATTCGATGATTGCACATTGGTAATCATACTCACTTCACTTTGAACATCATGAGATTCAACAGATATTACTTGATCAACTTGGCCTAAAAGTAAATCATCCATATCTCTTTGCCTATCCCTTACAAAGTTGTGCAATATGCAACAAGCATTGATGATCCTAATCTGATTTTGTAAGTCAAAATATGAGTTTTTCCTTAATATAGCCCACCTCATCTTCAATAGCCCAAACATTCTCTCTATCACATTTCTAGTTGTTGAATGGCGCAAATTGAACAATTCCTTGCATTGGATGGGTTATTCCCTTGGGCAGCCCACTCATTCAAGTGGTAGCGAGTGGATCGATATGGAGCAAGAAAGTCTGGTCCATTGATGTATCCAGCATCTACTAGGTAATATTTTCCACTTGGAATAGCAAATGCATCGTCCCGAGACATGGCATCACGTAGCACACATGAATCTGAAGCTGACCCTTCCCATCCAGCTAGAACATAAACAAACTTCATGTGTCGATCATAAAAACCCAAAACATTGGTGGTGATTTGTTGCTTCCTATTCCTATACCTCACTTGATCAGCCAACAAAAACATCAATGTGTGTACTATCTAGTGCTCCAAGGCAATCTTCAAACCACCTCCACTTAGAATCTTCAAGTTGTACAGCTAAAGGGTTAGGAAGCTTGATAAATTCATGACATAATGATAGAACACCTCTCAACACCTCATTGAAATAGCGGCTAATTGGTTCAAGTGACCACCCGTATGAGCTACGAATCATCCTCATCTTAGTGCCATGACCCACTACAAGCAAAAAGATAGCAACCTTTTCTTCTACCAACACATTCAAGGTATCACACATATCGCACCTCTCACGTAAGATGGTGCATAGGTCCGAAAAGGATCTCTTAGTTAGACGCAAACTGTCATAGCAATAAACATTTGATCCTTGATACAGATTCCTTAGCATTTGTTTCCAACCAGCTACATCTCTCTCTATCATCTCAGAGGGATCCATAAGATGTCTAGGTCTTTTCCGATAATAATAGTCCACAATCATACCCATGACAGTTGCAACAAATAATGATGCTACTCTCTGCCTCTTCTTCCTACGCCTCTCTCTCATTTCCCCCAAATTTGTTCTAACCAATTCTAAGTTGTTGTGAGGCATCTATAGTAGATAAACCATACATCATAAGCACACTTGAACAAACATGCATATACAGTTTGTAAGATTGAATGCATAACTGTTTGAAAGAAACGTGGAGAAACTCAAGGCTCAATAATGTACTGGCAAAGAAATGTGGAATATGAAATTTATGAAGCTTGTGAATCAAACGGGCCCTAACTGAAATTTATGAAGCTTGTGAAATAAACTCTGCCAGGTCTGTTGCCATCTCGTCTGAACTCTCAAATACCATAATTTCGCAATTTTGATTGTTTCATAGGAGGCCATGATTTCACTCTCCATGATCTTATAATGCAGTTATCTTTTTTTTATTTCTGCAAATACATCCTGGCTAGTAGTTGGAAGTCAAATACCTATTTTCTAGTTTAGTTTTCTATTAAGCTGGCTCGTGATGGAAACATATTTCTTCTGCTCTGCAGGTATGGAGGGAGTGCCTCACATGCTGCTCTAACAATCACTTCGATTGTGTTTCTCCATTTCTTGTTTTCTAGGATAGTTGTGGCCACACTTTGCTGGTAAGCCTGATGTTATACAGTTATAATGAACTTGATTCATGCCGTCTTGGTATTGAAAAGACAACATCGATATAATCTCTATTACAACATGAACTGATGTGTAAACTAGATCTGGAGTTCTATCATTCACTATTACTGCCTTTCTTACTCTTATTATTATCTTCAAAGTGTTACCTGAACATGTGCAGTGCTATTGATAAATTCAGTAGGAGGAAAAATAAATGCTTGGGCTACAAATAATAATTAAGAATGAAATAAGCTCCATAGAAGCTTGCTGTTGTGGGATGCGAGTCACATGTGTCTGCAGTTGTGGAGTGCTGTTGCGGTACTTTCTTAACTACAGCAGCAGTTCTACAGGGAAGAACAAGCCACACGCATGGGGAGTCAGGGATCGGGGTGGTGGTGGCTAGGTGGTACCCTGCCGGTGGCCCGTTGACACGCGCGCGGAAGAGACGACACACAGATGCAGAGGGCACATGAGCAGGGGACAGGAGGAACCGATGCCTTGTCCCGCTGCCACGGCTGATCCCGGCACCACTCGCCACCCCCAGTGCCACTCTTGATTCGTTCACCGGCCAGGTGACGCGGCACGCGTACGGCCGCAAGCTATGGGTCGCTCACATCGCGTCACGCAGGATGGACATGGATGGGACGAACGGTGGACATGCTCTTACCTATTTTTGGATCGGAGAAGAAGGCCTCGACGAACAGCCGATGCAGCTCTTCCGTCCACCGCAGGAATCACAGATGCAGCAGATGCAGCTCGGGGACGAGAAAGTCCGAGGAGGAGGCAGCGCGGGCGTGTAGCGCAGCGCTCGGGAGGATACGGCGGGTTGAGGAGAGGAATCTGTTTCCTCGTTTTAGGGTAGGAAAGTTTTGCAAGCTTCTGATTCCAGCCCAAGAAATGTATGGAAAGTTAGTTTCCAATTCTATAACTTGCCAAACAGGCCAGCCCAAGAATTAAATTCCAATTCAACCCAATTCCAATCAAACAAACGAGCAGTTAGGGTTTCTATCTTAGGGGCACCGGACTGTCCAGTGTGCACCGGACTGTCCGCTACGACCCCTGATAGTGGGGCCAACTAGGTCCAGGGGCAGAGCTTCGCCCCCGAGAAAAACCCGAGAGCATCGAGTTGGGAGATTGAATTTTAGCTGTCACACCGGACTGTCCGGTGTGCACTGGACTATCCGGTGTGCACTGGACAGGAACTGTTCACTGTCCGGTGTGCCATCAGCCGTCAGAACTAGCCGTTGGAGTTGACCGTTGGCGCACCGGTGGCGCACCAGACTGTCCGGTACACCCATGCACAGGAAACCCTGGTAACGGCTAGTTTGGTGGGTGAGGCTATTTATACCTCCTCCACCCACCATATTGAATGTCTTGCTGCCCACATTGATAACCATACATTGCTAGAGCATTGCAAGCACCACAAAGCATAGTGAGGTGATTAGAAAATCTTAATCCCGTATTAGGACCTCATTAGTGCAAGTGAGAGCCACCTAGAGCACACACCACATGCATTAGGCTTCTCTTGGTCAAGTAAAAGTCTATGGCTTGTTACTCTTGGTGATCGCATCACCTAGACGGCTTGGTGGCGTTGGGAGCACGGTGATCATCTTGGAGGGTTTGTTGGTGACCTAGCTCGAGATTGTAAGAGGTCGTGAGGGATCCACCGCGCCGGAGTGGCAAAGGATCATCTCATAGTGAGCACTTGGTTCTTGCGAGGACCAAGGGGGACCGATACCCTTGCGCGGGCGCTCCAACGAGGACTAGGGAAGAGTGCCGACTCTTCGATACCTCGGGAAAAGATTGGAGGAGTCTTCTAAACTTTGCTTTACATTCTGCATTTAATTCAAGCATTTTACCTTGTTTATTTGTTTAGCAAGTAGTTGAAGCAATGTCTTAGTATTGTTGTATTTCTAGTAGTATTCTCTTATTGCTAGTTGTTGGGTGAAGTTAGGCTCTTGCCTAGGTTTTAATTGTTGTTGATTTTTAGAAAAGCCCAATTCACCCCCCCCCCCTCTTGGGCATCATGATCCTTTCACTAGGACATTCAAAACAAGAGAAGGCCAAGTCTGACTCAACTTTGTCTCCACCTCGGTGTCCAGGACCAATCTACACTAAAATGGATGCCCATAATGCATCCGAACTCCGATTAGGTTGGGCTTTATATGGATAGAAAACTAAGGATATAGGCATTCCGACCCACTAGAACCAACTTAAAATTCATTCGGAGTAAATAGGAATCGTCGAAACAAATCAATGCTCAAATTCTGTTTTGGTGCTGCGATGCCATGTGTTGAGTTGTTGGCACGTGTATTGTGTTGGAGCCCATTAGGGATACCTCCAAGGGTTGTGCACGCCTTTAACCTCTACTTTATCAGCATACACCGGTACATCAGGGTTTGAGTTTTGCTTAGATTCATTCTGTCATCGAACAATGTCACTGTTTATCGGTTTGTGAGACCCCAACTTGTGATCAATACAATTTTGTTTGTGTTTTTTCTGCTCTTGCTTGTGTTCTTGATTGCGCTTGCAAGGATAAGCCTTCATGGCAAGGACACTAGTGTGTCACGGGTGATAACCAACGGAGCAATGGTGTAGTGATTGCGAGGATTCGTTCGCTCAGAGCCTTGGATCATCAACGTCAAGATCTCCATCCAATCAAGTTATCCTACCTCACAAAAGATTGGGCCTTGTCATCTATCAAGTGGTATCAAGATTTAGGTTGTCTATGAGGTATAATCCTAACTTTAGATTTGTTTTGTTCGTCCTATAACCCACAAAAGGGCCAAAAAATAAACATAACAAGTTGTCACCTTTAAAAACCATTAGTGTATTTTGACCTACAGACTTCTCCTTAGCCTTTGCACAATTTGGTTTCGGATTCTGTTGTATTGAGTTTATGTCCTATATCAATGTCTTATTGCTGGTTTAGATTTGTTTTTTGTTCAATTTGATCCTTTTCATCCGCTACCATCCCATAAATTCAATCTCCAAAACAGATCCCATCATTTTTCATCTCATCGTCTCATCTTTATTAGATTAGTTTGTGTCTAGTTTGGTATTTTGATAATAAATCTCATCATCTTGTCTTTATCAGATTAATTTGTGTCCAGTTCAGCTATGCGACATGAGCAATATGAGCAACGACAATCACACAACGCTTGGTGAGAGGAGGAGGATGACAATCACACAACGCTTGGGGAGAGGAGGACGAGGAGCAGGGAGGGTGAGGATGGGGCAGGGAGCTCGGCGGCTCCAACCATGGGGAAGCTTCCCTACTTTGGAGCAATGTCTGAGCTGAGGGGAATGAAGCACCACACAGAGAAGGGAGATGGGGCTCACTACGTGGAGGCGAGGTCGATGACGCTGCAGACTTGAGAATCATGGTGTCGGCGAGCTCCATTGACCGGGGAACAGTGACATCGTAGGGGGTGAGGGGCGCCAAGCTGGAGACCTGAGGGGCGGTGCCCATGGAGCAGAGAGGGGGAAGACACCAGGGAGAAGGAGGCATTGGCCTATAGGAAGAAGTAAGCCATGAGGGAAGCTTGGTTGGCGTCCATGGCAGGGTAAGTGGTTTCCCTTGGCTGGCGTCCATGGCAGGGTAAGTGGTGGAGGCGGCGCCCTACGCCATGGACATAGGGAGAAGCCCCTGCGTTTGAATAGAGAGGAGGCATGCAGTGGCGAATCCAGGATTGGTCCAAGAGGGGGCTAATTTAAGACTATAACAAAAAAATTAAACCAAACAAAAAAGGCATGCCCAGTCACGGCTACTCGATGGCGGTGCTCGCCTCAGCTGCTCGTGTGCTCCAGACTCTGGCGGCTGGACAACGGCGGCCTTAGCGCTGATCAGCTTGCTGACTATGATGACAAAGAGAGAGAGCGTACCGATGGGAGAGAGAGGTCATCTGCAAACCTCAGAGCTTGTAGCTTGCTTGGCGTGCTGCTGACGGTTGCGTCCGACGAGGCACCGAAGCTCCACTTGGAGGAGGAGGAGGAGGAATAACTCCCTCTGTCGTCTTCAGCCCCTCCGTGCTCCAGCTCCATGCCCATGGCGGCGTGCGCGTGGTCGGCGGGTCGGCGGTGCTCCACTGCTCGTCTGCTCCGGGCTCCGGGCGAGCGCGCTCGGCGGCTCGGGCTGCTGCGGTCTGCGGCTCCTGCGCAGTGGCGCTCCGCGGCTGCCGGCTGGCGCCTCCGTGCGAGTGCTGAGCGCGCGACCGCGCCTGGGCCTGGCGGTGGCGGGCGATTGGGGCGAGCCGCGAGCGCGGCAGCGCGCTGTAGCGGTGTGGGTGGCGCCGTGGCGGGCGAGGGCGAGCTCGCTGGCGCTGCGGTGGCGGACTGGCGGTGGCGAGCGAGCACGCCTGGGCGCCTGGCGGAGCAGCGGCGGTGTCCTGGCGTTGGCGGGCCACGGGCGAGCGCGCAGCACGCTGGTCTGGAGAGGCACCGAGGCGGTTAGGCGGGTAGAGGGAGGCAGCGTCAGGGAGCGGCAGCTGGAGCTGGGACTAACCTAGCGCGACGATGGGCCTCTATTGGGATGCGACTGCCTACCGAGGCTGCAGCCCAGGCAGCCCCGGGTGGAGATCCGCCCCTGGAGGCGTGTAGGGAGGAAGGTAGGGAAGAGTGGCTAGTGGTGGCTAAGGGGGTTGGTGAAAAATGCTCCATTTTGCAGGGGGAGGCATTTCTATTTATAGGCATGTGCTAGGGTTAGGGTTTAAAGAAGTTGCTTAGGAAGAAGTAAGAGATGGGTTGCTTCTAGGCTAAGGAAACTATTTTTTTATTTTGGCAGTAATTCCTCTATGCGAGATTGAAGCTGGTGCGATGAACGAAGAAAACAAGCGTTTGGACGAATGAAAGACCAAAGAATTATTCGGACCGGGAATTTGATATGGCGTCGCTCGAAAATTCTCTCGCTCCTTAGTTGCAAAAAAAAATGGACTCTGATTTTTAACATGCTTTTGGATTTGTGATTGAATAAGGCGAGTTGTTTCATTTTACAAATCATTGTTGATGTTGTTTCGGATTCGGATCGATTATGGATATTAACAATTTGGGTTGGATAAGACTTAAACAGGTGTTGTCACATTAAAAATCATGCTTCGAGAGTACGAATTCAAATAAAGATGGGACATGGATCGAATATTGAGGAATCAGACTCGGACACAAATCAGATAACTTTTGTTGAGAAGTTTGAATAAATGAGTTTTGGCAAGAATTGCAAGACTAGATTGATATTTGAATGTGTGTTCGTTCTATCAAATAAATTCTAATAGGCACAAGATTTGGTATTTCTCAAGATTGAATAACTCTGAATTTGATCAAACCTTTATGGATAATCTTGATAAACAGAGCTAGATGCGACCGAGAAACCATTATCTTCACTAACGACCCGTGTTGAGGTCAAATATCATGGCTTAACAAGAGGCAAACACATGTGGTGTTACATTAAATACTTTGGACTATATTGAATTTGATGTTTTATGTAATCTAAATAATTTAGAGGAGAAACTTTCTTTTACTGCTGATTTGCCATGGTTACCTAACCATACATATCACGTTATTGGAAGATATAACTAGAAAGGAAAATATATGATACATCGAGTATATATTTGTTTAAATATGAAATCTCATTTTGTCAAGAAACAATATAATCAATTAGAGGGTTGTGTTAAAGCTAATCATATCACATCCAATTCTACTTGTCCTTCTTTGCATGTTTTACAACAACAGGGTCAACTTTAAAAAGGGAGCAAGGTTGGACGACATCAAGCACTACATCAACACCTTATGCAGGCACCAACGACTTTGAGTCGAAACGACTCAAAACCAAGAAGTGGAGAATGATGAGTACATGGATGTCAACTATATGGTCAAGGCCCAATCAATCATAGGGTGGTACTCACAAAAACAGATGCCCAGACCACATACGAACTACATTTTGGACATTCTAAATATCGTTGGAAATCTAAGGAGATAAGCTTTCCAACCCAACCAGTCTCACGTTAAAATGTGCTCGGAGTTGATGGGAATCATCGTAACAAGATGACATACAGAATCTGGCAGAAACCAGTGATGCCTGTTTTTGTGCCTAAAGGACTTGTACATCCTAGGGTTGCTCGGCCATTTCCTTGGCCACTTCTTGAGTCGAGGACGACTTTAATTCAAGTGGGGAAGGATAATAAGGACATCACTCCCATACAAACAATGCATGGACCGACAACACAAACACATGTACGATAGCTAAATCTCTAGAACCTTGGAGAGGATAGCAAGGACTTGGGAAAGGCCAAGATGTCAAGGAGGAGAAGCTAGGACGTTCATAACAAGAGAAAAGCCAATTCTGAATCAACTTTGTCTCCACCTCGAAGTCCATGACCAGTCCGCACTAAGACAGACGACGCATAGGATGCATACAAACTCTAATTAGGTTGGGCTTTATATGGATGGAAAGCTAAGGATATACGCTTTCCAATCCAACTGAAACCAACTTAAAATTCATCCAGAGTCAACAGGAATCGTCGAAACAAGTCAGCGTTCAGATTCTATTTTGGTGTTGCGACACTGTTCGTTAGGCTATTGCTCCGTGTATCATGTTGGAGCCCATTAGTGTACCTCTAGGGGTTGTGCACACTCCTAACCACTAATTTATCAGTAGTCGCCGCCACATCAGGATTTGGGTTTTGCTTAGATTCATTCTAAAATCGAACAATGTCACCATTCATTAGTTTGAGACTCCAACTCGTGACCAATTCAATTTTGGTTGTGTTCTTCCTGTTCTTGCTTGTGTTCTTGATTGCATTTGTAGGGATAAGCCTTCGTGGCGAGGTCACTCGTGTGTCACTAGTGATAACCATCGGAGCAATGGTGTAGTAATTGTGAGGGTCCGTTCGCTTGGAGCCTTGGATCATCAACGTCAAGATCTCCACCCAATCAAGTTATCCTACCTCACGAAAGATCGGGTCTTGTCATCTATCAACTGCTCTAATGCCACAACAAGAAAGCCTAGAAAAAGGGCAAGACTTGCTAAATGTCGAGCAGGTCAACATACAGCCAGGATCATCGACAAAAAATACTAATAAAGAGGAAGAAGCAGGCTAGCCATTCGATTAGCGATTGGGGACAAACAATACACATGTGCACATGCTCAACAATGTCGTCAGGTTTATGCTGACGCTCACACACACGAGTGACCAGCCGCACGCGCTCTCATGGTTGCGAGAAGGATCAAAAACCCCTTTCCTTTCCTTTCATTTCCTTTCTTCGTCTATCTATATTATAAAATATCCATTTTCTCCATCATAATAGTTAAATTTGATTTTTTATCGTATAGTCGTCGTCAGCAGAAACACAGGAACTCCTACTCTCGCCGACTCATCGTCGGCGACGCACGTAGCGGACCCTCCCAAATTTTTTGTTTTTAACCTTTTTCGACCAAAACTTACATTTAGACCCCTGGATGACTTATTTCAGGATTTGGACCCTTAGCTCGGCGCCATAGGCTATGGCGCCGAGCTCTGACGTGGCAGCCACGTGGCTCTCTAGCTCGGTGCCACAAATCTTGGCGCCGAGCTAGGAATTAAGGCCCGACCGCCAATCCTTCTCTCCCATCTTTCTCACCTCTCACCTCCCTCATCTCTCACCGACCGCGCCACCGTCCCCCATGCCACCCTCGCCGCACCCAGAGCCGCGCTGGCCCTAGTGCTGCGCCGCCCCCGCGCCTCCATGGCGGGCCACCGTGCCCGGACCCCACAACGCCGACCGCCGCGCCCGCCCGTCGGAGTCGCGCCGACCCCACGCCGCCGGTCGGCTCCCACACGCCGGAGCCGCGCCGCCGCCTGACCCCACGGCCGGCCCCCTCCCAAGGTTTTTTTTGTTTTTAGTTAAACTTACCATATTCGGACCATATAGTTAGTAAGCATTATTGTTTTGCACATATAGTTTAACTTAACATTAATCCTAAACTTACCATATATAGTTTAGCATATTGTTTAGCACATTGGTTATTATATGGTTAGCATATTGTTATTATGTTGCTATCGTACATATTTTTTTGTGTTGGTTAGTGTGTATGGCAGGCATCATGTTGTTGTATCTTTGTAGGTTCTAGAAACCTCACTGTATAGGGGAGGTGTTGTCGATTTTTTTACCGACAGTGCTATTTATTTTGTACATAGGTGTCCTTCCGACTCGACCTTCGCCACCGTTAGCTTGAGTCATTTGTGATCTCAAGTATACATTGTTTACATGCATTATTCATATATTATGTACTTATGTTTGTTGTGATCATAGTTACTATATAGTTATTAGTTAATAAGTAGCTATTACTTATTTATTACTTAGTAAGTATGTAGGCATGAGTATTTAGGTATTATTGAGTTAGTAATCCGTGTTTGCAATAGATGGACACCCTAGTGACACTATACCATGGAGGAAGCGTGGAGAAAGATGTTTATGGGAATGTTAGTTTTTATGGTATGAAGAGGTGACTGTGATGTTCGACGAAAGACCATCTTTCGGCCAAATTTTCGCTCGAGCTTGTGAGGAGGTTAGTTGCAATTTAAACGACCCTAGCATATCAATTGAGGGTTTATTGTCCCATGTTGCATCTGGGACAGTTGTCCGATGGTTGATCTCCATTGGCTCTGAAGATGACTGGGTAAAATATGTCAAAATTGTGAAGACGATTGTTCCTCCATGTTTGGATGTGGTCGTTCGAAAGTTATCCTTTAGTCATTGCGATGCTCCAGTAGGGTTATCTACACAAATGCCAAATACATCTCCTAGTAAAGCTTCTTTGCCAAATACTAACCTCATTTTAATCTACCATATGTCCACAAAAATAGCCAACACCAAGCTCGGAAGGAACTAATCCAAACTTAACTTCAATACCACATTTGCAGAGTATTGGATCAAACTTCAACTCTTCCGCCCACTCATTTTTTTTCTTTTCCTTTGCCTCTGGCTTTAGCCAATGGGACATAGGACCATACAACCACTCTAAGAAATAACACTTACGCCACCCTTATGGCTGCATGAGAATAAAATAACAAAAGTTTGGACATTTGTTATGCACTCACATAATCAATGTTCGGACACACGAAGTGCTTAGTGTCCTCGTCGATGACAACATGATCTCCACAATCGCATCGAGGTGGCGACTCCATTCGTCTTTCTGTTAATACCTTCTTCTCCGCATTCGTCATTGGTGGAGGATTCGAGGGGAGAAGCCCAACGCTTAAAATGCTCATGACTAGTCCTTCCACACAACCAATTAGCAAAAAGAAGATATCGAGGGTCAATTTATCAAGACCGTCGATCCACAGGAAAACGAAACACCTCAGGTGCTCCTATAAAAATGGAACGAAGCATTAGTACACATCTAGTAAACAATATTAACTCATAAGTCATAAGCTACGTATGTTAAAACCACCACAAAGGTAGAAGCAGCGAGCAGCCGTGTCTGGATGTTTGGATTGACATACCCAAGCCGGTCTGCCACAATCACAATTAGGCACAGGAAGATCAGGAGGAACATGAGCATCCTTACTAGATACATCCAGATATAGCTCCCGAGGATGACCTCTCTTCTACCACAACGCCTCCCAGTACATGTCTTTCATCTAAGAAACGATTATATATTAACACAAGTATCTAATAAACTATATAATCGAATTTCACAAACTATCAAATAAACTATAGTCATCATATGAACTAATATCCTAGGAGCAACAATCAAAACTAATAATAAAAAATTACAAACCCAATATACAAAACGAATTAGTGAGACATCATACCTTGGTATACAAAGTGTTCCAACTCGAACCTAGCCGTTTTTGAAGAAGATTTGAATGGAGGGAAAATTGAGAAATGAGGAGGGCGCACCTCTCGGCCAGCAAAACGACCGATTTATAGGACTTCCTAGCTCGGCGCCAAGATCTGTGGCGCCGAGCTAGGAGGCCGCGTCGACATCACGCCAGCCCTAGTCGCCGCGAGCCACCGTCGCCATGTCAGAGCTTGGCGCCATAGGCTATGGCGCCAAGGTGTGTTACCTCGGTGCCATAGCCTATGACACCGAGCTGAGGGTCCAAATCCTGAAATAAGTCATCCAGGGGTCTAAATGTACATTTTGGTCAACAAAGGTTAAAACAAAAAATTCGGCCAACCCTCTATGCATCATCGTCGTGGGCTGCGGTGACGACCATCACGGCCGCCCTAAATCTGCGAGCGAAGCCTATGACAGCGGCGCCACACCATCTAGCCGTCGTCGCGACCGCACAGCTGTGGGACCTGCGGGAGCGCACGTGGCGGCATGTTGCCTCCGTTAGGTCGTGGGCCGCGTTGTTGTCCCCACCGTCTCCTCATCGTCATTGTCGTGGAGGCAACACAAGCGTGCCCTGTTTTCTGTGTCTTTGACGATGGGCTACGCGCTGACAAACTCATAGCCACGACGGTGGCCCTAGAAGCGATCGTTCACCGTGCAACAGTATATCGATGTAAGGCAAACTCCTAGAAGTGCCCTGACCCCATCAAAATCATTCTAATTAATTTGGACTTAGTTTATTCAATTCTACTCTTATTTCAAGAAAAATTTGTCATCTCATCTTGACTCGAGAAAATAAATACTTAAACTGATATTGCCACAAGTGAGAACTCAAGTTGGTTGAAATATGTTTTCACTAGCAAAATGGTGATCAGTCCTATACGACTCTTATATGATATAATTTATTTAAAAAGAATTTTTGTTTACTATTTATTTTAAAAACATTGTTGTTTTCACCTTTCTCATAACATATGGGCTTGTTTGGTTGACGCCCTGGCTTGGAGTTGTCTAGCTGGAGTTGCGTGCTAGGCAGCTAAATTCAGCCCTAGACATTCAAAATCGGACGCCTAAGGTTGCTACCTGGGTCAGACATGTTTCCAGTGCATAAACCAAACAAGCCTATAGTAACTGAAATTACAAAACAATAATAATTTTCTCAAATTAGGATACGATCAATCTTGGCAGACCTAAGTTAATATATTAATAGATATATAAGTTTTTAATTTGCATAAATATAAAAGAGTTAATTTAGGGTGCGTTTGGTTGTAATGATAAAACGGGATGAGAAAAGATGATCCTTTAAATAAGGTTGTTTGATTCAGAGTCAGGGATTGGAACATAACTATCCCAGTGTTGTCCTCAGTTGTCCTTCAAAATTAGAGAGATGAGAGAGGATGTCAGGGAATGTCACTGTCCTGCCTGTCCATAGCTGTTTCACAACCAAACGTATCCTAAATTAACTCAAAATGTGTTTTCTTTCGTAAAAACACTTAGAGTTGATTTAAGAGATTTCTTGGAGATGCTATGAAAGAGCTAAAATCTTCTTGCTAAAAATATGACGTGAGTTGTTATAGTGGGTAAAATTTTTCTTTGTTTAGTATTGTCTATATTTTAAATCGTCATGCGCATGATAAAAATTATTACATACGAGATATTTATATATATCAATATCTCGAATTTGCAAGTCGCTGATCCTTCCCCAGTCGCACTGATTACACGAACGCAAGCAGGGACGAGGCAGCGCCAGCCTGCCCAGGACTCAACGCATGACTCCATGGCGGTCGCCATCTTGTCCATATCCACGTGATGATGAGGAGGTGCAGCTCCTGGCATTGGTCACTAGTAGGCTACGTACGATGGAGACGGTCAGACGGCGGGTTGTTGTATGTCTTTTCATTTTTGTGTAATAAATGTGTGTTTTGTTTGTTGCTCTATTGCTAGTCTTCTACTGCATGTAGTTTACATGTTTGAGGGTGTTTGGTTTGCCCCTGCTAAAATTTAGCTCCTATCACATCGAATGTTTGAACCTCCGTTCGGGGTATTAAATGTAGCCGGATTATAAAACTAATTTCTCAGCCGAAGATTAAAAAGTGAGACGAATCTAGTACAGTTGGTTGGGTCTATATTTTATACTCCTATTTGAAAGTCAAACGCTTGATGTGACCCGGGCTAAACTTTAGTCCACAGAACCAAACACCCCCTGGCTAAATGACTACTAGGCTAAAACTGTGATACTAGTTTACATGTTTGCACGGAAGTCCAACAACCGACCAATTAGCGTTTGCCATGGGCTACCTTACTTGTTTCAAAAATATTAGGGTCTATTCGTTTTGCTCTCAATCAACGTGGATTGGATATGTTTGAATCCCAACAAGTCAAATCTTTCATAATTTTTTTCAATCTCATTCAATCCACGTGTGATAGAAATAACCGACAAGGCCTTAGAGGTTATTTATTAGGAGTCTACTGTAGGTTTAGCTTTTTTAAGAATTTTTTAACAACAACTCCAATAAAACGTTTTCGGGAACACATCTTTAGTGTCCTTTTGGAGTTGCTCCTCTTGCTCCTAAATAAACAGGGCAATTGTGGCAGTGTCCTATTTTAGAGTATAACTTTAGATTTATCTTTGATTTTTAGACTTTGCGTATTTACCTTTGTTTTTTTTTCAAAACAAATTATTGTATATCCCTATTCCAATAGTTATACTTAACAGTGTTAATAAAAAGACAAGGGATATTGGACCAGTACCCCTATTTTAGAGTGTACTAGTCGGTTACCCGTGCGTTGCGACGACTCACAACAATATCCACGTAAATTATCTACAAAAAATATCTCAAGATTTTTTTATTGGTTGTCTCCACTCTTCGTATAATATTTTTTATGAACGCGCGGGTACCATAGGCAACAAATCAGAGACCATCATCCCTCGCATCCCCACTTTCAAGGTTTCGTAGAGCAGGAGGGGAAGGGAAGACGAGGGCATACCTGTTCGTTGCCGGAGAAGGACACGACGAAGACCTGGGCATCTAGAGGCGACACGGGTAGTATACCGCTAGATATATAGGGAGAGAGCACGCAAGCGGAGAAAGAAGCCCAGTCGAAGCAGCTCCAAAACCAAGAGGCACCCGCATCAGGTGTCGGTCCGAGAAGGGCGAGAGAATGCAAGTATCTTCCAAGCCCTGGACCCGCCGAAGCGACACAACACCACCACCAACTCCGTAGCATTTGCTGGCTGCTGCCACGCTACGAGCCTTAGTTATGCAATATCTCAGACCTGAACTCCTCATCGCTAAGATAACCTAAGCGTGGCAGGAGCCACCATGTCCTCCTCGACGACACGCACGGAGAAAGGCCAGAGCATGACTGACTCGCCCTGTACCCGCATCGATGAGCGTCGGTCGGCTCGTGGCTGCGACCGTGGGCGGGGGGGCAGCATGTTGGGGTGGAAGAACAGGGCAAAGGCAGGGAAGACAAATGGAACGTCCGACGACGATGAAAACGATGGTGCGCGCATGATGTGAAACGTCCTTGTGGACGTACAATAGTCACTGCACGAGTCGGTGTTGGGGCTGGTGTCGGACAAATACAGGGAGGAGGCGCCTGCTTCTACGCCCTCTGCCGAAAATGGGGTGGCGCGGAGGTGGAGGCATGATGGTAGAGAGAAAAAAAGTAGAATGACGAACAAGGTGGTGGCAACTGAGGCGAGGACTATCATTATCGTGCGGAGGTATTGAAAGGGAAATAGGCTTACACCTTTTCCTAAATAGTTTTTGGTGGTTGAATTGCCCAACACAAATAATTGGACTAACTAGTTTGCTCTAGTATATAAGTTTTACAGGTGCCAAAGGTTCACAATAGACCAATAAAAAGACCAAAGATGGGTTCAAATAAAGAGAGCTAAAGAAATCCCAAAGACACCCTGGTCTGGCGCACCAGACTGTCCGGTATGCCACCGGACAGTGTCCGGTGCACCAGGGAACCCAAGGCTAAACTCGCTACCTTCGGGAAAATGGAGCCCGCTCCGCTATAATTCACCGGACCATCCGGTGCACCGGACTGTCCAGTGTGCCAGCGGAGCAACGGCTACTTCAAGCGCAACGGTCGACTGCAACGCATTTAATGCGCGCCTGCGCGCGCAGAGGTCAGAGCACGCGCAGTTGGCGCACCGGACAGTCTACAGGACTTGTCCGGTGCACCACCGGACAGCCCAGAGGCCCCACAAGTCAGAGCTCCAACAGTCGAACCCCAACGGCTGGCTGACGTGGCTGGCACACCGGACAGTGTCCGGTGGCGCACCGGACTGTCCGGTGCACCATGCGACAGCAGACTTCCAACGGCCATATTTTGGTGGTTGGGGCTATAAATACCCCAACCACCACACATTCAATTGCATCCAAGTTTTCCAACTTCTACACCTTACAAGAGCTATAGCATTCAATACAAGACACACCAAAGAGATCAAATCCTCTCCCAACTCCACACAAAGCTTTAGTGATTAGAGAGAGAGATTTGTTGTGTTCATTTGAGCTCTTGCGCTTGGATTGCTTCTTTTCTTTCTCATTCTTTCTTGAGATTCATTCACTTGTAACCGAGGCAAGAGACACCAATTGTGTGGTGGTCCTTGCGGGGACTCTGTGTCCCGTGTGATTGAGAAGAGATGCTCACTCGGTCTAAGTGACCGTTTGAGAGAGGGAAAGGGTTGAAAGAGACCCAGTCTTTGTGACCACCTCAACGGGGAGTAGGTTTGAAAGAACCGAACCTCGATAAAACAAATCCTTGTGTCTCATTCCTTATTTGCTTGCGATTTGTTTTTCCACCCTCTCTCTCGGACTCGATTATATTTCTAACGCTAACCCGGCTTGTAGTTGTGATTAACTTTGTAAATTTCAGTTTCGCCCTATTCACGCCCCCCCTCTAGGCGACTTTCAATTGGTATCAGAGCCCGGTGCTTCATTAGAGCCTAACCGCTCGAAGTAATGTCGGGAGATCACGTCAAGAAGGAGATGGAGATCGGCGACAAGCCCACTACAAGCCACGGGAAAGCTCCATCGGGAGAGTCCCGCAACAAAGGGAAGGAGAAGGAATCCTCTTCCCACAAGTCGCATCGGAGTGGCGGCAAGAAAAAGAAGATGAGAAAGGTGGTCTACTACGAGACCGATTCTTCACCGCCTTCCACCTCCGGCTCCGACGCGCCGTCCATTACTTCTAAGCGCCATGAGCGCAAGAAGTATAGTAAGATTCCCCTATGCTACCCTCGTATTTCAAAGCGTACTCCTTTACTCTCCGTTCCATTAGGCAAACCACCGGTTTTTGACGGTGAAGATTATAATATGTGGAGTGACAAAATGAGGCATCATCTAACCTCACTCCACACAAGCATTTGGAATGTTGTTGAGTTTGTTGTATAGGTACCATCCGTAGGGGATGAAGACTACGACTCGGACGAAGTGGCCCAAATCCACCACTTTAACTCCCAAGCCACCACTATACTCCTCGCCTCTCTAAGTCGAGAGGAGTATAATAAGGTGCAAGGGTTAAAGAGTGCGAAGGAAATTTGGGACGTACTCAAGACCGCGCACGAAGGAGACGAGGTGACAAAGATCACCAAACGGGAGACGATCGAGGGGGAGCTCGATCGCTTCATGCTTCACCAAGGGGAGGATCCGCAAGCTATGTACAACCACTTGAAGACCTTGGTGAACCAAGTGCGCAACCTCGGGAGCACAAAATGGGATGACCATGAGATGGTCAAGGTTATTCTTAGATCCCTCGTTTTTCTTAACCCTACGCAAGTTCAATTAATTCGAGGTGATCCTAGATACAAGCTAATGTCTCCCGAGGAGGTTATAGGAAAATTTGTGAGCTTTGAGCTAATGATTAAAGGCTCAAAGAAGATCATCGAGCAAGGCACCTCCTCCACGCCCGAGGCACAACCCGTCGCATTCAAGGCAACGGAGGAGAAGAAGGAAGAGTCTACACCAAGTAGGCTCCCCATCGACGCCTCAAAGCTCGACAATGAGGAGATGGCTTTAATCATCAAAAGCTTTCGACAAATCCTCAAGCAAAGGAGGGGGAAGGACTACAAACCCCGCTCCAAGAAGGTTTGCTACAAGTGTGGTAAGCCCGGTCACTTTATAGCAAAATGTCCTATTTCTAGTGACAGTGACAGGGGCGCGACAATAAGGGGAGAAGAAAGGAAAAGAAGAGGTACCACAAGAAGAAGGGCGGCGATGCCCATGTGTGCCACGAGTGGGACTCCGACGAGAGCTCCACCGACTCCTCCTCCGACGAGAACGCCGCCAACATCGCCGTCAACAAGGGACTTCTCTTCCCCAACGTCGGCCACAAGTGCCTCATGGCAAAGGACGGCAAAAGGAAGAAGGTTAAATCTAAATCCTCCACTAAATATGCATCTTCTAGTGAGGAAGACAATTCTAGTAATGAGGAGGATAATTTGTTGACCCTTTTTGCCAACCTTAACATGGAACAAAAAAGAAAAGTTAAATGAATTCATTAGCGCTATTCATGATAAGAATGAACTCTTGGATAGCCAAGAGGACTTCCTAATTAAGGAAAATAAGAAACATGTTAAGGTTAAGAATGCTTATGCTCTAGAAAGAGAAAAATGTGAAAAATTATCTAGTGAGCTAAGCACTTGCCATGATGCTATTGCCAACCTTAAAAATGAAAATGCTAAATTAGTTGCTAAGGTTGATTCAAATGTTTGTGATGATTCATATGCCAATCTTAGAAATGATCATGCTATTTCTATTGCTAAGATTGAGAAATTAAATGCCTCTCTTGCTAGCCTTAGATGTGAAATGAAAAATTGATTGCTAAGGCTAAAGAGTTAGATGTTTGCAATGCTTCCATTTCCGATCTTAGAAGTAAAAATGATATTTTACATGCTAAGATTGTTGAACTAAAAACTTGCAAACCCTCTACATCTACCATTGAGCATGTTTCCATTTGCACTAGATATAGAGATATTGACATTGATGCTATTCATGATCATATGGCTTTAATTAAACAACAAAATGATCATATAGCAAAATTAGATGCTAAAATTGCCGAGCATGAACTTGAAAATGAAAATTTTAAATTTGCTTGTAGTATGCTTTATAGTGGGAGACGCCCTGGCATCAAGGATGGCATTGGCTTCCAAAAGGGAGACAATGTCAAACTTAATGCCCCTCCTAAAAAATTATCTAACTTTGTTAAGGGCAAGGCTCCCATGCCTCAGGATAACGAGGGTTACATTTTGTACCCTGCCGGTTATCCCGAGCATAAGATTAGGAGAATTCACTCTAGGAAGTCTCACTCTGGCCCTAATCATGCTTTTATGTATAAGGGTGAGACATCTAGCTCTAGGCAATCAACCCGTGCTAAATTGCCTAAGAGGAAAGCTCCTATTGCATCAAATGATCACAATGTTTTATTTAAAACTTTTGATGCATCTTATGTTTTGACTAACAAATCTGGCAAAATAGTTGCCAAGTATGTTGGGGGCAAACACAAGGGATCAAAGACTTGTGTTTGGGTACCCAAAGTTCTTGTATCTAATGTCAAAGGACCCAAAACTGTTTGGGTACCTAAAATCAAGAACTAAACTTGTTTTGTAGGTTTATGCATCCGGGGGCACAAGTTGGATTATCGATAGCGGGTGCACAAACCACATGACAAGGGAGAAGAAGATGTTCTCCTCCTACGAGAAAAACCAAGATCCCCAACGAGCTATCACATTCGGGGATGGAAATCAAGGTTTGGTCAAAGGATTGGGTAAAATTGCTATATCTCCTGACCATTCCATTTCCAATGTTTTTCTTGTTGATTCATTAGATTACAATTTGCTTTCCGTTTCTCAACTATGCAAAATGGGCTACAACTGTCTATTTACTGATGTAGGTGTCACTGTCTTTAGAAGAAGTGATGATTCAGTAGCATTTAAGGGAGTGTTAGAGGGTCAGCTATACTTAGTTGATTTCAATAGAGCTGAACTCGACACTTGCTTAATTGCTAAGACTAACATGGGCTGGCTCTGGCATCGCCAACTAGCACATGTTGGGATGAAGAATCTTCACAAGCTTCTAAAGGGAGAACACATTTTAGGACTAACAAATGTTCATTTTGAGAAAGACAGGATTTGTAGCACATGCCAAGCCGGGAAGCAAGTTGGCGCTCATCATCCACATAAGAACATCTTGATGATTGACATGCCACTTGAGCTCCTCCACATGGACCTATTCGGCCCGATCGCTTACATAAGCATCGGCGGGAGTAAGTACTGTCTTGTTATTGTGAAAGACTATTATCGCTTCACTTGGGTGTTCTTTTTACAGGAAAAATCTCAAACCCAAGAGACCTTAAAGGGATTCTTGAGACGGGCACAAAATGAGTTCGGCTTGAGGATCAAGAAAATTAGAAGCGATAATGG
This sequence comes from Zea luxurians, assembly GCA_029449295.1. NCBI lineage: Eukaryota > Viridiplantae > Streptophyta > Magnoliopsida > Poales > Poaceae > Zea > Zea luxurians. The sequence goes on along the minus strand of JAOPSE010000001.1, from coordinate 88,820,074 downwards.
GACGGAGTTCAAGAATTCGCAAATCGAAGGCTTCCTTGAGGAGGAGGGCATCAAGCATGAGTTCTCTTCTCCCTACATGCCACAACAAAATGGTGTAGTGGAGAGGAAGAATAGAACTCTATTGGACATGGCAAGAACCATGCTTGACGAGTACAAGACTTCGGATCGGTTTTGGGCCGAGGCGGTTAACACCGCTTGCTACGCCATCAACCGATTGTATCTACACCGAATCCTCAAGAAGACATCTTACGAACTCCTCACCGGTAAAAAGCCCAATGTTTCATATTTTAGAGTCTTTGGTAGCAAATGTTTTATTCTTGTTAAAAGAGGTAGAAAATCCAAATTTGCTCCTAAGGCTGTAGAAGGCTTTTTACTAGGGTATGATTCAAACACAAGGGCATATAGAGTCTTTAACAAGTCCACTGGACTAGTTGAAGTTTCTTGTGACATTGTGTTTGATGAGACTAACGGCTCTCAAGTAGAGCGAGTTGATCTTGATGAATTAGATGATGAAGAGGCTCCGTGCATCGCGCTAAGGAACATGTCCATTGGGGATGTGTGTCCTAAGGAATCCGAAGAGCCCATTCAAGCACAAGATCAACCATCCTCCTCCATGCAAGCATCTCCACCAACCCAAGATGAGGATGAGGCTCAAGATGATGAAGAGGAAGATCAAGAAGATGAGCTACCTCAAGACGACGACAATGATCAAGGGGGAGATGCAAATGAACAAGACAAGGAGGATGAGCAAGTTCCAAGGCCGCCACACCCAAGAGTCCACCAAGCAATCCAATGAGATCACCCCGTCAACACCATCCTAGGTGACATTCATAAGGGGGTAACCACTAGATCTCGTGTTGCACATTTTTGTGAGCATTACTCTTTTGTTTCCTTTATTGAGCCACACAAGGTAGAGGAAGCACTCCAAGATTCGGATTGGGTGATGACAATGCAAGAGGAGCTCAACAACTTCACGAGGAATGACGTATGGCATTTAGTTCCACGTCCTAACCAAAATGTTGTAGGAACCAAGTGGGTCTTCCGCAACAAACAAGATGAGCATGGTGTGGTGACAAGGAACAAAGCCCGACTTGTGGCCAAGGGATATTCACAAGTCAAAGGTTTGGATTTTGGTGAAACCTATGCACCCGTAGCTAGGCTTGAGTCCATTCGTATATTATTAGCCTATGCTACTTACCATGGCTTCAAGCTTTACCAAATGGACGTGAAGAGTGCCTTCCTCAATGGACCAATCAAGGAAGAGGTCTGTGTTGAGCAACCTCCCGGCTTTGAAGATAGTGAGTATCCTAACCATGTCTATAGGCTCTCTGAAAGTCGCCTAGAGGGGGGGTGAATAGGGCGAAACTGAAATTTACAAAATTAATCACAACTACAAGCCGGGTTAGCGTTAGAAATAATAATGAGTCCGAGAGAGAGTGCGCAAAACAAATCGCAAGCAAATGAAGAGTGTGACACGCGGATTTGTTTTACCGAGGTTCGGTTCTCGCAAACCTACTCCCCGTTGAGGAGGCCACAAAGGCCGAGTCTCTTTCAACCCTTACCCTCTCTCAAATGGTCCCTCGGACCGAGTGAGCTTCTCTTCTCAAATCAAAACCGGGAACAAAAACTTCCCCGCAAGGACCACCACACAATTGGTGTCTCTTGCCTCGGTTACAAATGAGTTTTGATCACAAGAACAAGTGAGAAATAAAAGAAGCAATCTAAGCGCAAGAGCTCAAAAGAACACGGCAAATCTCTTTCGCTAATCACTAAAGCCTTGTGTGGAATTGGAGAGGATTTGATCACTTGAGTGTGTCTAGAATTGAATGCCTAGCTCTTGTAAGTGGTTGGAAGGTTGAAAACTTGGATGACTTGAATGTGGGGTGGTTGGGGGTATTTATAGCCCCAACCACCAAACTAGCTGTTTGGTGGAAGCTGTCTGTCGAATGGTGCACCGGACAGTCCGGTGCACACCGGACATGTCCTGTGCGACAGCCACGTCACCAGGCCGTTAGGGTTCCGACCGTTGGAGCTCTGTCGCTGGGCCCGCCTGGATGACCGGTGGCGCACCGGACATGCACTGTAGAGTGTCCAGTGCGCCAGCATGGGCGTGCCTGACTTCTGCGTGCGCTGGCGCGCATTTAATGCCCTTGCAGGTAGCCGTTGGCGCCGAAGTAGCCGTTGCCCAGCAGTTACACCGGACAGTCCGGTGTACACCGGACATGTCCGGTGAATTATAGCGGAGCAGCCGATGCGAATTCCCGAGAGTGGCGAGTTCGGAGCAACGTCCTCTTGGAGCACCGGACACTGTCCGGTGTACACCTGACATGTCCGGTGAATTATAGCGCGCCGGCCCTGAGAATTCCCGAAGGTGAAGAGTTTGAAGTCGATCTTCCCTGGTGCACCGGACACTGTCCGATGGTGCACCGGACAGTCCGGTGCGCCCGACCAGGGTGCCTTTGGTTGTCCCTTGCTCCTTTTTTGAACCCTTTCTCTTGATCTTTTTATTGGCTTATGGTGAACCTTTGGTACCTGTAGAACTTATAAACTTGGGCAAACTAGTTAGTCCAATTATTTGTGTTGGACAATTCAACCACCAAAAATAGTTTAGGAAATAGGTGTAAGCCTAATTCCCTTTCAATCTCCCCCTTTTTGGTGATTGATGCGAACACAAACCAAAGCAAGTATAGAAGTGCATAGTTGAACTAGTTTGCAAAGTGTAAGTGCAAAGGTTACTTAGAATTGAGCCAATAAATATTACTTATTAGATATGCATGGATTGATTCTTTATTTTTAACATTTTGGACCACGTTTGCACCACAAGTTTTGTTTTTGCAAGTTCTTTTGTAAATTCTTTTCAAAGTCCTTTTGCAAGATAGTCAAAGGTAAATGAATAAGATTTTGAGAAGCATTATCAAGATTTGAAATTTTCTCCCTTTGTCTTAAAATGCTTTTCCTTGACTAAAACAAAAAACTCCCCCTCAATAAATCCTCCTCTTAGTGTTCAAGAGGGTTTTAAGATATCAATTTTGAAAATACTACTTTCTCCCCCTTTAGAACACAAAGAGATACCAATTTGAAATTTACCAATTGAAAATCATTAATTTTAAAATTAGGGGTGGTGGTGCGGTCCTTTTGCTTTGGGCCAATACTTTCTCCCCCTTTGGCATGAATCGCCAAAAACGGATACTTTGAGTGAGATATAAGCCCTTTGTCTAACTACGATCTCCCCTTTGGCAAATAAAACATATGAGTGAAGATTATACCAAAGACGGAGAGTGATGCGGAGCGACGGCGAAGGATGAGTAGTAGAGTGGAGTGGAAGCCTTTGTCTTCGCTGAAGACTCCAATTCCCTTTCAATATACCTATGACTTGGTTTGAAATACACTTGAAAACACATTAGTCATAGCATATATAAAAGAGACATGATCAAAGGTATACTTTATGAGCTATGTGTGCAAATTAGCAAAAGAAATTCCTAGAATCAAGAATATTGAGCTCATGCCTAAGTTTGGTAAAAGTTTGTTCATCTAGTGGCTTGGTAAAGATATCGGCTAATTGATCTTTAGTATTAATGTATGCAATCTCGATATCCCCCTTTTGTTGGTGATCCCTAAGAAAATGATACCGAATGGCTATGTGTTTAGTGCGGCTATGCTCAACGGGATTATCCGCCATGCGGATTGCACTCTCATTATCACATAGAAGAGGAACTTTGGTTAATTTGTAACCATAGTCCCGCAGGGTTTGCCTCATCCAAAGCAATTGCGCGCAACAATGGCCTGCGGCAATATACTCGGCTTCAGCGGTAGAAAGAGCGACCGAATTTTGCTTCTTTGAAGCCTAAGACACCAAGGACCTTCCCAAGAACTGGCAAGTCCCCGATGTGCTCTTCCTATTGATTTTGCACCCCGCCCAATCGACATCCGAATAACCAATCAAATCAAATGTGGATCCCTGAGGGTACCAAAGCCCAAACTTAGGAGTATAAGCCAAATATCTCAAGATTCGTTTTACGGCCGTAAGGTGGGATTCCTTAGGGTCGACTTGGAATCTTGCACACATGCATACGGAAAGCATAATGTCCGGTCGAGATGCACATAAATAGAGTAATGAACCTATCATCGACCGGTATACCTTTTGATCGACGGATTTACCTCCCGTGTCGAGGTCGAGATGCCCATTGGTTCCCATGGGTGTCTTGATGGGTTTAGCATCCTTCATTCCAAACTTGGTTAGAATGTCTTGAGTATACTTCGTTTGACTAATGAAGGTGCCTTCTTGGAGTTGCTTGACTTGGAATCCTAGAAAATATTTCAACTCCCCCATCATAGACATCTCGAATTTTTGTGTCATGATCCTACTAAATTCTTCACAAGTAGATTTGTTAGTAGACCCAAATATAATATCATCAACATAAATTTGGCATACAAACAAATCATTGTCAAGAGTTTTAGTGAATAGAGTAGGATCGGTTTTTCTGACTTTGAAGCCATTAGCAATAAGGAAATCTCTTAGGCATTCATACCATGCTCTTGGGGCTTGCTTGAGCCCATAAAGCGCCTTAGAGAGCCTATAGACATGGTTAGGGTACTCACTATCTTCAAAGCCGGGAGGTTGCTCAACATAGACCTCTTCCTTGATTGGTCCATTGAGGAAGGCACTCTTCACGTCCATTTGATAAAGCTTGAAGCCATGGTAAGTAGCATAGGCTAATAATATGCGAATTGACTCAAGCCTAGCTACGGGTGCATAGGTTTCACCGAAATCCAAACCTTCGACTTGGGAGTATCCCTTGGCCACAAGTCGGGCTTTGTTCCTTGTCACCACACCATGCTCATCTTGCTTGTTGCGGAAGACCCACTTAGTTCCTACAACATTTTGGTTAGGATGTGGAACTAAATGCCATACCTCGTTCCTCGTGAAATTGTTGAGCTCCTCTTGCATCGCCATCACCCAATCCGAACCTTGGAGTGCTTCCTCTACCCTGTGTGGCTCAATAGAGGAAACAAAAGAGTAATGCTCACAAAAATGTGCAACACGAGATCGAGTAGTTACCCCCTTATGAATGTTGCCGAGGATGGTGTCGACGGGGTGATCTCGTTGGATTGCTTGGTGGACTCTTGGGTGTGGCGGCCTTGGTTCTTCATCCTCCTTGTCTTGATCATTGGCATCTCCCCCTTGATCATTGCCGTCATCTTGAGATGGCTCATCTCCTTGATCTTCTCCTTCATCTACTTGAGCCTCATCCTCATTTTGAGTTGGTGGGGATGCTTGCGTGGAGGAGGATGGTTGATCTTGTGCATGTGGAGGCTCTTCGGATTCTTTAGGGCACACATCCCCAATGGACATGTTCCTTAGCGCGATGCACGGAGCCTGTTCTTCACCTATCTCATCAAGATCAACTTGCTCTACTTGAGAGCCGTTAGTTTCATCAAACACAACGTCACAAGAAACTTCAACAAGTCCTGAGGACTTGTTAAAGACTCTATATGCCCTTGTGTTTGAGTCATATCCTAGTAAAAAGCCTTCTACAGTTTTAGGAGCAAATTTAGATTTTCTACCTCTCTTGACAAGAATAAAGCATTTGCTACCAAAAACTCTAAAATATGAAATATTGGGCTTTTTACCGGTTAGGAGTTCATAGGATGTCTTCTTGAGGATTCGGTGTAGATATAACCGGTTGATGGCGTAGCAAGCGGTGTTGACTGCCTCGGCCCAAAACCGATCTGGTGTCTTGTACTCATCAAGCATGGTTCTTGCCATGTCCAATAGAGTTCGATTCTTCCTCTCCACTACACCATTTTGTTGTGGGGTGTAGGGAGAAGAGAACTCATGCTTGATGCCCTCCTCCTCAAGGAAGCCTTCTATTTGTGAGTTCTTGAACTCCGTCCCGTTGTCGCTTCTAATTTTCTTGATCCTTAAGCCGAACTCATTTTGAGCCCATCTCAAGAATCCCTTTAAGGTCTCTTGGGTATGGGATTTTTCCTGCAAAAAGAACACCCAAGTGAAGCGAGAATAATCATCCACAATAACTAGACAGTACTTACTCCCGTCGATGCTTATGTAAGCGATCGGGCCGAATAGGTCCATGTGTAGGAGCTCCAGTGGCTTGTCACTTGTCATGATGTTCTTGTGTGGATGATGAGTGCCAACTTGCTTCCCGGCTAGACATGCGCTACAAATCCTGTCTTTCTCAAAATGAACATTTGTTAATCCTAAAATGTGCTCTCCCTTTAGAAGTTTGCGAAGATTCTTCATTCCAACATGGGCTAGTCGGCGGTGCCAGAGCCAACCCATGTTAGTCTTAGCAATTAAGCAAGTGTCAAGTTCAGCTCTATCAAAATCTACCAAGTATAGCTAACCCTCTAACACTCACTTAAATGCTATTGAATCATCACTTCTTCTAAAGACAGTGACACCTACATCAGTAAATAGACAGTTGTAGCCCATTTGACATAATTGCGAAACGGAAAGCAAATTGTAATCTAAAGAATCTACAAGAAAAACATTGGAAATAGAATGGTCAGGAGATATAGCTATTTTACCCAAACCTTTGACCAAACCTTGGTTTCTATCCCCGAATGTGATAGCTCGTTGGGGATTTTGGTTTTTCTCGTAGGAGGAGAACATCTTCTTTTCCCCTGTCATGTGGTTTGTGCACCCGCTGTCGATGATCCAACTTGAGCCCCCGGATGCATAAACCTACAAAACAATTTTAGTTCTTGACTTTAGGTACCCAAACAGTTTTGGGTCCTTTGGCATTAGACACAAGAACTTTGGGTACCCAAACACAAGTCTTGGAGCCCTTGTGTTTGCCCCCAACAAACTTGGCAACTACCTTGCCGGATTTGTTAGTCAAAACATAAGATGCATCAAAAGTTTTAAATGAAATACTATGATTATTTGATGCATTAGGAGTTCTCTTCTTAGGCAACCTAGCACGGGTTGGTTGCCTAGAGCTAGATGTCTCACCCTTATACATGAAAGCATGGTTAGGGCCAGAGTGAGACTTCCTAGAATGAATTCTCCTAATTTTGCTCTCGGGATAACCGGCAGGGTACAAAATGTAACCCTCGTTATCCTGAGGCATGGGAGCCTTGCCCTTAACAAAGTTAGACAAATTTTTAGGAGGGGCATTAAGTTTGACATTATCTTCTCTTTGGAAGCCAATGCCATCCTTAATGCCAGGGCGTCTCCCATTATAGAGCATACTTCTAGCAAATTTATATTTTTCATTTTCTAAGTTATGCTCGGCAATTTTAGCATCTAATTTTGTTATATGATCATTTTGTTGTTTAATTAAGACCATGTGATCATGAATAGCATCAATATCAACATCTCTACATCTAGTGCAAATAGAAACATGCTCAACAGTAGATGTAGAGGGTTTGCAAGATTTTAATTCTACAACCTTAGCATGTAATATATCATTTTCACTTCTAAGGTTAGAAATAGTAGCATTGCAAACATCAAAATCTTTAGCCTTAGCAATTAATTTTTCATTTTCAATCCTAAGACTAGCAAGTGAATCATTCAATTCCTTAATCTTAGCAAGCAAATCATCATTATCATTTCTAAGATTGGGAATTGAAACATCACAAACATGAGAATCAACCTTAGCAATTAATCTAGCATTTTCATTTCTAAGGTTGTCAATAGTCTCATGGCAAGTGCTTAGCTCACTAGTCAATTTTTCACATTTTTCAACTTGTAGGGCATAAGCATTTTTGACCTTAACATGCTTTTTGTTTTCCTTAATAAGGAAGTCCTCTTGAGAGTCCAAGAGATCATCCTTCTCATGAATAGCACTAATCAATTCATTTAATTTTTCCTTTTGTTGCATGTTGAGGTCGGCAAAAAGAGTACGCAAATTATCTTCCTCATCACTAGCATTATCATCACTAGATGACTCATATTTAGTGGAGGATTTGGATTTAACCTTCTTCTTTTTGCTGTCCTTGGCCATGAGGCATTTGTGGCCGACGTTGGGGAAGAGAAGACCCTTGGTGACGGCGATGTTGGCGGCGTCCTCGTCGGAGGAGGAGTCGGTGGAGCTCTCGTCGGAGTCCCACTCGCGGCACACGTGGGCATCGCCGCCCTTCTTCTTGTAATGTCTCTTCTTCTCCTTTCTTCTCCCCTTCTTGTCGTCGCCCCTGTCACTATCACTAGATAAAGGACATTTAACAATAAAATGACCGGGCTTACCACATTTGTAGCATACTTTCTTGGAGCGGGGTTTGTAGTCTTTCCCCCTCCTTTGCTTGAGGATTTGGCGAAAGCTCTTGATGATGAGCGCCATCTCCTCGTTGTCGAGCTTGGAGGCGTCGATGGGTGTTCGACTTGGAGTAGCCTCCTCCTTCTTTTCTTCTGTCGCCTTGAACGCGACCGGTTGTGCCTCGGGCGTGGAGGAGGTGCCTTGCTCGATGATTTTCTTTGAGCCCTTAATCATTAGCTCAAAGCTCACAAATTTTCCTATAACCTCCTCGGGAGACATTAGCTTATATCTAGGATCTCCTCGAATTAATTGCACTTGTGTAGGGTTAAGAAATACGAGGGATCTAAGAATAACCTTGACCATCTCATGGTCATCCCATTTTTCGCTCCCGAGGTTGCGCACTTGGTTCACCAAGGTCTTTAAGCGGTTGTACATAGCTTGTGGATCCTCCCCTTGGTGAAGCATGAAGCGACCGAGCTCCCCTCGATCGTTTCCCGCTTGGTGATCTTTGTCACCTCGTCTCCTTCGTGCGCGGTCTTGAGTACGTCCCAAATTTCCTTCGCACTTTTTAACCCTGGCACCTTGTTATACTCCTCTCGACTTAGAGAGGCGAGGAGTATAGTGGTTGCTTGGGAGTTAAAGTGATGGATTTGGGCCACCTCGTCCGAGTCGTAGTCTTCATCCCCTACGGACGGTACCTGTACACCAAACTCAACAACATTCCATATGCTTGTGTGGAGTGAGGTTAGATGGTGCCTTATTTTGTCACTCCACATATTATAATCTTCACCGTCAAAAACCGGTGGTTTGCCTAATGGAACGGAGAGTAAAGGAGTACGCTTTGAAATGTGGGGGTAGAGTAGGGGAATCTTACTATACTTCTTGCGCTCTTGGCGCTTAGAAGTAACGGATGGTGCGTCGGAGTCGGAGGTTGACGTTGATGAAGAGTCGGTCTCGTAGTAGACCACTTTCCTCATCCTCTTGTGCTTGTCACCTCTCCGATGCGACTTGTGGGAAGAGGATTTCTTCTCCTTCCCCTTCCCTTTGTTGGAGGAGCTCTTCTTCTTCTCCTTCCTCTTAGTGCGGGATTCTTCCGATGAAGTGCTCCCGTGGCTCGTAATGGGCTTGTCGCCGGTCTCCATCTCCCTCTTGGTGTGATCTCCCGACATCACTTCGAGCGGTTAGGCTCTAATGAAGCACCGGCTCTAATACCAATTGAAAGTCGCCTAGAGGGGGGGTGAATAGGGCGAAACTGAAATTTACAAAATTAATCACAACTACAAGCCGGGTTAGCGTTAGATATAATAATGATTCCGAGAGAGAGTGCGCAAAACAAATCGCAAGCAAATGAAGAGTGTGACACGCGGATTTGTTTTACCGAGGTTCGGTTCTTGCAAACCTACTCCCCGTTGAGGAGGCCACAAAGGCCGGGTCTCTTTCAACCCTTACCCTCTCTCAAATGGTCCCTCGGACCGAGTGAGCTTCTCTTCTCAAATCAAAACCGGGAACAAAAACTTCCCCGCAAGGACCACCACACAATTGGTGTCTCTTGCCTCGGTTACAAATGAGTTTTGATCACAAGAACAAGTGAGAAAGAAAAGAAGCAATCCAAGCGCAAGAGCTCAAAAGAACACAGCAAATCTCTCTCGCTAATCACTAAAGCCTTGTGTGGAATTGGAGAGGATTTGATCACTTGAGTGTGTCTAGAATTGAATGCCTAGCTCTTGTAAGTGGTTGGAAGGTTGAAAACTTGGATGACTTGAATGTGGGGTGGTTGGGGGTATTTATAGCCCCAACCACCAAACTAGCCGTTTGGTGGAAGCTGTCTGTCGAATGGTGCACCGGACAGTCCGGTGCACACCGGACATGTCCGGTGCGACAGCCACGTCACCAGGTCGTTAGGGTTCCGACCGTTGGAGCTCTGTCGCTGGGCCTGCCTGGATGACCGGTGGCGCACCGGACATGCACTGTAGAGTGTCCGGTGCGCCAGCATGGGCGTGCCTGACTTCTGCGTGCGCTGGCGCGCATTTAATACCCTTGCAGGTAGCCGTTGGCGCCGAAGTAGCCGTTGCCCCGCAGTTACACCGGACAGTCCGGTGTACACCGGACATGTCCGGTGAATTATAGCGGAGCAGCCGATGCGAATTCCCGAGAGTGGCGAGTTCGGAGCCGCGTCCTCTTGGAGCACCGGACATGTCCGGTGAATTATAGCGCGCCGGCCGTGAGAATTCCCGAAGGTGAAGAGTTTGAAGTCGATCTTCCCTGGTGTATCGGACACTGTCCGGTGGTGCACCGGACAGTCCGGTGCGCCCGACCAGGGTGCCTTTGGTTGTCCCTTGCTCCTTTGTTTGAACCCTTTCTCTTGATCTTTTTATTGGCTTATGGTGAACCTTTGGTACCTGTAGAACTTATAAACTTGGGCAAACTAGTTAGTCCAATTATTTGTGTTGGACAATTCAACCACCAAAAATAGTTTAGGAAATAGGTGTAAGCCTAATTCCCTTTCACTCTCTAAGGCGCTTTATGGGCTCAAGCAAGCCCCAAGGGCATGGTATGAATGCCTAAGAGATTTCCTTATTGCTAATGGCTTCAAAGTCGGAAAGGCCGATCCTACTTTATTTACTAAAACTCTTGCAAATGATTTGTTTGTATGCCAAATTTATGTTGATGATATTATATTTGGGTCTACTAACGAATCTACATGTGAGGAATTTAGTAGGATCATGACACAAAAATTCGAGATGTCTATGATGGGGGAGTTGGAGTACTTCTTAGGATTTCAAGTGAAGCAACTCCAAGAGGGCACCTTCATTAGCCAAACGAAGTACATTCAAGACATTCTAACCAAGTTTGGGATGAAGGACGCCAAGCCCATCATGACACCCATGGGAACCAATGGGCATCTCGACCTCGACACGGGAGGTAAATCCGTAGATCAAAAGGTATTACCGGTTGATGATAGGTTCCTTACTTTACTTATGTGCTTCACGACCGGATATTATGCTTTCCGTATGCATGTGTGCAAGATTCCAAGCCGATCCTAAGGAAGCTCACCTTAGGGCCGTAAAACGAATCTTGAGATATTTAGTTTATACTCCTAAGTTTGGCCTTTGGTACCCCAGGGGATCCACATTTGATTTAATTGGTTATTCCGATGCCGATTGGGCAGGGTGCAAAATTAATAAAAAGAGCACATCGGGGACTTGCCAGTTCTTGGGAAGGTCTTTGGTGTCTTGGGCTTCAAAGAAGCAAAATTCTGTGGCTCTTTCAACCGCCGAAGCCGAGTATATTGTCGCAGGTCATTGTTGCGCGCAATTGCTTTGGATGAGGCAAACCCTTAGGGACTATAGTTACAAATTAACCAAAGTTCCTCTTCTATGTGATAATGAGAGTGCAATCCGCATGGCGGATAATCCCGTTGAGCATAGCCGCACTAAACACATAGCCATTTGGTATCATTTTCTAAGGGATCACCAACAAAAGGGGGATATCGAGATTGCATATGTTAGCACCAAAGAACAATTAGTCGATATCTTTACCAAACCATTGGATGAACAAACTTTTACCAAACTTAGGCATGAGCTAAATATTCTTGATTCTAGGAATTTCTATTGATGTCTTGCATACATAGCTCATATATATACCTTTGATAATCTCTTTCATGTGCTATGACTAATGTGTTCTTTCAAGTCCATTTCATGTTAAGTCATAGATTGAAAGGGAAAATGAGTCTTCGGCGAAAACAAGGCTTCCACTCCGCTTCATCATTCGCCGTCGCTCCGCACCAACTCTCCAACTTTGGTATAATCTTCATTCCTTTACTTTCGTCCAAAGGGGGAGATAGTAGTCTAAAAGGGCTTATATTTCACTCAAATATCCGTTTTTGGCGATTCATGCCAAAGGGGGAGAGAGTATTAGCCCAAAGCAAAAGGACCGCACCACCACCAATTTCAAAAATAGTCTTTTATTTGGTATGGATTCTATTAATTGGTGAAGTTTTTTCAATTGGTATCTTATTTTGATACAATTTCAAATTCGTATACCCTCTTCAAAATTAATATCTAAAACCCTCTTGAACACTAAGAGGAGGATTTCATTAAGAGGGAGTTTTGTTTAGTCAAAGGAAAAGCATTTGAAACAGGGGGAGAAAATTTCAAAACTTGAAAATACTTCTCAAAAATCTTATTCATTTACCTTTGACTATTTGCAAAAGAACTTTGAAAAAAATTTCCAAAACATTTTGCAAAACAAAACAAGTGATGCAAGCATGGTCCAAAATGTTAATAAGAAGAAAAGACATCCATGCGCATCTAGTAAGTAATATTTATTGGTTTCATTCCAAGCAACCTTTGCACTTACATTATGCAAACTAGTTCAATTATGCACTTTTATATTTGCTTTGGTTTGTGTTGGCATCAATCACCAAAAAGGGGGAGATTAAAAGGGAAATAGGCTTACACCTTTTCCTAAATAGTTTTTGGTGGTTGAATTGCCCAACACAAATAATTGGACTAACTAGTTTTCTCTAGTATATAAGTTTTACAGGTGCCAAAGGTTCACAATAGACCAATAAAAAGACCAAAGATGGGTTCAAATAAAGAGAACTAAAGAAATCCCAAAGGCACCCTGGTCTGGCGCACCGGACAGTCCGGTGTGCCACCGGACAGTGTCCGGTGCACCATGGAACCCAAGGCTGAACTCGCTACCTTCGGGAAAATGGAGCCCGCTCCGCTATAATTCACCGGACCGTCCGGTGTATGCACCGGACAGTGTCCGGTGGCGCACCGGACTGTCCGGTGTGCCAGCGGAGCAACGGCTACTTCAAGCGTAACGGTCGACTGCAACACATTTAATGCGCGCCTGCGCGCGCAGAGGTCAGAGCACGCGCAGTTGGCGCACCGGACAGTCTACAGGACTTGTCCGGTGCACCACCGGATAGCCTAGAGGCCCCACAAGTCAGAGCTCCAACGGTCGAACCCCAACGGCTGGCTGACGTGGCTGGCGCACCGGACTGTGTCCGGTGGCGCACCGGACTGTCCGGTGCGCCATGCGACAGCAGACTTCTAACGACCACATTTTGGTGGTTGGGGCTATAAATACCCCAACCACCACACATTCAATTGCATCCAAGTTTTCCAACTTCTACACCTTACAAGAGCTATAACATTCAATACAAGACACACCAAAGAGATCAAATCCTCTCCCAACTCCACACAAAGCTTTAGTGATTAGAGAGAGAGATTTGTTGTGTTCATTTAAGCTCTTGCGCTTGGATTGCTTCTTTTCTTTCTCATTCTTTCTTGAGATTCATTCACTTGTAACCGAGGCAAGAGACACCAATTGTGTGGTGGTCCTTGCGGGGACACTGTGTCCCGTGTGATTGAGAAGAGAAGCTCACTCAGTCTAAGTGACCGTTTGAGAGAGGAAAAGGGTTGAAAGAGACCCGGTCTTTGTGACCACCTCAACGGGGAGTAGGTTTGAAAGAATCGAACCTAGGTAAAACAAATCCTTGTGTCTCATTCCTTATTTGCTTGCGATTTGTTTTCTACCCTCTCTCTCGGACTCGATTATATTTCTAACGCTAACCCGGCTTGTAGTTGTGATTAACTTTGTAAATTTCAGTTTCGCCCTATTCACCCCCCCTCTAGTCGACTTTCAGGTATATATGGGCAAATGGGTCGTGTCTAGCGAGCCGGCCCGAGGCACGACCCAATTAATAGTGCGTGGGCCAACTTGGCACGAGCGCGTGTGCGGTGATTGGGCCGTAGCCTTAGTCCGTAGTGCTGGCCCGGCCCGTCATAATTATCATTTTTAAATTTTTTAAAAAAAACATATATACATATGTATAATTTATATTAAATATTATAAACAATTGAGTATGATGTTCTACTGGTTAGACAGCTTTGCGTAATATCTTTCACTCTTTTCCTATTAGAGTGTGGGTTCAAACCCCACCTTCTGCGTCACTTTTTCTCCACCTCCTACACCGCTTTTTAACATACCCCACCTGCACCATTTTAAAACTGGTGTTTTAAGTATAGTAGAGAATTATAGTTTTATTCTATTTTTATACTTCATATGTTTTTATGATAATTCAAATTATTTTCCAAAATTTTTAAATTATTTTGACAGCAATTTAAAATATTTTAGAATAATTTAAATTAGTTCAAAGATAAAATATTTTGATAATTTATTTTATCAACAATTTAATTTTTTTGACAAAATAATTTGTCATTTTTTAAAAAAATTGAAAATAGTTCAAATTATTGGAAAATAATTTGAATTGTTGTCTAAAATATTTTTAAAATTATGAAAATATTTCAAAATACTGTAAAATAATTTGAATTATTGCAAAAATAATTTGGATTGTCATAAAAACATGAAAAATCTAAAAATAGGGGGTAAAACTACAATTATATTTCAAATTAGAGGCAATGACGTAATTTTTTCTTGTCTATTTTATTAAGACATAACATCGTTAAGTATAACTAATAAAGTAGGGACATACAATAGTTTTGTTTTGAGAAACAGGAGCAAATATGCAAAGTCTAAAAAATATGAGTAATTCTACAGTTACATGTTAAAATAAAGGCACCGGCGTAATTATCCCTAAATAAACCGCCCTCATGGTTAATAGGTCAGTGCCCGTGCGTTGCAACGGAAATATATTATCTCGATAACTTATATATACAAATATGTGTTATGCAGTTATGAGATAGAGGATGACATCTGCGAGCTGTTCGGGATGACATCAAAGAGAAACTCGATCCTGTGACACACGGGCACTCACCTAGTAGTGTATTATATAAGATAGGTCAGTGCTCGTGTATTGCATCTGAAACATATAATATCTCGATAACTTATATATACAAATATGTGTTATATGATTATGCAGTTATGCTATAGATCACGTGGAAGCGAGAGCGCGGCCTGCAGATCGACGCAACGCAAACACGGCCTGTAACGCAAACGACAAGTGCGCGGCCTACAGATCGACGCAACGCAAACACGGCCTGCAACGCAAACGGCAAGCGCGACCGCACGCACTGCCTATAGAAAACGTTACCATATCTATCCAAACAATTAGCGCTTTTCATTCCCATGGTAATAGATACCAATGTTATTTATTTACATTAATGTTACCATTACAAGTGGTCAACCAAACGCCACCTGAGTTTGACGCGTTTTGTGGCTCACATCTACATGATGAAGTTTTCACTTATATCTGCATGACGAAATTTCGTGGCCCACGCACAGTGACCAAGTGACCACCCTATCGTTAGTTATGACATCAGCATAATAAAAAGCTTAGTACCAGTATTAGTGGGAAGAACACAACAAATGCATTACTGAAGGCGGATAAGTCTGTTCACCAGTGAACTAACTTATGTAAAAATTGTAGTGACACTTAGATTAGACCAATGACTTATGGTTTGATAGTGTCATTTTAGTTAAATACATAGCGCTATTTCCCCAAATTTCTAAAAAGGAGATTATTAGATTACTAGTTTACTGATCTTCCCATTTCTCTTAACCTCTTAATACCTTAGCATTAGCGGCACATTAGTTAGTGAGGATGTACATGAATTAAAGAAGAATAATTCCAACCTCAAATATCCCAACAGCAAGGCAAACACAATGATCGTCTTCGCCAAAAGCAAGAGCACAATGGACAACACTCGTTCGACCATCAACCGTGACATAGTTATCCGCAATAACTCTAAACACACTCTCTTAAAGTTCAATGAAAAAAAATCAAATAGAGCAATATATCTGTAACAAAAAAGGTAACAACCCTAAGCAATTATAAGAACCAAAAAGCTACAGGTACATACTTCAGTAATTCTTTGCTTTAGATGATAAATCTGAGCCCTCAGCACCCCACGGGGCTACCAACAGCATATTATAAGTATAACTGCAGCTACAAAAAATGTAAAAATAAAAATAAACCACAACATAAACCGAATAGCATAGTAATTCTTTGCTTTAGATGATAAATTTGAGCCCCCAGCACCCCATAGGGCTACCAACAACATATTATAAGTATAATTGCAGCTACAAAAAAATGTAAAAATAAAAATAAACCACAACATAAACCGAATAGCAGTAGTCACATAACTAAATAAGCATCCAGGTTTGCACCCCTGAAGTTAACAACTCAACACAAACACAATAACCAAATAACTGATGAAGCAGTACCAGACAAGCGTTACACAGAGGAGCTCCAACCTGACAGCTCAACTAAAACCTATAGGACAACAAGGACTCGCCCAGGAGCGCACAGAAGTCCAGTTTAAACTAAAGATGCACATCCCCTAGTCTTCACTCCTTGGATGACTTGTTGATCAGGGACTTGTGAATGTGCGGTATGACACCTCCGCCTATGATGGTGCCCTTGATGAGGGTGTCCACCTCCTCGTCTCCACAAATGGCTAGCTACAAATGGCGAGGGGTGATACGCTTCACCTTCAGATCCTTGCTAGCATTCCCAGCTAGCTCAAGAACCTCGGCAGTCAAGTACTCCAGGATGGCAGCTGAGTAGACGGCTGCGGTGGCACCAACACGACCATTTGCCTGAGTCATCTGCTTCAACAAACGGTGGATACGTCCAATAGAGAACTGAAAGCACATCAGTGGATATTTGGCCCTCTCCACTCTGATGGACTCTAGCATGCTACCCAGATCCTCGGATGTGAGGCTGTCCTCCAGGGCATGCTGTCCTGTTGGCCCTTCCTTGCCATCCCACTCCTGCAGGAGCCCTCCTCCCTCCGTCAACGAGATCCCGTCTTCCAGTATGACTCTAGCAAATATTTGGCCCAAGAACTTGGTCGCTTTCGGCGCATCGGTCACGGCATCCTCCAAGGTAGATAGAACATGTTGGAACCTGGCAAAGAAGACAAATGGACAATGGAGACTTTGGAACCAAGTCACCAACTATTGAAAAAAGTTCAGTTATGTGCAAAATATATGGACCATACCCCCAGAGTAGCTTCCTCTCGCTTAGCAAGTGCTCTTGAGCTGTGCACAAGTACACCAAAAGCTTGGCCAAGAGTTCCCTTTCCAGGTCTTTTCTTTCAAACGAGTTTGCTGACCCTGCCAGGATTTAAGAATTAGGTAAGACCTACTCATAGTTTGTTTCATTCCCCATATAATGGCAGGAAAAAACAAGAACAATTGACATAGGATTGTGATATGGTTTACTGTAATTCTGCTTCCTTCTGCTACAATTATTTCAGGGATGTACCATCCATGCAAACCTCACAAACAGTTCAGAATACACACACATGGCTGCATAAAAACATAAGCATCAACGACAGTTTGATGTGACCCGTCAAATAGGCACTTTGAGACAATCCCTAGTAATCCACCTACCTACCTTCATATTGCTAGATATCATTTCAGGAGGTTTGTTCATGTCAACCAAACCTCGCAAACCAAATACAGAATCAAAAGAGATATAGTTTAGTTGGCATAAAAAAGGAGAGAGTTCAATGAAAGCACACACAACTCTAATAACTTTTACAGGTTAGGGTGAACTTATAGAGTCAAAGTTTAATAACTGAAATTTAGGGTGGTTTAGTTAAAACAAGAAAAATGATGAGATCAAACATTTGTTACTTAGCACCAGCGAGAAAATAACTCGATATATAAATAGTTGCTAAGTATGGTGTAACTCAGAATGATAACTATCACTGCAGTTTTAGGCTACCTTACCCCCACCAACAGAAGGAACAATAATCCAAGGCACGGTCAAACATTATCAAATCAAAGTATTGATCACAAAAGGAAGATCTCCCTTTAAAATATTAATAGCTAGAACAGATTACACCATGCAACTGAGTGCCCAATAACTTCAATGCAAGTATTAGGACCCATCTGGTATGTTTAGCTAAATACAGTCTACGGGCACCTTGAAATATACCTAACTGTGATACTAACACTTAAATACATTGTTTCCTACCATCCACGGAATTACATAGAAAAGAAATAAGGAAAGAACATTCTTGTAGGTTCAACTGATATAAGGCAGCAATCACCTGACCTTGCTTCTAAATAGTATTTTTTCCTTTTCTTTTCCTGTGTATGAAGTTTTGGAAGATGAAGGATGGGGGATGACATCTTCAGTTGTTCAGCACTGGCTCGGTCTAGAGCAGTGCCAGTTTCTACAATGAAAAATATCAAGATTTAGCCCAAGAGTAGCTGCAAATACCATTTGTACCATATTAATAAAAGTCAAATGGTGCATACATGCTTTGCTCATTTAAGAATAGCACAAATTTAGAGCACAAGCTAGTAGCTAACTTAACTACTAAAAAAATTGAAGATGTTATTCCTGGGACACATCATTGTCTTTGTCAACGGCTCATTAAAATAACCTCAGCAGCACAGACGAATAAAAACATATATATAAGCATATAAGCATTCACCAAGCAACAACAGAGTAACCTATACCTCGAAGGCCCAATCGATGACGGTCGCGATGAGGCGGCACAACCCACACCAACGTAGGTGCCATGGAGGTCCTCGACCAGGACCATCTCGACGGTTTGCATTTAGCTTAACTGAAGAAATGGGCAAACAGTGAACATATAGGCCACTCATAAATTCAATGGCAAAATATTGATCTAGCTCAACACCTCCAAGATATAACAAAAATAAAATGACAAAACAGAACGACATTGCATCAATACACTCATGTTAAAAAATATAAAAAGAAGCCTTGTGGCTGCATGTACAATGAAATCTCTATCTCATTATAAATAATTGTATCATGGACCAGGCCCCTAATGCATGACTGCGTGTCTCACTAATACAATTTACAGTCTCTGAAAAATTCTAATGTAGAAAAAATACACTGGAAGCCTTTGTGCACATACAATGGGACCTCAGACATCATTATGAATATAGAACATGCCTCTAATGAGCAACAACTTGACTGAACAATACAATCTACAGACTTAGGGAGAAACATTTTCATTTACTAACAGGGGACAAGTCCTTGTTATAGCTGGGCTAGCTACTTGTGCTATAATAGAAAGTATCAGCCCAGGGTAATTCATTATCACAAAGCATATCAACAATATAATAGTTATCCCTCAAGAAAACATTGAATAGTTATGGTTGTACGAAGGAAGCAATTTAACCAGAGATATAAAATATCAACAATGGTAACCATACCATTTTACACCCATGATCAATGACCCACTTGAAGGTTGTCTGCTCTCCTGGAGCAGGTGTGGCATTAAACTTCAAGTCCATACCTGGATATATAATCGGTCTGAAAACAATGACACGGGCAATATTAAGAAAGACCAAAACAAGAGAAAAACAAGTAGTGAAAACTCAAAAAAAAGACAACAAAAAGCGTGGGACGAAGAGAACAAAAACCTGGACTGAGAAAGTACGTAAAACAAAAAATGAGCAGTCATCCGAAGGATAAGATTCACCCTCCTCTATTTGTTGGAATATGCTTGACAAACTTTGCAAGATCATATGACTTGAGCCGACATACCTGAACAGCAGTTGCGCTAAGGAAGGAATTCGATAGCGCTCCAGGCCTACCATCCACAAGTTATACAAGCAAGATTGATGATATGTTCAAGCAGGTAGAAAATAGAGGAGGGGGTAGGAGCGTCGTTTATCTTGTGAATGAGGCAGATGCACTCGGCCCTATCTGGAAAGCAAACATAACCAAACATAAGCGGAACGCAAAGAAAAGACATGACAGACGGAAACAAACTGAGGCTAGCTAGCTGTGGCTTACCGACGAATCGGGATGTGCCTCCAGCAACAAACACCATTATAACATATGATCTGGCGTGTAGCAGGGTAGAAGGGAAGAAAACAATTGGACTGTAGCAATTTGTGAAAATCACATCCTCAATATCCTAATACGCAATCCCTAGACCACTACACAATCCTAGATAAAAGGTCGAGATAATTCAGTTCAAAAACAGAACAGAACATACTAAGCTGTGATCATACCATCCATTAGACTATGAGCACCAGAGAATGAATACCCAAGCAATCAGAATGTACAACAGGTCATCATCATTGTATACATGTATGGGAGTGTAATTGTGTTAACTTGAACTTAACTGATGTGCTTATTAGAGGACGATTAGATACACAACACTTTAAGAAATATTGATAGCCAGTGGTTTAGACAACAAAACAGTAGCAATCTTTGCAAAGGTCGATAGAGTAGGCAACAAGTAATTATGATGCAGTAGTAGGCATATTCGTAATTTGTCCAGATAATACAGCGATCAAATAATAAAATACAGTGATCCAAAATAACCATAATACGATGATCAAATAATGTAGTGTACCTGGTGAAAATAAAACCTCCTCAAAGGAGACATAATACAAGTCTCAAAATACCAATCGATTCATCAACATCAGCATAACCACTTGCATATTAGGAGTACTTACCAGTGTTAGGTGTTCTACGAGACCTGGACGTATTATTGTGCCTAGAAAATAAAACAATCAGTTTGCTGGCATACATACACAAAAGAATAGGCAAGCAAAATAGGGGTGCCCAAAATTCACCAGCAAGGGCGCCACTTCGCTGATGTGTTGGATCTAAATCTCCCCTGTTTTACATGTGTTGATGCTAGGAAAAGAAATCCACCGCGCAAACTCAACGGTTGGAGCAACGATTAGCAAGCAGTGACAAATCTAGGTAAAATGATTCATCAGAAGGAGAAGGCCAAGGGAGGAGGAAGAGGCCAAGGAGATGGTAAGGGAACATATAGTATTTGTCGACACTACATATTGATGTGATAAACTCATCAACCCACAAAATAGACTATGATCGTTTCACAGGGATGGAAGCATTTAAAAAGCAGGAAAACCCCATACAAACTAAACTTCCACACAAACCTCACCAGACACTTAACCATCAAACACAAACAGTACAGAACCCAAGGTTAGCATCCCATCTCTCAAATAAAATAATAACCTCTTAAGACAATCCCAATTTCATAGCCGCACTAACACAACATTCTCCCACAACATCAGACACATACAAGGTGAAACTAATGATAGTTCGAAACCAGAACGGAAGAAATTTAAAACCTGTAGTATTTCCGGCGTCCCAAACTATGAACTATCTAAGCGACTCAGCATAAAAAACCATCATTTTCTTGGGTCAAGAATAAAATCAGACTTTGTATATCATGTGAAGGCAACTTCTAGGTACAGTATGATATCTGTAATCAAATACTAAAACTTGCAGCGAATACCATGTGGGAGATATTCCTAAGCAATAAGGCCCGATTCGAAAGCACGTTATATAACAGATCATGAAGTGACACATATCACAGCACTCGGCAAACATTTAGCATTTATGTTCCCTACTATGAAGAATATTGGTTAATTCCTCCATTTCTAAAATACCTTATCAATAGGTTTTGGAGACTACTATTATATAATATTACTAACCAATTTAGATCATTCCTTCGAGATACGCACTGGAATGTTAATTACAGAAATGCTTACTTAGCAGACCAACATAGAAGACTGTCACAAAATGGAAGTGGACTTGCCTTCATGTACCTCCTCGGCTTGCCTCAGGAGCCAGATTGGTGCCCTCTCGACCTTTTTCCCTCTAATTGCGCTCACCAGCAGTGGCTCCTCCACCATCCCGAGCGCGGCCTCCTCCATTACTTTCTCTGAACCGCACCATCACGTCAAAAAGAGCAGCTAAATTAACTTCTCAGCCCAAGCCTCGCAACCTGTGAGCAGAAGAGAAGAAGATTCACCTCCGACAACCGGTTAAGGAATTGATTTTTCTGAAACAAGGAAATTGTTGAAGAAGTGGTCAGTATACCTTGGAGGTTAAGTCAGGAATTGATTGATGTTTTGGATGAATTTCTGGTACTCGTCGTCACTATCCCAAGAAGAATATTCCGCCTCTTCATCTGCTAATGCTGCTTCATGAAAAGAAACAAACACTTCACTCAATATTGAATTGAACTGTAGCTGCAAACCAGAAATGCAAGAAAAAAGAAGTAAGACCGCGTGCATACGGCGATTGCGGGCTTGCGGCTACTGGCGAAAGCAGGTAAAATGGGCTCCCCAAATCAAGCAACTGAATTTCACCAACTTATCAGAAAATAACACAATGAAACAGAGACCGTCAGAATCCGGTGGAATCCTTCAATTCATCAAACCAAAGATTCCAAGAAGGGAAAACTGAAGCGGGAACCATTTCCCCGAAGGGAAACAGAACCAAAGTGGCAAACAAGGAATCAGTGGTAGTATATGACTGCTGCCTAAGGCGTTCTTTTCAAGTACTTCGAGAGCTCAGCTAGCTATACAAAATTATAATAACAAAAAATGAAAGGCAGTGTACAGATTTGCCTGCTCAACCAGAAAGGCAGCAGCAGACTGATCTACAGGCTTGGTAGCTGGTGGAGGGATGTCCTGGTTTCCCAGGCCGTCTGAATCGTGGACGAAGCTTGCGATCCTCAGCTTGGTGGCTTTCTGTGCTCGAGGGGAAAATTAAAAAGAAACAGCAATTCAGATGACAGAGTAAATGAACGAACAAAACAGCCTTGTGAAAGCTGCTGATGAACACGCAGGAAGTATGATCCTCTCGATGGCGTTCCCTCAATCTCAACTATTTGTGGCTTTGCTAGATCACTGCGATTCTTTGATTTTTTTCTCTGTGTTTGATGAGGGCGCTGCAACGTTGACAATTGAACATCGATTCAGCGTGGTAGCATAAACAAAGAGACGCTGATAGCTACCCTGATTGTTAGATGGGATCCCTCTGCCACGGGGATGTCAGTCCTGCCAACAGCCTCCAGCTCAAGCACACACATCAGAAGCAAATGTGAGCCGCGGTCGGAGTGGACGAAACAGACCAGCAGGGTGGGGGGAGAGAGAGGAAGAAGGTAGGCGGCGGCACCAGGTGGAGCGCGTTGCGCGTGGCGAGGGCGGTGTGGACGTTGCCGAAGGTAGTGGTGAGGCCCAGCACCTCCAGCTCCGGCGACCGCAACGCCAGGAAGATGGCCATCGCGTCATCTGCTCCGTCGAACAGTGGTTCGGTTCGGTTAGTGGACTGCGATCCGAATGCCACAACAAGAAGCACCATCGATCTATAGCCAAGACGATGATTGCAATCGCAAGGACGGGTACCTACCAATTCCGGGGTCGGTGTCGATGCTAGCCTATGCACTTCCTAAAATATATGGCCACCAACTCAAGTAGGGCCTGACTAAGAGAGGAGATTTGATCTAGGAAACAGATTCAAAAATCTCCTTTACAAATGGAACCTAAGGCTAAGGGTAAGCAAAAGATGCTGAGAAATATGATGAAAATGATATATCAATATACCTGAGAAGATCACTATAGAAAGCAGGGTTCTCCATCAGCTTGTCAGTTGGAAATGAAGCATACTTAGGACCCAACTTCTCATGGATAGAAGTTGGTTGCATATCTATAAGAAAATTTCATCAGTAACGAATAGAGGTTTGTTAGTATTCATTGGCAAACTGACATGGAACATAACCAATTTAAAAAAATTTGTCTTACATAAACCAAAAGCGTAGAGGTTCAGATTTTTGACCCTCATCACTCTCATGCCTTTGAAACCTATCCCAACAAGGACCTGAAGGTTTAATTATCAATGGAAATCATCACATGGAGGGATCAAATCGAAGAATTTATACAAAATGATACGGAATCTGGAAATAATATTACCAAAATTATACGCTTTAATTTCAATGTTTCAAAACCATTAAAAATGCATTGTGCAGATACCGAGTGCATAATAACAAATCAGTACCAGTATACACTATATACGATTATGTAAACTTTTAGTTCAAAATTGTCAAAGAAGCAAGTTTGAATAGCCATAAAGTAAATCACAAACCATGTACCCAACTGGTACAATTTATGTATTGATCGTAATGCACCACTAAATTGAAAATGATTTCAATTGAACACACACACACAAAATGAAGTCAATTCCTCCATATTAAGAGAAGTTATGGTTTTAAAGAAAATGGAAATACCGCTGCACATGGACTGGAGTCGTCTTCCAGAAATATTGGAAATTTTATTCCAGTTTTTGGTTCAATTGGATCTTCTTGAAATAACCTCCGACATGTTGGTATTCAGGCTGGTTATTGTCGCCGCCTCTCCTACCATGGCCCCTGAAACTGCGACCTCTTCCACGGGCATATCCATTGCCCATATATGCAGGGGCGTGATCGTCTTCCCAACCAGCATCAGCATACTCATTGAACCCATTTCCTGAAACGTAATATGTGAGGAATAATTGAACATGTGACAAATTGATGGTTTACTCTGCAGCACTCAGCCTCACCACGTCCACCTCTGCCCCTGCCCCGCCCACGGCCTCGACCACCACGACCCCTTCCACGGCCACCAGGTGAGTGTGCATCTACAATCAATTAAATGAATTATGATGCCATACAGAATTATTAGAACGTTAACAATAAATAACACAAGGGAATCTCACACAATACCTTCATCATTATCATATTTAACCAAAGGCTTCACTTCATCAGCACGCAAATGAGATTGATATCTGCCCAAACAATTAATTCAACTATTGATAAGCCAGCATGAATCCTGAACTACTCCCTCCATCTCAAAATATAGACATATCAAGATTCAAACAAGACAGATTTCTTAGATTTTGACCAACAATTACTCAAATGATACACATGCATGTATAAAAGTTGTATCAATAGAACAACATTTCACATGTAATTTAATGCAAATTGATTTTGAAGCAATTGATGATATACTGTAAGCGCCATTAATGATCAAAGAACATTTCTAAAGATTTCTCAAATCTTACTATATACCTTATAAAAGAAACAGAGGGAGTACCGATTTCTTATTAGATTACTTGACGCAGAGAGATGTGAGTTCATGGCATAGGAAACCATAAAATTTGGTTAAGACAAACTGGCAAAGAAAGTCATTAAATTCAGTTGACAAAAGAGTGCAGTATGCATACCCGATAGATGATGTGTCCAGCTCCTTCTTTGAAAGAGTTATAGTGATCATAAAGACATGTCTTATTGTCTCAAGCCTGCAAAGAGATATAATCTTGAACTCCAAAATTACGGGTTCATGTGCAGTTATAGTTCTATCCTGGAATAGAAACAAGTCACT
This sequence comes from Zea luxurians, assembly GCA_029449295.1. Classification (NCBI taxonomy): domain Eukaryota; kingdom Viridiplantae; phylum Streptophyta; class Magnoliopsida; order Poales; family Poaceae; genus Zea; species Zea luxurians. The sequence continues at coordinate 88,794,692 of JAOPSE010000001.1, read as the reverse complement.
TACGGAAGTAGGCCTTGAATATTATGGTGCAACAGGGCAGCAAAGTTCCTTGAATAGTTTCTCCCCAGGGCGTTCGCCAACCTCCAGATCTCCTGCGGCGCGGCTCCGCCGCCCGGTGCCCCGCGCCCCGCGGGGGCTCACGCCGCAGCAGGCACCGTCCACCTTAGCCGCGCGTCCGGGCCCTCCACCGTCCGCTGCCCGTCCTACCTTCCTTGGCAGCCCGCCCGCACCGCCGTTCGTGCGGGCGCCGACGCCATCAACTTCCGCCTCGCTGTCCTTTGGCGGACAGCCTGCGGTAATGTCCCATCCACCGTCACCGTTCGGAGGGCCTCCAGGTGTGTCGTCTCAGTCGCCACCGCCGTTCGGTGTCCCCCCCGGGGTGGTGTCCCAGGCCCCTTCCCCGTTTGGAGGCCCTCCTGCGACTGCGTTTGGTGTCCTAGGCTCCGTTGCGCACCACCACAGCCGGCCAGCCAGCCGCCGGAGCACCGAAAGACCCCCCATTCTTTCCTGTAAAAAACACGCCGCCTTTAGCTAGCTAACCGGCCGTCCTCTTCACCCCTAGCTTTGCTAGCTAGCTAGGAACGAAAGAAATTAAAGGATATCTGACTACTGATTGGTGGTCCGGGACTCCGGGTACAGTGTTCTTGAGTTGTGAAGCGACACTACAGTGCTAGGGTCGTGCCGCCCCTGCCATCTCTAAGGTTGTGCAGGATGGTCGTCAGGGATCGGGAGTGAGGAGGCATCAGCTCTCGCGGTCGTGGAGCCTAAATGTACCGCAACAATGGCTCGACACTCTCCTGCTTCTACATCTTCCTCCTCTGGTTCTTCTTCTTGAAGTAGACACCAGTACACCACCAGTTCGCTAGGTAGCTAGCGGCCCAGTTGCGACTGGGGATCGGTGGCGGGCTGCCGTTTGCGAGTTGTAATCTTGGAGGGGAGGGGAGCAGAAGCAGAAGATGCAGCTGGATCTGAACGTGGCCGAGGTGCCACCGCCGGTGGAGATGGAGGCGAGCGACTCGGGGTCGTCGGTGCTGAACGCGTCGGAAGCGGCGTCGGCGAGCGGCGCGCCCGCGCCGGCGGAGGGGTCCAGCTCAACGCCGGCCGTGCTGGAGTTCAACATCCTCATCTAGAGCGACAGTGACGCGGCCGGCGCGGACGAGGACGAGGATGCCACGCGGTCGCCGGCCAAGAAGAGCCACCACGGCCCGCGCTCCCGTAGCTCACAGTACCGCAGCGTCACCTTCTACCGCCGCAACGACTCGACACTCTCCTGCTCGGTGGTGACCTGCTTGCTTGGTGGTGACCTCGGCGGAGGTAGGTGACGGATCCCGGATGAGGATGGCGGCGATGCGCACGGGGCCGGAGGATGGAAAAGATGGAGTTGGGGGACGAGGACGGTTGTTCTTGGCGGATCAGATGGAGGAGGCAGGGGGGAAGAGGACGGTTGTTCTTGGTGGATCAGATGGAGGAGGCACGGGGCGTTGTTGCGACGGACGATGCTGATTTGATTGGTATAGATGGACGACCGAGATTCGCTGAAGGCAGAACCAGGTGGAGGCAGCCTGCCCCTTACCGCCTTAATATAGTAGTATAGATTTCTGATCGGCGCATGATTGCATATCGCCCCCACGTCGCCGTCCGACGCGTCCGTCGTCTCCGCCAGCTCGCCGGCGTTGCATTGCAGGGCTTGCTGGAGCGTGGAACAAATAGCTCATTTAGTCCTTCATGGTTGGCCCAATTCGGCCCACAACCACACGCTCCCATTCCATGCCATCCGGTCCCTTGTGGCCTTCTCCTCGCCCGCTCGTTCCCACCACTCTGCTCTGCTCTCCTCACTAGTCTGCTCTCCACAAACCCCACAGAACCCTACCGTCCCCGCCGCGCCGCCATGGCCGCCGCCGGCCGGCCGTGGCGCGTGATACCGCGTCCTCTACTGGAGACCGTCCTTCACAACTATGCGCTCCACCCGCGCGTGCCACAGCCGCTCCTTTTCCACGGGCCACGCGGCGTCGGCAAGTCCACGCTACTCCTCCATCGTCTCCTCCCGCGGTGGTCCGACCAGCCCCACGCCATCGCATTCATCAACTTCCTCCACCCCTCGCCGAGTTCTCCCGCCGCAGCCCCGTGGTCCCTTCTCCCCGCCGACCCAGCGTCTCCCCACTCGCTGCACGACCTCCGCCTTCGCCTCGAGTCCGCGCTTGAGGGTCTCGCCCGCGCCGCCGTCCTCTGCGGTGCTGTGGGCTCTAAGGACGTGCTCGCCGCGCTCTCCCGCAACCACGGCGTCAGTACCGCGCTCTCCCGCCTCTTGATCCCCCCGGCCACACGCTCCTCGGCCACCTCTGTGCCAGCCCGCCGCTCTTCGTCGATCTCCGTTCCAGCGCTCTGGTCGAGGGCGGTGCTCGCCGCGGTGCACAGGGACGACACCGCGTTCTGCATTGGCGACGGGGAGGCGACTAGCTGCTCCATGGAGGAGAAGGCATACATGCAGGAGGCAATGGCAGCCTTGCGAGTGGCTAAGGAGGTGCTTGGGATGCATGAGGGGTGGAGGAAGGAGGCAATTAGGGAGATGAACAGAACTGGGCGATTCTCGCGCTCATTGGCCAATTCGGCTACTGACTGGCCGTGCCTGTTGCTGGATGTTCTGTCACGTGCGGCAGAGGAGGAATTCTTCCAGGTAGATCTGATGTTATTTCAGTTGGGTTTGTGGTGGCTTTGTGGCAGGGTTAGTGTAACTTGACATTATTGTCTTGATGCTGCTGTCGTTTTTGTACAGCCAAAGCTGATCCTGAACAATGTGGATGTGTTGAGGAAGGCAATTTGTGAGGATGAGACGATGGTGCCTGCAGCGATGTACCATGATAGCTTCATTTGGAGGGTGATTGCACTTGGCGCCAATGAAAAGTGCTTGCCAGTTATTATGTCGACTTCAGATGGGTGAGTTCTCGTACTCCTTTTCTTGCATTGTGCATGTTCTGTTGGTCATTTCTAGTGTTTCTAAGAGCCTATAGGTAGTAGAACTTGAGTTTAGAGCATAATCATGTTCACATGTGAGGTACAAGCAGAAAGCATGACTGTTTGAGAAAAGTAATCTGGTGGAAGCATAGAGATTGGAAGGGCAAAAGATTTGCAACAGGATTATTGTTTAGTTAACTTTGAATTTTTGACCTTCTGTGGTTTTCTTTGGGAACATAAACTTGCTGTAGTCTGTAGAGATGCCTTGTTTTCTTATTAAAGTGTGAGTAAATCTATTATAGGTTTGACTAAATGAGTTTATGAAAAACATGCCTACACATCTTGTGTAGTGTTAGGATCTTGCCAATTTATCATACACAATTAGGAAAGGTTCAAAAAAGTGCTTAAGCGCAGTTAACCGTGATTAAGCATTTTTTTGCATATATTGTAAAAAATCCAATTATATATCTAAAAGATGGGTTGGTCTTACAACAATAATTCCTTGCCTCTTGTCCTCTTCCTTTCTCCACAACAGTTGAACCTGCACAAAAAACAGCAAAGCAATGAGTTTCTTATTTGAGTCTTAATACAATAGATAAAAAAGTATTAAGCAAGTAAATCTTACATCCACTTGGAAACCTCCTCCATCAATGTTTGTTGCAGCCTTGCAGGTCCATCTCTAGCTCCACCAGAATCTTAATCCTCCATTTCTTCGGCTGTATTTGTTCCACAAAACTTTGCTTCATGCTATAGAATTTTCCAGGGTTCAAGTAGAGTGCTGCTCCATACAATGGAGTATCCATTTGTTTCACCCAATGATTCTCAACAATTTTCATGATGCGACTAAGGCAAGATTTCTTGTTTTTAGTAGAGAATGATGAAGTAATCTTTTGCTTCGCTATCTTCATAGCTGCTGCAACCTCAGACATGGCTGGCTTCTCATCACCATCAACCAATCGAAGCACAACAAGTAGTTGTAAAGAAGCTCTAAGACAGTCCTCAACTGAATTCCAAAATGTAGTTGAGAAAACAATTTCATATACTTTTTCCCTGCCTCTGTTTTAGCTACTTTGGAGCGTGTAAAAACATTACCATAAAATAAAGCTTTCAACTTGAATAACCATCTTTATATGAGGTTACAAGGATATGGGATTACCCTTTCGCAAATATAACACATAATATTCCAGTTAGAGAATCTATTTCCTCTGGACTCCGTTGCATCTTCATGTTTTTTTTGTTGTGATGAAAGCTTGTCCTGTAAAGAAAATAAGCTTGTTACAGACCCTTGTAGATTTGTTTTTGTTCTATGTTTATTTCTTGTAACTTCGATAGATCGTCCTGGCATGTTATGGCTTACAGTTTACCTAACTCCAATAGTTTTCTCTTGCCATAGTTTTACGGGTTATGGAATTTCTAACTGTAAAACAAGTACTCTGCTGCATTGCTGCTACCTGGAAAGTATCAACTTTACACATTTTGTGAATCTTTGCAGGTACTATTCTTCTCAAGCATTCGTTGATTTTGGTTTTCCGAACATATTTATTTCTCGTGAGGTATGTTCATTTTACTTTACTAGTTAGGTACTCGTGCGTCGCTACGGTTTTTATATATCACATAGTTAAGTGCACATATATCGCTATGGCTTGTATAAATAGGTTTAGCCATGCAGGTCTTCAACTCAATTAGACCATTAGGTCTCCTCTCAGTAGCCTTATATATCTAGAGAGAAGGATATTGAAGAATATATATGGTCTTTAAATTGCTGACGATGATCTAGATTTTATAGCATTGAGGAAGCAACAATTATTGTTTTTTAAACGACGATCTATTAATAAAAAAGTTAATGGCAAACCACGTGACAGATGGGAAGCACAAACACTATCAAAGCAGATTAAGGGGGACAAACACAAAGTAGAACAATGCCCATAATCCTTAGACTGATTACAATAATACACATAAGCATCTAACAGTTTAGGCCAAAAAGATTAAAAATGGAAATGCCCCTGTCCATTTTGTTATCATTCAGCCCAAGAACCCACAGACGGTGATCCGAATCATTAGAGGTCGAACTCTGCACCAACAGATTATGAAAGTGATCCCCCAAACAGCTGAACACAACACTCTATCTAAATACATCATGACAACAGTGGTAACAGGCTAGCCACTTCACCCTAGTAAACCATTAGAAAGGTGGTCTAGCGTAAAGTTTGTCCTGTCCGAAGCGTCAGGGGTTCCAGTTACTTGACACCTACATGTTTCTCCATTACATTATCGGATAATCATATCCCTCCACTTACCCTTAACGTCCACCTACAATACATCATACATACAACCCATCAGTACCTTGATTGGCAACCACAGCAAGTTCACTATAATAACCAAATACAAACCGGTGTTCCGCCGATAAAAAACGTCAGGATTGTTATCTAAAATATCCTTCCAATTGCCACTGCCATACCTACACATGAAACAAGCACAATATAATGATGAAGAGCATACAACAACAATCTTCTAAACACAATTGTTTTAGCACAAGAAAGCTGAGATGTCAAATAATAATAAAATAAATCACATCAAGACAAAACATACTGTTCAACACCCTTTCTTAGTGTTTCTTCCTCTAACGAGCACCAATTCCTTGCCTTTCTACGCTTACTCTTGTTTTCTCGCGGTGCCACGGCAAGGGCGGACAGAAAGCACATATTGTTCAATAAAAAAAAGATTAGAAGATTGACTTCTACGAATTAAAATCTTGTGAATAACGGAGAGAAATTGGAGCTCACCTTCGTGAGCTCACAGTCGTGTGGTGCAGCAGTGATCGGGAGAGGAGAGTGCTGAGCAGCGAGCGGCGTGTGGCTCGAAGCGTGTGGCCAACTGCTGCCGGAAATTAAACATAACATCCTACATGCTTGCACTAAATTGTGCCTTCCAATGGCAGTAGGCGTGCAAGAGGAAAAAAGGTGTATCGTTGGCATCTCTGCTTTGTCTCTTTAGGTGATGCTAGCTGCTGCTAATAGCTAATATATTGGAGGGAAGAGGAAACTAGGGTCGACAGCTAGCTGCGCTTCAGAACGAAGAAACATCAATATTATGACGCAAAGGCGGCAGCGGAGCTAGTTGCATGAGCTTATGATGTTAAAATTATCCAGGAATAATGTTGAAACAGCTCGCAAATACTTTTCTCATCTCTTCCGGTATCTGCAAAACAAAAAGGAGAAAATTTCAGGAGGTTTGGCTACTGAAGACCCTTGCCTTTTCAAGAATCGCACTGACAATGTGAAAACCAACACAAAACTTCACGATAGGTCTTCTACTCTCAGAGATTCCTTTTCAATATCATGAACCACATGTCTTCTCGAACATGACAAATATTCAATATAATGGCAACATCACTCAAAACATCATAGCACAGAGGTATTGAGGAAGAAAAATAAAAGGAGGACAGTGTCACGTTATCTAAAGTTCTTAGTATTCGAGTTGCTTATGCTAGTTTAAATGCAATAGAAGGATTCAGAACATAAAACAGAAAATTGGGTGGCAATTAGCACCAACATATCATGATTGTTGTACAGAAAAGAAATATTACCAAATATTATGTAAATATCACACCTTTCCACTCTTTTGGGATGTGAAAGACTATCCTGTTACAACCCATGGGATTATCAGCCGGCACAAATGGTGGGTTCAGTGGGAAAGGATACGTGATATTTGTGTAGATTGGTCCTGGGAAAAAAACATGGAAATGCCATCTCATCAGAACAGACGAACTGTATGTAGCATGGCACTTGAGAATGCTCTAACTTGAAATTATGTAGACCGGTTAATTGATCTTAGGTATATATACAAGATTTGAAGTTGATGCGGCTGCGCTAACAGCTAGCCCAAGAAAATACACTTTCAGGATGGTCTGCACAATGTCTTTTTCTCTAATAATTTTCCATGTGGAGTACTCCTACTCACTCTGTATGGCTGTATCTGCAGCTAGGAAGGGAAGGATGAGTTGCAGTGAGCTCATCTGGACTCCTGAGCATCGCTCATCCCAATTTCGTTTCCACCTTCGCTGCTCCGAGCACCTGACTTCAAACTTCCAAGCAACCGACTCCCCATTAAACAAAGTGCCCCACAGTCTACATTCCCTATAATAACGAAGAAAGAATATTAGAAAAATGACATTTAGTGACAAATAGCCGGCCAGCTTCGGCTGTAGCTCGTCCAGCCTCGCCGCGAGCCTGGCGTTGTGCCCTTGGATCAGCTCGTTCGCCTCCTCCACGCAGCAGTACGACACGTGGCGCGCACCCCACCAGTGGCACCCCAATCACTGCCACCCTCAGTCCTCACGCCGGCCTAGTACGGCTCCTGCAAGCGCACCTCGCGTCGCGTCAAAACGGCGTACGTGCAGCTACAGAGACGAAACAAGGGTGTACGTTACGTACGTACGGAGACGGCGCGCACGACGCGGTCGGTGAGGAGGTGGGCGAGGCCGCGACGACCGTGCTTGGGCCTAGCGGTGGTGGCCTCGGTGGGCCCACGCGCAGTCGGTGAGGAGGCGGATGAGCCCATGGCGTCCGTTCTTGGGCGAGGTGGCGGCGACCTCGGTGGGCCCGCACATGTAGGCGTTGGCGTCGAAGGACCGGATGAACACCGCGGCGTTGGCGGTGCCCGGGGTGGACGATGACGGTGGCTCTCCAGCGCCGCGCCCTCGACCAAGGGACTCACCTGTCGTATGTTGTATCGGATTGCCAGATCACACGCACGCACTAGATGCAAAACGCCTCGCCACTCAGATCAAGGAATCAGCATGGCGGCTGCGAGTTTAGGGGAGGAGGTTTCGCAAAGGTGAAGAGGGTGACGCGGAGGTTGTGCGAGGCGGGCGGGCGGGGGAGGGGGCTGACGCTGAGGCAGATATTTCGCGAGGGGCGGGGTGTTCCTGTTTGTTAGATGAGGACAACGGGTTTGAGTAGAAAGAGGTGTAGGGATTTTTATGTAGCGGCGAGGCATGGATTGCAGCGAGGGGATGCGATTCCTTCCATGGCTGAGACATGGATCGGCGAGGGGATTGTGGCGAGGACCATGATGCAGGCCACAGGGGCAGAGGGTGTGGAAGGGGAGAGCAAAGCGCGCACGGGGAAGAAGGGAGAGATAGGGGTAGACACTGACATGTGGGTCGTATGCGCCATGGGGAGGCAGAACCACGGTGCACGGATGGTCTACATTAGTCTTATAGAGTAGTAGAGATTTGGTGTCTTTCTAATTTTTCCCTGGTTCCTGCTTTTTTTACTTGAAATGTAATAATTGGATGACAGACATTTGGTTGGACGCCACAAGAAGCTAAGCTGCATATGGTTTCTGAATTCTTCAGTGAACAGGAGGTAGCTACCATTTTTAGACCTGCTAATGTTACCCTTTCGTGTGACATATATGTATTCTTCCTACAATTTTCCCGTTGTGCAATCTCTGTACGTAATTTGTTTTTGATTTTTATTGAAGTTGTAGTGGAAAGTTGTCGATGAGGTTCTTGGGCCAAACCCACGGCAGTTATCTGAGATATATATGCTGAAGCAAAAGGCGAATAGCCCAGAGTAAGTAACTTGCATCCGTAGTTTGTCATTGAACTTCATTTGTCTTACCCCATGTTGACAGTATTTATCCCAAAATCTGATTCACTTTTGTTTCTGATCTTATTTGGGTAAGATGACTTCTTCTGGCCTCCTGTTATTAATAAATAGAAGGGAAAAAACCTCTATGCTTATTGCTTTTGTAGACCACACATATTTTCTTGAAAATCACTAGATGGATGAGTTGATCAATTCCAGGTCTTTTTCCCCTCTGAACAAATTCTATTAGTTCATCAGTTTCACTTCGTTTCCCTGTTAAGTTTGAACTAATTTTTAATATGTATTAGGTTTTGTCCACTATGCCTTCCTAGTAAATCCTTCTCGTTTAGTTATGCTTTATATACAGGGTTCAAAGTGTTAGTTTCTGAAACATTTGCTATTTTTTCTATATTCAATTATGTGGTTTGCAGTAAAGTCTCAGTAAGCAGCACAATTTTATTATATTTACAAGTTTTAAAATATACATGATAGCAGCGCCCGCTTGGTTTTATTAACTGCACACGCTGCATATTGCTGTGTTGCCTGTGTTTAATATCTGTTGCATTACAGAGTTCTTCATGACAGAAATATTGAGGAAATTATTGATACATACCTGGCACACTTGCAAGTAAGTCAAGTTTCAATCGCTGCCAGCAAGTTGATTAGACATAACTGCTATTTAAGATGACATCTTCTAATTTGAAAACTTTACTCATTCCCTATTTCAAATATGCTCTTTTATCATTGTTGTGTTGCTGTTTCATATTGCAGACTTAAAAGAATGTGTACAAATTAAGGGGAAAAACCATGATTGCTGTTTTATTTCTGTTCACCAGGTCTCTGTCGTTAATCCAGCCATGGAGAAGGCATTAAAAATGCTGCAGGAGTTTGCCTCAGATGTCCGTGAGGGTAAATTACCAAAGAACAGATTGTCCTTTGGTGCACCATGGAGACATCCACCTCGGGATGACAATCCTGACTTGTCCTATAAATGGGCTAAGATTCAGCTAATGGATTTTATCCAATCTTTTGTAGACACTGAGTTTGGGGTATAATCTCTTCGCAAGCAAGCATTCAGTATTTGATGCATGTGCACTTTCCAGTATTAGAGAAGTGACATCCTTACCTTGTTCCCACTGATCCACTCATTACAAACATGCAACTAAAAGGCAACCCTATTGCACATCTCGCATCATCTATTTATGGAGAGCAGAGTTTTATTTTGTATATTTAACAGGTGAACTACCTAGCAGATGACAGCATGGAAATATTGGATGATCCTGCTGCTGTTGCCATGATGGAGGTGAATTCATTGAACTCAGCTTTATATTTGGTGTAATGCTATTTATGTGATTATTACATGGTTGCTGCTTGCTAGGTTGGTTTACTGTATCAACAAAGAGAACCATCCTTTATGCGACCAATCACTCGAGGGATCCAGCGTTGTCTTGCCAGATGGTTTGTTCTTCTACTCCTTAAGTATTGTTACAAATGGTTGTGTGCCTTGATATTGATCAGCATTTCATCTAGGCTTGCTGAACAGAGATTACAATTGAACATTCAAGAAACACTAGCATTCTTTTGGCAACGTTTGATACGGGGTCGAAGCTACCGCCACTTGATGAAAGAAGTTGGCTACAAATAAAGAGGTATATGAAATAAAGAGATATGAGAAGTTTCAGTTTAATCATTCCATAAGGGGAATCTTATACTAAGTACACTTCATTTCTTGCATCAAGAACTGATCCTATTGTATTGTCAACATTTTTCCTTTTTTTTATGTGACCTGACAGGTGATTTCCATGGACTAACATTTTGACATGGTATCTGCATAAGAATGTTTCAAGGGTACACTAATTTTCTGGCCACTCATTTTCTCATGTAAGTTGATTTGCTTGACATAAGCATTCGTTTATGTTCCATTTATTTTGTGAGTATGAATAAGTCTGTATTTATATGAACACTCATATTCCAATGAAGTGCATGAAGTATAGTTGTTAGTTATTACATATAAACCTTAAATGTACTGCTAAACTAGAATCTCCAATTGTGCGTTTGAGCCCTTAAGATAATGAGAACTCTATTACTCAACATAGTTTAGTGTCAAATTCTGCATGGGCCATGCTGTAATCCGTCATTGGCTTTATCTTACTGCAGGTGTTTAATACAGCCAGCGTGGTCTGGAAGTTTGGAATCAAATCAATCTCAGATAGAGGTGGATGACCAGTTTTACATGTTCTGTTGCTGACGAAAAGAATCAAGCATTTTCTTAATTAATAAGCGAGGAATGCAAATGTTTATTGTTTGGACTAGAGTGAAGTTGCATCAGAAGTTGATGCTGAAGCCTGAAGGCACTCGAAAAATGTTGCAGATGCATTTCTACCTGTATGGCAATATTTAGGGAGTCGAATATCTGCTGTATGTCAATGAGAAAATGGGTTTTCACGTATTGCAACTGCATGAGTTAATCTTCTGGGTTTCCATACCACCAACCAGTCTTAACATATGATATTGGCCCGGCCCCGCGTCTCATACTTGCTCTTCAGATCAACTGTACATTTGTACTGGACCTTGCTCTGTGATTCAACACCACGGGTCATGCACGGTCGATTCGAGCTGAATTAATCCAAACGGGACCTTACCTTTTTTTTGGAGAGTAATAATTCAATTGAATCAGCCAATCAAAAGCGCTTATTCAGATTCCAGTATTTAACAATCTACTCAAATAACTGTTATCAGGTTGTTGGACTGCAACCAAGCAATCACAATCCAAATTGGCAAGGAGTAACAAACTTTTAGACCCTAGGCTGTTCACAATCTACCATCAATAAGTTGAATTTTGTAATCTTAACTGCCAAAGTTGTCATATAATCTAGTAATCACATCACCATGGTTTTTCAATTAATAAGGGTTAGTTTGGCAACTCAATTTTTCCAAGAAAAAATTTTTTTCTTAAGAAAATGTAAATTCCTTTAAAAATGAGGTTTGGCAAACTAGTCCTAAAAAGAAGAAAGTCACCGCGTTTTCTCAATTAATAAAAAGAAGAAAGCACATTAGTGAAAAAGGGCAACATTTTTCGCAATTCTCTAGCAGAAGCATACACACTTTTTTTTTCTCAAAAATCCTCACAAACTTGGTTAATTTCTAGTAGTGTATCTTCGAATTAACCCCATAAACGCGTGGATCATCACATGAAGTTCCCTAGACAACCGTTCCAACTAGCGATCAATATATAGCAATAACGATGTTGGGGCTATGCTTCGTCGCGCCGAAGGTCTTGTAGGAAGAAGCAGCTTCGGCTGAAGCTGTCCGCAGGAGATGACCGAAGGTTCTTCTTCATGAAGCTTCGGTATTACAAACCGACTTAAAGATAAAATGACCTTTTAGTCCATAAAGGTCTGAGTCAATGTTGTAAACTTTTATGAGAGGCATAATTGTAATTCTTCACAGGCTGTGTCCTGTGTCTATAAATAGATGAACAGTACCCCCGTACTGTTCACGCTGACTTGTACTCGCTCGTGCGTCACGCTTGTATTTTTGCTTTCTCTCAAGCCGAAGGTACAAATGTATTTCAATATTGTTTTTATTCTTCCATGATTATATAATAAGGACATGTAATAATGTTATGTGATTATTCATGTTATTCTCTCATGTTTCATATGCTTCTCCTTTTATCAATATAAACTGTGATGATGAAGGTATGTCCTTCATGACCTTCGTCTGAAGATCGTTATATCCTAAGGGAAATAATGCTTCGAAGGACGAAGGGCATTAACCATTAACTTCTTTCTGTGTTGCCTTGTTCTTAATTCATATCATTTGAGAACAAGCCTCCAACATTGGCGCCCACCTCCGGTGAACTCACTTCCACTTTTTTGAGCTGATGGCTTCGTTCAACGATCAAGCTGGAGTTGCTTCGGCCCCGAAGCTGGTGCTCTCGATAACAGGTGGTTCGTGCTCAGAACCAGCCAACAAAAAACAGAAGAAAGAGGCGCAGAGAAGGGTACAACATGTTGGAGTGCAGGGACCCTTCATCAAGTCAAGGTGGTCCCACATTCCAATCACCTTCTCCCAGGAGGACCTTCAGCTCAAGGATTTTCCTCATAACGATGCTATGGTTATTTCTTGCGTTATCAAAGGGTTTCTCGTCCACAATGTCTTGGTTGATACAGGCAGTGCAGCTGATATCATATTTGCTAAGGCCTTCAGACAAATGCAAGAGCCAGAAGATAAGATTCATGATGCTACACACCCTCTCTGTGGCTTTGGAGGAAGACAGATTGTTGCACTGGGCAAGATCACCATGCCAGTGACCTTCGGATTCATCAACAACACCAGAACTGAGCAAGTTGTGTTTGACATTGTTGACATGGAATACCCTTACAATGCAATTATTGGCCGTGGCACCCTCAACGTTTTCGAAGCAATCCTTCATCCTGCTTACCTTTGCATGAAGATACCTTCGGATCAAGGACCCATTGCTATTCATGGAAGTCAAGAAGCTGCCAGAAGGGCCGAGGGAAACTGGACTGACTCAAAAGCAATCCATAACATAGATGGAGCTGAAGCTTGTGAACAGTACAAATTCAGAAGGGAGAAAGCAGCTTCAGCAGATCAGCCGAAGCCCATGCTCTTATGTGAGGACATAGCAGAGCAGAAGGTGCTGTTGGGCTCCCAATTATCCGAAGAACAGGAGAAAACCTTGATAAGGTTTTTGTTCAACAACAAAGATGTTTTTGCATGGTCAGCCAATGATCTTTGCGGAGTTAACAGGGATATTATTGAACACTCGCTCAATGTTGACCCATCCTTCAGACCCAGAAAGCAGAGGCTTCGGAAAATGTCTGATGATAAGGCCGAAGGTGCTCGTAATGAAGTCAAAAGACTCCTCAGTGCAGGAGTTATCAGAGAAGTAAAGTACCCAGAATGGCTAGCTAACACTGTTATGGTAAAAAAGGCCAATGACAAGTGGCGAATGTGTATCGATTTTACAGATCTCAACAAGGCTTGTCCGAAGGACGAATTCCCATTGCCAAGGATAGACTCTTTAGTTGATGCAGCAGCTTCTTCAGAGCTCATGAGTCTTCTCGATAGTTATTCAGGCTATCATCAAATTTGGATGAAGAAGGAGGATGAGCCGAAGACCAGTTTCATAACCCCTAGTGGAACATATTGTTACCTTCGGATGCCTGAGGGGCTCAAGAACGCTGGAGGAAGTTTCAGCAGAATGACTGCGAAGGTTCTCCAGTCCCAGATAGGCAGAAATGTGCTAACTTATGTTGATGATATCATTGTAAAAAGCACGAAACAAGAAAACCACATTGCTGATTTGCAGGAGACCTTCGCCAGTTTTAGACAAGCTGGCCTAAAGTTGAATCCAGAAAAATGTGTCTTCGGAGTAAAGAAGGGGAAATTTCTTGGATGCTTGGTTTCAACAAAGGGAATTGAAGCTAATCCAAGTAAAATTGAAGCTATACTTCGAATGGAGCCACCAACTACAAAAAAGGGGGCCCAAAGATTAACAGGGAGACTGGCATCTCTCAATAGATTCATATCCAGATCAGCAGAAAGAAATTTACCATTCTTCGAAGTGCTGAAATCAGCCGAAGTCTTTCAATGGGGACCAAGCCAACAAAAAGCCTTTGAAGAACTGAAGCAATATTTGATAGATTTAACAACATTAACTCCACCAACGCCAGGGGCTCCTTTGTTGTTATACGTGGCAGCTTCGCACTCAGCGGTAAGTGCAGCACTTGTCCAGGAGAAGCTTGATGGCCAAGTCAAGAAGCAGGTTCCAGTGTATTTCGTATCTGAAGTTCTTAGTGTATCAAAGAAAAACTATACAGAATTGGAGAAGGTATTATATGCTGTTTTGATGGCATCCAGGAAGCTTCGGCATTATTTTCAAGCATACAATATTGTTGTTCCTTCTTCGCAGCCGTTGAAGGATATTATGAGAAATAGAGAAGTTACTGGACGGATTGGAAAATGGGCTGCAGAGCTCAATGAATTTTGCATTGATTATGTGCATAGATCCTCGATCCAGTCTCAAGCGTTGGCAGATTTCATTGCCGATTGGACGCCAGGGGCTCAGGATGAAGAAACAAATAAAGATGCCGAAGTGTGGACAGTGTTTTGCGATGGGTCTTGGGGAACCTTCGAAGCAGGAGCAGCCGCTGTGTTGGTCTCACCATCCAAAGTTAAAACTTGTTATGCGGCAAGACTCGATTTTAGCTGTACAAACAATATTACTGAGTACGAAGCCCTGCTTTTGGGCCTTCGAAAATTAAAAGCAATGGGAATCAGAAGGGCCATCCTTAAAACTGATTCCCAAGTTGTTTCGGGTCATATCGACAAGAGTTGCAAGGCTAAAAATCCGAAGCTTGAAAGATATCTAGACATGGTTCGAAGAGTCGAAGCTTCTTTCGAAGGATTTTCTGTCAAAAATATCCCTCGAGGACAAAATGAGCATGCTGATTTGCTAGCTAAGTCAGCAGCACAGGGGCTGCCTTTACCTTCGGATGTGTTCTTCGAAACAATAAAGGCACCTTCAGTGGAACTCCTTGAAAGAGCAGTCCTCAATATATCTCCTGTTTATAGCGAAGATTGGAGAACTGAGATCATCTCTTACCTTCAGGGTAAATTCCTTTCAGATGACGAAGCTTATAACAGAAGGATAGAGGCAAGAGCTCGTCCATATGTCATGATAGAAGGGGAGTTGTACAAGCATGGAGTTTGCGCTCCGCTACTCAAGTGTTTATCTAGAACCGAAGGTATAGAGTTGATGAAAGAAATACATGCAGGCCTGTGTGGATCTCACATTGGATCTAGGCCGTTACTTGGAAAAGTTTTCCGCCAAGGGTTTTATTGGCCGAAGGCAGCTTCGGATGCAGCAGAATTAGTTCAAAAGTGCGAAGGCTGTCAGAAATGTGCAAGAGATCAAAAACAACCTTCGTCCTTAACACAACTCATACAACCCACCTGGCCATTGCAAAAGTGGGGCCTTGACTTGTTAGGTCCATTACCACCGGCCCAAGGGAACTTAAGATATGTTGTAGTGGCTGTGGAATATTTTTCTAAATGGATTGAGGCAAAGCCTTTAGCCACAATAACTTCGGCCACCATTCAAAAGTTTTTTTGGCAGAATATTGTTTGTCGTTTCGGAGTACCAAAGGCCATCACTGTAGATAATGGAACACAGTTCGACTCCGAAGCTTTCAGAGAATTCTGTGATCAAATCGGCACGAAGATCCATTTTGCATCAGTCAGGCATCTGGAGTCAAATGGACTCGTTGAAAGAGCCAATGGCATCATAATGACAGGAATAATGAAGTTAATTTTCAACCAACCCAGGGGAAAGTGGCCAGATCAACTAATCAAAGTAGTATGGAGCCACAACACGACAACATCAAGGTCAACAGGCTTTACCCCATTCAAATTATTGTTTGGTGACGAAGCAATAACTCCGGAGGAAGCTAAAACTGGATCAATAAGAGTAGTAGCTTCGGCAGAGTCAGATCCTGAAGCTGATCATTCTGTTGAAAAAGATGCTATAGAAGGGATCAGACTTCAAGCCGTGGAGAACATCAATAAATATCAAGCCGAAACAATCAAGTGGCGTGATAGAAAGGTTCGGCTGAAGAATATTGAGCCAGGACATTTGGTGCTTCGGAGAGTCGCTAACCCAGATACAGTGGGCAAGTTGCAGTTGAAATGGGAGGGACCTTTTTTGGTAGTATCTTCGTCAAGACCCGGTTCATACAGATTGAAGGATATGGACGGCAACGACATTCCTAGATCTTGGAATGCGGATGAGCTTCGGCGATATTATGTGTAACTTGATGTAACTTTTTATGTCTTTTCTTTTTCATGGCACCCTTTTCCTTTCTGAAGGGGGAGAAAGGTTTTTAATGGGGCCATCACATGTAATTTCCTTTTTTTAGCTCTATAAGAGCAAAATCCCCCAAAGATGTAAATGTAAAAGCTGAGAACGCACCATCGAGTGCCGAAAAGAAACAGGGAAGAAGCTCCAAAGTCGTTCCTAAGGGAATGCAGAGCTTACAGCGAAAAGTCAACGCTGATTCCGCCGAAAGTAAAAGGCGAAGAAGCTCCAATGTCGTTCCTAAGGGAATGCAGAGCTTACAGCGAAAAGTCAACGCTGATTCCGCCGAAAGTAAAAGGCGAAGAAGTTCCAAAGTCGTTCCTAAGGGAATGCAGAACTTACAGCGAAAAGTCAGCGCTGATATGTGATTGTTTCTAAGGAAATAACGGTTGTGATTATGGCTTCGTATATGTGTTTGGACATTCATTTGCACATCACATTACATCATAACATTTGCATTCATAAACATTCATCCAGGCATATATAGGATAACCATCATCATAGCATAAGTGGTTGCTTCGGCAAAAAGGAAAAAACTGTCTTTTGTACTTCGTCGTGTACGAAAAGAAGAGCTTCGGAAAAAAGGAAAAGTTGTTTTTATGCTTCGCTGTGTGCGAAAAGAAGGGAAGGTGTTTTTTTCGCCTTCGGCTCAAAAAGATAATTTCGTCTACATCAAAGCACCTCTCATACATTAATGCAAGGATAAGAGCATATTACAAGGTATGAACAGAATTCATTAAGAACAAGTTTAGTCTTATTTACAAAGGTTATCTCAAAGGTTTCTTAAGTCCGTCCACAGTCTACTCCTATTGATCTTCATGGGGCCTCAGCTTCGGCGTCATACTTTTAAGCATCGGTCTCGGCTTCGTCATTCTACATAAATTAAGTTGTTGTGGGTCAAAACCAAGATTGAAGGAAAAGGTAAGCACAAGGTATGATTTCTTACTGGTTCAAGATGACTCCGAGCTTCGTCTCCAGCCTTTTCTCGCCCGCCTTTTGTCCATATCATCTTTGCAAATCTGTTAGAAATGCTTCGGGCGAGGTCAGGAATATCATCTAAAATTGTTGGTGATAGATTGAAATTGGGCCTATTGACAATTTTTCCATGATCACAGCCAACTTTTAGGAAAGCAGCAGCAGTGCCCCGAGAAGCTACCCAGGCACAGAAGTCACCGTGCCCAGCTATAACTTCGTCGAGCTCGTCAATTTCACCCTCAATATGTTCGAAGGTCTTCGGTAAATCTTCAGCTGAGGGGGTGAATTTCTCACTGCTGGCTCCAACTGAGTGAAAAATTTTTCTTAGTCGTTGAATGCATTTGTTGCTAAATTCCAAACATTTTTCTTGAAGGTCCGCCAATAGTTTTTTCAAATCTGAATTTTGTTGAGCTTCGGCTTCAAGTTTTGCATTAAGTTCTTGCTTTTCTTGTTCAAACTGCTCAGATTGGCAGAGAAGCTTCGTGTTCAGTTCTGTTATTTTTGCTTCGGCTTCCGCCAATAAACCTTCAGTTGCCTGGAGCTCAAAGTTTTTCTTCTCAATAGCAGCTAATTGCTCCTTTATTTTGTTTTCTAAATTTTCAATTATAACTTCGTGTTTCTTGTCTTCAAAATCTTGCTGCATTTTCAAGGCTTTGCTCAACAGCATACTCTGCACGAAAACAACCTTCGTTAAACATGTTTTCATTATTAAAAACAATATAAGTTAAGGGAAAAGTAGTTCACCTTGAAATTGGAATGAAATAAACTACCAACGATATGTTGTCGTCGGTAGCGGCTAATGTCCATTTCCAGCTTCGGAAAACCGATACTCTTTGATAGAGTACCGATGACCTTAGCTCCAGTTTGATCCCGGATGCAGTCTAATTTTTCATCGTCAATACCCCCGAAGAGGAGTGCTCCTGGTTTATATCCGCAGGATTTGGCATACTCTTTAAGCTCTTCTATTTCGGTTTTTGACAATTCTTCTCCAACCAAATTTTGGAACATGAAGGCTTCGTCCTCTGAAGCTTCGTCAGCAATTTGCTTTTCTTTCCCAGACACTGCGGCCATGGCCTCTTCGGCGGCAGTAGTAGCTTCTTCTGTGGCCATGTCTAGCAGTATTTTGTCGATGTGTTCAATTGTGCTTTCCAAGTTTAAACCTTCAGTTGAGGTAGCTTCGGCAGCCGCGACCTCCGAAGGTGTGATTTCGATATTTGTTATTTCTTCAGCCGCTGGTATCTTTTGAGCTGAAGCTCTCGGTGGTGTCTTGTCAATGACTTCTGTCACTGCGATGATTCTTTGTCTCTTTGTTTTAGTTGTCTTCTTCGTTTTTTCGGGCTCCTTTTCCTTCTGAAAAAACTTTGTCAGTTGAGGCCCCAATGGACTTAGCTTCGCAGGCAGGGATTCAGTCATTACCTTTAAAATTTCTTCCACGTCAGTGGCAGAGCGTGATGCGGGAGTCTCCTCTTCGTCAGATACTTTTTGCTTCGGAGATGATATTTTCTTCTTCTTCGGAATATTCTTCTTTTTTGGTGGTTCTTCCTCATCTTCATTTAAAGCTTCGGCTCCCCTTTTCCTTTTCCGACCTTCAGCACCTTTATTCAGATTTTCGTAGTCAGGGTATTCAAAACCAAAGGCGTCCAGCACTCGATTCAGTCTTCGCTTCGGACGGGTACCGAAGGCCACGGTCATCAACTGATCTTCTTTTTTGGAGTAATTACCGAGTATTTCATTGCACATTATTTCAACTGTGTCCAGCCACTCTTGGCAAGGTTTTTTAAAGTATTTCTTAAACTTGTAATAGTAAGGTAACCGCACAAGTTCGCCTTCTTTCTTCTCCCCCTCTAGCTTCGGCATTTCCCATTCTTTTAAAGTAGGAAAAACCCTGAAGGCCAAGAACTCTTGAACCAGGTCCCTGGTACTGATATGCTCTGAAGTAATTTTAAACTCAGCCAGTGCAGCCCAAGTGGAACCTTCTAATGACATTTGGCATCGCGGTCTTGTTTCTCCGAAGATCAATTCAAGAGGGCTTTGTACCAGCTTCTCTTTGTCTTCGTCAACTCTCACATAAAACCATTCTGATTTCCAGCCTGCCGGCCATTTGCTTCGGTAGCTAATTACAGGAAACTTTGTGGTTTTCCGATAGGCAAAATTGTAGCAACCAAAGTTATCATGTAATCCATCTTTTCTAGCCTTCGTCTGGTAATGCAGCTCATGAACTCGACAAAAGCTGTCTGCAAACGGCTCCACCGCTTGGCTTCGGAGGGCCCAGATATAAACACTAAGCCTAACGATAGCGTTAGGAGTCAACTGATGAAAGTAGATACCAAACCTCTTCAATACATCTGCAATAATCCTATGAAGGGGGAATCTCAACCCAGCCTTTAGAAAGCTCTTGAAAATGACTATTTCATCCTTCTCTGGCTTCGGGGTAGTTTCTTCCCCCCCGAAGCGAAGTAGCTTCTTCTGACTTTCACTGAAATAACCTGACTTTACCATCTTGGAGAGATCAGCCTTCGAAACGGTCGACTTTCCGAAGTCCAAGTGGCTGGGCTTACTTGGCATGGCAATACGATAATCATCTTCGGGATCAGTTTCTTCAATGTTCTCTTCTTCTGCTTCGGCAGTTGCTTGTTCTGCTTCAACAGTGGGGATTTCTTTCGAAGTTACCAGTCCGGATCGTTGCATTGCTTCGGAGATGGGAATAGTCTCCGAGCCTTCAGCTTCGCCTCCTTCACGCTCAACCCTAGCGATAGAACGCACTCTGGCCATTTAATTCTGAATTTGCGGGAATTAAATACTTTTTCTTCCGAAGTTTTTTCTTCTGACGAAGTAGGCTTCAAGCTGGAGCTTCGTTTGATTCCGAGAGTCAAGCTTCGGCTACGGTTAAAAATTTTGGCAGCAAAACAGTGCAAATAGCAATGAATGCTGTGGTAACTTCACACCTACTTGTCTGTTTATATAGTGCTACAGGTAAGAAGGCGAAACGCCAGGATTTTTACACCAGGCGGACAGCCGCTTGCACTTGCTGCGCGGTGGACCGCAGAGACCAAACAGTAACTCTGCAAGGTGGGACCGCTACGCGCTCGGAAACTGAATCGTTTCTCGACAACGAGCTCAGGGAAGGTGTTTTTTGGACCTTCGGCTTCCCGAAGCTTAAGAGACTTTTTTCACGGATCAAGCTCGTTACGAAAAACGATCTAGCGCCGCGAAAGGGGCTACTGTTGGGGCTATGCTTCGTCGCGCCGAAGGTCTTGTAGGAAGAAGCAGCTTCGGCTGAAGCTGTCCGCAGGAGATGACCGAAGGTTCCTCTTCATGAAGCTTCGGTATTACAAACCGACTTAAAGATAGAATAACCTTTTAGTCCATAAAGGTCTGAGTCAATGTTGTAAACTTTTATGAGGGGCATAATTGTAATTCTTCACAGGCTGTGTCCTGTGTCTATAAATAGATGAACAGTACCCCCGTACTGTTCACGCTGACTTGTACTCGCTCGTGCGTCACGCTTGTATTTTTGCTTTCTCTCAAGCCGAAGGTACAAATGTATTTCAATATTGTTTTTATTCTTCCATGATTATATAATAAGGACATGTAATAATGTTATGTGATTATTCATGTTATTCTCTCATGTTTCATATGCTTCTCCTTTTATCAATATAAACTGTGATGATGAAGGTATGTCCTTCATGACCTTCGTCTGAAGATCGTTATATCCTAAGGGAAATAATGCTTCGAAGGACGAAGGGCATTAACCATTAACTTCTTTCTGTGTTGCCTTGTTCTTAATTCATAGCATTTGAGAACAAGTCTCCAACAAACGATAAGCCTATCCTAGTCTAGTAAACTAATGAAACCAGTTCCCCAAGTCATTCCAACTAGCAAGCCACATAGAGCAATACCAACAAGTCTATCATATATGTACCAAATGAGTAGTAAATTAAAGAAACCATTCAGGCATAACCATTTCAAGTAGCAAACCACAAATATAGCAATACAGACAACAATTACTTATCTCCAATGTACCAAATGAGTAGTAAACTAAAAATCATGTTACTTTGCGAAAAACTGAAAAACCTCTTATGCTATCTTCAGCAGCCTCACTCATTCCACCTTCTATTTCAAACTCCACTCTATAATTAGTGTAGTCTATAGTGAAAACAATGTTTTACATGACCATATACACAGTCTGTTGGCATAGCCTTAGCGACAGCCAAACCAAAAAACCTCTTAGTCTGGATGCAGCAATGGAGCAACCATAGCACATTTTACATACTTTGCGGTCATTGTTATGTCCTCACAGAGATATCTTCTGAATGCGAAGACATGGAAGACAAGAGATGGGAGCATGTATGGCAAATGGTATCCAATGCAAAAAGATAGGAAAACAAGCAACACATAGAGAAGAGGTAAGCGAATGATCATGTTGTGCCACACACAAAGAGGGGGCCATACATTTGCCACTACAACATTTTCACCACCAAAGTTGGAAACCCCAGACGCTGTAGACTCAATATCTGGTTCATCTAAAAACATAAGATAGAAAGTAGTTTCAACCAAAAACATGAAAAAAGGAAGAGCAAAGGCAATAATCAGGTCTATTCACTGATGTTTTAAATAGTGGGCTAAGATATTTGGTGACAACCTCCTCAAAAGCTATAAAGAGTTATAGCGGGCTATGGTGAAAGCATAAAGATCTGAATTAGGTATAGACATAAACATTTAACTATGGAAATATTATGAACACAAATACTCAAATGTATGCACATGATCTAAGAGAATAAGTTTCTGAGTTCATTACTTAACATTCAGTATATCAATCAAGTGATCAACATGCTCACTGCTATGTGCAAAATTTAACTCAACAGTCAATCAATATTCAATGGTTCATTGCATCATTTATTAAGTAAAGAATCTGAAGTAAATGTATAGATTATATTCCTCTACACTGAAAAATGATATCTATCTCGATGTTAAGATCTCCTCCCTCTTGGGTCAATTACTTAACTAAATAGTTTTCCATTGACTATGATTAGTTAATAATTAACTCAATCAATCATCCTGACACATTATCCATATAGCGCATTGTATATCTGACCTTCATCTAGAACTACCACGTCAAAAATGGACATTATAACTTACATCTAGTTGACACCAACATTAAGACGTAGTTTATGTTTACAAGACATTGTTCCAAACAATTATCACACATACACTAAGAGTATAAGGGGAAGCCTCTTAAACAAATAACATCATCAAAGATACAGGTAATGTAACGACATGCGGGGACCTGTGGCATAAAAGAAAAGAAGTGAAAAATAGTATACGCACCTTGATGTTTGTGTATCACAAACACTTCACAAGAACTTGCTTGTTTGACCCAGTCAATTGGTGTTCGAACTTCAACATTTTGAAGGTACCGACACTACTTCAATATCAATAGTGTCTGGAGTAGATTCTAATGTCGTCTCCTTCCCACCCCTAAACACCATGGAGCCCATGCGGTAACCCATGCTCTTTGCGTAATTCCAAAGCTCTATTGCTTCTTCAACAACCAATTTCTCATTAAAAACATGGCAGTGTGAATGTAGCTTCCTTCGACCTCTTATCTGTTTCGGATAACAAAGGCATTTCAGTGTACTCCAGCTTTCTCTTTCTTTTCTCTCTTTCTTTTTCATCAGCATTTGATGTCTCATCTTATTTATCTTTGTCCCTCTTTTCTTCACCATTACTCAAAGTGCTTTCCTTCGGCAACTCAACGGGTGACCTGTCAGATGTTGTTCTAGTTTCTTCAGTGCTTACCTTCTTGTCGTCGTTCGATCAAGTCCCAACAGCCTCCACACTCTTCTCTCAAACAACTCACTGAAGATAGTGTCCATGCATCACCATGCGAGGAAGTCCTTTTGGTGCTTCGTCCGAGTCGCTATCACGTGGGTTGTCAGACGTAACCTTTGTGTCAGCCTACTTCAATGGAGGAGCAAAATTAACTCAATCGACCCCTAATGGACTCAAAAGCATTATGGGGTTTGTTTTGTCATTACCTCCATAATTCAAGATAGTCCTAGAGAAGAGGTTGGAACACTAATTTGACCATTGTTCCTATATCAGGTTCCTTGCTTACTTTGGTCAAATCATTTTGAATATCTAGGGGTTTTGCCACTATCTGTGAAGCATCTAGGACCCTAAGTAGTGTTTTGGTAATTAATGACAATTATATGTGGACTAATGGATTCTTGGAGAAAATAAGAATGCAAGTTGGACCACTGAAAGTTGATCTAAATTAAAAGTCTTTCAGACTTTGATATTGATTGTGGAACAGCTCAAGGCAAAGGTAATGGATATGGTTTTACTTTTGCCTCTCAAAAAGTGATTAGAGAAGTAAATTGATCGATTAGTAGGTTAGATAGTCGTACTATCAAAAGGGGTCAATGCTATTTTCTTGATGAGAAACTTAGTGCCTCATAGAGCATATAGATGTTGCATGTTCATGAGGACTAACAACACTTATGAATCACGAAAGAAAATCTTTTCAAAAGCATATTTGAAAAGGGGCAAAGTGTTTTGATCCACGGATTGTCTAGGCCAGGAGGCTGGATCGTTTGCTTGCTAGCAGAGGTCTGCAGAAATAGTGAGTTTTGGTGTGGTCCGAAGTTTTTGTAATGTGCATTATCCATGTCAAGTGGTCGGACCATCCGGCAGTATCAACTAGTGAGGGTCCTATTTTGGCACAGTCTCTGAGTGGTTGTGCAGACCGTCTGGCCAAAAGGCACAAACCGTCCACATATGGCCAAAATTCTTTGTTTAGGGACTTTGTGTTCTTGTGGTGTTGGCTTGTGGACTATCCGTGACTCCCAGGTCATGGACTGTCCGACCATGCTCGGTGGACTGTTCGCTTGTGTTAAAGTCAGGTGGGCAGAGCTTGGATATTTAATGTTCCTAGGTCGCGAACAGTCCAGACGAGGTCGGCAGACGGTCCGCGCGTCGCTTTTCTGACAGTTCTGACACGCTTTTCAAACAAAAAGTAGCCGTTAAAGTGAAGGGTAGGGCGTTTGGTCCTAGGGCGTGGACCATCCACAAGTGCGCAGAAAGGAGCAGTTTACCCATAATGGCTAGTTTTGTTTGGGGGCTATAAATAGTAGTTGTGCTTGTGTGAGACACCTATCTTGGCCATTCTAAGCGCACATTGAGCACACTTGAGTCTTTGAAATATTCTCATTCACAATCTTAGCTTGGGATTACATCTAGTGAGTGATTGAGTGATTCTAGTGCGTTGCATCATCGAGTTGATCTTGATGCACTAGGTGGATCATCAAGCGAGCGCAATCGACTTATTACTCTTGGAGGTTATCACCTCCTAGATGAATTGGTGGTGACTCTGTCGACCTCTTCAAGAAGCTTGTGAAGAAACCATAGAGGAAATTATCTGAGGTACATGCTTGCCACACCGGAGCGGCAAAAGCGGCAATAATGGAATTGAGGTTTAATTGATTTCTTGACCACTTGGCTCAAAGATCAAGCAAAGCCTAGATAGAGGAGCAAGTGAGTGCATTGAATCCACCTCATCATCCCCCTGGGGTGATCATCAAATCACCAAGACCACGATAAAAAAATTGATGTCTCCTTTGTTGTTTTCATCATTGCAATCTTCTCTCTTATGCTTATTGTGTTCTACATTGTCTAGATAATAAAATTGATCTCATGCTCACCCTAGGTTGCAAACCTTACTTAGCTTAACATATGCTAGATAATTTAATTCTCTTATCATTCTAATTAAATTTGCATGTGTTTTTGATTTTAGTTAAAATCGAGTAGTCACCCACCTCTAGCCTGTATCCTTGATCTTACAAGTGGCATTAGAGTCGAGGACTCTATTGATTGTGGATTTAACCATCCTATAGTAGAATATTATGGCTAGTGGAAGGAACATGCAAGGGAAGCCACCACACTTTTATGGAAATAATTATAACTATTGGAAAATAAGAATGATGGTCCATCTTAGAGCTATGGGTGGAAAAAATTGGAGAATTTGTTAGAGATGATTTTGTGGTGCTCAAGCAAGATGAGCCTACCGCTAGTGATGTGGAAAATATTCTAGTCAATGATCAAGCTATGATTGTGTTGTATGATGCATTGGGTATCAATGCGTTCAACTAGATCAAAAATCTCACAACCGTTCATGAGATTTGGACAAAGCTAATGGAAATTCATGAAGGAACCACTATTGTGAAGAGTGCAAAACTCTGTGTTCAAGGGAAAATTTGAACAATTCATCATGAAGGAAGACGAGAGCATATCCGACATAATCAACTGGTTGAATGAGATCGTGAATGAACTTAAGGGACTTGGATTCAATGTACCAGATAAGGATTTCTCTCACAAGTTTCTTAGGTCACTCCTGGACAAATATGATACAATTGTCGCCATGTTAGTGAGGTGTGATTTGAAGAATACTAAAAGGGAAATGTGCCCTTGGACCATTTCTAAGTGTTTTGGTGATTAACTGTTCAACACACCAATATAAACTAACACTCCTTATATGAGCAAGAGCACATGTGTTTAGAAGCAAATTGAAGCAATCAAGTCCAAAAGATTGAAGGAAATAAGAAAAGCACTTTTGGGCTTAAAAATGGGCATATTGCAAACCTCTATGAATCAAAGTGATAAATGTATGTTTCTAGCACTTAGTCAATTATTTTAGTTGCTAACTATGTTCATCTAGATGCTAGGGACTTCTCAAGTCGAGCCAAAAAGGAGTGAAGCAGTATGAACTTGGGCCAGTCTGGCCCTCACCAGATAGTCCGGTGTGCATCAGACAGTGTCCGGTGCCTGGGCTGGTTACCGGTTGAATAGGGCGCTCTCGGGTTCCTCCGGACATCGCCGGCTATAATTCACCAGAAAGTCCAGTGTGCACCGGATGGTCCAGTGTGATAGCCACTCGTCTGTGCCAATGGTGTCGTGCAATCAGTGCCAGTCACATCAGCCGAGCCAACGATCACTAACTATGTACTGTATAGTGTGCCACGGTCAGTCGGTTCCTAAGGGAAGACTCACCGGACAGTCCAGTGTGCCCGACCGCCAAACGCGCAATGGTCGGTTCAACAATCAGAACCACCATAGAAGGAAACAAATAGCTAACTATGTACTGTCTAGTGCGCCACTAGACAGTCTGGTGCGCACGTAGACAGGAAAGGTTTGGAGCTTCCAAATATAGCTCCCAACGACTCCTAGGCCTCTTGGGGCTATAAAAGGGACCCTTAGGCACATGGAGAAGCATACCAAACATACCTTGAGCACACTACAACTTCGAAACTCCGCGACCACATCTCCAAAGTGTTCTAGAGAGATTTGAGCGCATTTCTTGAACCATTACTCTGTCGTTTTGTTGTTGCGCTCTCTTCTTTGCATTTGTGCATGTAGTTACTGTGTTGCGCTCTTGTGTGCATAGTCTATTCCTTCCCTTACTCTCGTTTTGATTGTGATCACTTTTGTAAGGCGTGAGAGACTCCACCTTGTGGAGATTCCTCACAACTGGATATTTTGAAACATAAGGAAGAACAATGACACTCAAGTTTGACCTTTGGATCACTTGAGAGGGGTTGAGTGCAACCCTCGTCTATTGGGACGCCACAACATGTAGTAGGCAAGCATATTACAGTTGACCAAACCACGGGATAAAATTTGTTGTGTCTCTCGTGCCATTTATATTATTGCAATTTTTATCTCTTCCTCGTTCTAATACTTGACTTGCGATATTTCTCTAAGTCTAAATTTAATATTGAAAGAACAATCAAGTGAAAGGAACTTCTCTCTTCTCTCTACTCTCAAACTTGGTTTTAATTCTCTCTAACTCATATTTTGGACCAAGTTTGTGTGGTTTGAGTTAAGTTGTGCAGGATCACCTATTCACCTCCTCTAGGTGCTCTCAATTGGTATTAGAGCCATTCTCTTCATTAAGGACTAATCACTCGAAGATATGGATGCTAAAGGCAAGGGGAAGGTGACTGATGAGAAGAAGGAGATCCTCTCCAGCAACAAGGAAGGAGAGACTGTTGACTTCGGGTCTGGCCAGACCAAGAAGGATGGGAAGAAGAAGAAGCACATCAAGAAGATAGTGTACTACGACAGCGATGCATCTTCATCTTCACCTAAGGAGGACGACAATGGCCTCAAGAAAAAGATAGTTAAACAAAATGACTCCAAGACGCCTTTTAAATAATGTCGCATTCCTTATGGTTCAAATGCTCATTTATTATCCATTCCGCTTGGCAAGCCTCCTCACTTTGATGAAGACTATTCATGGTGGAGTCACAAGATGCGTTGTCATTTATTTTCACTCCACCCTAGCATTTGGGACATAGTAGAAAATGGAATGCATTATAATGACAATGATGATACTATTCATATTCATGAGCAAATTCATAGAAATTCCCAAGCTACTACCGTGCTTCTAGCATCTTTATGCATGGATGAATATAACAGGGTCAGTGGCTTGGACAACGCCAAGGAGATATGGGACACCCTCAAGATCGCTCATGAGGGGAATGACATCACAATGATCATTGATATGGAGTTGGTGGATGTAAACCTTAAAATGTGATTTCTAAGGCATTAAATATACAAGAAATAATACTAGAGATATTTTGATTGTGTTTTATTGTAGAGTCATGGCCCTCCCTAATAAAATAAGGGTCCTTAATTATGGAATGATTTCTTCTTTACTAAGTTCATATGGGTGGAAACGTTCTACTATTTAGAGGAATAAATAAATATATGATTTGCATCATTTTGGATTTTTCATTGTGCATATTTGAAAGTAACACCTATAATGAAAATTTGAATTGGAAATATGAAAGACAAGTGAAAAGAAAAGAATAAAAGAAAGAAAATAACAACATAGGGATTGGAAAATAGAAACTAAATAAAAAGAAAAGAAAGAAATAAGTCACTTGGGCCATGTCTGCGCATCTCGGCCTAGCTTCATCCCCCGCGCACCCACTTCCGCGTATGAACCTAATGGTGACTGTGCCGACAGATGGGGCCCAGGTGCCAGCCTCTCGGGGTCGTGCTGCTTTGCCTCCCGCTTCTCTGGTGCGTGGGCCCAGCAGACCATATCACTCTTCTCCGATGAAATCGCTCGCACGCAATAGGACCTCGATCAGATCCTAGCATAGCAAACTCCATCGGTAATCGATGCAACCGGCCTACATATAAACGACCCCTGGCCCTCTCACCCGCTAGCGTAGTCCTCGCCTTATCCTCGCGTAGGCTCACAAACACCGAGAGATAGGAGCCACCATTATCCTCGACTAGTGAGGGGTGGTGGTCTCCATTCAAAACTCTGGTTCATCAATGTCTGGTCCTTGGCGGTGCTTGGGAAGAGTTGTCGGAGAGTGGGGGTGATGTTTGTGGCATCGTCGGGTGAGCAGTGAGCTCAAACTATTGGCAAATTCTCATTGGCGTTTTTGCCGCACGACGGACCCACCCCGCGTCGTCGCTAGGGCACGCTACTTCGTGATACATGGTGAGAATCCCCTCGGTCGAATCCTCTCTACATCTGCATTCCGTAATACTTATTGGATCATATTTTGAGGCACGGGTGCGTAGCATTGTGGTCTCCGGCAATGTGCGCCGCTGTGTAGTGGGGGTGGCACCACCCTAGATTGACCGAAAGGCTGTGTGTTTGGGAGATGCCCAGGTGCCGTCGGATTCCATGCCTACGGCCGAGATTAAAACCAGTAGTTACCGATCGGGCTTTGAACCTTGGATGTTGATCGGCGATCGGTCGGCCCTTGTGATCGTGGGCCCCGGGTCGTTGATCCGGCATCTGAGGGCTCCTGTTGTATTCGGCCCATGATCTAATCCGAACCATTGACTTTTGATCAGTTGCCGAGATCTGTCCATACTCCTTCGTCAGGGTCTTTTTATTTAAGAGTCCCCAGAGAATTCTATTATTAACTCACCAGCCATCTCTAGTGCAAACTCAATCACAAACTAGTCCTTTTTTCTTTCTAATTTGAACCTGAGCATTATAATATTATTGCCTCCATCCATTAATTTCTAGAATAATTATAAAATTGATTCTGAAATGAGTTTTTAGTATAGAAACAATTCTAGAAGAGTAGAAAATTCATGACTACTTCATTTTAACTCCAATTTAACTTGTTTTCGTCGCGTTAGCTTCATATTAAAATTGTCTACATATTAAACAACATTATTTTGTCATGTTTATAGAGATAATTAAATGATAAGTGTAACCTGTGCTCATTAGATTTTCTTTTCTAATTAAAAGTAAATACAATGCTTTTCACCCATAATTAGGCTCTGACTAAAAGATGACTTCGGACCAAGTTATAGCTTAGCTTAAAGTGGAATTATCTATTTTGAAATCATAGAGTAGGTATTAAAGTGGAAATAAATGAATTATATTAAATGAATTAAATGAATTATATTAAAAAGCATAGAGTAGGTATTACTACCAGTTAATCACATAAAACTTTAGAAAATCATATCTTTATAACCGTATCTTAGATTTTAGTGGTTCTCGAATCTACGATCTCGTTGCAACGCGTAGAACATTATTATGCAGTGTGTTTTCATGTTTGGTGTGATGTTAATTTCTCCTATGCAATTTTTGTTTGTATTGTTGCGAGTAGATGAGCAAGTGACCGAGGAGCCTGGAGCATAGCAGGTTGAAGATACTAAGCAGGAGTTTGAAGAAGGCAAGTTATGCCCTTGACCACTCTTATTTACCTAATAATGTTCCTATTAATCAATGTGACATGCCGAGGTTAATTTGATGGGACCTAATAGGTTACCGTAGTTTTGTTTACCCCACACCTTGCATGCAAATGAATTATTGGGTAGTTTGGCTATGCTCTACCTAGTTTATGGGGAAGTAATACTTTATGTCACATGATCATGCTTTATTATTTCTGCTAGATTATTTATTGTTCATGATAAGATTATTGTGTTAATTGGAACATGGAGAACCGCCTGGGAAAACAGTGCTACCGCAAGGGTGGAATGGGACACCCTTGGCCAAGTAATTAGGAAAGTGTTGGTCACTTGTTCTCAAATGCTGTAAATCAAGAACAAGGCAACACAATTGTTAAGAATTAACAACCTTCATCCTTTGAATCTCAGAGATAATGATCTTCGGCCTAAGGTCATGAAGAACGTGTTTTCATCATTTCATAGATAAATAGGAATACGCGAAGACAACAAATATAATTCAATGATTCATTCATATTTGTATTCATAAAACACATGGATATTAACAAAATTAATATTACATTGATACCTTCGGCTTGCTCGAAGGTATGGATGCAAGAGAGTGATTACAATCCAGCGTGAATAGTACGTTGTTACTGTTCATCTATTTATAGGCACGGGACGCAGCCCAGATAAAATTACATTCATGTCCCTGACACTCATCTATTTTCATAACACAAAACATTAAAGACTAAGTAGTCTTTATCCCTTTTTGGTCATCATCATGCTCGGCCTTTATCATTACATCAAAGCCGAAGCTCCTTGGTTATAGCTTTGTCGTCCATTCTTATTACCTTCGGGTTTCATGTTCACCTTGCTATATAAAAGAGACCTTCATCCTGAAGCCAAAACCCCCTATAACAATCCATGTCATACTAAAAACATATGGTCAATTATGTTTTTAAGGACCTTCGGAGGAAGAAGGCCCCCAACAGTAGCCCATCAAAGTATTGATTTGTTTCTTTGTAACAAATTTAGACTGTGACGTGAGCGAAGGCCTTTAGCCGAAGGTCCGAAAAAACACCTTCCCTTCGCTAGAATAGAGAATTACACTGACCTACGAGACCCACCAATCTCTAGGGTTCTGAGTATAAAAATAGAAGCCTATGTTGTGAGTATTTTTTGTGCTATTTGAGTTGCTTGCATTGTGTTTGCCATTTTAACCTTCCTTGCTTCGTCGAGTTTAATTGGATTTTGAGCTTCGGCATTCTAGCAACCATTGTCCAAATGGCTGATGAGAAGAAGATCATTGACCCAGCGTTGGCCAGATTTTACGAAGCCATGAAAAAAACCAACGTGGAGAGGATCGCCAATGAGATGTTAGTTGGAATATCTGAAAACTCTAGCGATAGTGAGAGCTTCGATGTGGAAAGTGGAAATGAAGATACCGAAGATCGGCCATGGAGACCGAGCCATGTTGTCTTCAGAAAATCAACTATTAAACAAGGGCAGATCGAAGCAATGAGAGGGAGGTACTTTCGTGATATTTCAATCGTGAGAGCTGGAGGGGAGAATAATGTTCCTCTTCTCAAAGCTGATGAAGTGGTGATTTTCAGAAGCTTCATGAAAGCCAGACTTCGGTTCCCTCTGAACAAAATGTTGGTTGAAGTCCTAAAAACTTTTGAAATCTATCTTCACCAACTTACCCCCGAAGTTATTGTTAAAGTAGGGGTTTTTATATGAGCCATGAGAAGCCAAGGATTAAAGCCAGATGCCAGGTGCTTCTGCAATATGCACGAGCTATTATATCAGACGAAGGAAACTAGGAAAGAGCAATATTACAACAATTTTGGCTGCTACAGCTTCGTACATCACGCCCAGGCTAGCTATCCTGTGCCGACATTTCAGAAAAAGTGGCCAGGCTCCTGGATGGAAGAATGGTTTTATGTGGAGGTTGATCTGAGTGAGAGGAAAGATATAAAAGGGGTCATTCAACGCCCTATATGGTCTCGCTTCAGCATCAGGAGACCGACCATTGCAGTTGGAAATGACGAGCAAGCGTGCTAGACATCTTTTAATACAGTGTTTACTTACATTGGCACAAGAGACTTGGTCCAAGAGCATATTGCTTATAGAGTGTGGCCACTTGCTCATGGATGGGAGATGCCAAAGGAGACTGCCGTTGGCTCCAGCCAAAATGGTTTGGTGTATCTGAAGTATACCTTTCGATACAGGAGCCAGTTTGATGAACCGAATGATGATTGGCTAGATGCCATAGTGGTGACTAGTGATGAGTTGCTTGGAGCATATTCAAAGGCCAAAGATGAAGCCATGACAACCGCCTTTGGAGCTCGGGGCAAAAAGAGGTTGAATAGGTTATTCGATGTCATCGGATTTGTGTATCTAGACTACTGTTAACTTCGCGAAAACAAGGGAAGAAGAGGAAAGCTGCTACCTCGTCAACTTCTAGTGCGTCGAGGTCAAAAAAGGTTAAAGTTTTGACACGTTGGCCCAGGCGCATTGAAACGACCGACGTGCCAAAGCTAATTGAGGAGGCCGCTCCGATTGCAGAGCCAAGTCACTCTGTGTTAGTCAAAGCTAGGACAAAACCGGCTGAAGAGCTGAAACTGGAGAAGGCGGTAGAGCAGTTAAAAGCACTGAGTCCACCATGCACAATGGAACTGCCGAAGCCATCAAGCATCCCCGCAGCAACTCCAAGGAAAAGAAGAATGGCCAGCGTGCTATATGTTGTTATGGAGTCTGTTAAATCATCAACTCCTGCTTCTGTTGAAGCGCCTAGATCGAAGGGTAAAGTTTTGAAGAAATCTAAGGAGGCCGGCATGATGGAGGCTATTTCTGAAGCTGGACCCTTAGAAGTTCCTACCAAAGCTAGACCTTCGGAAAGCGCTCTAATAATCCTAGAGAAAGAGGACGCTTTTGAGAAATCCAAATCTCCTGCTCCTAAAGCTCCTGCTAAAGAGCTGGAATTCATTATGCGACATGCTTCGAGGAAACGTTTATCAGAAGAGAAAATTACCGAAGCGCAACATTATGCCAATGATCTGAAGTACCCCCGAGGATCCTTGGTGTATGGTGGCGATAATGAAGATGATTTCCTTTATTGTTTGCCAGACAATAAAGAGATAAATGTCTGCCAGGAAATGGCAGACAATATAGGCTATCTGAAGCTTGAACTCGGCTTATCTGCAATGTCGAAGGATCAGCTTGGGGCAGTCTCACTTACAACAGCCTGAAGGTGTGTATGTTTTGGTTTGTTGTTCTATAATGAAACATTTCTTTGGTTTTTCTTACCCTTATTTCATGCTCATTCATCATTTTTTAGGGCTTGATTCTGAGCAAGGCTTTAAAGGCTCAAAAAGATGCAAAGGATGAGAGCTGCAAAATAGCTCTCGGGAACCTTCGTTCAGAAGTTATATCATTGATAAACGAAGCTCTTGAGCAGGATAAGATATTACTTTCCTTAGTGGGAAAGGTGAGATCTAGCGAGGCTAGCCTTGCTACACAAGCCGAAGCTCATAGAGCCAAAGTGGAGGAGCTGAAAAAGGAAGTTGCTAAAGCTACTGAAAAATTTGAAGTTGAAGCAGTGAAGCATGAAATTTGCGAGATCGAAAGGTCTAGAGCTCAAAAGAACTGCGATGAGCTTCGTGCTTCAAAAGAGAAGTGTTATGGAATATCCTTGGAATGCGCCAAGAATCTGAAGGACAGCTTTGCTAGAATTGGGGCATATTCTTCTGAACAAAAATTCATTCGTGGCAACCCTGATGGAATCGTC
The DNA here is from genome assembly GCA_029449295.1 of Zea luxurians. Classification (NCBI taxonomy): domain Eukaryota; kingdom Viridiplantae; phylum Streptophyta; class Magnoliopsida; order Poales; family Poaceae; genus Zea; species Zea luxurians. Next base: position 88,760,788 of record JAOPSE010000001.1, on the reverse strand, counting down.
CAGTGGATCAGCGGAGAAGTCGAAGCCTTTGACAAAATTTTAAGTGACCGATGAGACTTCTGTGCATTCGCTGGTGCTCGGGGGGCCACGTCGATTTTAGAGAAAGCTGGCTGCGAACATGCTAAGGCTATAGTTCAGCCAGGATTTGTTTTCTTGGCGGATGACATCAAAGACCCTTTGGCTGAAGCTTCTACGCTAGGTGGGAGATTTTACTCCGAGGTGTGGATGAAGGACGGCCGTGAGATAGCTGATGAAGCGATTAGAAAAAATGAAAAAGAATCTCACGACGCTCAAGAAGAAGCTAAACGAGCTGAAGAAGCTGCCGAGCGTGCAAGGCTTATAGGTACCTTTACTGAGGTTTAGCTTCGGAATTCATTTTCAGCTTCGAAATTAACAAACATTTTTTATGATGCAGCTGAACTTTCACCCTCTCCGGAGCCATACAACTCTGAAGCTGACCCAGCCTTGAAGGAAGCATTGGATATAATTAAAATTGCTAATGAAGTTGTTGACGAAGCTGTCAACAGTTTGCTGAATGAAGCCGCTGAGAAATTGTTAAAAGAAGATTTAAACTTTGTATATTTAAAAGTTTAATGTTTGTACATGGCCTTCGTCTCTTTGTAAGAACCAAACATCAAGTATTTCTATGTGTATTAATGTAATATATTTCTTTGTGACGCATGAAACCTTTGTATGTACCATTCTTTGAGCCGTTGGCGAAAAAACACCTTCCCTTCTTTTCATGCTTCATGAAGAAAAAATTCTCCTTGTCACCACTGACGAAGATTAACCCCCTATGCGAAAATATATCTGCCGAAGGCATAACTTGTGCTTTAGTATGTTCTTTCATAATCCAACAACTTTTTCGAAGAAGCAACTTTTCTTTGTTTCTCCATGGCTCTTTAATGATGCAAAATGATGTATGATGTGATGATATGCGATATGACATGATGGTATGATGTGAAATGTTATTTGTGCCGAAGTTTAAAAACCACACGAATACACACCCATACTCTGCATCCCCTTGGGAACGATTTTGGAGTCTCTTCACCTTTTACTTAGGTGGTATTTCAGCTCTGCATTTCCTTAGGAACGACTTTGGAGCTAAGCTCTGCATCCCCTTATGAACGACTTTGAAGCTTCTTCACCTTTTACTTAGGTGGCATTTAAGCTCTGCATCCCCTTAGGAGCGACTTTGGAGCTTCTTCACCTTTGACTTAAGTGGCATTCAAGCTCTGCATTCCCTTAGGAATGGCTTTTGAGCTTTGTGACTTACTCTGCATTCCTTTAGGAACGACTTTGGAGGTTTGCAAGCCACTCTTGCTACACTCATTGTTGTAGCTATAGCCTTATTACATTGGACTGAAGGTTATACCTTCTTGTATTGTCTTTTTTAGAGGAAATTGTAAAAACAAGAATAAGTAAAAACACTCTTTTGCGGAAGTGTTGTGCTGCCTTCAGTAGATATGCCTTGACTCGGGCACAGTGCTATTGACTATACGAGCTTCGGACTCCTCCTGAAGGTCACGTTGTTGCTGAATCTGTCGGTGCCCTTCTGGCTATTGATTGTGACTCGGGGCAACGCTAGTGGTGGTGGTGGTGGAAGCTAAGCCCAGGAAGTTTGGGAATGATTTGCCGAAGCAACAGAGATCGTAGACTATTGGTTGCCCACATACTCTGAAATATACGGAGAGTAGCACGAAGCAGTATGCAAGACATGCTTCGGCTGGTTCTGCTGAGCTTCAGCTTCAACGATTTCCTTCTGCTTTTGGATCGTGACTTGGCACGTCCTTGTGGTGTGTCCCTTGTCTTCACCACAGAATAAGCAGAACAACTTCCTAGGATAATTTCCATACCTTCCTCCGAAGATTCTCCCCCCTCTGCCTCTTGGGGCTAGTGGCCTGTAGGAAGTTTGTTGCATGCCCGAAGACTATGAGCTATGCTGGCTGCTTTGAGCGTTGTTGGCCCTGTCAATGTTTGTATTGGGATTGTGGATTGTTTTGACATGCCTGAGGTGAAGTCTTCCTCTGAAGCCCCTAGTCATCTCAGAATACCTATATGCTTCCTCCCTTCTTTGGCGAAAGTCATTGTCAGCTCGGATGTATTCATCCATCTTCTGGAGAAGCTTCTCCAAGGTCTGTGGTAGCTTCCTTACGAAATATTGAGCTATGGGTCCTGGTTGGAGCCCCTTGATCATGGCCTCAATGACAATCTTATTGGGCACTGTAGGCGCTTGAGCTCTTAGTCGCAAGAACCTTTGGACGTACACTTACAGGTACTCCTCATGGTCCTGTGTGCATTAGAACATGGCTTGTGTAGTGTCAGGCTTTGTCTAGAAACCCTAGAAGCTGGTGACTAGCATGTCCTTCTGCTTCTGCCATGATGTGATTGTCCCTGGCCGAAGAGAGGAATACCATGTCTGAGCCACACTTCTAACTGCCATGACGAAAGACTTCACCATGACGACAGTATTGCCCCCATATGAGGATATTGTTGCCTCGTAGCTCATCAGGAACTGCTTTGGATCTGAATGCCCATAGTACATGGGGAGCCGAGGTGGCTTGTAAGATGGTGGCCATGGGGTAGCCTGCAACTCTATTGCTAAAGGAGAAGCATCATCGAAAGCAAAGTTACCATGGTGAAAATCATCGTATCATTCATCTTCATTGATTGGGCTCTCTTGACGAAGCTCCCTGTGTTGGGGCCTTCGGTCTTGGTCATCCTTAGTGAGATGACGCATTTCCTCAGCTGCTTCATCAATCTTCCTCTGAAGGTCAGCTAGCCGAAGCATCTTTTCTTTCTACCTTTGTACTTGCTGATGAATGGCTTCTAGATCCCTGATCTCCTGATCCAACTCCTCCCGAGGTGTTGGGCTGGTTGTCTTTCTCTTCTGGCTCCTAGCTTCTCACAGGGAGAGTGTTTCCTGGTGTTTGTCCAGTGGTTGCAGAGCAGCCCCTGGCACTGTTGTCTTCTTTGGTGGCATGGTAAAGCTGAATGCTTGCCGAAGGTGGTTGTTTGAGTTCACCAGAGGTGGGCGCCAATGTTGGTCACTTGTTCTCAAATGCTGTAAATCAAGAACAAGGCAACACAATTGTTAAGCATTAAGGACCTTCATCCTTCGAAGCATTATCTCTTCTTAGAGATAATGATCTTCAGCCGAAGGTCATGAAGAACGTGTCTTCATCATTTCATAGATAAATAGGAATACGTGAAGATGACAAATATAATTCAATGATTCATTCATATTTGTATTCATAAAACACATGGATATTAACAAAATTAATATTACACTGATACCTTCGGCTTGCTCGAAGGTATGGATGCAAGAGAGTGATTACAATCCAGCGTGAATAGTACGATGTTACTGTTCATCTATTTATAGGCACGGGACGCAGCCCAAATAAAATTACATTCATGTCCCTGACACTCATCTATTTTCATAATACAAAACATTACAGACTAAGTAGTCTTTGTCCCTTTTTGGTCATCATCATGCTCGGCCTTTATCATTACATCAAAGCCGAAGCTCCTTGGTTACAGCTTTGTCATCCATTCTTATTACCATTGGGTTTCATCTTCACCTTGCTATATGTGATATCCTGGCCCCTAGGATAGTGATTTCCAGGCCCAAGGCTTAATAGAATTAATAGAGTATCCATACCAACAAGGTGCATCTTCTTTTTCAGAAGCCTGTCTCGAAAGAACCTCCAAGTTAAGCGTGCTTGGCTTGGAGCAATTTGGGATGGGTGACCAACCGGGAAGTTTTCTCGGGTGCACATGAGTGAGGACAAAGTGCGCACAAAAGACTCATGTTGGTCTGTGGGGACAATATATGATCCTAGAGAGCTGCCAGGAGCAAGTACCACCGATCCAGGGATTGGATGGGGTGTTACAAGTGGTATCAGAGCCAACCCTCGCAGTTTCACGGGCGTGTGTGGGTTAGGGGGTTCGGGTATATGGCGCATGGCGCATGTGGGCCCAGAGTGGTCACATGGCATGGCATATGACAACACTAGATACACAGACGTGGCCAAGAGGGGAGGTTCCTGGAATAGGGTTGACCGATGAGGACATCGGTCTTCTAAGGGGGTGGATTATGATATCGTGGCCCCTGGGATGGTGATTTCCTAGCCCAAGGCTTAATAGAATTAATAGAGTATCCATACCAACAAGGTGCATCTTCTTTTTCAGAAGCCTGTCTCAAAAGAACCTCCAAGTTAAGCGTGCTTGGCTTGGAGCAATTTGGGATGGGTGACCAACCGAGAAAACAAGTTTTCTCGGGTGCGAATGAGTGAGGACAAAGTGCGCACAAAAGACTCGTGTTGGTCTGTGGGGACAATATATGATCCTAGAAAGCTGCCAGGAGTAAGTACCGCTAGTCCAGGGATTGGACGAGGTGTTACACTATATAAAAGAGACCTTCATCCCGAAGCCGAAACCCCTTGTAACAATCCATGTCATACTGAAAACATATGGTCAGTTATGTTTTTGAGGACCTTCGGAGGAAGAAGGCCCCCAACAGAAAGCTAGGGAGAGACTACCATACCCGAAAGGGGCAAGCGGGGAGCGCGTCGCTGTAGAATATAGGGTGGTCTTCAGGTCAGGCTATCTTTAAAGCTTTTCGGACGAGGGATTCCTATGCTTCCTTCTTCCTGAATCTGTAGCGGGTTTTCTTGAACTAGTGGAACTTTGGAAAGGCCTCGTAGTGCTACCCTGCCTTGTCTCCTCAGTAGAGATAAATGGGATTTCTAGGCCCCTTAGCAAATGGATAACATGGCTTGTGGGTAAAGATGTGCAACCTTTGTAGAGTGTAAAACTAGTATATCACCGTGCTCATGGTCAAGAGCGGCTCAGACACCCACATGAGCAACTTATGGAATTAAAATTAATCTGTCATATGCATTGCACTGTGAGATTTATTATAATTGTGATCTCTTATTTTATTGGAATGGTATACACTTATACTTAGTAACCGCAAATAAAATATTTGACCAATATATTAAAAGCAATGCTCCACCGTAAGTGAGCTCATGCACATTATTTCCCACACTTGATGAGCGATGAACATCTGTGAGTTCACCCTTGCAATAAACCCCCTGTTGGGACCATGCTTCGTCGCCGAAGGTCTTGCAGAAAGAAACAGCTGTGGCTGAAGATGCTCGTACATGATGACGAAGGTATCATTCATGAAGCTTCAGGGTTATAACATACCCGAAGGTGAAGGGTCGAACCGACTTAAAGATAGAATGACCTTTTAGCCTGTAGGGGTCTGAGTCATTGTTGTAAACTTTTATGAAGGGCATGATTGTAATTCCTCACAGGCTATGTCCTGTGCCTATAAATAGTGAACAGTATTCCTTTACTGTTCACGGATTCTTTCTGTAATTGCAAGAGCATTACTCGGGAATTATTGCTTGTCAAGTCGAAGGTATAAGCATACCTTGATCATTGTATACAAACATTTTAAATTCAAATAATAAAGATGTGAATGATGACATTTATCTCTAATGCATTTATCTTTAATAATCTATATTTCGCATCGTTCTATATTACTTTTATTACCTTCGTAATGTTATGTTTGTGACCTTCGTCCGAAGTTCATTAAACCCTCGAGGAGATAATGATTCAGCGGATGAAGGGTATTTAATATTTAATATCTTTGTGTTGCCTTGTTCTTGATTCCTAGCATTTGAGAACAAGTCCCCAACATTGGCGCCCACCTCCGGTCAACTCACTTTACCTTTTTGAGCTAATGGCTTCGTTCAACGATCAAGCTGGACCTGCTTCAGCTCTGAAGCTGGTACTCCCCATAACAGGTGGATCATGCTCAGAGCCAGCTAACAAGAAGCAGAAGAAGGAAGCACAAAGAAGGGTACAACATGTCAGGGTGCAAGGACCCTTCATCTAGTCAAGATGGTCTCACATTCCAATTACCTTCTCTCAAGAAGATCTTCAACTCAAGGACTACCCACACAATGATGCTATGGTTATCTCTTGTGTGATCAAAGGATTTCTGGTCCATAATGTTTTAGTTGATACAGGCAGTGCTGCAGATATCATATTTGCTAAGGCTTTTAGACAAATGCAAGAGCCCGAAGACAAGATTCATGATGCTACGCACCCTCTTTGTGGCTTCGGAGGGCGGCAAATTGCAGCACTTGGGAAGATTACCATGCCGGTAACCTTCGGATTTGTTAACAACACAAGGACTGAGCAAATTGTGTTCGACATTGTTGACATGGAGTATCCTTACAATGCTATCATTGGTCGTGGTACTCTCAATGCCTTCGAAGCAATTCTTCATCCAGCTTACCTTTGCATGAAGATACCTTCGGACCAAGGGCCCATTGCTATTCATGGAAGTCAGGAAGCTGCCAGAAGGGCCGAAGGAAATTGGACAGATTCAAAAGCAATCCATAACATAGATGGAGTTGAAGCTTGTGAGCAGTACAAGTTCAGAAGGGAAAAAGCTGCTTCGGCTGATCAGCCGAAGCCCATGCTCTTATGTGAGGATGTAGCAGAGCAGAAGGTACTACTAGGATCTCAATTGTCCGAAGAACAGGAGAAAACCTTGATAAGGTTTTTGTTCAACAATAAAGATGTCTTTGCTTGGTCAGCTAATGATCTTTGCAGAGTTAACAGGGATGTTATTGAACACTCCCTTAATGTTGATCCATCATTCAGACCCAGGAAGCAAAGGCTTCGGAAGATGTCTCATGATAAGGCTGAAGGTGCTCGGAATGAAGTAAAAAGACTCCTCAGTGCCGGAGTTATCAGAGAGGTAAAGTACCCAGAATGGCTGGCTAACACTGTCATGGTAAAGAAGGCCAATGGTAAATGGAGGATGTGTATCGACTTTACTGATCTTAATAAGGCTTGTCCGAAGGATGAATTTCCATTGCCAAGGATAGATTCCTTAGTTGATGCAGCAGCTTCATCAGAACTCATGAGTCTGTTGGATTGTTATTCAGGCTATCATCAAATCTGGATGAAGAAGGAGGATGAGCCGAAGACAAGCTTCATAACCCCTAGTGGAACATATTGTTATCTTCGGATGCCTGAAGGGCTTAAAAATGCTGGAGGAAGCTTCAGTAGAATGACAGCAAAGGTTCTCCATTCTCAGATAGGCAGGAATGTGCTAACTTATGTTGATGATATCATTGTGAAAAGCACGAAGCAAGATAATCACATTGCTGATCTGCAAGAGACCTTCGCTAATTTCAGACAGGCTGGTTTAAAGCTGAATCCAGAAAAATGTGTCTTCGGAGTGAAGAAGGGGAAATTTCTTGGTTGTCTAGTTTCAACAAAAGGAATTGAGGCTAATCCAAGCAAAATCGAAGCTATCCTTCGAATGGAACCACCAAGTACAAAGAAGGGGGCTCAAAGATTGATAGGAAGACTGGCATCTCTCAACATATTCATATCTAGATCAGCAGAGAGAAATTTGCCATTTTTCGAAGTGCTGAAGTCAGCCGAAGTTTTTCAATGGGGACCAGTCCAGCAAAAAGCCTTCGAAGAGCTGAAGCAATACTTAATAGATTTAACAACACTAACTCCACCAACGCCAGGGGCTCCTCTGTTATTATATGTGGCAGCTTCGCACTCAGCGGTAAGTGCAGCACTTGTTCAGGAGAAGCTGGAAGGCCAAGTCAAAAAGCACGCCCCAACATACTTTGTATCTGAAGTTCTTAGTTTATCAAAGAAAAATTATACAGAATTGGAGAAGGTACTGTATGCTGTTCTGATGGCCTCCAGGAAGCTTCGGCATTATTTTCAAGCTTATAATATAATTGTTCCTTCTTCACAACCGTTGAAGGATATTATGAGAAACTGAGAAGCTATTGGAAGGATCGGAAAATGGGCTGCAGAGCTCAATGAATTTTGTATTGGTTATGTGCATAGATCTTCGATTCAGTCCCAAGCGTTGGCAGACTTCATTGCTGACTGGACGCCAGGGGCTCAGGAGGAAGAAACGAATAAGGATGCCGAAGCATGGATAGTGTTTTGCGATGGGTCTTGGGGAACCTTCGGAGCAGGAGCGGCTGCTGTGTTGGTTTCACCTTCCAAAGTTAAAACTTGTTATGCGGCAAAACTTGATTTCAGTTGCACAAACAATATTGCTGAGTACGAAGCTCTGCTCTTAGGTCTGTGAAAGTTAAAGGCAATGGGAATCAGAAGGGCCATTCTTAAAACTGATTCCCAAGTTATATCTGGTCATATTGACAAAAGCTATAAAGCAAGAGGTTTGAAACTTGAAAAATATTTAGATACAGTCAGAAGGATTGAGGCTTCCTTTGAAGGATTCTCTGTTAAAAACATTCCTCGTGGAGAAAATGAACATGCTGATCTATTAGCCAAATCAGCAGCACAGGGGCTGCCTTTACCTTCGAAAGTATTCTTCGAAACAATAAAAGCACCTTCGGTCGAGCTTCTTGAAAGAGCGATCCTCAATATATCCCCTGTCTATAGTGAAGATTGAAGAACTGAAATCATTTCTTTTCTTCAGGGTAATTTTCTTTCAGATGACGAAGCTTATAACAGGAGGATAGAAGCAAGAGCCCGACCATATGTCATTATAGAAGGGGAATTATACAAGCGTGGGGTCTGTTCCCCGTTGCTCAAGTGTTTATCCAGAGCCGAAGGCATAGAATTGATGAAAGAAATACATGCAGGCTTGTGTGGATCTCATATTGGATCTAGGCCTTTGTTGGGAAAAGTTTTTCGACAAGGATTTTATTGGCCAAAAGCAGCCTCGGACGCAGCGGAACTAGTGCAAAAGTGCGAAGGTTGTCAGAAATGTGCAAGAGATCAAAAACAACCTTCATCTTTAACTCAGTTAATACAACCCACTTGGCCGTTGCAAAGGTGGGGCCTTGATTTGTTAGGACCGCTACCACCAGCACAAGGAAATTTAAGATATGTTGTTGTGGCAGTGGAATATTTTTCTAAGTGGATTGAGGCAAAGCCTTTAGCCACAATAACTTCGGTCACTGTCCAAAAGTTTTTCTGGCAAAATATTGTTTGTCGCTTCGGAGTACCGAAGGCCATTACTGTGGACAATGGAACACAGTTTGACTCCAAAGTTTTTAAACAGTTTTGTGACCACATTGGCACGAAGATCCATTTCGCGTCAGTTCGACATCCAGAATCAAATGGATTAGTCGAAAGAGCTAATGGGATCATAATGACAGGAATAATGAAGTCAATCTTCAATCAGCCCAGGGGAAAGTGGCCAGAAGAATTAATCAAAGTGGTGTGGAGCCATAACACAACAACATCAAGATCAACAGGCTTTACGCCGTGCAAACTATTGTTTGGTGACGAAGCAATAACCTCGGAAGAAGCCAAAGCAGGGTCAATAAGAACAATAGCTTCGACAAAAGGCGAAGATGAAGCTGACTGCTCTGTGGAAAAGATGCTATAGAAGGGATTAGGCTTCAGGCTGTGGAAAACATCAATAAATACCAAGCCGAAACAACAAAATGGCGTGATAGGAAGGCCCGGTTGAAGAACATTAAGCTAGGGCATTTGGTGCTTCGAGGAGTGGCCAACCCAGACACAGTAGGCAAACTACAGCTGAAGTGGGAAGGCCCTTTTTTGGTAGTATCTTCGTCAAGACCCGGTTCCTACAGATTGAAGGATATGGACGGCAACGACATCCCTAGATCGTGGAATGCGGATGAGCTTCGGCGATATTATGTTTAGCTTGATGTAATTTTTTCTATTCTTTTTTGTGGCACCCTTTTCCTTTCCAAAGGGGGAGAAAGGTTTTTAATGGGGCCACATCATGTAATTTCCCTTGTTTCAATTCTATAAGAATGATATCCCCCAAAAATGTAAATGTAAATGCAAAGGAAAAAGAGAAGAATTCAGAGAGAAGCTCAAAAGTCATTCCTAAGGGAATGCAGAGCTTACAGCGAAAAGTCAACGCTGATTCCGCTGAAAGTAAAGGCGAAGAAGCTCCTAAGGGACGCTTACAGCGAAAAGTCAACGCTGATTCCGCTGAAAGTAAAAGGTGAAGAAGCTCCTAAGGGAGGCTTATAGCGAAAAGTCAACACTGGTACACCGAAAAGTAAACGGTGAAGCTGAAAAGTAAACGACAAAAAGATTTGAATCATTCCCAAGGGGATGAAAGGCTATAATTATGGTGTTTGAATATGTGTTCCGCCATTCATTTGCATGATACATTACATCATGTCATTTGCATTCATAAACTTTCATTTAGACATATAGAATCATCATCATACCACACATAAAAAGATAGATACTTCGACAATCAGGAAAAGCTTCGTAGAGAAGAGGAAGTTTTCATGCTTCGTTGTGAACGAAAAGAAGGGAAGGTGTTTTTCGCCTTCGGCTCAAAAGGAGAAGTTTCGTCCACAGCAAAGCAGAATGTACAAGGTATAAAAGAGACAGAATATATTACAAGGTATGTACAAATTTACATAAGTTTTTTCCATAATGATATTACAAAGATCCCTACAGAATATATTACAAAGAAAGACTATTCTAGCAACTATCAAGCTTCAGCTTCATCATACTTCAGCTTCGTCGTCCTGCACATATTAAGGAGCAGAATAAGAAAGGTGCAGATTTCAAGGAGAAGGTAAAAGTAACAAATATAAGTTTCTTACCGGCTTAAGGTGACTTCGAGCTTCGTCACCAGCCATCTTTCGCCCGCCATTTACCCAAATCTGGGTCATAAATCTATTCCCGATACTTCGGGCTAGGCTTGGGATATCAATTAAGTCCGCTGCTGACAAGCTAAAGTTTGGTCTATTCACGATTTTTCCATGAGTGCAGCCGGCCTTCAGAAAAGCGGCAGCTGTGCCTCGAGAAGCTACTAGGGCGCAGAAATCTGCATGCCCCCCAATAACTTTGTCAAGAGCATCAACCTCGCCTTCAATATGTTCCAAGGTGCTGGGCAGGTTTTCGGCTGAAGGTAAAAACTTTTCAGAGCTGGCTCCGATAGAGTGAAATACCTCCTTCAGCCGCTGCACGCATCGGCTGCCGAAACTTAGACATTTCCCTTGGAGATCTTTCAATGATTCTTGCAAATTTGAATTTTTCTCAAGCGCAGTCTTAAGACTTGCTTCAAGCTTCTCTTTTTCTTGCTCATATTTTTCCGACTTTTTGAGTAGTTCATTCTTTAAACTGTCATTTTCGGCCTGGACTTCGGCCAAGGAGCCTTCCATAGACTGAACAATAAAGTCTTTCTTTTCTAAGGCACCTTCGTGTTCTTTAGCCATAATTTTAAGATCTTGAATGGCGAAGTATTTCTTTTTCAGAACAGCTTCATAATTTTCAACTTTTTCTTCTAAATCTTTGATGATAGCCTTGCTCTTCTCCTCTTCAAGATCTTGTTGCATTTTCAGCACTTTACTTAATAATATACTCTGTCAAAACAACTTTCGTCAGAGAAAGACATAAAAATAACAATAATAAAATAATAATAATATTTTTACCTTAAAATTCGTGTAAAGCAGGCTGCCAGCGATATGATGACGCTGGTATCTGCAGAGATCTGCTTCTATCTTTGGCAAGCCAATGCTTTTTGAGAGGGTCCTAACAATTTTGGCCTCGGTACGGTTCCGAAGGCACCTTAACTTCCCTTCGTTGACCCCACCAAATAGCATAGCCCCTGATTTATATCCACAAGATATGGCATGTTTTTTCAATTCTTCTTTTTCGGTGTCTGTTAACTCTTGTCCAAGCAGATCTTGAAAGTTAAAGTCTACTTCCTCCGAAATCTCACCAATTTGCTCTTTCCCCTTTTCAGTTGCCGTGTTCACCGCAGCCATAACAGCTTCTTCTTCAGCCATTTTCAGGAGTATATTGTCAATAACCTCAAGTGTGGTCTCCAGGTTTGACTCTTCAGTGGTCCCGGCTGTGGCCTCGGTAGCTTCGGCTTCGGCCTCGGTAGCTTCGGCTTCGCCGGCTTGAACTTCAGTGGTTTTCACTCCGGTAGCTTCGGCTGCGGTGTCTTCGGCTTCGGCAGTCTCTCCAAGGGCAATTTTTGACATCATCGCCGGTGGCAGCGTCTGATGAATCACATCTGTCACTTGAATGATTCTTCGTTTTTTCGGCTTCGCAGGACTTTCTGCTGCCGAAGGTTTTTTGCCCTTCTGAAAAAACTTTGTCAGTTCCGGTGCCAGCGGACTTAGCTTGACAGGCAAAGATTTAGTCATTACCTTCAAAATTTCTTCTACTTCGGCAGCAGAAGGTGTCACAGACGTTTCCTCTTCTCGGATCAATGTCTCTGGCTCTAGAGACGCAGGCTTCGGAGATGCAGCTTTTCTCTTTCTCGGAACAACTGCTTTCGGTTCAAGCTTTTCTTTCTTCTTTTTTGGTTGATCTTCGTCATGTTTAGTTAAAGTGCTAGTCATTCGTTTTCTTTTCTGCCCTTCGGCACCCTTGTCTAATCGCTCGTAGTCAGGGTATTCAAAGCCTATAGCATCAAACACTCTGTTCAGCCTTCGCTTTGGCCGGGTGCCGAAGGCTGCTGTCATCAATTAATCTTCTTTTTTGGAATAATTCCCAAGAATTTCAGTACTCATTACTTCGATTGTTTCGAGCCACTCTTGGCAGGGTTCCTTAAAATATTTCTTGAACTTGTAGTGGTAGGGCAGGCGGACAAGTTCCCCCTCTTTCTTCTCTTTTTCGAGCTTCGGCATAGCCCATTCTTTCATAGTTGGAAATATTTTAAACGACAGAAACTCCTGCACAAGATCTCTAGTGCCAATGTGCTCAGCAATAGTCCTGAATTCAGCAAGCGCGATTTGAGTTGGACCTTCTGGTGACATATTGCAATGGGGTCTGGTCTCTCCGAAGATCAACTCAAACGGACTCTGAACTAGCTTCTCTTTGTCATCGTCAACTTTGACGTAGAACCATTCTGATTTCCAGCCTGCCGGCCACTTGCTTCGGTAGGTGATCACATGAAATTTTGTAGTTTTCCGATAGGCAAAATTATAACAACCAAAATTTTCATGTAACCCATCTTTCCTAGCCTTAGTTTGATAATGTAGCTCGTGTACTCGGTAGAAACCTTCAGCAAATGGCTCCACCCCCTGGCTTTGGAGAGCCCAAATATAAACACTAAGTCTCATAATAGCATTAGGGGTTAGTTGATGAAAATAGATACCAAACTTCTTCAGCACATCGACAATCATCCTATTCAAAGGAAATCTCAAACCAGCTTTGAGGAAACTCTTGAAAATAACTATTTCGTCTTTCTGTGGCTTCGGGGTAGTTTCTTCTCCACCGAAGCGAACCACCTTCTTCTCATCTTCGCTAAAGTAGCCCGATTTTACCATCTTCGGGAAATCAGTCTTGGAGATGGTTGACTTTCCGAAGTCTAGGTGGCTAGGCTTGCTTGGTATCGCGATATTGTGGTCATCTTCAGAATCAGTCTCTTCAATATCTGCTTGTTCTGCTTCGGCAGCAGGGGTGTTCTCCGATGTCACCAACCCACTTCGCTTCATTGCTTCCGAAATAGGGACAATTTCCGCAGCTTCGGCTTCGTCTCCTTCGCGCTCCGCCCTAGCAGTAGAGCGTACCCTGGCCATTTGATTTTGAATATCTTGAAAATTACTCAGAAATTAATAACCTTTTTCCCGAATCTTCTTCCGACGAAGCAGATGCTAAACTAGAGCTTCGTTCGAATGCGAAAGTCAAGCTTCGGCTATGGTTAAAAATTTTGGCAGCAAAACAGTGCAATAGCAATGAATGCTGTGGTAACTTCACACCTACCCGTCTGTTTATATAGTGTTGCAGGAAAGAAGGTGAATCGTCAGGATTTTTACACCAAGCAAACGGTTACTTGCACCCGCTGAACGGTGGACCGCAAAAACCAGAATAGTGAACTCGCATGGTGAAATCGCTATGAGTTCAGGGAAGGTGTTTTTCGGACCTTCGGCTTCCCGAAGCCTGAGAGACTTTTTTCACGGATCAAGCTCATTACGAAAAACGATCGAGCACCGCGAAGGGGCTACTGTTGGGACCATGCTTCGTCGTCGAAGGTCTTGCAGAAAGAAACAACTGCGGCTGAAGATGCTCGTACATGATGACAAAGGTATCATTCATGAAGCTTCGGGGTTATAACATACCCGAAGGTGAAGGGTCGAACCGACTTAAAGATAGAATGACCTTTTAGCTTGTAGGGGTCTGAGTCATTGTTGTAAACTTTTATGAAGGGCATGATTGTAATTCCTCACAGGCTGTGTCCTGTGCCTATAAATAGTGAACAGTATTCCTTTACTATTCACGGATTCTTTCTGTAATTGCAAGAGCATTACTCGGGAATTATTGCTTGTCAAGTCGAAGGTATAAGCATACCTTGATCATTGTATACAAACATTTTAAATTCAAATAATAAAGATGTGAATGATGACATTTATCTCTAATGCATTTATCTTTAATAATCTATATTTCGCATCGTTCTATATTACTTTTATTACCTTCGTAATGTTATGTTTGTGACCTTCATCCGAAGTTCATTAAACCCTCAAGGAGATAATGATTCAGCGGACGAAGGGTATTTAATATTTAATATCTTTGTGTTGCCTTGTTCTTGATTCCTAGCATTTGAGAACAAGTCCCCAACACCCCCCACAGGTGAAGATGAGTTCAATGAGATCTATGTGTCATTTCCCAGTCATCTTGATGGCACCGAGGAATAATTATCTTAGTTCGATTTATTTACCATCAGTTATTTTGTATGATATTTTCATTATATAATAAAGATTACGACATTCGTCTCTATACACTGAGTCATTGTATGTGTTGATCTTGTTTGGCGCACATATGAGACGCAACCGGGTTTGCCCTTAAATCCGGGTGTGATAGAAGTGGTATCAGAGGAATGTTGATTGTAGGACGTAACCACCATAGTTGTAGTGTAGTAATTGTTGGGGGCCTTCGGCTTCCGAAGGTCCTCAAAAACATGATTTAACAATGTTTCTGGAGTATAATACATGAACAGGTACCTTCGGGCTCGGATCAGAACCACAGTGTGAAGAAGCACAAAGAATACGAAGGTTGGCGCAGAACAGAAGCTATGTGCAGGAGAGCTTCGGCATGATAACAGAAAAGGAAATCGACTTAAAAAGGAAAAGGCTATTCAGACCTCGATGGGTTACTATAGAGCCATTAGTATATGTAAAGGGCATGGGTGTAATTTTACATGGGCTATGTCCCGTGCCTATAAATAGATGAATAGTGCCCCCGTACTGTTCACGCTGACTTGGCATTCGCTTTTGCGTCACGCTTGTACTTTCACCTTCTTTCAAGCCGAAGGTACATCTGTAATTTGATATCATTTCTATTTTTCCACAATAATAAAATAGAAATGAGCTGATAATAATACATTATTGTTTATGTTATCTTTTATATCTCATATGATGCCTTTTTCATTATTGTATGCTATGCTGATGAAGGTATGTCCTTCATAACCTTCGTCCGAAGATCATTATATCCCAAGGGAAATAGTGCTTCAAAGGACGAAGGACTCTAACGTTTAACATCTTTTGTGTTGCCTTGTTCTTAACTCATAGCATTTTAGAACAAGTCCCCAACATTGGCGCCCACCTCCGGTGAACTCTTCTCGACCACCTTCGGCAAGCATTGACCTTCGTCATGCCACCGAAGAAAGCTTCAGCGACAGGGGCTGCTGCTCTCCAGCCGCTAGACCCGAATCAGGAGACCTTTTCTCTTCGAGAGGCCCGAAGCCAGAAGAGGAAGGCCACTAGTCCAACACTCCAGGAGGACGAGTTGGACCAAGAAATCAGAAACATGGAGATGCTTCATCAACAAGTACAAAGGAAGAAAGAGAAGATGGCTCGACTAGCTGATCTCCAAAGGCAGATTGACGAAGCCACTGAAGAAGTACGCCATCTTGCTCAAGACGAACAAGAGCGAAGGCCCCAACACAGGGAGCTTCACCAAGAAGGCTTCTTCAACGAGGATGAGTGGTATGACAATTTCCATCATGGAAATTTTGCTTTTGATGATACTTCTCCTCTGTCAGCAGAACTGTAGGCTACACCTTGGCCCACATCTTACAAGCCACCTCAGCTCCCCATGTATGACGGGCACTCAGATCCAAAGCAGTTCCTGATGAGCTACGAAGCAACCATATCTTCATATGGAGGCAATACCGCAGTCATGGCAGTCAAGAATGTTGCGCAAACTTGGTATTCCTCTCTTCGGCCAGGAACAATTACGTCATGGCAGAAGCTGAAGGACATGCTGATCACCAGTTTCCAAGGGTTTCAAACGAAGCCGGTCACCGCTCAAGCTTTTGTTCCAGTGCACGCAAGATCATGAAGAATACCTCCAGGCGTATGTCCGAAGGTTCTTGCGTTTGAGGGCACAAGCGCCAACAGTGCCCAATGAAATTGTCATTGAGGCCATGATCAAGGGGCTTCGGCCAGGACCTACGGCCCAGTACTTCGCCAGGAAACCCCCTCAAACCCTAGAGAAATTGCTTCAAAAGATGGATGAATACATCCGCGCTGACAATGACTTTCGTCAGAGAAGGGAGGAAGCCTACAGGTTCTCTGAGATGACCAGGGGCTTCGGAGGGAGAATCCACCCAAGGCATGTCAGATCAATCCACTCTACCCAGAATGACGACAGAGGAAGTCAGCAACAGAGGCCACAATATTCCTCGCAAGCTTTGGGGCACCAACAAAGCCATCTTCGGCCGCCAGCTCCAAGGGGCAGAGGCGCCAGGGGCTTCAAAGGAAGATTTGGGTATCAGCCCAGAAAAATTTATTGCTTATTCTATGGTGAGGACAAGGGCATACTACAAGGATGTGCCACGTCACCATTCAGAAACAGAAGGAAATAGCGGAAGCTGCAGCTCAGCAGAATCAGCCGAAGCAGGTCATGCATACTGCTTCATATCACTCACCCTAGATACCAGAGTATGTGGGTAACCATCCTGCAGCGTCTGTTGCTTTGGCTAGTCAGCCACAGGCATCCTGGCCACAGCTTCCACCTCCGCCACCACTACAACCTGCATATTCACGCGGCCAACAGCCAGAAGGGAGTCAGCAGACCCATCAGCAGAGAGACTTCAGGGAGGAGTCCGAAGCTCGCACAGTCAACAGTACTGTGCCAGAGTCGAAGCATATCTACTAAGAGATATCCTACCTTTAAATCAGTTTTTACATTCATTGTCATTCTCTTTCTCACCAAGGAACAGTTGTTGAAAACTTAGTTTTCTTGTCGTTTTCAATTCCTTGTAATAGCTTCATTTTTGCCATAGTGAAAATATATCTTCTCCACAGACTTACGGAGTCCAAAAAGTCGCCGAGGCACAAAAAGCCGTTCCTAAATCACAAGTATCTTTCGAAGCTACAAAAAGTCGATCTACTGAACGCAACGTAAGTTTGCCGAAGCTACAAAAAGTCGTTCCTAAGGGAGCGCAGTGTAAGTTTTCTGCTCAAAAGTCGTTCCAAAGGGAATGCAGAGCCAAATACGCCGAAATATAAGGCGAAGCGCGAAAAGTCAACGCGAATACCGCCGAAATAGAAGGCGAAGAAGTTCAAAAGACGTTCCTAAGGGAATGCAGAACTTACAGCAAAAAGTCAGCGCTGATACACCGAAAAATAAGCGGTGAAGCCGAAAAATAAACGACAAAGAGATTGTGTATTCCAACAGGGGGATGTGAGTGTGTATCTTCGGCACAAAGTATCATTTTCGCATAGCATAACATCATCACATCATTTTGCATAACATAACATCATACATCATATTGCATCAATGGCACAA
The DNA here is from genome assembly GCA_029449295.1 of Zea luxurians. Lineage (NCBI taxonomy): Eukaryota > Viridiplantae > Streptophyta > Magnoliopsida > Poales > Poaceae > Zea > Zea luxurians. The sequence goes on along the minus strand of JAOPSE010000001.1, from coordinate 88,743,010 downwards.
GAAGGGGACATAATGTTGACCTTCGGAGAATGCTTCGAAAAATTGAAATTGTGCTAAGGCACAAAATAAGTTTTGAAGAGATATGGTTTTATCAGCTCTGAAGTGGAGGAGAAAGTCTTTTATTGATGAAGTATCAGTATTATGGCGACGCCTGGAGCATTTTTATAAAGCACTCTGATATCAAGGAAGAAAGTCTATTACTGACGAAGCATTAATGTTTCTGCGACGATTGAAGGAATTCTCACGAAGCATAAAAACTCTTCTTTACGAAGCATGAAAAGAAGGGAAGGTGTTTTTTCGCCGAAGGCTCAAAAACGATATGTACAATAAAAGTTTCATGCATCACAAAGAAATGAATTACAGAGCCATTTATATATTACATTAAAAACACATGAGCACCAAATATTACAAGCAGAGTCCAGCAAATGTCACATTGGTAATCTAACAATGTTTTTACAATATCTATTATTCTTCCTTCAAAACTTCATCCGCAGCTCGGTCAGCAGTTGAGTAACGACTTCGTCCAAAATGCTTTCGGCCATATTAATGATTTCTGCTGGTTCCTTTGCCTCTGGCTCGATCAATGACTCGAAGGGCTTTGGGGGAGGAGATAGTTCGGCTGCAGTAGAAATCATAAATAAGATTCGAAGTCGCAAAAATAAAAAATAAAGTTAAAAGCTATTAAGCAATACCTATCCGTCTTTCGAGTTCTTCAGCTTTTTCAGCTGCCTTCGTAGCTTCCCTAGCATCGTGAGTATCTTTTTCGCTCTTCTTTATTATTTCGTGAGCCATCCCTCGACCGCCATTTTCCCATATGTCAGTAAAGAATTTTCCACCAACTAAGCTTGCTTCGGCTGAGGGGTCTTTCGTATCATCAATAGATAAAGTAGCTTCGGTTTGGGCCAAAGCTTTCACATGATCGCAACCTGACTTCTCCAAAATAGCCGCAATTCCCCTTGCACCTGAGAAGGCGCAGATGTCCGCACGGTCATTTAAAATCTCCTCAAAGGCTTCGGCCTCGTTGCTGATCCACTCAATTAGCCCCTCAGGATCGCCCCGTACGAAGTTGTCTTCACTTGAATACGCGCCAACATTGGCAAAGCTTGTTTTTATCTTTTTTACACATTCTATAGATTTTTGAAAGCATTTTTCTTTTGATGCCCGAAGTTCTGCAACTGTTTTTTCCCAGTAATTTTTCCAGTAATCACTGGCATCCCGTTCAGCTTCGGCAACAGCGCATTTTAATTTTGCTTCAGCCAGCTGTTTCTGAAGGTCTTCAATTTCGCATTTCTGGGCTTCAGCTTGGGCTTTGGAAGTAGCTTCGTCTTCTTTTATTTTGCTCACTAATGAATGTAATATTTTATCTTTTTCAAGACCTTCGTTCCTTAGTTCAATTACTTCAGAACGAAGGTTGTTTAGAGCTATAGTGCATCCCTCGTCTTCGGCATTTTTCTGCGCCCTGAGGGCATTGCTAAGAATCTGGCCCTGCAAAAGAAGTGCGGTATTAAGCATAAGCAAATAAACAAAAAATTTCATTTTTAAGTGCAAAAATTTTTTATTCTCACACCTTTAAACTATTATATGCTAAGCTATCCGCCAATTCATCTTTCGATAGTGCCGAAAGCCCGACTTCCAGTGTTGGGAATCCGAAGCTTCTGCTCATATCCCGGCAGACAGAAATCTCCTTGTTGTCTGGGAGACAATATAAGAAATCTTCTTCTCCGCTACAGTTGAATACCAATGCCCCCTTTGAATATTTCAGTTTCTGGGCATAGTATTGAGCTTCTCGTTTTTCTTCTTCAGACAACCTTTTTCCCAAAGCGTGTCGTACAATATAATCAAGAGCTTCGGAAGATGCTTCGGGAGTAGGAGTGGTAGTTTTTCAGGCAGAATTTGTTCTGCAGCTTCTTTTTCTGTTTCTTCTTCTCCAGTTTCCAAAGATTTCTCCTTGACGGGCTCTGAAGGCCCAGCTTCGGTCTCGGTTTGGCTCTTTGCAGCCTCGACTTTGGTTACTCCTGTCTCAGACTGCGTCTTTGGAGCTTTGGCAGCTTTCGTTGGAGTAGAGCTTGTCTTTATTGTCTCCAGCGCATCTAGTACATTGACCATTCTTTTCCTCTTAGGGGTCGCTGTAAGACCTTTTTGTGCCTTTGGCACTGTCACTTCTGCCGAAGGGCTTGTAATTTCTGATATCTTTGTTCCTTCGACCCCTATATTATCGGCCTTCGGCTCAGCTAATTTGGCTGAGGATGTCTTCAGCATTGCAGCCGGCTCCTCAATCTTCTGCGTAGGTGCAGGCTCTTTGGCTTCAGTAGCCGAAGAGGTCTCACCGCCAAATTCGGGCACTACGGTCGGTTCAATATATCACGGCCAGTGGGTAAGAACCTTCACCTTTTTCCTCTTCGGCGCTGGCTCGCTTGGAGCAGCTGAAGCAGCATCTTTCCCGGAAGTTGCCCTCTTTCTCTTCTGCCCCCGTGGCGGGTAGCGGTAATCAGGGTACATGAACCCAATAGCATCAAAAACCCTATTTAGCCTTTTCTTTTCCCGGCTTCCGAAGGCCGCAGATAACACATTATCCTCCGCTTTGGAGTACGGCCCAAGCAGGTCATCACTTGTAGCTTCGATGCACTTCAGCCAGTCATCGTCTGGTTCGATAAATTGGTCTCCAAACCTGAAGGTATATTTCAGTCGAACCAAACCACCTTCATTGGGGTTGTTGATGGTTTCTTTTGGCATCTCCCAATTGACTACCAATGGCCATATCCTGTAGGCCACGTGCTTTTGGACTAAGTCCCTTGTCCCGATGAAGGAACAAACTGTACCAAAGGCCCTTCGGCATTCTTCAGCTGCTTCATCAATCTCTACCTTCGGCTTCCGAAGGCCGAAGAGGGACCAGATGGGGCGCATGATGATATCTTTAATATCTTCTCTCGCCCTTAAATCATTTTTCACATAGAACCATTCTTTCATCCAGTCTCCAGGCCACCTCTTCCGAAAGGTTGGCACTGGGCAGCTTGAGCCTGAATGAGCAACAAAGCTATAGCAACCAAAATTGTTATGATACTGCTCCTTACTCAGGGCTTCGTCTCATATAAAAGTTCGTGCATATTGCAGAAACTTTTTTCACTTGGTTCCAAACCTTGACTCTTCACAGCCCATACGAAGATTCCCATTCTTATGATGGCTTCGGGAGTAATCTGGTGAAGAAAAATCTGGTATATCTTTTAAACTTCAACCACAAAACTGCTTAAGGGGAACCGAAGCCCAGCCTTGAAGAAGCTTCGGTAGATTACGACTTCATTCTCTTCAGGAGCAGGAGCAGTCCTGTCTCCGTTGTCTGCCCTCACGATGGATATGTCTCGAAAATATCTTCCTCTCATGTTATCAAGATGACTTTGCCTGATAGTCGATTTTCCGAAGACTGTGTGACTTGGTCGCCACGGCCGATCTTCGAAGTCTTCGCCCCCACTTTCCACATCATAACTATCGCTGTCATCGGTATCTTCAGATAAGCCTTCTAGAATTTCTTTTGTAATCTTTTCTGTGTTGGTCTTTGCAATTGACTCAATGAATCCAGCGGTTTTTTCTTTAAGAAGCTTCTCCTCCTCGCTCAGCTTCATTTCAGCAACAGCTTTCTTATCTTGAGACATCTCTTCGGAAATGGTGAAAATGTGCTCTTAGAGCCGAAGCTTAGAAAATCTAAAGAACCAAGCAAGCGTTGGTAGGCAAGAGCTAAAAATTGAGCAAGCAGAGCAGATGGCAAAAAGCATACCAAATGAGCTCGTGGTGTGCTCTTATTTATACGCCTAGTGCGTTGCAGGGTGGAGGGCCCCGCTTGTCATTGACTGTTGCTATTCTAGCAAAGGGAAGGTGTTTTTTCGGACCTTCGGCTCAGGGCCTTCGTCCATATCGCAATCTGAATTTATTATTCTAACAAATTAATATTACGAGGGGCTACTGTTGGGGGCCTTCGGCTTCCGAAGGTCCTCAAAAACATGATTTAACAATGTTTCTGGAGTATAATACATGAACAGGTACCTTTGGGCTCGGATCAGAACCACAGTGTGAAGAAGCACAAAGAATACGAAGGTTGGCGCAGAGCCGAGGCTATGTGCAGGAGAGCTTCGGCATGATAACAGAAAAGGAAACCGACTTAAAAAGGAAAAGGCTATTCAGACCTCGATGGGTTACTATAGAGCCATTAGTATATGTAAAGGGCATGGGTGTAATTTTACATGGGCTACGTCCCGTGCCTATAAATAGATGAACAGTGCCCCCGTACTGTTCACGCTGACTTGGCATTCGCTTTTGCGTCACGCTTGTACTTTCACCTTCTTTCAAGCCGAAGGTACCTCTGTAATTTGATATCATTTCTATTTTTCCACAATAATAAAATAGAAATGAGCAGATAATAATACATTATTGTTTATGTTATCTTTTATATCTCATATGATGCCTTTTTCATTATTATATGCTATGCTGATGAAGGTATGCCGTTCATTAACTACGTTCGAAGATCATTATATCCCAAGGGAAATAGTGCTTCGAAGGACGAAGGACTCTAACGTTTAACATCTTTTGTGTTGCCTTGTTCTTAACTCATAACATTTGAGAACAAGTCCCCAACAGTAATGTTAGTGTCACACTCGGTTCTAATGGGCAGAGCTGGATGCATAGCATATGTGTGCCAGGATCTATTTCCACACATATGTTGACGTCACAAGTGTAATATATCAAAAGAACAATGCATAAGAGTGTAAATAGAGATTATATTAACATATTACACTTTGAACAAACATAATGTCTTAACCTTTATTCATCAAAGTACAGCGAACCATGGACATCCATCCACAGGAAGATGACCGGGGGTATCACTAGACTAGCATCCATGGAGCTCAGCATCATAACTTCATCTGCAAACTTCTGATCAAAATTTAAGCAAGGGTGAGCTCACTTATGGTTGGGGCTCAGCAAGTGAGGGAAAAACTAATGCAAGTTTAACAAGGTGAGGCTGAGGTTGAGTAGTAAGCATTTTAGTTGGTCAACATTTTATTAACAACACCTGTCTTACTAATAAGTGTGAATCCCAAGTATTCCCATTAAACAAAGGTATAAGAGATATAAAAAACAATTAAGTGAAACCACTTAAGCAAACCATTGGCAGACCATCGTATCTTGATTTATTTCCATCTTCAAGTTCAATTATCATGTGAGGAGTCCAGGCTGCTCATAATCGTGAGCACAGCTGATATATCAGTTTTACACTCTGCAGAGGTGGCACATCTTTACCCATGAGTCACGATTCCCTTCTAGCCCGGGTTACCTAGACCCATATTCACTTCCGAGGTGAATGGCTAGGGTCTCACTACGAGGCTTTTCCCTAGAGTCCTCATTATGCAAATGCTGGAAATGGTCAAACTGCATAAAGCACACCTAATGTAACCAACCTATAGTCCAGACTTCAGGGTAAAGCTTTGGGAACTATGCCCGTATCCAATCTGCCTGAGCTGGAACTATAAGTGCTTGCCAGATGCCCCCGTTCCAGTCGACCACGACCAACACCCAACATAAGACTTCCCTAGTTATTTAGCCAAGGGCGTCCCATACCACCCTCATGGTAGCACTGTTTTCCCGGATGGTCACTCCATGTTCCAATTAATATGCAATAATCTTGTCTAACCATCGGGTTAACAACAATAATGTAAACTTACCATTTGGAACATTAATATCATAACAGGAGTGACTGCATAAAGTTAAGTTGTAGCAATAGCATAGCTACGAAGGTAAAGTATAATACCCAAGTTTGATCAAGGAATATGGTAGAAAAGGTTAGGTGTATCCGAAAAGGTAACCCATCAAATTATGCATATATATCGAAGAATAAACTTTATTAAATGTATTGTTTGGGATCAAATAGAGTATGCAGAGGGAGAAGTCCACTTGCCTTGCTTATTAAAAACTTGAGGTTCTTCCACGGATAGGAACATATCTTGATTCTTAACTACTAGATCAACCACTGAATATCACACAAACAAACAATAAGAACAAACACCACTCAATAACATACAACATTCACCATACGTAAAGCTAAAAGAAAGCCTAACGAAAAGAGCGTTCGCTTTTCAAAAATATCGCAAGTAATGGTTATAATAGGAAGGTATTCTTTTCAAAAATGTGTGATCTATACTTTATAAAACAAGACATGTGCTTAAAATATCTTAATTAAAATATACAAATATTAGGTTCACCAATTTAATCTTTTATAAAATGTCATATGTGATATGTCTAAGATTAAGGGTTTATAAGATGATAAAACACGTTATAACAATATTAAACCTTTTTAATCTTTTTAGAAAAGATATATGTTATATATCTAAGGTTAATGGGCTACGAAACACGTTATTAATTTTTAGAAGCATTATGGAACATCTTATAAATCATTGTTAAACCTTCACTTATGATAAACTAAGATATAAGTCTAAATAGGTTTTATGTGAAAAGATCATTATTATTAAACACCTATTTTATGAAAGACTAGGTTATAGGCCCTTAAGTGGATTTTCATGCAAAAGATAATGAACAAATAACTATCTTTTAATTTCATTAGAAAACACATAGCCTATATTATTATATTCGAAGTCAATATATAAAGTAACATTTTAAGTTATAAAAGAACTTAAACTCTTATTACTTTATTTTATCCTTTAGGAAAAGCTAAGTGATTCATATCTGATGTGGACTAAATTCTATGAAATCATTAATCATGCCATAAATCTAGTTAAGAACAAATTGACTATAGGTTTGATTAATAAATTATGATAAAGAATAATTAATCTATTAATTATCTTTAATTCTATTGTAGGAACAAATGATCTAATTCATTAGAAAGGAAATTATGTATAAATTATCATTTTAGTTATGACGGTGTGAGCACTTAATTAAGCCATTATATCATTATTAGAAAAGTTATATGACATATTACTATTGTAAAGCATATAATTACGGATACTTAAATATGAGACTAAATGAGTTTTATGTGAAGGGATAATAAATGATTATCATTCTTTTAGGAAAATACTAAATCCATATTTATTGAGAAAACTACATCCAACCCAATAGGTCATCATTTTAAAGTTATGAACACCAATTCTATCATTTTAGTATCTTTAGAAAACTCTATTCTTTTAAATTTCAAATTAATACGACTATACTTAAACATCTCCAACGAACCTTGTTAAATATGATATCTATTAAAAGGTCATTTTAAACTAGAAACAAGTTATCTAATTCTTTAGTAAGAAACATATGTTTATCAACATAACTATCAATTTCTTTATTAGAAAAGTATGAGCGTCTAATTAAGTCATTTTAACATTATTATAAATTCTATCCTTTCGGTTTTCTCCTTTCTTTTCTCAATAGAATTTATACGTATAATTAAAAATTGTTTATTTATAATTCTTTTAACATTAATATACTAAGAATTAATTGTATATTACTAAATGGGACTTTTAATAACATATTCATGATTATTATGACATAAATAAGTATTTTACTAATTCTAAGTAATTAAGTGCTATACTTATGAATACATTTATCACGACTAGTAAAAATATATATTTTCATCTGACCGAAAAATACGTGGCTTAGTATTTCTTCATGCAAATAAGGTTACACTTAAAATACTACTAACAATTATTGTTCCACACACACTAAAGCGAAATTAAATCTGTAAGCGTTTTCTAGTATGAAAATCACTGAGGTGGTGAATAGTGACCGTAATCTTTTTTAAAATTATAAAATCATGCACATATTCAAAGCATTGTCACGGGGTTCGATTTTGGCTACACGTATACATCAAAATCTCTAAAATCATAAACATGAATCGCATCGTCTCAATATTACAACAATAATTCACAAAATTTAAAACATCCTTTAGAAAATAAATTAACGGGTTGACTTCAACCTTGGGTGAACGGACGACAGCGAATGGGCTCGAGCACGCGACTAGGCGAAGGCATGTCACGACGGAATTGGCGAGGCTTGGACAGGGTTCGGGCACATCTCCGGCGAGGCTCGACGGCGAGCTTCAGCGGCGAGCAGGGCGCTGCTCCGGCTTCGTTCTACAACGGCGACGATAGTGAGCTTCAACGGCGAGGGAGAGAACGAGGAGGGAGTGAGAGAGAGAGAGAGCTCGGGCAGGGAGAGGGAGAGGGCTCGACGTCGGATTTTATAGAGGAGAAGGGGGAGAGGAAGAGATGCCCAGGGGGGTGCTTCATGGCCATCAATGGCGTCAGCGGGTTCTTCATGACGCATCAATGGAGGGAGGGAGTGATGGGGAAGAAAAACCGATGAAATGAAGGTCCATTAACACGGGGAGAAGAACGAACGCAGGACTTGGGGTCGCTCGGTCGGCGCTAGGCTCGACCGCGGTCGGTCTTTGTTCAGGCGCCTGGCATGGGGCAGGGGCGGCGTTCCAGGCACGGTCGGCGTCGGGCGCCTAGTGGCTGGAGCGCGTCGGGCTCGGCTGCTCCTGGAGGCCTGGGCGTGTCCTGGTGAGAGCAGGGGAGAGAGGAGGAAAGGTGGGGCCGGGCGGGAGTAGGAGGCGGCAGCAGCTAGGAAGGAACAGGGGCAGCGGCTGGATTAGGGCAGCAGGGGGCGGCTGGTTCTTCTTGGGCCCTGGTGGGCTTTAGGGTTAGGGTTAGGTTAGAGTTTTCTTTTTCTTTTTTTTCTATTTACTTTTCTAAACTCAAAATATATTTTTAAATAACCCTAAAATTCATAATAATTAAACCAAAATTATTTATAAATAAAATATTTATTTTTGGACTAGTAATTATTATATTATTTATTTGGATTTTTATTTAACAAGAAATGCTATTTAATAACCAAAATCAATCATGAGCAATCAAAAATCATTCCAACTGCAAATAAATAACAAACACTTAAAAGGAAATTTATTACCATAAATACCATTAATAACTAAATGTATTATTTTTATTTGATGATTTTTATAGTGTTACAGTTAGGTAGGTGAGACTCTAATCTACTGAGCTATTGTGACCCAAAAGATCGTGACCTAAAAGTCGAGTGTTCCATACTTACTCATTTGTCTTATCTGCAAATCTATCTTATCCTTTGTCTCTAACCTAGATGGTCATACCAAGAAGGGAGGAGGTGTCGATCTACCAACACGCATTCGCCAAAGGAGGGAGGTAGCTAATCCTGAATAGTAGATGAATCTCCCAAATCCTCCGCCTACTGGGTCAGAAGCCTTTTTCGTCGCCTAGATCCAACTGCTGCAATAGATGTCCAACACCATGGCGGATATGCAAGCTCAACTCCACAATAATCAGCAACATCCACCACCACCACCACCACCCAGGGATAAGCATCGCGAGTTCATGAGCCACAAGCCACCAACTTTCTCCAACTCCCTAGATCCACTGCAAGTCGATGATCGGTTGAAGTCGGTAGAGAATATGCTCAACATTGTCCAATGCACCAATAGGGAGAAGGTACTATATGCATCGGGTCACCTTACTAGCCCCATTGCTAACTGGTCAGATTCTTACTATGCTGTACATGCTGCTGCTGACACCATCACCTATGAAGAATTCTCAATTAATTTCAGAAACTATCATATTCCTGCTGGTTTGATGAAGATTAAGAAGGAGTTCCTTTCACATAGGCAGGGAAGCATGTCAGTGAGTGAAGACAGAGATAAATTCATCCAGCTGTCCAGATATGCTCCCGAGGAAGTTGCCAAGGATGAAAAGAACTAGGAATTGTACTTGGAGGGACTCATCGGGCCACATCAACATCAACTGATGTCTCATTACTTTCCATCTTTCCATAAGCTTCTGGACAAGGATATAGCTCTTCAACACAAGCGTGTTCAGTTAGGCGAGATGAAGAGGAAGGCTAGAGGAAGGCTATCACTCAGGGACAAGGATGTAGCAGCAGTCGTCCTCGTTACACTCAGCCTCAGGGTACCCCAGCTCGTTCAGGAGGAGGGCAATAGTCATATCAGTGCCTTGTTCAGCAGACACTGTTGGCCACACCTCAGACACCACACCCCGTCTAACAGCCCTAGCTGGCACCCCGGCATGACCTGCTGGCCAGAACATCACTACTGGCAACTCATGCTTCAAGTCTGGTGAGGTTGGGCACTATGCCAATGTCTATCAAACCCAAATACTCCATCTCGAAGCAGTAATCCTAGCAAGCAAAATTAGACTCCAGCCAGCAACCGCAGATATAATATTACCAAGGTTAATCAAATCAGTGCTGAAGCCACTACTGATGGTTCTAACATCGTCATTGGTATGTTCCTCATTAATTCCATGTCAGCTTCTATACTTGTTGATTCTGAAGCTTCACATTCATTCATATTTGCTCGTTATGTTAATACGCACATTCTACCTTTCTTTACTATGCGTAGACCTATGGTAGTCATTACACCTAAAGGGCCTTTTGAAGCAACCTATATGAGTCATAAAATAGAAGTAACAAGAATGGGGAGAAAATTTTGGGCTATGCCTGTAGTGCTAGAAGAGAGTAGCATAGATTTAATTCTTGGTATGAATTGGTTAAAACAATGGAAGAAGATCATATATTGTGCTAGAGGAACTTTAGAACTTTCTAGTCCTGATGGTGATAGATTTGAGTTCACAGTTGCCCCAACCCCACCCACCCAACCTGCCATCTACCTGATTGACGATAAATTTGTGGGTAACCATATTCGGGTTGTTAGAGAGTCCCCCGATGTTTTCCAGAAGAGTTACCTAGAATGCCACTCGATAGAGATGTGGAGTTCGTTATTGACCTACTACCTGGAACTGCTCCTATCTCAAAAAGACCCTACCAGATGTCCATAGATGAATTAAAAGAACTTAAGAAACAATCGAAGGAGTTGCAGGAATCGGGGTATATTTGTCCTAGTTCCTCACCTTGGGGAGCACCGGTCCCATTTGTTTAGAAGAAGGATGGTTCCCAAAGAATGTGTGTTGATTATCGGTCTCTCAATGATGTGGCCATTAAAAATAAGTACCCCTCATCACGTATCGAACATTTGTTTGACCAGATGAGAGGTGCCAGGGTCTTCTCCAAGATTGATCTCAGGTCGGGTTATCACCAGATGAAGATTAGGCATTCTGATATTCCCAAAACAACTTTCTCTACTCGATATGGGCTATATGAGTTCATTGTCATGTTGTTTGGGTTGACCAATGCACCATATTACTTGATAAATACAATGAATAAGGTGTTCATGGAATATCTTGACAATTTCGTTGTGGTATTCATTGACGACATTCTGATTTATTCCAAGGATGTTGGATAACATGAGGAGCATCTGCGGCTAGTATTGTAGAAATTGAGAGATAACTAACTCTACGCTAAGTTCAGTAAATGTGAGTTCTGGTTGGATGAAATACCATTCCTTGGGCATATCATCTCCAATGGGGGATCATAGTTGATCTAGCCAAAGTAAAGGAAATAGTGGGATGGAAGATACTAGAATCGGTCACTGAAATCTAGAGTTTCTAGGGACTCGTGGGATACTACTGACGCTTCATCAAGGAATTCTCCAAAATAGCAAAGCCAATGACCTCGCTATTAGAAAAGGGGAAATAAATTAAGTGGACTTAGGCCTGTCAGGACAGTTTCAATCAGCTGAAGTTTAAGTTGTGTCACCCCCATTGTTAATCATGACAAATCTGCAAAAGGGATTTGATATATATTGTGATGCGTCTCGTCAGGGCTTGGGATGTGTTCTTATGCAAGAAGGACATGTCATTGCCTATGCGTCACGCTAGTTGACGAAACACGAGCTAAACTACCCAACTCATGACCTAGAACTGGCCACCATAGTGCATGCTCTCAAGATTTGGAGACATTATATAATGGGGACCAAGTGTCAAATATATACAGATCATAAGAGTTTGAAGTATATATTTACCCAGAAAGACCTAAATCTTAGGAAGCGTCATTGGTTGGAGCTCATCAAGGATTATGACTTGGAGATTCACTACCACCTATGCTGTAACACCCCTGGTGTTACAAGAACTAAAAATTGGGCATGACATCATATGCATTGACATTTCATTATGTATGTTACACCTAGAATGCATCCACTAGGTTAAAACTTCAAAACAAGTTGTGATGTGATGATTGGAAGTGATACTTAAACCCTAGAATAGGGTACTTAACCAAGGGTTTAGAGGTATGTGGGTGTGTATGATAACAACTTGTGTTTTATCACAAAGGTTAGTGGAAATGTTCATAAGAGACTAAACTTGATGAATTTGAATGGCACATAAACCCTAGAGCACTCAAAACACTAGTTGAAACCCTAGAAACCCTAATTAAGTGCCTACAAGATGATTTCAATTTCTATGCACTTTTGGACCAAAGTGCATATATCAAATTGGTAGAGTTTCAAAAAACTAAGCAACTTTTATATTGGAAGATTTTCAAGTATTGTGGAACAAATTGGAGTAATTTGCAAAAATCCCCAATGGCATCATAGGTTTAATTCTAAAAAATAGTGCAATTAGGCTGACTTTGGGACCCTTTATCTCTTAATCCATGGAGATTTTGCCCTAAGTCATTACAACAAAATGGTAAAGCTATGATAGTAGTTCAAGTTTGATTAAGTGACTAAGCCTTGGAACTATTTGGAAATTGGAGAAAAATGGATCTAAAGTTGGGTTGTCAATCACCACTAAAGACAGAAATTTGACTGACAGTGAACCCTTATGAACTTTGGAGCCAATTTGAGCTTGATCGAGTGAGCAAATGGCCAGGGTTCCTATGATCGATTTGAAGCTGATATATAGGTTAGTAACTTTGATGTAATCCGGTCAGTAGCTCATCACATAGAAATTGAAGAAAAACGCTTCTAAAAATGCCCTATCAGACGAACTGAAGAGGATTGTGATGGTACAGTGACTGAAATATCCGAGATGAGGTGCACCTCGCTGCTGGCGTTGATCGGCCCCGTGATTCGTGCAGCATCCTGGATGGGTGCTCGGTGGGCATCTTTTCGCCATGATATTTGTGGACGGGGTAAGATTGCCACCGTGGCGTGCGAACGCCCAGGCTGGCACGTGACTGCTGGCCCTTGTGACCGTACCTGGCCGCCGGTGCTACTTTCCTCCATTGGTCCATAGCATCGCTGAATTAACCGTGTCACGGTCGTGGCGCGACATGTCTGGTTCTTGGAAAAGAACTGCGCTCGACGTCACCAGTGATGGCCAGTGGGGTCTGGTGAAGCTTTTCACCTGTACCGCCACCGTGAGTCATCGGCCCTATAAATTCACTGTGTCCTTACCCCCGTCGTCCAAATTGACCGTGCACTAATCTTTGCCTCCCAGTTACTGAGCTAACAACTCACTAGCCTTCACTTTTCGTCCAGCATTGACCGATATCACCGGATTTCCCTAGGTTCGGTCCTTGTTGCCGCCGTGAAGAATCCAACCGTGGCCAGCCTTCCTTGGGTCAGTTCGTACCCATTTAACTCTTGTCTTGGCATACCTTTAGCCTCGGGTTGCTTACCGTGCCAGTCGATTGAACTCTACCGTAGCCAGAATCTCGGAATGTCGCGTCGCCACCGTAGGACACCGCAGCGGACACTCCCTCCATCGACTCGCCGCTCTGTCCCTACATCCGTCTTCCTAGCCGTCGTTCTTGAGTCCTGGTAAGTTGCTAAAGCTTATCGTGCTCCCAATTTAAACACTATCACGCTGTATCATTAGGAACGGGTCCGTGAAGACTTCAGATCCACAGGTGCCCATAGACTGAACTCAAGGATGGAGTTCGTGGCTGATTTTTAATCCCTAGCAGGGCGCCAAGAGTTGAATTAGGTGTAAGAACAAATTCGAGCAGGGATTACAGGGTATAACGACCAGTACAGGTTCGCCGATGTAATCGCACCGCCGTCCATCGTCGGGGACCTGGTCGGGTGAAGGAGAAAGAAGGGGATGGTTTAAGTGAAAATTGTCAGTGACTCAGAAAACAGTGCCCTGGGTTGGTCTGAGGTTATTCGAATACCCAAGGGGCGCCATGCGAAAGTTTCACATGGGTGCGGGCGCGGACGAGTTTCTCTGTTCGCGGGCCAACCCGGGCTGGTTTGAGCCCAACACTCTTCATTCCTTTTCCTTTTCTTTTTACTACCAGACTAGGAACTTTGTAGAAAATAATAGAAAAATGGTAAAAATATGAGACCAATTTTGTTAGACTTCTTAAATCATCTAGTATTTAATAAAAATAGTTCCAAGATTGTTATCCCAAGCCTGGAATTATTTAGCATTTAAAGGTGCTCAAACAAGTCTTTGAGAATTTTAGAAATAATTTAATAGCTCCAAAAATAGTAAAACTTTTTGGGTAGGTTTAGTATGATGATTAAAGACTTTGGGTGAAGTTTGAAATGATTCGGACATTGTTTGGTCCCAAACCCAATAAATAGCCTCCTAGGGTTTAATTGCTTAATACTGATAGAATACCAACTTAGGAAACCCTAGTGATTAGTACGTACCGTGAAGGAAAGTTGTATTCAAGATACAACTTAGTATGTTTCTATTATGTAACTGCATATTCATAGCATCACATAAGCATTCATGTACATGTACTGTCATGTATAGAAAACGAGGAAGAGACTGTAGTTGAAGAAGAAGTTGTCCCGCAAGCTGAAAATCCACTAGCCAAGAATAACTTCTACTTCAACATTTGTGGAGTAGACCTAGAACCTCCTGCAACACAAGGCAACCCCGGTGCATTTACCCCTTTCCTTGTTGTTTTAAACTCTTTATCACTTGAGATGATGCATTAGGTAATAGGAGTTGCGTGCTAAACAATTGCTGCATTCCCTTCCTTGGAACTGATTACCATTCCTTGTTACCTGATTTACTTAAAGTTTTCTAATGCTTAGCTGTGCTTTAGAAAACAAAATGTTTTGTTTTAAACAAAAGGTGATGCTTCATATGGGATGGGGTTTTTTACAAAGAAAAGACTTGGGATGGTGAATCCATCTTGGCCATGATGGGTTCAACATCTGAAAAGATGTACCTCTGCCAGGTACCAAACTTTGTGGTTTTAAATAATGAAGACGAGACTGGGCGGGTGACTTGCACGAGAAGGAAGTCTTGATGTAGTGTCTCCATCTGAGTTGCTTATATTAATGACCGAGCCGATGTAGGCCTGCTGACCGAGGACCTTTTAGCTGGCCATATGCCTCGTCATGGGTAAGTGTTGGGGACTTGTTCTCAAATGCTATGAATTAAGAACAAGGCAACACGAGAATAGGTTAATGGTTATTGCCCTTCGTCCATTGGAGCATTATCTCCCAAAGGATATAACGATCTTCGGACGAAGGTCATGAAGGACATACCTTCATCATCACAACATATTTGTATAAAAGACGAAACATATGAAACATGAGAAACAACATGAATAATTGTATGATATCATAATATATATATAATTTTTATTATATAGTCATGAATGAATATGAACAATATTGAATTATATTTATACCTTCGACTTGACAGAAAGTGATAATACAAGCGTGACGCAAAAGCAAATGCCAAGTCAGCGTGAACAGTACAGGAGCACTGTTCATCTATTTATAGGCACGGGACGTAGCCCATGTAAAATTACACTCATGCCCTTCACATTTGCTAATGACTGTAGTAATCCATCGAGGTCTAAATAGCCTTTTCCCTTTTAAGTCGGTTCTCCTTTCTGCTATCATGCCGAAGGTCCCCTGCGCATAGCTTCGGCTTTGCGCCAACCTTCGCATTCTTTGTACTTCTTCACATTATGGTTCTGATCCAAGTCCAAAGGTACCTGTTCATGCATCATACTCCAGAAACATTGTTAAATCATGTTTTTGAGGACCTTCAGAAGACGAAGGCCCCCAACAGTAGCCCCTCGCAAGGTTAATTTGTTAGAATAACGAATTCAGATTGCGATATGGTCGAAGGCCCTAAGCCGAAGGTCCGAAAAACACCTTCCCTTTGCTAGAATAGCAACAGTCAATGACAGATGGGTCCCTCCAACTTGGAGCGCGCTGGGCGTATAAATAAGAACTCACCCCGAGAACATTTGGTACGCATGCTTTGCTTTGCTTGATTTCTTAGCTCTTGCTTTCCATCAGTTGCTTAGTTTCTTAAATTTTCTAAGCTTCGAATTTAAGGACATATTTTCGTCAGTTCCGAAGATAAGATGTCTCACGACAAGAAGACAGTTGCTGGAACGAAGCTAACCGAAGAGGAGAAGCTTCTTGAGGAAAACACTGCTGGATTCATTGAGTCAATTGCAAAGACAAATACAGAAAAGATTATAAAAGAAATTCTAGAAGGCTTATCTGAAGATACCGATGACAACGATAGTTATGATGCGGAAAGTGGGGGCAAAGACTCCGAAGATCGGCCCTGGCGACCAAGTCACATAGTCTTCAGGAAATCGACTATCAGACAGAGTCATCTTGATAACATGAGAGAAAGGTATTTTCGAGACATACCTATTGTGAGGGCTGACAACGGAGATAGGACTGTTCCTGTTCCTGAAGAGAATGAAGTCATAATCTTCCGAAGCTTCTTCAAGGCCGGGCTTCGGTTCCCCTTAAGCAGATTTGTTGTTGAAGTTTTAAAGATATATGAGATTTTCCTTCACCAGATTACTCCCGAAGCAATTATCAGAATGGGGATCTTCATGTGGACCGTGAGGAGTCAACGTTTGGAGCCAAGTGCAAAATGTTTCTGTAGCATGCACGAACTTTCGTATGAGACGAAGCCCTGGGGTAAGGAACAGTATCATAACAATTTTGGTTGCTATAGCTTCATTGCTCGCTCAGGCTCAAGCTTCCCAGTGCTAACATTTCGGAAAAGATGGCCCGAAGACTGGATGAAAGAATGGTTCTATGTGAAGAATGATTTAAAAGCAAGAGAAAATATTACAAAGATCATTATGCGCCCCATTTGGTCCCGCTTCAGCCTTCGGAAACCGAAGGTAGAAATTGATGAAGCAGCCGAAGAATGCCGAAGGGCTTTCGACATAGTCTGCTCTTTCATCGGGACGAGGGATTTAGTTCAAGAACATGTGGCCTACAGGATATGACCATTGGTAGACAACTGGGAGATGCCAAAAGAGACCATCAGCAACCCTAACGAAGGTGGTTTGGTTCTTTTGAAATATACCTTCAGGTTTAGAGACCAATTTGTCGAACCAGACGATGACTGGCTGAAATGTGTTGAAAATACCAGTGATGAACTACTTGGAGCCTACTCCAAGTCTGAAGATAACGCGCTATCTGCGGCCTTCGGGAGCCAAAAAAAAGAAGAGGCTAAATAGAGTTTTTGATGCTATTGGATTTATGTACCCTGACTACCGCTACCCGCCACGGGGGCAGAAGAGAAAGAGTGGATCTTCTGGGAAGGATGTTGCTTCAGCCGCCTCAAGCGAGCCCGCGCCAAAGAGGAAAAAGGTGAAGGTTTTTAC
This sequence comes from Zea luxurians, assembly GCA_029449295.1. Classification (NCBI taxonomy): domain Eukaryota; kingdom Viridiplantae; phylum Streptophyta; class Magnoliopsida; order Poales; family Poaceae; genus Zea; species Zea luxurians. The sequence goes on along the minus strand of JAOPSE010000001.1, from coordinate 88,725,511 downwards.
TCACCGACCGCGCTACATTGAACCGGCCACAGTGCCTGACTTTGGTGGTGAGACCTCTTCGGCTACTGAAGCCGAAGGACCTATCCTTACACAGATTGAAGAGCCGGCTGCAATGCCGAAGGCTGACAAAATTGAAGAACCAATACCCGAAGAGGCAAAAACATCAGAAATTCAAAGCCCTTCGGTAGGAGTGGAGGCGCCGAAGATACAAAAAGATCCGGCAGTAACCCCAAAGAGAAAAAGGATGCCTAGTGTGTTAGATGTGCTGGAGACGATAAAAACTTCAAGTTCTACTCTAGAAAAAATTACCAAGGTTTCGAAAGGATAGGTTGAAACCGAGACAAAGCTGGCCGAAGCCGAAGCTACAATTAGCCGGGCCAATGCTGAAACTAGGCCTTCAGAGCCCATCAAAGAGAAATCCTCAGAAATTGGAGAAAAGGCAGCAGAGGAAGAAGTTATAGAACAATTTTTGCCTGAAAAATCTGCCGCTCCTACTCCCGAAGCTTTGAAAGAGAATACTGAATATATTATCTGTCATGCTTCGGGAAAAAATCTCTCTAAAGAAGAAAAGCGAGAAGCTCAACACTATGCCCAGAAACTGAAATATCCAAAGGGGGCATTGGTATTCAACGGCAGCGGAGAAGAAGATTTCTTATATTGTCTCCCAGACAGCAAGGGGATTTCTGTCTGCCGGGAGATGAGCAGAAGCTTCGGATTCTCGACACTAGAAGTCGTGCTTTCGGTGCTATCGAAAGATGAATTGGCGGAAAGTTTAGCATATAATAGTTTAAAGGTGTGAGAATGAATTTTTTGTACTTAAAAACGAATTTTTTTATTTGCTTATACTTAATACCGCACTTGTTTTGCAGGGCCTGATTCTTAGCAATGCCCTCAGGGCACAGAAAAATGCCGAAGACGAAGGATGCACTATAGCTCTGAACAACCTTCGTTCCGAAGTAATTGAACTAAGGAACGAAGGTCTTGAAAAAGATAAAATATTAAATTCATTGGTGAGCAAAATAAAAGAAGACGAAACTACTTCCAAAGCCCAAGCTGAAGCCCAGAAATGTGAAATTGAAGACCTTCGGAAACAGCTGGCTGAAGCAAAATTAAAATGCGCTGTTGCCGAAGCTGGACGAGATTCCAGTGATTACTGGAAAAATTACTGGGAAAAAACAGTTGCAGAACTTCGCGCATCAAAAGAAAAATGTTTTGAAAAATCTATAGAATGTGTAAAAAAGATAAAAACTAGCTTCGCCAATGTTGGCGCATACTCAAGTGAAGATAACTTCGTACGAGGTGACCCCGAAGGCCCAATTGAGTGGATCAGCAACAAAGCCGAAGCTTTTAAAGAAATTTTGAACGACCGCGGGGACGTATGTGCCTTCTCTAGTGCAAGAGGAGTTGCAGCTATTTTGGAGAGAGCAGGGTGCGAACATGTAAAAACTTTGGCCCAAGCCGAAGCTGCTCTATCGGTTGACGATACAAAGGACCCCTCGGCCGAAGCAAGCTTAGTGGGCAGAAAATTTTTCACTGACATCTGGGAAAATGGCGGCCGAGGGATGGCCCATGAAATAATAAAGAAGAGCAAAAAAGATACTCATGACGCTAGGGAAGCAACGAAGGCAGCTAAAAAAGCTGCGGAACTCGAAAGGCGGATAGGTATTGCTTAATGGGTTTTAACTTTATTGTTTATTTTTGTGACTTCAAATTGATTTATGTTTTTTACCACAGCTGAACTATCTCCTCCCCCTGAACCCTTCGAGTCATTGGCCGACCCAGAGGCAAAGGCATCAGCAGAAATTATTAGGATGGCTGAAACTATTATAGACGAAGTCGTTACCCAACTGCTGACCGAAGCTGTAGATGAAGTTTTGAAAGAAGAATAGCTATTGTAAAAACATGCTGGAATATTAATGCAGCATTTGCTGGACTATATGCTGTGTTAATGGCCTCCAGAAAAATTACACAAAATCGGAAAAGGTGCTATATGCTGTGTTAATGGCCTCCAGAAAGCTTCGGCATTATTTTCAAGCATATCACATAATTGTTCCTTCGTCACAGCCTCTGAAGGATATTATGAGGAACAGAGAAGCTACTGGAAGGATTGGGAAATGGGCTACAGAACTTAATGAATTCACCATTAATTATGTGCATAGATCCTCAATCCAGTCCCAAGCGTTAGCAGACTTCATCGCTGACTGGACGCCAGGGGCTCACGAAGAAGTAAATAAAGATGCCGAAGCTTGGACAGTGTTCTGCGATGGTTCTTGGGGAACCTTCGATGCAAGAGCGGCTGCAGTCCTAGTGGCACCTTCAAAAGTCAAAACATGTTATGCAGCCAAGCTTGATTTCAGTTGCACAAATAATATTGCTGAGTACGAAGCACTTCTGTTGGGGCTTCGGAAGTTAAGGGCAATGGGAATAAGAAGGGCCATTCTGAAAACTGATTCTCAAGTTATTTCTGGCCATGTGGACAAAAGTAGCAAGGCAAGAGATCCAAAGATTGAAATATATTTGGATACAGTTCGAAGGTTGGAGGCTTCTTTTGAAGGTTTTTCTGTTAAGAATATTCCAAGAGGTGAAAATGAGCACGCAGATTTACTAGCCAAATCAGAGGCCCAGGGGCTCCCTCTACCTTCGGAAGTATTTTTTGAAACAATAAAGGCACCTTCGGTTGAACTCATGGAGAGAGCAGTGCTTACTATTTCTCCGGTACATAGTGAAGATTGGAGGATTGAAATTATATCTTTCCTCCAAGGTAATTGTCTTTCAGATGACGAAGCTTATAATAAGAGAATGGAGGCAAGAACAAGACCATATGTGATAATAGAAGGGGAGTTATACAAACATGGAGTCTGCTCTCCACTTCTCAAGTGTCTATCCAGAACCGAAGGTATAGAGCTAATGAAGGAAATACTTGCAGGTTTGTGTTGATCTCACATTGGGTCTAGGCCTTTGCTGGGGAAGGTCTTCAGACAAGGATTTTATTGGCCGAAGGCAGCGTCGGATGCAGCAGATCTGGTTCAAAAGTGCGAAAATTGTCAAAAATATGCAAGAGACCAGAAACAACCTTCGTCGCTAACCCAGTTAATACAGCCAACCTGGCCATTGCAAAGATGGGGCCTGGATTTGTTAGGTCCACTTCCACCAGCACAAGGCAATTTAAGATATGTTGTGGTGCCTGTAGAATATTTTTCCAAGTGGATTGAAGCGAAGCCTTTGGCCACAATAACTTCGGTCACAGTCCAAAAATTTTTCTGGCAAAACATTGTTTGTCGCTTCGGTGTGCCGAAGGCTATAACTGTGGACAACGGAACACAGTTTGATGTCGAAGCTTTCAAGGAATTCTGTGATCAAATTGACACGAAGATTCATTTTGTGTCAGTTAGACATCCAGAATCAAATGGACTTGTTGAAAGAGCAAATGATATTATAATGACAGGAATAATGAAGCTAATCTTTAATCAGCCTAGAGGAAAGTGGCCAGATGAGTTGATTAAAGTGGTGTGGAGCCACAATACGACCGTATCAAGTTCAACAGGTTTAACGCCATTCAAGTTATTATTTGGTGACGAAGCTATAACCCCAGAAGAAGCTAAAGCGGGGTCAATAAGAACAACAGCTTCGGCAGAAGACGAAGCTGATTATCACGTGGCAAAAGACACTATAGAAGGGACCAGACTTCAGGCTATGGAAAATATCAATAAATATCAAGCCGAAACAATAAAATGGCGTGACAGAAAAGTCCAGCTGAAAAATATCAAGCCAGGGCATTTGGTGCTTCGGAGAGTGGCTAATCCGGACACAGTAGGCAAACTACAGCTAAAGTGGGAAGGACCTTTTCTAGTGGTATCTTTGTCAAGGCCCGGTTCTTACAGATTGAAGGATATGGACGGCAACGACATTCCTAGATCCTGGAATGCGGATGAGCTTCAACGATATTATGTGTAATCTGATGTAATCTTTTTTCATTTTTTCCTATGGCACCCTTTTCCTTTCCAAAGGGGGAGAAAGGTTTTTAATGGGGCCATAGTTTGTAATTTTTCTTTTCTTATTCAGCTAAATGAGAGCAAGATCCCCCAAAAAGAATGTAAAATGTAACATCTGAGCGGGCACCATCGAGTGCAAGAAAAAAAACAGGGAGAAGCTCAAAAAGTCGTCCCTAAGGGGATGCAGAGCACGACGAAGCTACAAAAAGTCATTCCTAAGGGAGCGCAACGTAAGTTTTCTGCTCAAAAGTCGTTCCTAAGGGAATGGAGAGCCAAATACCGCCGAAATATAAGGCGAAGAAGTTCAAAAGACGTTCCTGAGGGGATGCAGAACTTATACCACCGAAATAGAAGGCGAAGAAGTTCAAAAGACGTTCCTAAAGGGATGCAGAACTTACACAGAAAAATAAGCGGTGCAGCCGAAAAATAAACGGCAAAGAGATTTCAGTCATTCCTAAGGGAATGCAGAGTTTGGATGTGGCTTCGTAAGTGTGCGTTTGGACATTCATTTGCTCAATACATTATATAATTCATTACATTCATACACATTCATTTAGACATTCAGAGGATCATCATCATATCATTGAAGTACAGACAGTTGCTTTGGCTCTAATGACAAGGCTTCGGCAAGAGGAAAAAGAAGCAGATTTATGCTTCGTTGTGAACGAAAAGTAGGGAAGGTGTTTTTCGCCTTGGGCTCAAAAAATACAAGTTTCGTCCACATCAAAGCAATTCATACATGGATAGAAAGGTAAAAATATATTACAAGGTATGGACAAATTTACAGAGTAGTGTTTGGTTCCTAAATTACAATTGTTGGGGCTATGCTTCGTCGCGCCGAAGGCCTTGTAGGAAGAAGCAGCTTCGGCTGAAGCTGTCCGCAGAAGATGACCGAAGGTTCCTCTTCATGAAGCTTCGATATTACAAACCGACTTAAAGATAGAATGACCTTTTAGTCCATAAAGGTCCGAGTCAATGTTGTAAACTTTTATGAGGGGCATAATTGTAATTCTTCACAGGCTGTGTCCTGTGTCTATAAATAGATGAACAGTACCCCCGTACTGTTCACGCTGACTTGTATTCGCTCGTGCGTCACGCTTGTATTTTTGGCCTTCCACCAGATCGAAGGTACAAATGTAATTCAATATTGTTCTTATTCTTCCATAATCATATAATGATGACACTTAATAATGTTATATGATTATTCATGTATTCTTTCATGTTTCATATGCTTTTTCTTTTATCAATATAAACTGTGATGATGAAGGTATGTCTTTCATAACCTTCGTCCGAAATCGTTATATCCTGAGGGAAATAACGCTTCGGAGGACGAAGGACATTAACCATTAACTTCTTTCTGTGTTGCCTTGTTCTTAATTCATAGCATTTGAGAACAAGTCCCCAACAACAATATTTTTTACAAGGACAATTCAAGAATTTCTCTAAAAAGTTGTTTCAAAGTAGTGTCTTCAGCTTCATCACTTCATCACCATCCGCCAAAAGCTTCAGATCATTGCTCTTCGGCTTCGTCGTCCTATACATAACAAAGCGTTATAAGGCAAACTCAAATTTCAAGGAAAAGGTAAGCACCAGGTATGAGTTTATTACCGGCTTGAGGTGACTTCGAGCTTCATCACCAGCTAAGCTTCTCCCACCCTTTGTCTAGATTTGTGTTATAAACCTATTTCCTATGCTTCAGGCAAGGCTAGGGATATCAGTTAAGTCTGCTGGTGATAAGCTAAAGTTAGGTCTATTGACGATTTTCCCATGCGTGCAACCAGTTTTCATGAAGGCAACAGCTGTTCCCCGAGAAGCTAACATGGCACAGAAATCGCCGTGCCTAGCTATAACTTCGTCAAGAGCATCAACTTCGCCCTCAATATGTTTGAAGGTCCCTGGCAGGTCTTCAACTGAAGGTTCAAACTTCTCAGAAATGGCCCCAACTGAGTTGAAGACCTGCTTCAGCCGCCGCACACATCGGTAGCCGAATTCTAGGCATTTATCTTGAAGCTCTTTCTATGATTTCTGTAAATTTGAACTTTTTTCAACTTCAGCCTCAAACTTCGCATCGAATTTCTGCTTTTCTTGATGGAAGCTTTCTGTCTTTGCAAGGAGTTCACTATTCAATCTGGCAATTTTATCTTGGGCTTCCGCCAGTAAGCCTTCCATTGATTGAAGTTCAAAATCCTTCTTCTCAAGAGCAGCTTCGTGATCTTTTATTTTGCTCTCTAAGCCTTCAATTATGACCTCATGTTTTTTATCTTCAAGGTCCTATTGCATTCTCAAGGCTTTACTTAATAGCATGCTCTGTGCAAAAACAACCTTCGTCAGAAAACACCTTCATTGTTAAAACAATGAAAAGCCGAAAAAACTTTTTACCTTGAAATTAGAATAGAATAAACTACCCACGCTATGCTGTCGTCGGTTGCAGCTGATGTTCAAACTGTTCAGATTGGCAGAGAAGCTTCGTATTCAATTCCACTATTTTAGCTTCGGCTTCTGCCAATAAGCCTTCAGTTGCCTGAAGCTCAAAGTTCTTATTTTCAATAGTAGCTAATTGCTCTTTTATTTTGCTCTCTAAATTTTCAATTATAACCTCGTGCTTTTTGTCTTCCAGATCTTGCTGCATTTTCAAAGCCTTGCTCAGCAGCATGCTCTGCACGTAAACAACCTTCGTTAAGACAGGTCTACGTTATTGAAAGCAATAAAAGTCAAGGGAATAGTAGTTCACCTTGAAATTGGAATAAAATAAACTACCAACGATATGTTGTCGTCGGTAGCGGCTAATGTCCATCTCCAGCTTCGGAAAACCGATACTCTTTGATAGAGTACCGATGACTTTAGCTCCAGTTTGATCCCGAATGCAGTCTAATTTTTCATCGTCAATACCCCCGAAGAGGAGTGCTCCTGGTTTATATCCGCAGGATTTGGCATACTCTTTAAGCTCTTCTATTTCGGTTTTTGACAATTCTTCTCCAACCAAATTTTGGAACATGAAGGCTTCGTCCTTTGAAGCTTCGTCAGCAATTTTCTTTTCTTTCCCAGACACTGCGGCCATGGCTTCTTCGGCGGCAGCAGTAGCTTCTTCTGTGGCCATGTCTAGCAGTATTTTGTCGATATGTTCAATTGTGCTTTCCAAGTTCAAACCTTCAGGCGAGGTAGCTTCGGCAGCCGCGACCTCCGAAGGTGGGATTTCAATATTTGTTATTTCTTCAGCCGCTGGTATCTTTTGAGCTGAAGCTCTCGGTGGTGTCTTGTCAATGACTTCTGTCACTGCGATGATTCTTTGTCTCTTTGTTTTAGTTGTTTTCTTCGTTTTTTCGGGCTCCTTTTCCTTCTGAAAAAACTTTGTCAGTTGCGGCCCCAATGGACTTAGCTTCGCAGGCAGGGATTCAGTCATTACCTTTAAAATCTCTTCCACGTCAGTGGCAGAGCGTGATGCGGGAACCTCCTCTTCGTCAGATACTTTTCGCTTCGGAGATGATATTTTCTTCTTCGGAATATTCTTCTTTTTTGGTGGTTCTTCCTCATCTTCATTTAAAGCTTCGGCTCCCCTTTTCCTTTTTTGGCCCCCGACACCTTTGTTCAGATTTTCATAGTCAGGGTATTCAAAACCCAGGGCGTCCAGCACTCGATTCAGCCTTCGCTTCGGACGGGTGCCGAAGGCTGCAGTCATCAATTGATCTTCTTTTTTCGAGTAATTCCCAAGAATTTCATTGCACATTATTTCAACTGTGTCCAGCCATTCTTGGCAAGGTTTTTTAAAGTATTTCTTAATCTTGTAATAGTAAGGTAACCGCACAAGTTCCCCTTCTTTCTTCTCCCCCTCTAGCTTCAGCATTTCCCATTCTTTTAAAGTAGGAAAAACCCTGAAGGCCAAGAACTCTTGAACCAGGTCCCTAGTACTGATATGCTCTGAAATAATTTTAAACTCAGCCAGTGCAGCCCAAGTGGAACCTTCTAATGACATTTGGCATCGTGGTCTTGTTTCTCCGAAGATCAATTCAAGAGGCTTTGTACCAGCTTCTCCTTGTCTTCGTCAACTCTTACATAGAACCATTCTGATTTCCAACCTGCCGGCCATTTGCTTCGGTAGCTGATTACAGGAAACTTTGTGGTTTTCCGATAGGCAAAATTGTAGCAACCAAAGTTATCATGTAATCCATCTTTTCTAGCCTTCGTCTGGTAATGCAACTCATGAACTCGACAAAAGCTGTCGGCAAACGGCTCCACCGCCTGGCTTCGGAGGGCCCAGATATAAACACTAAGCCTAACGATAGCGTTAGGAGTCAACTGATGAAAGTAGATACCAAACTTCTTCAATACATCTGCAATAATCCTATGAAGGGGGAATCTCAACCCAGCCTTTAGAAAGCTCTTGAAAATGACTATTTCATCCTTCTCTGGCTTCGGGGTAGTTTCTTCCCCCCCGAAGCGAAGTAGCTTCTTCTGACTTTCACTGAAATAATCTGATTTTACCATCTTGGAGAGATCAGCCTTCGAAACGGTCAACTTTCCGAAGTCCAAGTGGCTGGGCTTACTTGGCATGGCAATACGATAATCATCTTCGGGATCAGTTTCTTCAATGTTCTCATCTTCTGCTTCGGCAGTTGCTTGTTCTGCTTCAACAGTGGGGATTTCTTCCGAAGTTACCAGTCCGGATCGTTGCATTGCTTCGGAGATGGGAACAGTCTCCGAACCTTCAGCTTCGCCTCCTTCACGCTCAACCCTGGCGGTAGATCGCACTCTGGCCATTTAATTCTGAGTTTGAGGAAATTAAATACTCTTTTCTTCCGAAGTTTTTCCTTCTGACGAAGCAGGCTTCAAGTTGGAGCTTCGTTCGATTCCGAGAATCAAGCTTCGGCGATGGTTAAAAATTTTGGCAGCAAAACAGTGCAAATAGCAATGAATGCTGTGGTAACTTCACACCTACTCGTCTGTTTATATAGTGCTGCAGGTAAGAAGGCGAAACGCCAGGATTTTTACACCAGGCGGACAGTCGCCTGCACTCGCTGCGCGGTGGACCGCAGAGACCAAACAGTAACTCTGCAAAGTGGGACTGCTACGCGCTCGGAAACTGAATCGTTTCTCGACAACGAGCTCAGGGAAGGTGTTTTTTGGACCTTCGGCTTCCCGAAGCTTAAGAAACTTTTTTCACGGATCAAGCTCGTTACGAAAAACGATCTAGCGCCGTGAAAGGGGCTATTGTTGGGGCTATGCTTCGTCGCGCCGAAGGCCTTGTAGGAAGAAGCAGCTTCGGCTGAAGCTGTCCGCAGAAGATGACCGAAGGTTCCTCTTCATGAAGCTTCGATATTACAAACCGACTTAAAGATAGAATGACCTTTTAGTCCATAAAGGTCCGAGTCAATGTTGTAAACTTTTATGAGGGGCATAATTGTAATTCTTCACAGGCTGTGTCCTGTGTCTATAAATAGATGAACAGTACCCCCGTACTGTTCACGCTGACTTGTATTCGCTCGTGCGTCACGCTTGTATTTTTGGCCTTCCACCAGATCGAAGGTACAAATGTAATTCAATATTGTTCTTATTCTTCCATAATCATATAATGATGACACTTAATAATGTTATATGATTATTCATGTATTCTTTCATGTTTCATATGCTTTTTCTTTTATCAATATAAACTGTGATGATGAAGGTATGTCTTTCATAACCTTCGTCCGAAATCGTTATATCCTGAGGGAAATAACGCTTCGGAGGACGAAGGACATTAACCATTAACTTCTTTCTGTGTTGCCTTGTTCTTAATTCATAGCATTTGAGAACAAGTCCCCAACAACAATATTTTTTACAAGGACAATTCAAGAATTTCTCTAAAAAGTTGTTTCAAAGTAGTGTCTTCAGCTTCATCACTTCATCACCATCCGCCAAAAGCTTCAGATCATTGCTCTTCGGCTTCGTCGTCCTATACATAACAAAGCGTTATAAGGCAAACTCAAATTTCAAGGAAAAGGTAAGCACCAGGTATGAGTTTATTACCGGCTTGAGGTGACTTCGAGCTTCATCACCAGCTAAGCTTCTCCCACCCTTTGTCTAGATTTGTGTTATAAACCTATTTCCTATGCTTCAGGCAAGGCTAGGGATATCAGTTAAGTCTGCTGGTGATAAGCTAAAGTTAGGTCTATTGACGATTTTCCCATGCGTGCAACCAGTTTTCATGAAGGCAACAACTGTTCCCTGAGAAGCTAACATGGCACAGAAATCGCTGTGCCTAGCTATAACTTCGTCAAGAGCATCAACTTCGCCCTCAATATGTTTGAAGGTCCCTGGCAGGTCTTCAACTGAAGGTTCAAACTTCTCAGAAATGGCCCCAACTGAGTTGAAGACCTGCTTCAGCCGCCGCACACATCGGTAGCCGAATTCTAGGCATTTATCTTGAAGCTCTTTCTATGATTTCTGTAAATTTGAACTTTTTTCAACTTCAGCCTCAAACTTCGCATCGAATTTCTGCTTTTCTTGATGGAAGCTTTCTGTCTTTGCAAGGAGTTCACTATTCAATCTGGCAATTTTATCTTGGGCTTCCGCCAGTAAGCCTTCCATTGATTGAAGTTCAAAATCCTTCTTCTCAAGAGCAGCTTCGTGATCTTTTATTTTGCTCTCTAAGCCTTCAATTATGACCTCATGTTTTTTATCTTCAAGGTCCTATTGCATTCTCAAGGCTTTACTTAATAGCATGCTCTGTGCAAAAACAACCTTCGTCAGAAAACACCTTCATTGTTAAAACAATGAAAAGCCGAAAAAAGTTTTTACCTTGAAATTAGAATAGAATAAACTACCCACGCTATGCTGTCGTCGGTTGCAGCTGATGTCGGCCTTAAGCTTCGGGAAACCAATACTTTTCGACAGAGTACTGATAACCTTTGCTCCAGTTCGGTCTCGAAGGCATCCTAAGCTTTCGTCGTCAATACCACCAAAGAGCAATGCCCCTGGTTGATAGCTGCATGATATTGCATAATCTCTCAGCTCTTCTTTCTCAGCCTTAGACAGCTTTTGACCAATTATGTTTTGAAAATTGCAATCCTTTTCCTTTGAAGTATCTTCGGCGATCTCCTTCTCTTTTCCAGGCACTGTGGCTAGGGTCTCTTCGGCAGCTGTAGCAGCTTCTTCCGTAGTCATATTCAAAAGCATTTTATCAATATCAGAAAATGTACTCTCTAGATTTATATCTAGATTTATATCTTCGGCCATTGCAACTTTGGCGGGAGTAGCTTCGGCTGCTGCAGCGCCCTTGACAGCTAGTGTTATCTTCGACGCTGAGGACGGCGGGGGTGTTTCTTCAATGGCTTCGATTACAGTAATAATCCTCCATTTTTTCGGCCCAGCAGACTTCTTCGCTGCCGAGGGCTCCTCCTCCTTCTTCTGTAAAAGCTTCGTCAGATGTGGCCCCAGTGGACTTAGCTTGATAGGCAAGGATTCAGTCATTACCTTTACAATTTCTTCCACGTCAGCAGCAGATGGTGTTGAAGGAGTCTCTTCTTCTATTTCAGTTGTTTTTGGCTTCGTAGCCGTAGCTTTCCTCTTCTTCGGAGCAGCTACCTTCGGCTCAGGGCTCGACTTTCTCCTCTTCAGAATTTCTTCATCTTCTTTTACCATTCTGGCAGCTTGTCTGCTCAGAACACTAACAATCCTTTTTCTTTTTTGCCCTTCGGCACCCTTGTTTAATCGCTCATAATCAGGATATTCGAAGTTTAGGGCATCCATCACCCGATTCAACCTTCGCTTCGGTCAGGTGCCGAAGGCTGCAGTCATCAACTGATCTTCTTTTTTAGTGTAATTCCCCAAAATTTCGTTGCACATGATTTCTATCATTTCTAACCATTCTTGACATGGCCCTTTGAACTGTTTCTCAAATTTGAATTTATAAGGTAGTCGCACAAGTTCTTTCTTCTCCTTTGTCCCCTTTAGCTTTGGCATGTTCCATTCACTCAGCATCGGGAACACCCTATAGGCCAGATATTCTTGGACTAGATCTCTTATGCCAATCTACTCGGCTACCACCCGAAATTCTGCTACAGCTTGTTGGCATGGTGATCCCAGCTCCATACGGCACAACAGCCTAGTCAGCCCGAAGCTTAAGCTCAGAGGGCTTAGTACTAGCGTCTTGAGCTTCTCCCTCTTCTTCTCATCAGCCTTCACATAAAACCACTCATTCTTCCAACCAGTTGGCCACTTGGTGTGATAGCTAACTACTGGAGTCTTCATATCTTTGCGATAAGCAAAATTGTAACAACCAAAGTTCTCATGAAGACCATCTTCTCTGGCCTTCGTCTGATAATGAAGCTCATGCACTCGGTAGAAGGCTTTGGCATTCGAGTCTGTTCCTTGGCTTCGGAGAGCCCAGATGAAGACGCTGAGCCTAACGATAGCATTAGGAGTCAGCTAATGAAGATAGATCTCGTAGTTTTCCAAAACTTCTCCAATCATTTCGTTCAAAGGGAACCTCAATCCCGCTCTGAAGAAGCTCCTAAAAACTACCACCTCATCTTTTTCAGGCGTCGGAGTGATTTCTTCTCTGCCAAAACGAATCAGCTTCTTCTCAGCTTCTCCGAAGTAGCCTAGCTTTATCATCATAGGCATATCAGCCTTAGAAACGATAGATTTTCCAAAGTCCAAGTGACTAGGTTTGGCTGGCATGAGAGTATTATAATCTTCCTCTTCTTCATCAACAACATCTTCTTCAATGTCAGCATATTCAGCTTCGGCAGTAGGTGCATCTTCCTCAACAGCTACCTCTGTCACAACCATTCCTGATTGTTCCATCACTTCAGAGATCGGAGCAGTCCCTGTAGTTTTGGCCTCTTCTCCGTCACGGGTCACCCTAGCGGTTGAACGTACTCTAGCCATCAGGTGTTGAATTCCTTGCAGTTCTTATGAATGTTAATAATTTTTATGGGTGTGACGAAGCTATCTCTTATGACGAAGCTAGTTCAAAACGATGCTTTGTTTCAGAATGCGATGGGAAAGCTTCGGCTATGGTTAAATTTTTCAGCAGCACAATAGTGCAATGACAATGAATGTTGTGGTAACTTCACACCTACCCATCTGTTTATATAGTGCTGCAGGTGTGAAGGTGAATCACCAAGTCACCTGTACCCGCTCAACAGTCACCCGCATTCACTGAACGTTGGACCACAGTGCGTGCAAGATGAATCGGTAGATTGTGCATACCCGTTGCATGGTGGGACCCCCCTGCGCTCGGATTATTTTAATCGTTTCTCGGCAACAAGCTCAGGGAAGGTGTTTTTCGGACCTTCAGCATTCTGAAGCCCAGGACAATTTTTCACGGATCAAGCTCGTTACGAAAAACGATCTAGCACCACGAAGGGGCTACTGTTGGGGGTCTACTTCGAGGCCGAAGGTCCTGTAAGAAGAAACACCTTCGGAAGATCAGCACGAAAATAACGCCGAAGCTACCTTACAGGGAGCTTCGGCATAGCGACATGCCTAAGGCAAAGGATTGCACCGACTTAAAGATGAAAAGACAGATTGACACATGATAGTTTGTGTCATGAATGTAATCAATTATAGAGGGTATAAACGTAATTTCACACAGGCTACGCCCTGTGCCTATAAATAGATGAACAGTACCCCCGTACTGTTCACGTTGACTTGTATTCATTTGTGCGTCACACTTGTACTTTTATCTTCCATCAAGCCGAAGGTACATTTGTAATTCAATGTTGTTTCTCTCTTTCCATAATAATATAATGAGAATGAATTAATAATGTTATATGATTGCTTATGCTGTCTTCTACATTTTGTATGCTTCTTCCTTTATTATCATATACCGTGATGATGAAGGTATGTCCTTCTCAACCTTCGTCTGAAGATCATTATATCCTAAGGGAAATAACGCTTCGAAGGACGAAGGGTATCGGCATTTAACATTTTTGTGTTGCCTTGTTCTTAATTCATAGCATTTGAGAACAAGTTCCCAACAACTATCTTGCCCAATCCTTTAACCTTGCCTTGGTTCCCATCTCCAAAGATAATAGTATCCTGGGAATCCCTGTTCTTGACGTAGGAGGTGAACATTTTCTTCTCCCCCGTCATGTGGTTTGTGCATCCGCTATTGATAATCCAGCTTGAGCCCCCGGATGCATAAACCTGCAATGTAATTAAGCTTGGGTTTTAGGTACCCAACTCTTGTTGGGTCCTACAAGGTTAGTTACAATAAATTTTGGAACCCAAATGCAAGTCTTGTCTCCCTTGCATTTAGATCCCAATTTTCTGGCAACTACTTTGGCATTCTTGCATAAAAATACAAAAGAAGCATTACACATTTGATACATAGCAATTGAACTAGTGTAAACTTTCCTAGATGCACGAGAAACAGTATGATTGTGCCTAGGCCTACTCCTATCATGAATATATGTGGAACTAGAAGCAAACATAGCATGTGAATCATGATAAGTAGGTAAAGCAGCATGATTATAACATTTATCATGATGAGAAACTTTCTTGACATGAGCATAAAGATAAGCATGGTTCCTTTGATCATGTGAAGAGCTACTAGCCATAGGAGCCTTCCCTTTCTCCTTGTTGAGAACGGAAGTCGTTAGGTTCTTGGTTTCCTTTCAAAAACAAAGACCATCCTTAATTGAGGGGTGTCTACCAACAGTGTAGGAATCCCTAGAAAATTTAAGTTTCTCATAATTATCCATGCAAGTCTTAGGTTGAGCATTAAGACTTGCAACATCATTGTTTAACTTAGCAATAGTAGAGGCATGTTCATTACAAGCATCAACATCAAAGTCTTTACATCTATTGCAAATGACGACATGCTCTACACATGAACTAGTTTCATTTACTTTCTCTAGCTTAGCATTCAAATCATTATTTAAATTCTTTAAGCTAGAAATAGATTCATGACAGGTAGACAATTCGAAAGACAACAGTTCATTTTTCTTATTTCTATAGCAATAGATTTTTGAACACTAACAAACTTATCATGTTTCTCATAGAGTATATCTTCTTGCTTTTCTAAAAGTCTATCTTTTTCATTACGAGCATCAATTAGTTCATTTATCTTATCTACCTTAGATCTATCTAGTCCTTTAAATAAACCACTATAATCTATCTCATCATCGAAAGATTCCTCATCGCTAGAAAAAGATTACTTAGGAGTATCCCAAATACGTACCTTCTTCTCCTTCGCCATAAGGCACATGTGTCGTTCGTTGGGGAAGAGCGGAGATTTGTTGAAGGCTGAGGCAGCTAGTCCTTCATCTTTGGAGTTGGATGAGGAACAGTCGGAGTCACATTCCTTCCCGATGTGTGCTTCGCCCTTGGCCTTCCTATGGTTTTTCTTCTTTTCCCTCTTCCCATGCTTCTCTTATGCCTGGTCATTATCGTTATTGGGGCATTGAGGTATAAAATAACCAGTCTTACCGCATTTGAAGCAGGAGGATTTTCCCCTTGACTTGTTCTTGTTGGGGTACTCCTTGCGTCCTTTTAGTGCGGTCTTGAAGTGCTTAATGATGAGCGCCATCTCATCCTCATTGAGCCCGACAGCCTCCACTTGTGCTACCTTGCTAGGTAGCGCCTCCCTACTGCTGGTTGCTTTGATTGCAATGGGCTGCGGCTCGTAGACGGGAAGTGGACCGTTCAAAGCGTCATCCACATATCTTGCCTCCTTTACCATCATGCGCCCGCTTACGAATTTTCCAATGATTTCCTCGGGCGTCATCTTGGTGTACCTGGGGTTTTCACAAATAAGATTTACAAGATGGGGGTTAATAATCGTAAATGACCTGAGCATGAGTCGGACGATGTCATGATCCGTCCATCTTGTACTCCTATAGCTTCAGATTTTATTGACCAGGGTCTTGAGCCTGTTGTAGGTCTATGTTGGCTCCTCTCCCCTGATCATCGCGAACCTCCCCAGCTCACCTTCCACTAGTTCCATCTTGGTAATCATGGTGGTGAGATATTTTGAGGGTGTCTCAGATCTGTTTGGCATTGTCCAAGCCACTGACTTTGTTATATTCATCCCTGCATAGAGATGCTAGCAAAACAGTAGTGGCTTGGGCATTTTTATGAATTTGTTCATTGATAAGCATAGGGTTATCAGTACTATCAAAGTGCATTCCATTTTCTACAATTTCCCAAATGCTAGGATGGAGAGAAAATAGGTGACTACGCATTTTATGGCTCCAAAATGAGTAATCCTCTCCATCGAAGTGTGGGGGTTTTCCAAGTGGAATAGAAAGTAAATGGGCATTTGAATTGTATGGAATGCGAGAATAATCAAAGGAGTAGTTTTGATTAACCGTTTTTCTTTTAGACGAGGAGTCATCATCGTCATCCCTTGGTGAAGAAGAGGAGGCATCACTATCGTAGTCGATAATCTTCTTGATGTGCCTCTTCTTCTTCCCGTCCCTCTTCTTGTGACTTGAGCCTGAGTCAATGGACTTGTCGTCTCTTGGCTCGTTGAAGAGGGACTCCTTATCCTTGTCGTTGATCACCATCCCCTTGCCCTTAGGATCCATCTCTTTGGGCGGTTGGTCCCTTAGATGAAGAGTATGGCTCCGATACCAATTGAGAGCACCTAGAGGGGGGGTGAATAGGTGATCCTACAAAATTCAACACTAATAGCACAACCTTGGTTTATAAAAATGTTAGTTAGATTAAACCAAGTTGCTATAGAGCGAGCTCTTGAGAAGAAATCAATCACAGTGAAAAGCAATATAAGAGACACGATGTTTTATCCCGTGGTTTGGCCAATGCATACTCCACGTTGTGGTGACCTCCTTCGGTCAATGATTGCACTCAATCCCCCTCAAGTGATCCAATGATCAACTTTGAGTACCACGGTTTTCTTTCTCAGTAGACTTTTCCCGTTTGCGAGGAATCTCCACAAATTGGAGCCTCTTGCCCTTACAAAGTTGATCACAAGAGAAGCACAAGAGTAAGGGAGGGGAAGCAACACACACAAGACTCAATTCACAGCAAACACACGCACACAAGCCAAGACTTGAGCACAAAACACGACGCAGGGAGTTCACTACTCAAGCGGTGCTCAAATCTCTAACACAACAATCCGAATGCGTGGCTGAGGAGTCTAGGCGTCTTAGGATGTTCAGAGAATGCTTGGTGTACTGCTCCATGCACCTAGGGGTCCCTTTTATAGCCCCAAGGCAGCTAGGAGCCGTTGGAGATCCAATTGGAAGGCAATTCTTGCATTCTGTCGGGTGGCGCACCGGACAGTCCGGTGCACCACCGAACATGAACAGTAGCAGTCCGGTGCCCAATCTCCTTCCTTATCGGGCACAACCGACCGTTGGATGCTCAGTCCCGTTGGCGTACCGGACACTATCCGGTGCACACCGGATAGTCCGGTGTGACTAGTCGACCGTTGCCTTGGCCACATGTCTCCCGATGATCGCGCAGCCGACCGTTGGTCGCGAGCGCCGTTGGCGCACCGGACAGTCCTGTGATTTTTAGCCACGAAGCCTTCACTTTTTCTCGAGAGAGACGAGTTCACCGCCAGGCCAGCCTGGGCATTGGACACTGTCTGGTGCACCACCGGACAGTCCGGTGCACCACAGGCTGGTGCTGTTTTGGCTGAACTTAGCCAAAACTTCTCCAATTCAATTCCAGTTTTCTTGGCTATATTCCTGGCACTTAGATAAATATGTTAGTACTCAAAAGCAATTTACTAAGGCTGAAGACATACCTTATTCTTTGATTTGCATCTTAGCACTTATGAACCAACGTATTTTGTGTTGGGCATCTAATCACCAAAACATTTATAGAAATGGCCCAAGGGCACATTTCCCTTTCAGCATATCCTTGAGAGTCTTTTCCTTTGACGGGTAAGACTTGAGAAAGTATGCTCCATACTCAGGGTTTTCGAACCCATGTTGTTGTAGGTGATGAAACAGCTGAGTTTTGCTGTTTCTGCTCTAAGGTGGTGCTAAAGCAGGAGGAAGATCACTAAACTTATTTGGGGGAGGGTGTTTTGCCTCCCAGTTATGTAATAATAAGTGCTGCACTCGAACACCTTGTTATGTAATAAGTACTCCTTCTATATTTTTATATATGAATGTGAATTATGTTATTGTAATCCTTTCTGCTTGTTCTCTTCTCTGATTATGTGTAATGTCTGCGTGATGGGTTAATAGCTCTTGGGCGATATGATGAAGATACAGATAACCAAACTTGTCGAGTCATTAGGTGCACCTGCATGATTGTCCGAGGTCCTTAGGACAAGGACATCTGTAGGTGGGCCTAATACCTTGGGAGGTTCCGTGACACATGCAAGGCAAATCTGTTTGCAGATGCCTTGAGTCGCAAAGACCATGCTCATGCAGCTATGGCTACCTAGCTACCAGACAAGTTGGCAGAGGAGTTTGATAGACTCAACCTGGGGATAGTTTTCCATGCAGAGGGAGTTACAATAGAAGTGGAACCTACCTTAGAACAATAAATACCTAAAGGTTAGGTTGGTGATGCCAAGATTCAAGAGATCAACGACCTGATGGCTGAAGGCAGAGGTCCAGACTTCACGGAAGATGAGCAAGGCACAATCCGGTTCAAGAACATGATATGTGTTCCTGAGATAGACAACCTCCATGAGACCATACTAAAGGAAGCCCATGACTCAGCCTACTCCATTCACCTAGGTAGTACCAATATGTACTAGGACCTGAAACATAATTATTGGTATGGCATGAAAAGAGATGTAGCCTCGCATGTAGCGGTATGTGATGTTTGCTAGAGGGTAAAAGCCGAACATCAAAGACTGGCCAAGTTGCTTCACCCGTTGAAGATACCCGAATAGAAATGGGAAGAAATCGGTATGAACTTCATCGTTAGTCTACCCCGCACTCTTGCTGGGTATGACTCTGTTTGGGTACTTGTGGACAGAATAGCCAAAGTAGCCCACTTTATTCTAGTAAGGACCACTTACACGGGAGGCAAATTAGCTAAGTTGTATATGTCCTGAATAGTCTGCCTACACGAAGTATCTAAGAAGATCATGTTTGATAGGGGATCACAATTCACTTAGCGATTCTGGCAGAAGTTACATGAGTGCATGGACACGAAACTGAACTTTAGCTTAGCGTACCATCCCCAAATAGATGGGCAAACCGAGAGAACCAATTATGTGTTGGAGGATATGTTGTGAGCCTGTGCTCTTAAACACGGTGGCAGTTGGGACAAGTGTTTACTCTACATAGAGTTTTCCTATAATAACAGTTATCAGGCCAGTTTGAAGATGTCCCCATTTGAGGCATTATATAGAAGAAAGTGTAGAACCCCGCTGTATTGGGATTAGACTGGTGAAAGATAGTTCTTTGAGCTGGAAATTATCCAAGAAGCAGAGGAGCAAGTTCGGATGATTAGAGAGAACGTGAGGACAACATAGTCGAGGTAGAAAAGCTCAGTGGATACCCAAAGAACACATCTAGAGTTTGAGGGATCATATGTACCTGAAAGTGTCACCAATTCAGTGTATGAGGAGATTTAAAGTCAAAGAAAAATTGTCCCCTCGCTTTATTGGACCTTTAAAAATCCTAAAGCGAGTCAGACAAGTGGCCTATCAGCTAGAGTTACCTACTCACTGTGATATCATGGCCCCTGGGATGGTGATATCCTAGCCCAAGGCTTAATAGAATTAATAGAGTAACCATACCAACAAGGTGCATCTTCTTTTTCAGAAGCCTATCTCGAAAGAACCTCTAAGTTAAGCATGCTTGGCTTGGAGAAATTTGGGATGGGTGACCGACTGGGAAGATTTCTTGGGTGTGCATGAGTGAGGACAAAGTACGCACAAAAGACCCGCTTAGTCTTTGGGGACAATATATAAACCTAGAGAGCTGCCAGGAGTAAGTATTACCGGTCCAGGATTGGTCGGGGTGTTACAAGTGGTATCAGAGCCGACCCTCGCGGTTTCACAGGCGTGTGTGGGTTAGGGGTTCGGGTATATAACGCATGGCGCATGTGGGCCCGGAGTGGTCACATGACATGGCATATGACGACACTAGACACACAGATGTGGCTAAGAGGGGAGGTTCCTAGATTGAGGTTGACCGATGAGGATGTCGTTCTTCTAAGGGGGGTGGATTGTGATATCTTGCCCCCTGGGTTTGGTGATATCCTAGCCCAAGGCTTAATAGAATTAATAGAGTAACCATACCAATAAGGTGCATCTTCTTTTTCGGAAGCCTATCTCGAAAGAACCTCCAAGTTAAGCGTGCTTGGCTTGGAGCAATTTGGGATGGGTGACCGACCAGGATGTTTTCTCGGGTGCGCATGAGTGAGGACAAAGTGCGCACAAAAGACTCGTATTGGTCTTTGCGGACAATATATGATCCTAGAGAGCTGCCAAGAGTAAGTACCGCCGGTCCAAGATTGTTTATGGAAGAAGTGCCTCAGAGTCCTAGAAGAACATTTGCTTATGGAAGAACTCGGTGTGCAGGGTGATCTAACCTATATAGAGTATCTTGTCAAGATCATCGATACCCTGACTCGAGTCACTAGGAACAAAGTGATCAAGATGTGCAAGGTACAGTGGAGCCACCATGCCAAAGATGAAGCTACCAGGGAGCGGGAAGAAGAATTGCGAGTAGAATTTCCCCACCTTTTTCCTAGTTTGTCGTAATCTTGAGGTCAAGATTCTTTTAAGGGGGTAGGATTTGTAAACCTTAAAATGTGATTTCTAAGGCATTAAATATACAAGAAATAATACTAGAGATATTTTGATTTTGTGTTTTATTATAGAATCATGGCTCTCCCTAATAAAATAAGGGTCCTTAATTATGGAATTATTTCTTCTTTACTAAGTTTATATGGGTGGAAACATTCTACTGTTTAGAGGAATAAGATAATAAATAAATATATGATTTGCATCATTTTTTATTTTTCATTGTGCATATTTGAAAGTAACACCTATACCGAAAGTTTGAATTGGAAATATGAAAGACAAGTGAAAAGAAAATAAGAAAAGAAAGAAAAATAACAACATAGGGATTGGAAAATTGAAACTAAAAATAAAAAAGAAAAGAAAGAAACAAGTCGCCTGGGCCAAGTCTGCGCATCTCAGCCCACCTCAGCCCAGCTTCATCCCGTGCGCACCCACTTCCGCGTATGAACGCAGTGGTGACTGCATCGACAGATGGGGCCCGAGTGCCAGCCTCCCGGGATCACGCTACTTTGCCTCCCACTTCTATGGCGCATGGGCTCGGCAGACCAGAGCACTCTTCTCCGATGAAATCGCTTGCACGCAACAGGACCTTGAGTTGATCCTGGCGTAACAAACTCCATCGATGTTCAATCCAACCGGCTTACATATAAACGATCCCTGGCCCTCTCACTCGCTAGCGTAGTCGCCGCCTTATCCTTGCGTAGGCTCGCAAACACCAAGATAAGGAGCCGCCATTATCGTTGACTGGTGAGGGGTGGTGGCCTCCATCCAAAACTCCAGTTCATCAACGTCTGGTCCATGGTGGTGCTCGGGAAGAGTCGCTGGAGCGTGGGCGTGACGTTCGCGGCATCGTCGTGCAAGGAGATCAGAATATTGACGATTTCTTGTTGGCGTTGTTGCCGCACGTCGTACCTGCCTCGCGTCGTCCTTGGGTTTTGCTACTTCGTGATACACGGTGAGAATCCCCTTGGTAGACTCCTCTCTACATCTGCATTCCGTAATAATTCTTGTATGGAGTTTGGGGCACGGTTGCGCCGAATTTTTTTGTATTTTGTCCCTTTTTCGAAAAAAATTCAGGTTTAAACCTTAACAAAATTAATGTCATTTTTTATCGGCGCAATAGCCTATGGCGCCGAGGTAACACATTTCGGCGCCATAGGCTATGGCGCCGAGGTATGTGCTACGCTGGCACAGTCCGGACGACGTGACGCCGACGTGGTACCGAGCTCGGCGCCAAGATCTATGGTACCGAGTTCGGATGTGTAATAACAAAGCATGTCTAGCTTAGTCGGTAGAGTGCATGGCTTTTAACCTTAAGGTTGTGGGTTCAAGCCTCATGGTGAATATTAAATATTTTTTATCATTGTTACTAATTTGTTTTTTTTGTTGTCCATATTTTTCGTTTATGTCGCTGATTTGTTCGTCCAGATTTATTTTTCATCTAGATTTTTTTGTTTTTGTGACTGATTTATTTATTCATCTAGATATTTTTTGTTTTTGTTTATTCAAACTCCGTGACGTAAGTACCATGCACATAAGTAACCCTCCCTATAGAAGTACGAAGTACTTTATAAAATCATCAAGTCGTTGTTTATTTATACCTGGTATATTTATATTTTGGACTCTAATTATAATCTTTTTGTTTATTAAGTATATTTATATTTTAGACTCTAAAACTCCAATAATCTAATGTATTCGAAATTAGACTTTTTAATATTAATCAAAATTTATTATTGTACATCACTAGTAATGTAAGATTAACACAGTCATTTGTTTATGATATAAATATTTTTAACATTTTAAATGGTGTACTTCAGTTTTTAGTATATTATTTAATGTTTAAAATCACTTGTAATTAGCGAGAGGACGGAATCAAGCTTAAGCTTGTGGGATTTACAATGCACCAAGGGCCAGACGGATTATTCAGTACTATTAAACAAAATGTAATAAAAAAATCAGTCGCAGAAGCAAAAAAAATCAAGATGAGAAATAAATTTGGATGGACAAATCAGCGGCGTAAACGAAAAAATCTCGACAACAAAAAAACAAAACAGCGACAAAGACAAAAAGTATTGAACGCCCATGATGGGGCTTAAACCCATAACCTTAAGGTTAAGAGCCTTGCGCTCTACCAACTGAGCTAGACAAGCTTTATGTTTTTATATCCGAGCTCGGCGCTATAGATCTTGGCGCCGAGCTCGGTGCCACGTCGACGCCACGTCCTCCGGGTTGTGCCAGCGCAGCACGTACCTCGGCGCTATAGCCTATGGCACCGAGATGTGTTACCTCGGCGGCATAGGCTATGGCGCCAAGCAAAGGGTCCAAAAATGATATTAAATTTTTTTAAGGTCTAAACGTGAATTTTTTTTCGAGAAAGGGACAAAATACAAAAAATTCGGCACGGTTGCGTAGCATTGTGAAATGAGTTTTTAGTATAGAAACAATTCTAAAAGAGTAGAAAATTTATAACTAATTTATTTTAACTCCGATTTAACACGTTCCAGTCGTGTTAGCTTTTGTTAGAATTTTCTACACATTAAACAACATTATTGTGTCATGTTTTCAGAGATAATTATATGAGAAGTTTAACCTGTGCTCATTAGATTTACTTTTATAATTAAAAGTAAATACAATGCTTTTCACCCATAATTAGGCTCTGACTAAAAGATGATCTCGGACCAAGTTATAACTTAGCTTAAAGTGGAATTATCTATTTTTTAATCTTGTCACACATGAATTATATTAAAAAGCATAGAATAGGTATTACTAGTTAATCACACAAAGCTCCAGAAAATCATATCTTCATAACCGTACCTTTGATTTTAGTGGTTCTCAAATCTACGATCTCGTTGCAACACGTAGAACATTATTATGCAGTGTGTTCTCATGTTTGGTGTGGTGTTAATTCCTCCTATGCAATGTTTTTTTGTATTGTTGCGAGTAGATGAACAAGTGACCGAGGAGCCCGGAGCACAGTAGGTTGAAGATACTGAGCAGGAGCTCGTAGAAGACACGTTGTGCCCTTGACCACTCTTCTTTAGCTAATAATGTTCTTGTTAATCACTATGACATTCTCAGGTATGGGACCTAATAGGTTACCCTAGTTTTGTTTACCCCACACCTTGCAAGCAAATGAATTATTGGGTAGTTTGGCTTTGGTCTACCTGGTTTTTGGGGAAGTAATACTTTATGACACATGATCATGCTTTATTATTACTGTTGGATTATTTATTGTTTATGATAAGATTATTGTGTTAATTGGAACATGGAGAACAACCTTGGAAAACAGTGCTTCCACAAGGGTGGAATGGGACACTCTTGGCCAAGTAATTAGGAAAGCTAGGGAGAGACTACCTTACCCGAAAGGGGCAAGCGGGGAGCTCATCACTGTAGAGTATACGGAGGTCCTTGGGTCGGACTGTCTGTAAAGCTTTTTGGATGAGGGATTCCTATGCTTCCTTCTTACTAAATCCGTAGCGGGGTTTCTCTACCTAGTGGAACTTTGGAAAGGCCTCATACTGCTACCCTTCCTTGTCCCCTCGATAGAGATGAATGGGATTTCTAGGCCCCTTGGCAAATTGGTAACACGACTTGTTGGTAAAGATACATAACCTATGTAGAGTGTAAAACTTGTATATCAGCCATGCTCATGGTCAAGAGCGGCTCGAACTCTCACATGAGTAACTTATGGAATTAAACTTAATCTATCATATGCAATGCACCGTGAGATTTATTATAATTGTGATCTCTTATTTTATTGGGATGGTATAAACTTATACTTAGTACCTGCTAATGAAATTTTGACCAACATATTAAAAGCAATGCTCAGCTTTAACCATTATTTGTTGATCAGCCTTACACTACACGTGAGCCCCCACTGTAAGTAAGCTCATGCACATTATTCCCCACAATTGCTGAGCGATGAACATCTGTGAGCTCATCCTTGCAATAAACCACCCCACAGGTGAAGAGCAGGTACCACCGGAGGAGGACTACTACGACGAGTTCGATGAGATCTAGGTGTTGTCTCCTAGTCAGCTTGATGGCATCGAGGAACAATTATCTTAGTTTGATTTATTTATTGTCAGTTATTTTGTAAGACATTTTCATTATGTAATAAAGATTATGACATTCATCTCTATACGATGAGTCTTTGTATGTGTTGATCTTGTTTGGTGCACATATGGGACACACCCAGGTTTGCCGTTAAATTCGGGTGTGACAGTGGAAGGCGAGCTGAGGAGGTTCGCCATGAAGAGGGGTGAAGAGGCAACTGTAGGAAACGGGTGATGCCTAAGAGGGGGGGGGTGAATTAGGACTTCTAAAACTTTTACTAAACTAGGCCATAATTAAATCCCTAGAGCAAAACCAATGCAAATAATCAAACTAGAGAGTGCAATCTAGGTTTTGTCTAAGTGTTGCTATCTCTACCGCAAAGGCTAAGTTTCAATCTACACTAAATGAGTATGAATATAAGATTGAAACTTAAATGCTTAATATAAATGCGGAAACTTAAAGAGCAAAGTAGAGAAGCAAACTCTCGTGGATGACGCCAGTATTTTTACCGAGGTATCCGGAACCACGCAAGGTTCCGACTAATCCTCGTTGGTGTCCCTACGCAAAAGGAAGCCCACGCGAGGGCCAAGCACCACGATCGAGTAACTCCGTAGAGAGCCGCGGGCCTTCTCCACGCGCAAGTGGTGCTCCGCTTCCGGCTCCTCTCGGACGCTCCCCGCCGTCTCCACTATCGAGCTTCCGGCCGAAACGCCGTGGGCCTCGTTCCCTCCGGTACACGGTGACGGCCGTGACACAAACGCGGTTGTCACGGTCTCGCAAGACTCTCGCCCCACTCAGTACAATTACAACGACTCACACAAGAGCCGAGGGGTTGTGTGGTTTTACAAAACTCACTCAACTAACTAGGGTTCACCTAGAGCAAGCGCTAAAGCGGTCTAACTAACCTAAGCACTTCGCAAAGCACCTACGCTAATCACCGAGTGATTCTATTAAGCACTTGGGTGTTTGAGCTCTTGGAAATATGCACTATGTGCCTTGGTATGTTGCTTGGGCTCCCACCCTTGAGAATGGCCGGTTGGGGTGGTATTTATAGCCTCCAAACCCCAAACTAGCCGTTGGACAGAAAGCAACAGCTTTTTGTCATCGGGTGCACCGGACAGTCCGGTGCACCACCGGACAGCCACTGTGCAGTGTCCGGTGCACGCCACGTCAGCCGACCGTTGGCGCCTGTAGCAGTCGACCGTTGGATCCGACCGTTGCCGTCTGTCCGGTGCACACCGGACAGTCCGGTGCCGACTGTCCGGTGCTCCACCGGACAGACTGGTGCTACAACCAGAGAGCGCCTGTCTGTGGCCTCTCTGCGCAGACTGTCCGGTGCCCCACCGGACAGTCCGGTGCACACCGGACAGCACTGTCCGGTGCGCCACCAGGCGCTGGCTGATAGCCCGCTTCTTGGGTTCCTTCGCTGATTTCTTCGGGCTTCTTTTGTTCTCGAGTATTGGACTCGTATGCATCTTTTTATGTCTTCTTTTGAGGTGTTGCATCCCCATTGCCTTGGTCCAATTCTCTTCGCATCCTGTGAACTATAACTATAAACACTAGCAAACATATTAGTTCACGGATTGTGTTGTTCATCAAACACCAAAACTCGATTAGCCAAATGGCCCGGGGTCCATTTTCCTTACAACAACCAACACATACAATAGGCTCAAGGCCCTAGTGAACAAGATCCAAAGCTATGGAAGCACAAGATGGACGGATCATGACGTTATGCGCCTAATGCTAAGGTCATTTACTGTTATTAATCCTCATCTTGTAAATAATATTCGTGAGAAGACTAGGTACACCAAAATGTCGTTCGAATAAATTCTTGATAAGTTTGTGAGCGGGCGCATGATAGTAAGGGAAGCAAGGTACATCGATGACATCGCCAATGAACCTCTTCCTCACTACGAGTTGCAACCCATTGTTCTCAAAGCGCTAGCCAACAAGGAGGTGCTCCTCAACAAGGTGGCACAAATTGAGGCGGCTGGTCTCAATGAGGACGAGATGGCGCCTATGATCAAGCACTTAAAGACCGCTTTGAAGGGACGCAAGGACTACCCCAATAAGAACAAATCAAGGAGAACATGTTCATACTTCAAGTGCAGTAAGTCCGGTCATTTTTTTGCTCAATGTCCCAATAATGAAAATGACTAGGACCAAGACAAGAAAGGGAAGGAGAAGAAGTTCTATAGGAAGAAGAAGGGCAAGGTGCACATCAGCAAGGAATGGGACTCAGACTGCTCTTCTTTCGACTCCGACGACGAGGGACTTGCTGCCTCTGTGAAAGTGCATTCATCCCTTTTGTGAGTTTTGGTGATTTGGATAACAACACATTTAAAGGTCTAACAAGCTTGCTAAGTGTTGAATAGGAAATTCAATATGATGAACATACTTGAATAGTGTATAATGATCAGTGAACAAAGATTCAACACAAGGTTAAATAACAGTGAGACAATGCAAATTGATATAATATGATCTCTATATTGGTTTGAATATATGGACAATACCTAAGAAATCACTACAAACATATGATCAGAATAGAGGATGAAGAGATTAAGAGGATTGGTCAAGCCAAAGTGAATAAGATATGAAGAATGAATTGGCTTAACCATATTACTATCAGTCCATATACGCTTCTATAAGAATCAAACTAGAGCTTGATTGAACTTAACAGTTATATCTAGAAGACATTAAAGCAAGGTTCACAATATTGAAGAAATGATTCTCCCAATGGATGCTCAATATGATGTCACTCAATAATGGCTTGATAGGGTGAAGATAGCAAGGAAAGGGCTTCAAGGAACTAAGCGAAGGTGAAGGCCAAGCGACGACTTATGGACCGAGGTACCATGGCTAAGGTGAAGAAGAGAGTACTTGCACTAAGTCGATGAACTAATCAACTATGAAGAGTTATAACATGTTGATTCATTAGTAAGGTGACTTGAAGCCATGATTTGAACTCATGTATGGTGATATGGTACAAGTCATAGGGTTTGATTTGTGTTTGCTTCAAAAGGTGAGACAAAGGTGTTTGTGATCCTTATGAAGCAACGCCATGGAGAAATCACACATGAGACACCAATTACTCAAGGAGTTTACTTAATTATATTTTATTTAACTTGAGTATAGGAATCGTCGTACTATCAAGGGGGATCAAAAAGAAGGTTGGTGTTTGCCAAAGCTCAAGCCTCTATATTCAAAAGCTATTTCGGAAAACTAAAATCCCTTGGACACTCTATGTCTGACTGTTGTTAGGATTGAGAAACTGAGAGTGTTCCTATTGAAAAGCAGTTGAGCTTTTTCAGCTGAGTTGAGCTTCTTCAGCTACAATTGAGCTTTTTCAGCTGAGTTGAACTTCAGCTGAGTTGAGCTTCTTCAGATGCAATTGAGCTTTTTCAGCTGAGTTGAACTTCAGCTGAATTGAACTTCTTCAACTGCAGTTGAGCTTTTTCAGCTGCAGTTGAGCTTTCTCAACAGCAGTTGAACTTCAACTTCAACTGTGAACCTCTTTGACCATACACCAGTTGAACTTGCTTCCCGGACAGTTGAACTAGGGTTTTCTCTCCTAAACTTTCTGGTCAAGACCAGTTGAACTGGTCCCTAGGGCGGTTCAATCGGTCTTTGACCCCTCTGGCCAGACTATGTAGCAGTCAACTAGACTGGCAGGCAGGCTGACAGGTCTGCTAGGGGCGGTTCCACCGCCCCTAGAGAGGTTCAACCGGTTTTGGTCAACTTGACCAGACTACGCAGCAGTCTGCCAGTCAGACTGGCAGACAGGCTGACAGGTCTGCCATAGAGGTTCAACCGCCCCAAGGGTGGTTCAACCGGTCCTCCCCGGAAAAATCAGCCCAACAGCTAGTTTTGAAGCCCCACCTATATATACTCACTCATACCTCTCTCCCCAACTTGAGATCACGATTTGAACTCCATTTCTAACCTGAGAAATACATCCCACTCTCTCTCACACATCTCTTGCCTCTCCCATTTCAACTCTTTGGAGAGAAATCTTTGAGTGAGTTTGAGAGCTATGGTTTTTTGTGCTTCATCTCTAAATCCCTCTTGCTCTTCTTCATTCGAGCATCGAGTTCTTTGTGGATTCATTACTCTTGGAGCTTCTAGCTCCTAGACGACTAGGTGTCTCTTGTGAGTCTCCAAATCTTGTGGAAGACCACAAGAAAGTTTGTATTACCCGCTCGTTTGAGCAAAGATTAGTGTGTGGGCTTGACCTTTGTGGTCGGCGAAGGGAGGATTAGGGTTGAAAGAGACCCGGCTCATTGTGGGCGCCTCAACGAGGAAGTAGGGAACCTTTTGTGGTGTGACCGAACCTCGGGATAAATCTTGTGTCTCTTATGTTCTTGTTCATTATGTTTGTTCGTGTTCTTCGTTCTCTCACCATTCTGTGGAAGATTTGTTTATACCTTTTTGGTGTGTGGATTTTGAGAAGTGCCCTTCTCAGATCTATTACTTCGAACCCTATGGATCATCTAGAACATCTCATTTCCAAAGTTAACTGGGTGAATTTCAAGATCAATTCAGTTCTATATCTCATTCTTTAGTTGAGCTCGTGCCAGCCGATTGAACAAGATTTGACACCGGCTGAACCGGTTTTACCCAGTTTGATTCTAGTTTTTGTTGAAAAAGTTTCCGCTTGCCTATTCACCCCCCTCTAGGCAACTTTCACTCTGCCTTCAACACGACCTCCCTCTTCACCAACGAGCATCACACTTGCCTCATGGCAAAAGAGAAGAAGGTACGTACACATGACACTCCTAAGTACACTTCTTCTACTGATAAGGAATCTGATGATGATATAGATTATAGCGATCTCTTTAAGGGGCTAGATAGATCTAAGATTGATAGAATTAATGAATTAATTGATGCTCTTAATGAAAAGAATTGATTGCTAGAAAAACAAGAGGATTTGCTTTAGAGAAACATGATAAAGTTGTAGAAGCAGAAAAATCCCTTGCTTTAGAAATAAAGAAGAATGAAATGCTTGCTTTTGAGTTGTCTTCTTGCCATACTTCTATTTCTAGCCTTAACAGTTTAAATGTCAATTTAAATGCTAGAATAGAAAAGTTGAGTGTTGCTAGTTCATCTTTGGAGCATGTATCTGTTTGCAATAGATGTAAGGATATTGATGTTGATGCTTGCAATGATCATGCCTCTACTGTTTCCAAGTTGAATGATAACATTGCTAGACTTCATGCTCAACTTAAAATTTGCAAAGATGAATGTGATGAGATTAAGTTTGCTAGGGATTCCTACACCATTGGTAGACATCCCTCCATTAAGGATGGACTTGGTTTCCAAAAGGGAATCAAGGACACGAAGAGCCAAAAGGCCCCCAACTTCACTAAGGAGAAGGGGAAGGCACCTATGGCTAGTAGCTCGTATTCTTTTCATGAAAAGAAGAACCATGCTTATTTGTATTCTCATGTTAAGAATATTTCTCATAATGCTCGTAATGCTAATCATGATGCTTATATTGATCATTTTGTTTTATATACGTGTCTTGATGTTGTTTTTACTCATCATGCCATGAATGCTTCTTATAGTTCATCTCATGCTCAGGGTAGAAGTAGACTTAGGCGCCATGCTCAGAATGATGGTTCTCATTAGCCTAGAAATGCATCTCATGGTCCTTCTATGCTTTATTGTACTTATGATGCTTCATATGTGCTTCATTGTAAAAATGATAATTGCTACTAATGTGGGACCCAAAAGCAAGAAGGGTAAGACTTGCATTTGGGTACAAAAATCCTATGTAACTAACTTGACAGGACCCAACACAAGTTGGGGACCTAAACCCTAAGCCTAAATTCCTTGCAGGTTTATGCATCTAGGGGCTCAAGCTGGACCATTGATGGCAGATGCACAAACCACATGACGGGGGAGAAGAAGATGTTCACCTCCTACATTAAGAATAAGGATTCCCATTGTGATATCCTATCCCCTGGGATGGGATGTCCTGGCCCAAGGCTTAATAGAATTAATAGAGTAATCATATCAACAAGGTGCATCTTCTTTTTCGGAAGCCTATCTCGAAAGAAGCTCCAAGTTAAGTGTGCTTGGCTTGGAGCAATTTGGGATGGGTGACCGACCGGGAAGTTTTCTCGGGTGCGCATGAGTGAGGACAAAGTGCGCACGAAAGACTTTTGTTGGTCTGTGGGGACAATATATGATCCTAGAGAGCTGCCAGGAGTAAGTATCGCTGGTCCAGGGATTGGACGGGGTGTTACAAGTGGTATCAGAGCCGACCCTCGAAGTTTCATGGGTGTGTTTGGGCTAGGGGGTTCGGTTATATGGCGCATGGTGCATGTGGGCCTGGAGTGGTCACATGGCATGGCATATGACGACACTAGACACACAGACGTGGCTAAGAGGGGAGGTTCCTGGATTGGGGTTGACCAACGAGGACGTCGGTCTTCTAAGGGATGGGATGTCCTAGCCCAAGGCTTAATAGAATTAATAGAGTAATCATATCAACAAGGTGCATCTTCTTTTTCGGAAGCCTATCTCGAAAGAACCTCCAAGTTAAGCGTGCTTGGTTGAAGCAATTTGGGATGGGTGACCCACCGGGAAGTTTTCCTGGGTGCACATGAGTGAGGACAAAGTGCACACGAAAGACTTGTGTTGGTCTGTGGGGACAATATATGATCTTAGAGAGCTGCCAGGAGTAAATACCGCCGGTCCAGGGATTGGACGGGGTGTTACACCCTTGACAAGATCATCTTTGGAGATGGGAGCCAAGGCAAGGTAAATAATATAGGTAAAATAGCGATTACCACTGAGCAATCTATCTCTAATGTCTTTTTGGTAGAATCGCTTGGTTATAATTTGCTTTCTGTTAGCCAGTTATTGTAACACCCCATGTGTTACTTAGAGTTTTCCACTCAAGGCCACACAAGTAAACTTATCATCACATGTGGTTTAGTTTGAGCAAAGTACCCCAAACTTAGAGCTCAAGACCCTAAGTAAGTGCAACCTATCTTAGAAGTCATACCTTGGTTTGTCATGAACATATTAGGGGGAGAATTGCCCAAACCCTGTTTCAAACCCCTTTGGACAAGTGGAGCACTAGAGGTAAGTATGATCAAAAGGCTATGAAAACCCCATGATCATGTCTTGGGCCAATTATAAAAGTTGTAGTGCACTTGATACCCTACAAATAATAGTAAGGAAGTGACCCCAAAAAGATTTTAGAAAAACCCCAAAAGGTTCACAAAAGGATTGAGCACAAAAGAAAAATCAGAATTTCTCTAAGTCCAAAACCAACCCTTTTTCAAAGATCAAACATGTTCACCCTTATTCAAACTTCAAAACCATTTGACCCAATTGACAAAGTGGCGCCAAAATACCCCTAGAACACCCTGGAAAAGTTTGAACCCAACCCTAAGTCATTTGACATGACTTGGCACCAATTTTGTCTCGGTTTGGACAGCTAAGACAGCGACAACTTCCCACCCCCATATCTCTCAAACCAGACCATATCTACCCTCGGTACTCACATGAACTAGATAGCTCTAGGTGCAGAGAAGAGATCCCTCACAGGTCTTAGGGCAAGATTCACACGTTTTGGCCACTCAACAGAGGGAAGAACAAGGGCAGAAGCAAAGAGCCACGTGTTCGACGCGCTCTGAGCTCGCCAGGGCACGCCCGACGCGCCCCCCGCGTGCCCCGCGTCACGCCAAAGCCGAGCCGGTGCCACTGCCCGCGCCTATAAAACCCCCCGGGACGTCGACCGTACTCCTCCGCGCCCGCTCGACCTTACATCGTCGTCGAGCCGTACATCGCTGTGACCGCCAAAACCTCCCGAAGCCAACCCCGCCCCTCACCGGACCTCTCCCGCCACCGGTGAGCCACGCCATCCTTTTCCTTTCCACGGTTACTGTTTACTTAGGGGGAGGGACCGCGGGGAAGAAGAAGAATAGGGCAGGGGGTTTTGTGCGCTGTCAGTGACTCAGGGGAATAGTGGCGCAAGGGTATAACTGAAGGAATTAGTTTAGTAAGAACCCAGGGTCTTCGATGCAAATGGGTTTTCCAGGAAACCTTTTTAAATATTCTGATTTAAATCCAAACAGAACTTGAAAAATTCATAACTTTAGTTTGGTTTACCCAAATCGAGTCAAACCAATTTTGCTAGATCCTAAACAATAAAAGCTACTTAGGAAAAATATAAAACCCCTAAGTGTTACAGAAAACTTTAAAGTTTTGATTTAAATGATTAACTGATCAAAAGCTAAAAGAAATGAGGAAAAATAGCTACACTATTAGACTGGGGTTAAGAAAATTTAGAGAAATACTTAATCACTTCCTAACCTGTTTAAAAATAATAAACCCCTCTATGCCCCAAATTAAGGTAGAGTTTGCCATTTAAATCATTTTTAGCCTAAAGTTAGAGAAAATATAAAAGGTAATTTAAAATAAAGACCAGGGAGCACCCACATTTTTGTTGGCTCCCTTATTCAAGGTAGTTCACTGGAAAAATTTATTATACCCTTGTTTAGTACAAAAGAAAGGAGATACCTTTCAATTTAGGAAAAACAAGGAAACCTTAGAAAAACCCTAGAAAAATAACCCTGAGAAGAAAACACCCCAACCCTTGGGATAACTAATGTTTTGTTATTATGAACATAGGAAAAATATGGAATCTGTTGTTTGATATTTTTCAAATAACAAGTTAGTTATAAGCACTTTTTTGGCATAAAACTTTAGAAATTCACAACTAAATATCCAGTAGGCCTTTTTCTGGATTTTTAACATAGAGGCCTAATATCACCTATGTATCTGGACAAAAATAAAATTTGGTACAGAAACCTTAATTAAATCACAGCTATAGTGTAAAATGCCCTTTTAAAGCTTGGCTTTGTTAATTTTGCACAAGTAGTGTATACATCAGTATCCACCTCAAATTTATAGGACAAACTACAGTGACAAATAGTAACCCACTATAATTTTTACAGAATTTTTGGGCAAAGTTAAAACACTGTTGTAGTTCAAACCCACACTAAAATTCATAAGTGGAAATGAAAAGAAGAACTAATAGTGGAGACTAATGTTGCCCTAACCAAACCAGCCAAACCCCTGACTCCCTACTAAAACATTTAAGGGGCATTCCAAGTCTTAATCCATTATGCTTAAGCAAGACCCTCCAACCTAAATTGATAAGCCTTAAACCCTAAAAGCCTCTTATAATCAGGAAACCCTAAGTTATCCATTAACTTAATTTCTTCACTTAACATGATGATTTCTAAATTCTTCATAATCATGGCATACATGTTCTTACTCATTGCATTCGATAGATTGCAACATCGCTGACGGAGAGTACATCCTCGTGCCGGAGCAAGAAGTTGCTTAGGAGGTAGCCCCGGATCTAGCACCAGAGCCTGCCCCAGCTTTGGAAGGCAAGCCCCGGTTTTATGCATAACCTGTTCTATATGATATTTTACTACACTTAATGTTTGTAGGCTTGTATTGTGCACTTAACTGTAGGAGTTGATTGAAACCGTAGTTGCATTACCTCAGGATTTCCTTTGAGATGGATACTAGTATGATAGATCGAGTAGCTGCTTTGCTAATTAGGGATCTCGGTAGAAGCCGAGTGATTTTTCTAGCACTCGCGCGATGTCAGGACATTGATTGTACCCACTTTCATATCATACTGATGTTGGTCTGTGGACACGGATCCATGGGGGATGCGTGGTCTACGAGATAAAATTTAATAAGGATTAACGTGCGGATACCTGTGTCAAGCGTTTAAACGTACTAAGCACATGCCGAGAAATATGGTAAATCGGTAAGCCTAGTACTTGAGTGAACCTGCCTGCAGATTGCCCTCCTCACGCGACCTGAGACGTGGTCTCCCATTCCGGTTATGGTGGGTACAAGTGCGGTCACTGCACGACGGCAGTCGGGGTCATTGAGGCATTGTACGCCAAGGCGGTGAGCCCCTTTCTGTTGCCAGGGAATCGATGGGGACGATTGATGTGTGTGGGGACGGAGTGCCTCACCATGTCGTGTGTTTGGGTTTACCTTGCAAGGATAAAAACTCGATTCGAATTGTCTGCTTCTCGCAGCTAATGAGACTGCTTGATCCATTGTACTGTGTTGAGTAAAAAGTGGAAATGTGATGAATGGGCAAAAGTTGTTGATTGCTAAATGTTTGATACCATGTATGATTAGATAGGTATACAATTAGTCTTAAGAGAGTCACACTAGAACTTGACAAAGCTAAAACTTGATTTATAGACTTAGCTAGCGCTTTTTGGCAACCAAACCCCTTAGCCAAACAGCTGCATGTCTAGAGGTAGAGGAGTAGACTCCTCACACCGGGTAAGTCTAGCGGAGTATTAGTATACTCAGCCTTGCTTGTGGCATAATTTTACAGGTTCTCTAGAGGACATGGTTGCTGGAGTGACTTGGCCGTCCACCTTGGCACCGGGTTGGACAGTCGAGTGGGACCCTGCCTCGGTAGAGGAGGAGCATGAGGAGTGATGGGACAGGCTTCCCCATCTCTCTGTTTATTTATCGTTAGTTTTATTCCGCTGCACTTCGAACAATGATGACTACTTTTGCTAAATCTCTGATGATGATGTAATAAGCTTGATACTCCTTAATGTATGATTTTATGCTTTATTGTATTTGCTCTGTGACTCACCATCGAGTGAGACTGTGGTACTTGATCCTATCAGTGGCCTCGTCAGACTAGATCCAAGGGATTGATGGGTCATTCCCATTTAAGTGTGGTCTAGCCTCTAAGGCAGGACTGGGCACTTAAGTTGGAATTATTCGGGCAGTTCCGCCACAGCTGGTATCGGAGCTCGTACCACCACAAAGGAATCAATAAACTATAAATGCCATCCTTTTTCAGAATATAACTTGATAGAAACAAATGTTGGATAGATCGTAGGACGATCAGGATAGACCCAGGACGTGAAGCCTTAGGATGATAGAGGGGTAGCTAGGTGGCTAATTAAGTAAGCCCTACAGGCTACTATAAGGGATGGGAGCTCCTTCCTATTCCCTCTAAGTTGACGTGAGGTCGTTTAGGGCGAGCATGCATGCATCCTTAATTAAACTATTTAATAAGTGGGTAAGAACCTTAATACATAGTAATAACAAATTAAGTACCCTAGTACCATTGTCGTAGTTTTAGAGAGGCGGAATCACGATCCCTTTTTATTTTATAATTCCTTTTCTTTTACTTACGCTTAACCGTACACAGATGACTTCTCACGGATCCTCGGACGAAGGGAATGCACAGTCCCACACTGATGGGCTTGCACGAGAGGGTTTCCCCTGTATCCTGTGGGAGGTACTTCAGGGAGCTAGTAACGCGACGCCTCCCCAGTACGCGGTGTGGCTGTTTGAAAAGCACCGAGTGCCCCGTTATAGGGTGAGGATGACCCTGGAGCCTCATCCCCTACAGCCAGGCTGGCGTTCGCTGGACTCTGAGTCTTTTGGATACAAGGCTGAGGATACTATCAAGGCGATTGCTCTCCACGAACTGACCACCTTCTGCGGATTCCACCCCTTGGAGCTGTCCACTCACCCCATTGGCTTGTTCCCTGCGGAAAAGGAGGACGACCCAATGTGGAAGGATCGAGTGGAGCATGCCAAGGATATTTGGGCTATCTACCCAGGCCAGACTGCTCACTTGACGGTG
Organism: Zea luxurians; assembly: GCA_029449295.1. Classification (NCBI taxonomy): domain Eukaryota; kingdom Viridiplantae; phylum Streptophyta; class Magnoliopsida; order Poales; family Poaceae; genus Zea; species Zea luxurians. The sequence goes on along the minus strand of JAOPSE010000001.1, from coordinate 88,689,117 downwards.
CGGTGCATGAATGCCCTGTATCGCCTGCAAGTGATGCGTGGAGAAGCAATGTCCCATCTGATGGCATTGTTGGAGGCAACCAAGATCACGTTGGATAACAGAGAGGAACTTGTAGTTGACTTGTCCACTGAGATGGTGGAAAAAGATCTACAAGTGGAGCAGTTATCAGATGAGATCCACGAGCTTGAGGAGCTAGTGGGAACCAGGGAGAACACCATCGAGGTTCTCGAAGATCAGTTGATCAACACCTAGCAGCAGCTTGCAGAGGCTAACCAACACCTGGATATGCATCACCAGGAAATCCAGGACATGGAGGCCAACGAGGATGTCGATATCGAGGGAGGAGAGGAGCCTATCTCCAGCTTGGACACTGCTGGTTTAGGGAGACCACCTTCCCCCGAGTCGAGCGTTGCCTCGTTTGCTCACTAGGTCGCAGAGATAGAGTTAGAAGCCTGTGACGGTAGAACTCCTCGAGACTAGCTTAGCTTTTGCACCCTTGGGGTACTAGGCTAGTTAGAGTTGAGTCTTTTGAGTTGTTGATGTAATCATGGCAAACTCTTTTGGAAATCTGGTTGATGAATGATGTCAGCTTTAATTTAAGAACAAAAGTTTATGCCATGTGGAATTTTTTTTATTATTATGCAGGAATATGTTGGTTTTACCCTTTTGACTCTTTCACCACAATTTAACCTTGAACCTCGGGAATGTGATATTGAGAATGTACATGGTTTTTCAGATGGCAGGAAGAGCGCGTCATGGACAGAATGAGCGCATTCCTCCACCACCGCCACCGCCTCCTACCCTGCAGGAGCTGATGGCTCAGCAGAACGAGATCTTGCGACAGTTAGCTCAGCGTCAGCCGCCACCTCAGCATTATGGTGGTGGTGATCATCAGCGACACCCCGCGGTAGCCACTTATCAGGAGTTCCTCAGTACCCAGCCACCGTTGTTCATTAAGGCAGATGATCCACTTGATGCTGATGTATGGCTTAGGGTAGTGGAACCCAAATTCCCACTACTCAATGGAGTTTGTTCAGAGGTGACTAAGGTCAGGTTCGCCACCCAGCAGCTTCACGGACCTGCGCGGACATGGTGGGACCACTACCTTGCTATGCAACCAGTTGACCATGAAGTGGATTGGAGAGAGTTCAAGGCAGCTTTTAGGGGACACCATATTCCAGCAGGCATTATGGACCGCAAGCTCAATGAGTTCCTGGCACTCACTCAGGGGAACCGGACAATGCTACAGTATGCTTAGGCCTCAATGACCTATGTCAGTACGCCGGATACCATGCAGACATTGACGAGAAGAAGAGGGACAGGTTCAGGAGGGGGCTCAGCACTAAGCTTCGTGACCGTCTCAACACGGTCAGGGCCAACAGCTATAATGAGTTAGTCAACATGGCCATTTCCCAGGAGGACTGTATCACAGCTTGTCAGGCAGAGAAGAAGAGGAAGACCCCTGTGGCAGGACCTTCAGCTCAGCCACAGCGCTTCAGGATCGTGTCTGACACTCAGAACAGAGGACCTCAGCAGCAGCAAGGGCGTTGGGTGATCCGACCACAGCAGCAGCAGGCACCCAACCGCACCCAGTTCCCAGTTCAGAGGAACAACCAGCCACGGCAGCAGCAGTACCATCAACCCAATGACAACAAGTGTTTCACTTGTGGTAACACCGGGCATTATGCCAAGAATTGCCCCAGAAACCAGCAGCGGCAGGGACAGAATGCCAACCAGAATCAAGGCAAGAGACAGAAGGTGCAAGTGAGGCAAGGCAGACTGAACTTCACCACCATGGCTGACATTCCAGAGGGAGCACCCGTCATGACTGGTATCTTTACAGTTTTGAATTATCCTTCAATTATTCTTTTTCTGGTGCATCACACAGTTTTATGAGTGCCAAATTTAGTGCCAAGTGCCAATTACCTTTTCACCACACCACTGGGGGTATTACGATTTCAACACCATGAGGCAGGGTTGCCACCTATCAAATCAACCGGCAGGTGCCTATAAAACTTGGTAGTCTTGTGATTAGGACCACCCTTCTCATCTTAGGTTTGGATAGTGTGGACATTATATTGGGAACTGATTGGCTATCCCGGCATCAGGCAGTACTTGACATTGCAGCAAGGGCCATTGAGATTCATTCCCCTACTTATGGCGAGACTACTTTGTATTTGCCTGGTCAGGGATGTATCCGTTCTTGTGCATTCACCATGATAGGGTCACCGGTTGAAAGAATCCCTGTGGTCTATGACTACCCAGATGTCTTTCCTGACGAATTGCCAGGAATGCCACCTGACAGAGACATCGAGTTCGCGATTGAATTGCAACCCGGAACTGCACCTATATCCAAGAGACCATATAGGATGCCTCCAGCAGAGTTGAAAAAGCAGCTACAGGATTTGTTGGACAAGGGATTTATTCACCCAAGTACTTCACCCTGTGGATGTCCAGCCTTATTTGTGAAGAAGAAAGACGAGAGTTTGAGAATGTGTGTCGATTACCACCCTCTCAATGAGGTGACCATCAAGAACAAATACCCACTGCCCCGCATCGATGTTTTGTTTAATCAGTTGGTAGGAGCCAAAGTGTTCTCCAAGATAGTCCTTCGCTCGGGATACCATCAAATCAAGATCCATGCCAGTGATATTCCGAAGACGGCTTTCTCTACCAGATATGGGCTCTATGAATTTTTGGTGATGTCTTTTGGGCTGACCAATGCCTCAGCTTATTTCATGTACCTAATGAACTCAGTGTTCATGCCAGAGCTAAACAAATTTGTGGTGGTTTTCATTGATGACATTCTGGTGTATTCCAAGAATGAAGCCGAGCACACTAAGCATTTGCATACCGTACTTCAGAGACTGCGGGACCATCAGTTGTATGCTAAATTGTCCAAGTGTGAATTCTGGCTGAAGGAAATAAAATTTTTGGGTCACACGATTTCTCAGAATGGGATATCAGTTGATCCTGAGAAGGTACAAGAGGTAATGAATTGGAAACCCCCTACTACCGTACGACAGATCCATAGCTTTCTGGGTTTGGCAGGATATTACCGACGATTTATTCCGGATTTCTCCAGGATTGCCAAGCCAATGACTGAATTGCTAAAGAAGTGAGTCAAGTATGAATGGAGCCAGAAATGTGAAGATGCTTTTCATACACTAAGGCAGCATTTGACAACCGCACCTGTGCTAGCTCAGCCCGACAACACCAAGCCCTTTGAGGTTTATTGTGATGCTTCCGGTACTGGTTTGGGATGTGTCTTGATGCAAGACAACGGAGTCATTGCTTATGCTTCCCGAGCACTCCGACCCCATGAGCAGAACTACCCCACACATGATCTAGAGTTAGAAGCTGTGGTTCATGCTCTCAAGATTTGGAGACATTACTTAATGGGAGCTCACTATAACATTTACACTGATCATAAGTCTCAAATATATCTTCACCCAGGCTGATCTTAATATGTGGCAGAGAAGATGGTTAGAGCTAATCAAGGACTATGATTTGGAGGTGCATTACCATCCTTGCAAGGCCAATGTTGTGGCAGATGCTTTGAGCAGGAAAGCCCAGTGTAATTGTATGAGCATGGATGCAAGAATCACCACTCTATGTGATGAGTTGTGTAAGCTGAACCTAGAAGTCGTTTCCTCTAGAGCTTTAAGTTATATTTCAGTGGAACCCACTTTACAGGAACAAATAGTCATGGCACAGATTGGTGACAAGGGTGTTCGGGTTATTGAAGAAATGATCAAATAGAAAGCAGGAAAATACAAATGTTTCCATCAGGACAGCAAAGGAATTCTATGGTTTGGAGACCGACTGGTTGTCCCCAAGAACCCCGAGCTCAGAAAGAAGATATTGGATGAGGCTCACCTATCCAAATTTTCCATGCACCCCGGTAGTAACAAGATGTACCATGATCTTAGATCCTTATACTGCTAGACCAGAATGAAGAGGGAAATTGCGAAGTATATATCAGAATGTGACACCTTCCAGAGAATCAAGGCCAGTCATTTGAAGGTAGCAGGCCCTTTGCAACCCCTCCCCACGCCATCTTGGAAATGGGAGGATATTTGCATGGCTTTTATCGTGGGATTGCCCAATACCTCCCGGCACCATGATTCCATCTAGGTCATTGTGGATAGGTTGACCAAGACAGCTCACTTCTTTCCAGTGCATACCACCCACAAGGCAGAGAAATATGCAGAACTCTATGTTGATCAAATAGTGAGATTGCATGGGATTCTGAAGACCATTGTGTCTGATAGGGGAGCACTGTTTGTGGCACGCTTTTGGGAGCAACTCCAAAAATCACTTGGGACCCACGTAATCAGAAGTTCAACATACCATCCTCAAACAGACGGTCAGACAGAAAGGGTGAATTAGATTTTGGAAGACATGTTGCGGGCATGTGTGCTACAGTATGGAAAGGATTGGGACAAGTGTCTTTTGTTGGCAGAGTTCTCTTATAATAACAGCTACCAGTCCAGCTTGAAGATGGCACCTTTTGAGGCCTTATATGGGAGAAGGTGTAGGACACCGCTAAATTGGTCACAAGCCGGAGAGAGAGAAATATTTGGACCAGACTTGGTACTTGAAGCAGAGGAAAAGGTCAGAGTTATAAAGAAGAACCTAGAAGCTGCTCAGGCCAGGCAAAAGAGCTATCACAACAAGAGAAGGAAGCCTCTACAGTTTGAAGTGGGAGACCATGTTTATCTTAAGGTGTCACCCACCAAAGGTGTTTAGAGGTTTGGAATCAAGGGCAAGTTAGCTCCTCGCTACATTGGACCCTATGAGATCAAGGAAACCTGTGGACCCGTAGCATATCAGTTGAAGTTGCCACCCCACATGTCAGCAGTTCATGATGTGTTCCATGTATCTCAGCTTCGAAAGTGTGTCCGCTTACCCACTGAAGTGCTACCTGAACCAAAAATTGAGATAGAACCAGACTTGTCTTATCAAGAGCACCCCGTCAGGGTATTGGACCAAAAGGATAGATCAACGCGGGCAAGATCGATCAGAATGTATAAGGTTTAGTGGAGTCACCATTCGGTAGAAGAGGCTACATGGGAGAATGAGGATTTTCTACGCTCTCGCTTCCCCGACTTTCTGCCCAAAGGAGTCAGTATGTAATCAAAAACCCCACCCCACCTGCCCTTTGAATCTAAATATAAGAAAAACTTAGATGTTAAAGGTAGTGTAAGCTCTGGAAATGACTCAAAAAGGACTTCCTTCTGAAGTTGCAAAGAGGATGACATTCGAAGAGCAGTTAACTAGAGAAACTTGGACGAAGGAAGAAGCAACACACCAGCACACCTTCATGGCACCCCTCCAAAGGACTCTACCTAAAATCTCGGGACGAGATTCCTTTAAGGGGGGAGGGCTGTAACACCCTAGGTGTTACTTAGAGTTTTCCACTCAAGGCCACACAAGTAAACTTATCATCACATGTGGTTTAGTTTGAGCAAAGTACCCCAAACTTAGAGCTCAAGACCCTAAGTAAGTGCAACCTATCTTAGAAGTCATACCTTGGTTTGTCATGAACATATTAGGGGGAGAATTGCCCAAATCCTGTTTCAAACCCCTTTGGACAAGTGGAGCACTAGAGGTAAGTATGATCAAAAGGCTATGAAAACCCCATGATCATGTCTTGGGCCAATTATAAAAGTTGTAGTGCACTTGATACCCTACAAATAATAGTAAGGAAGTGACCCCAAAAAGATTTTAGAAAAACCCCAAAAGGTTCACAAAAGGATTGAGCACAAAAGAAAAATCAGAATTTCTCTAAGTCCAAAACCAACCCTTTTTCAAAGATCAAACATGTTCACCCTTATTCAAACTTCAAAACCATTTGACCCAATTGACAAAGTGGCGCCAAAATACCCCTAGAACACCCTGGAAAAGTTTGAACCCAACCCTAAGTCGTTTGACACGACTTGGCACCAATTTTGTCTTGGTTTGGACAGCTAAGACAGAGACAACTTCCCACCCCCATATCTCTCAAACCAGACCATATCTACCCTCGGTACTCACATGAACTAGATAGCTCTAGGTGCAGAGAAGAGATCCCTCACAGGTCTTAGGGCAAGATTCGCACGTTTTGGCCACTCAACAGAGGGAAGAACAAGGGCAGAAGCAAAGAGCCACGTGTTCGACGCGCACTGAGCTCGCCAGGGCACGCTCGACGCGCACCCCCGCGTGCCCCGCTTGCGCCAAAGCCGAGCCGGCGCCGCTGCCCGCGCCCGCGCCTATAAAACCCCCCCGGGACGTCGACCATACTCCTCCGCGCCCGCTCGACCTCACCGGAGCACCAGATCACCGGCATTGCCCCGTGCACGGCGTGCCCACAGCCACCCGATCCCCCGCCACCATAGACTAGCCAGTAGAGACTCTCCCGACTCCGTCCGACCCTCAGAATAGACTATGTGTGCCTTGGTGAAGCTCCCCGAGCAAGGAATCGGACTTTGCCTCACCGGAGATGCCAGTCCACGGTCGTCGGACTTCACCCGATCGCCAGTGAACGTAGACCGGGTAAGCCTCTGCACCATTTTCCGATTCCCTGCACACATAGCCTCTACGTCATCCCGTGGAGCTCACCATGCCGTTTAATTGCACTAGATCGCCGTGGTTAGGCCAGAGCACTCGCCGCCGACGAGTTCACCCGCCTGCGCACGTGGTCCGGTCGATTCCGGCCACCACAGCCGTCGAGCCGTACATCGCTGTGACCGCCAGAACCTCCCGAAGCCAACCCCGCCCCTTGCCGGACCTCTCCCGCTGCCGGTGAGCCGCGCCATCCTTTTCCTTTCCATGGTTACTATTTACTTAGGGGGAGGGACCGCGGGGAAGAAGAAGAATAGGGCAGGGGGTTTTGTGTGCTGTCAGTGACTCAGGGGAATAGTGGCGCAAGGGTATAACTGAAGGAATTAGTTTAGTAAGAACCCAAGGTCTTCGATGCAAATGGGTTTTCCAGGAAACCTTTTTAAATATTCTGATTTAAATCCAAACAGAACTTGAAAAATTCATAACTTCAGTTTGGTTTACCCAAATCGAGTCAAACCAATTTTGCCAGATCCTAAACAATAAAAGCTACTTAGGAAAAATATAAAACCCCTAAGTGTTACAGAAAAATTTAAAGTTTTGATTTAAATGATTAACTGGTCAAAAGCTAAATGAAATGAGGAAAAATAGCTACACTATTAGACTGGGGTTAAGAAAATTTAGAGAAATACTTAATCACTTCCTAACCTGTTTAAAAATAATAAACCCCTCTATGCCCCAAATTAAGGTAGAGTTTGCCATTTAAATCATTTTTAGCCTAAAGTTAGAGAAAATATAAAAGGTAATTTAAAATAAAGACCAGGGAGCACCCACATTTTTGTTGGCTCCCTTATTCAAGGTAGTTCACTGGAAAAATTTATTATACCCTTGTTTAGTACAAAAGAAAGGAGATACCTTTCAATTTAGGAAAAACAAGGAAACCTTAGAAAAACCCTAGAAAAATAACCCTGAGAAGAAAACACCCCAACCCTTGGGATAACTAATGTTTTGTTATTATGAACATAGGAAAAATATGGAATCTGTTGTTTGATATTTTTCAAATAACAAGTTAGTTATAAGCACTTTTTTGGCATAAAACTTTAGAAATTCACAACTAAATATCCAGTAGTCCTTTTTCTGTGATTTTTAACACAAAGGCCTAATATCACCTATGTATCTGGACAAAAATAAAATTTGGTACAGAAACCTTAATTAAATCACAGCTAAAGTGTAAAATGCCCTTTTAAAGCTTGTCTTTATTAATTTTGCACAAGTAGTGTATACATCAGTATCCACCTCAAATTTATAGGACAAACTACAGTGACAAATAGTAACCCACTGTAATTTTTACAGAATTTTTGGACAAAGTTAAAACACTGTTGTAGTTCAAACCCACACTAAAATTCATAAGTGGAAAATGAAAAGAAGAACTAATAGTGGAGACTAATGTTGCCCTAACCAAACCAGCCAAACCCCTGACTCCCTACTAAAACATTTAAGGGGCATTCCAAGTCTTAATCCATTATGCTTAAGCAAGACCCTCCAACCTAAATTGATAAGCCTTAAACCCTAAAAGCCTCTTATAATTAGGAAACCCTAAGTTATCCATTAACTTAATTTCTTCACTTAACATGATGATTTCTAAATTCTTCATAATCATGGCATACATGTTCTTACTCATTGCATTCGATAGATTGCAACCTCGCTGACGGCGAGTACATCCTCGTGCCGGAGCAAGGAGTTGCTCAGGAGGTAGCCCCGGATCCAGCACCAGAGCCTGCCCCAGAGGATCTGCCTGCCCCAGCTTTGGAAGGCAAGCCCCGGTTTTATGCATAACCTGTTCTATATGATATTTTACTACACTTAATGTTTGTAGGCTTGTATTGTGCACTTAAGTGTAGGAGTTGATTGAAACCCTAGTTGCATTACCTCAGGATTTCCTTTGAGATGGATACTAGTATGATAGATCGAGTAGCTGCTTTGCTAATTAGGGATCTCGGTAGAAGCCGAGTGATTTTTCTAGCACTCGCGCGAGGTCAGGACATTGATTGTACCCACTTTCATATCATACTGATGTTGGTCTGTGGACACGGATCCATGGGGGATGCATGGTCTACGAGATAAAATTTAATAAGGATTAACATGCGGATACCTGTGTCAAGTGTTTGAACGTACTAAGCACATGCCGAGAAATATGGTAAATCGGTAAGCCTAGTACCTGAGTGAACCTACCCACAGATTGCCCTCCTCACGCGACCTGAGACGTGGTCTCCCATTCTGGTTATGGTGGGTACAAGTGCGGTCACTGCACGACGGCAGTCAGGGTCAGTGAGGCATTGTACGCCAAGGCGGTGAGCCCCTTTCTATTGCCAGGGAATCGACGGGGACGGTTGATGTGTGTGGGGACGGAGTGCCTCGCCACGTCGTGTGTTTGGGTTTACCTTGCAAGGATAAAAACTCGATTCGAATCGTCTGCTTCTCGCAGCTAATGAGACTGCTTGATCCATTGTACTGCGTTGAGTAAAAAGTGGAAATGTGATGAATAGGCAAAAGTTGTTGATTGCTAAATGTTTGATACCATGTATGATTAGATAGGTATACAGTTAGTCTTAAGAGAGTCACATTAGAACTTGACAAAGCTAAAACTTGATTTATAGACTCAGCTAGCGCTTTTTGGCAACCAAACCCCTCAGCCAAATAGCTGCATGTCTAGAGGTAGAGGAGTAGACTCCTCACATCGGGTAAGTCTAGCTAAGTATTAGTATACTCAGCCTTGCTTGTGGCATAATTTTATAGGTTCTCTGGAGGACATGGTTGCTGGAGTGACTTGGCCGTCCACCTTGCCACCAGGTTGGACAGTTGAGTGGGACCCTGCCTCGGCAGAGGAGGAGCATTAGGAGTGATGGGACATGCTTCCCCATCTCTCTATTTATTTATCGTTAGTTTTATTCCGCTGCACTTCGAACAATGATGACTACTTTTGCTAAATCTCCGATGATGATGTAATAAGTTTGATACTCCTTAATGTATGGTTTTATGCTTTATTGTATTTTCTCTGTGACTCACCATCGAGTGAGACTGTGGTACTTGGTCCTGTCAGTGGCCTTGTCGGACTAGATCCGAGGGATTGACGGGTTATTCCCATTTAAGTGTGGTCTAGCCTCTAAGGCGGGACTAGGCACTTAAGTTGGAATAATTCGGGCAGTTCCGCCATAGTTATGTCATATGGGATATAATTGTTTATTTAAAAATGTTGATGTAACTACCTTTAGAAGAAGTGATGGTTCACTAGCATTTAAAGGTGTATATGACATCAAGCTTTACTTAGTAGATTTTACTAAAGAGAATGCTGATCTAGATGCATGTTTACTTGCTAAGACTAACATGGGCTGGCTCTGGCACCGCCGTCTAGCACATGTTGGGATGAAGAACCTTCATAAGCTTCTAAAAAGTGAACATGTGTTAGGACTAACCGATGTATGTTTTGAGAAAGAACTTGTGCAGCACGTCAAGCTGGGAAACAAGTGGGAACAAGTCATCTGAGCAAGAACATAATGACGACGTCAAGACCACTGGAGTTGCTACATATGTATCTCTTTGGACCCATTGCTTATCTTAGCATCGGGGAAAGTAAGTATCGTCTCGTTATTGTTGATGAGTATTCTCGCTTCACTTGGATATTCTTTTTTAAGGATAAAACTAAAACCCAAGAAACCCTCAAGCACTTCTTAAGGCGGGCTCAAAATGAGTTTGAGCTAAATGTGATGAAGATAAGGAGCGACAACGGATCGGAATTCAAGAACCTTCAAGTGGTAGAGTATCTTGAGGACGAAGGTATCAAGCATGAGTTCTTCGCCCCCTCCACTCCACATCAAAATGGCTTGGAGAGAAAGAATAGGACACTCATCGACATGGCAGGAACTATGCTAGGAGAATACAAGTCGACAGAGCGATTTTGTTCGGAAGCCATGAATACGGCCTGCCATGCCATAAATCGCCTCTATCTTCATCACCTCCTTAAGAAGACAGCTTTTGATCTCCAACCGGTAACAAACCCAATGTTTCTTACTTTCATGTATTTGGGAGCAAATGCTACATTTTGGTTAAGAAAGGTACGCATTCAAAGTTTGCTCCCAAAGCCGTTGATGGGTTTTTACTTAATTATGATTCAAATACAAAAGCATATAGGGTCTTCAACAAATCCTCTGGACTACCTGAAGTCACTTGTGATGTTGTATTTGATGAAACTAATAGCTCTCCAAGAGTGCAAGTTTATCTTGATGACATAGATGAAAACGAGGTTCCGACAGCCGCAATGAGGACCATGGCAATAGGTGATGTGCGACCGCAGGAACACCAAGTACAAGATCAACCTTCTTCCTCGACGATGATTCAACCCCCAACTCAAGATGAGGAATATGTACCTCAAGACGATGGCATGGATCAAGGGGAGCACAAGAACAAGAAGAAAAGGAGGAGGAAGAAGTACCACATGCACCTCCAACCCATGGCCGCACCAACATTCAAAGGGATCAACCGGTGGATCAAATCCTTAGTGATATCAGCAAGGGAGTTACTACACGTTCATGTATTGCTAATTTTTGTGAGCACTACTCTGTTGTTTCTTCTATTTGGCCTTTTAGGGTAGAAGAAGCCTTGTAGGTTACAGAATGGGTGATAGCCATGTGGAAAGAGCTCAACAACTTCAAGACAAATGAAGTCTGGAGCCTGGTGCCACGTCCAAAGCAAAATGTTGTGGTAACCAAGTGGGTATTCCACAACAAACAAGATGATTATGGGGTGGTGACAAGACACAAGGCCAGAATTGTGGCAAAAGTTTATTGTAACACCCTGAATTTGGGGGTATAAAATTTCTTTTCTAAATGCCTACCAAATTCAGGTGTTATCTCTTGCCTCTCTCTAGTCTCTCTCTCTTTCTTTTGAATAGAATTAAGTTAATCAGGAGAGGGATTAATTATTTATTTTGTCAAAACTATGTGAGTCATAAAATGTTGCACCATGTCGAGTCTAAATTATCCATTTGTTTGATGCACATGTTTGAAATGGTTTGAATTTGCATTTGGTTTGAATTTGATTTGAAAACCCTAGAGAATATAAATAGAAAAGCAATTAGAAATTACAGGAAAAAGGAAAAGACCAATTTGGCCCAACTAGCATAGCCGGCCCAGCCTCGCGCGCCCCCCTTCTCTGACAGGTGGTCCCCACCTGTCAGCACCGTTCCGCGTCCGCTCTATCTCTTCTCTCTCTCCCTCACGCTGCCCAGTGGGGCTGACTTGTCGGCGCCAAACTCCTCCATGCGCGTGCACTTTCTCTCGTTGTCCCGTGGGCCCCGCTTGTCAGCCTAGCCGCCCATTCGCTCGTCCGTTCTCGCTGACCCGTGGGTCCCGTCTGTCGGACTCGTCCTCCCCGAACCTCCCGCACGACCCACGCGTCGCCGTGGACTCCGCGCCCACGACGCACACCAAGGCCATGCCCTGTCCCCACCTCGGCCTTTTTCTAGTTGCCCAGTACCCACTCGCCCTCGTCTTCCCTCACTCGCGCACTCGTAGCCCTCAGCACTCGCCTCGCACTACGCGCACACCTAGGGAGCTCCGCCGCCGTTCGCCCTGGTCTCACGCTTGTTCTACGGTCACCATCGAGCCCTCGCTGTGTTTGTTGCCTCGATGAGCTTCACCTTGTCACCAGCGACCCGGGACACCCCTTGGTTCGCCCCCTCCCCTTCTGTTTCCCTCGGTCCACGCTCATCGGTTCTCTCTCTGCCTCGCCACAGCTCTGCCGCCGTCAACCCATGTCCTCGCCATGCCTGGATGCTTTTCGAGAGTCCCCGAGGCTCCTCTCAAGGTAACCGATCTATCCCCGCCCCTAATTTCCCCTGTCATGCATTAGTCGCGCGTGATTGCTCGCCTAAGTATTCCCCGGTCCGCCGAGGACTCGCTCTCCACCGTCTGGCCACCTCAGCCCGTTCATGCAACCCTAAACTCGCCATAGCACTTGTCAGGTCATCCCCAACCTCTCTGGCAACCCAGACCAACCCCTTGCGCCCTAGGAGCCCCAGTCTACCTCGCCTCCAGCGACGGCACCGCCGTGCCCACGAAGTGCGCCGCCCATCCAGTGGCCAGCGCGCCCTCGGTATTCTGCTGACCAGTGGGCCCCATGTCTCAGCGTCTCAACCCCCCTGAGCCCACCTATCAGCGTCCGCGCGTGCTTGAGCTCGCATCTAATCTCGGCCATTGATTTAAGATCTAACGTCTGAGCAGATTCGATACCCCTTCGCGCGGCCTTTTTGCTAAAGAAACCCTCAGTTTTCTAAGAATCAACCTGCCGTCCCTAGGTCTCGCGCGCAGGCCCCTGTAATCTTGTAGACAGACCCCTAACCTTTTAATTAATTACAGGTTTGGACCTAATTTTGTATTTTGAACTCCAAAACTTGTTTATTTCATATCTTTTTCATATGAACTCCAAATTGAGTGATTCAAATTGCCAAATGTTCATAAGATTATTCTCTGTCCAAATAAATTATGATCATTCATTGTCTGTACACTTTAATTTTTTGCCTAAGCTATAGGTTAGTGTATGTAATAACTTGTTTATGAAATAAGAAAAATAAAAAAGGAAAACCCTAATGGTATTTAGGTATTTAACTTTGTGAGATTAATACTATGTCATGTATGAATTTATCCCTGGTATAATCTTTGTGTCCCATTAAAATAAGTGGAATTAAATTGTGTAATATATGGAGACAGATACTATTTAAGGAATCATAAACCTCTAAGGGTGCCAGTTCACCCTAGCACCTAGGGTTACCTTTTGTGTTTATTCTGCTCTGTCCAACTTGTGTTCACTTGATTGCATTTGTTTGGTGTATTGTTCTTTTGTCTTTATCCAAATGTATTGAATGCATGATCGCTTTGTTTAGACGACGAGCAGCCCGTGGTTCCTGAGTGTGTTGCCATAGATCTTCCTGCCCAACAATCTGGTGAAGGCAAGTGTCCTCTAACCTATTATGTCCTACATACTTTATAATTCACTGTCCCGCATTACTTTATTGAAACCTAAGGGTTGACTAGTCTGTATTTACCTTATCCTTGTTTACCTTTTTGGTTATCATGGTTAGCTTTATGCTATTGCTTTAACTTAATCAACGAACATGATGTGAATATTTATGATATGATGATGTTATCCCGATGATGATCTTGTGATACTTTAGGGGACTCAGGCTGTTTCCTGAGTACCTCTCCGTAAGGACCTGTTCATTGAGTCACCACCCGAGATAACAGTACAACCATGAGGGTGGAATGGGACGCCCTTAGCTGATTAATTAGAGGAACTTGAGGTGTAGTTTTCTTCATCGTAGGGCCGGCAATGGGGTCCGGGCATAGTACTTGCTCTGCCGAGGCTGGTTGCCATGGTTCTTTCGATTTGGTTTTGTTAGTCACCCTTCCTATGGGGAGAAGTATTATGTTTATCAAACTGGAGAAACCTAACGGACGACTATGACCTCTGGGGAATCTTTGTAAAGGCTATGTAGTGAGACCCTGTCAGGTCACCTTGGTAGTGATCAATGGGGAGTCATGATCTCCGGGTAGAATGGGAATCACGACTTGTGGGTAAAGTGTGCGACCTCTACAGAGTGTTAGAAACTGGTATATCAGTCGTGCTCACGGTTAAGAGCGGCCTTGGGATCCTCTTTGATTAGAAGAACTTTGGATACTCTTTTTTGATGATGTTTAATGATGTGTTATAATTATGATCTCTGGTATTTCCTCTTGGAGGTAGTTTATTTGGGGTAATAACTGGGTTTATTACTAAAATTTGGCTCTACTATTAGTAATAAATACTTGACCAACTAAAAGCAACTACTTAACCTCAACTCCACATACAGCTAGTCCACTTTAGCCAAACGAGACATTTGCTGAGTACATTGATGTGTACTCACCCTTGGTTTAAAAACCACCCTACTCTAGGTTGTCCCCACTGTATTTAGTGCTCAAGAGGAGATGCAGGCAACATGGAGGACTTTGATGAGTTCGAGGACTACGGTGGGTTCTAATTGTGTTAGTGGCAAACCCCTAGTCAGCTGCCTGTGAAGGCCTTATCTGCTACGTTTCGTAATCCGCACTGTGATAATGTTAATGACTATGTTAATGACTTTGTGGATGTCTTGGACATCTTGGTGTAATAAAGTACCTTTCCACTATTTATTTTGAGCAATGTGTGATGATGTCCAATTATGTAATCGCTGTGTACGTGAGTTTCTGATCTTGTCACGTTCATGGTTCGCATTTGGTTTGCCTTCCAAAACCGGGTGTGACATAAGTGGTATCGAAGTCTTGCTGACTGTAGGACCGCTAACTGTAATACCCAAATTTGTAAATAATAAGAGGAGTGTTGATCTCTCTTATATGTTTTACCTCTATTTATTAGAACATGTGAATAACCATATTTAAAAGTGAATAATTAAACAAATGACACATAAATAACCTATGTGTCATGTTGGAGTTCATTTGTGTGTGCATTTAATAACAATAATAATAATAATATTAATAGAAACATATTAATGTCCAAACTTGGGATTAAGACCAAATTTACAATTGGAGTTTGGAGAAAAGGAGGGAAAATACTATACAAGATAAAGGACATGAATATATAAATAAATACAAATTGTTCGTACTGGTATTTGAAATTATGCATTTGATCTAGGTACAAAAATCCACCACAAAACTTAAATTCAAATTGAGATTCAAAAAGATAAAAAGAAAAGAAAAGGGAAAACATAAAAGAAATAGTAAAAAGGGGATACTTCACGCATTGGGCCCAATTCACTGGAACCGGCCTGTGATGGAACCTCCCAAGTCATTAGGCCCACCTACAGTTGTCCTTGTCTAGCGGAACTCAGGCAACCCTATAGATGCTTCTAATCACTCGACAAGTTCGGTATCTGTGTCCTTTGCCTTTCCCAAGAGCGTTTCACCCGTCACGCAGATATTACAACACATCGGACGAACGAATATGCGGAAGCAGTTACAACAACTTATTTTATATTAAAGTATAGAAAGAGTATTATTATTACAGACCAGTAAAATATAGGAGTGCAGGAGTAATATTATTAGATACACGGGAGACAAAAACCCCTCCTGATTAACAGTAAAAAGTTTTTAAAGGAGGACACTTCCTCCCGAGGCTTCAATCCTGGTTTTCTTCCTTAGGCACCACCTTGGAACAAAAGCAACAAAAATTTGCTGCTTCCTCACCTACAATAACATGGGTTCGAAAACCCTGAGTATGAGGTGTACTTTCGCAAGTCTTACCCATCAAAATAAAAGACTCTCAAGGATATGCTGGCTTGAGGGAGTCAAGGTAAGGCTTAATCAATAATCAAGATTCTGTTTGCAAAAATGCTTACTGATAGTGGATCCTTAAAAATCCAGTTTTATTAGCAAGTTAAGTCATTTCCTGAATTCTAGAGTTCTTTCTACCCTAGTTCAAGCACTTGGCCTATACTAGCTATTTTCTTATCAACCCTTCTTGTTCATTGGAATGCTACGTGTAGGGCAGTGACCAAGTCTTCATGTCCGAGAAGTAACGACGATCCGAATCGATTAATACTCAGCTAAGGGTCTCCAATCACACGACATATGTAGCACTTAACCCTTGCATATGTCAACTCGCCATGGGTTCTTAAGACCAGATCAGGTTCACGCCAACCGACACCACCGTCTAGCCTCTTGCCACGGAGGGTACACGCTACTCTTGCCATCTCTCCACTCCCATTGCGTGCTGTCTTATTCTGGTATTAGTCTGCCCGAGGCAAAGCTTACCCATAATGAGGCATGTGACTAGTTAAAAGGTCCTTGATCATCAAGCCTACATCGAGATGGTCCTTAATCGACTCAGACAGAGATACTACACCGAGACTCTCTTGTCGTGCAAGTCACCCACCTGGTCTTAGCTTTAACATTTTAACCCAAAGGTTGGTACCTGACAGAGGTACATCTTTTCCGATGTTGAATCCATCACGGCCATGATGGATCCACCATCAAGTTTTATTTTGAAAACATCCCATCCCACTTGAAGCATCATCTTTTGTCAAAACAAATCATTTTGTTTTTCTAGGGCAAGACTAAGCATAAGAAAAACCTTTTTATAAAATAGGTGATCAAGGAAAGGTAATCAATCTTCCACGGAAGAAAATGCAGCAAGTGTTTGGCACACAATTCCTATCACCTAATGCATCAAGCAAGTGAGAAAGATTTTAAAATAGCAAGAAGGTGGCAAATGCACCGGGGCTTGCCTTGTGTTATAGGAGAGTCGGGCTCTGCTCCACAAATGTCAAAATAAAAGCAGTTCCCGGCCAGTGGGTCTTCAGGTGGTGGTGGTGTAGCTCTTTCTTCTTCAACTTCTACTTCTTCGTTTTCTATATATATCACATATATAACCATGAATGCTCATGCAATGCTTATGAAAATGCAAAGATAATAAAGGTATATTGTCTTAGGTCTTGAATACAATTTCCTTCACGGGACTCCAGGAATCTAGGGTTTTTGGAGTTAGAACTGTAGCTCATAGGGCAGGCATTACTAAAAGATTAGGGTTTTGGGGTTTAGGCACCAAACATTGTCCAAATCATGCCAAACTTTACCCAAGGCTTCAAAATAATATTTAAAGCTTATCTAAAAAGTTTAGTGATTTTTGGAGTTATCAATCAATTTCTAAAATTTCAGGAGTATAGATTTTGGCTATTTTAAATACTCCATAATTCCTTATTTGGACTAAAAATCATAAAATGATTTTTATTAAATAGTATAGAATTTTAGGGGCCTAGCAAAATTGGTCTTGCATTTTTAGCATTTTTTTGCAATTTTCTATGAATTTTCTAATACCAGAAGAAAAAGAAAAACTATGAACAGCGTTGGGCTGAATTTAGCCCAAACCGGCCTGCAGAAGGGGGAAACACGCGCGCGCCCTCGCCCGCGTTGCTGGTCTTGCGAAAAGGCCCCTGTTAAACCAAATAACTGATGAAGAGCCCTTAGCCACTATTCAATGTCTCACTGACAACTGCACAGAGGTCTCCTGATTTTTGTTTCTTCTCCAAATCGATCCAAGACTATGGCACGCTCATCGTCGACCACTCGGTTGCTCGGACCGTCCAAGATCGGTGGTGGCTACCCAAATTATTTATTGGGCAAGCATCATGGACCCGAGACGACCCTAGAACAAGTTTCAATTGGGTGGTTATGGCCCTAGCTTAGCCCGACCACGGTGGCGGGGAATATCGAACACAGATTCATGCGTTCTAGGTAGTTGAGGGTGGCCAAGCATAGAGGGTTGAGCCGATGAGTATCACGAGCGTATATGGGTGCTGAAACACGATTAAGAAGAGCAGGGGCAGACTGGGAGTGGCTGGCCACAGAGCGCGGAGGATTTTCACTTGCCGGCGACTGAAAAGGGGAAAACGGTGCCGCGACAGTTTCTGGTGGAATTAGGAGGTGAGATTGGGGCTACACGATCGCAAAGGACTACGGATTTACCGTGCACCACCAATTTTGGGAGAGGTGGAGAGGATTTTGTGAATTTGTGCGTCAACCGAGCTCACTGGTGAAGTGGTGAATACCTCGCCGTGGGTGGCGGGGCTATTTATAGGCACGGTGGTCCGGCTAGCGATCCACGGCCACGGATTACACCGTTCGTGCATGGTTACCACGTTAAGAAGAGACACAACGAGGGAGGAGTGAGGCATGAGTGACACGACGGCGGAAATGACCGAGCCACGGTGACCGCCGGTGAATTATCTCCGGCTAGGCTCGGGCTAGGTCTGCGGAATCGCGACACGTCCAAAGCTATCTCCCCGTGGTCGATCCTTACCCCAAATCACTCAAACACATCCAATTCTATAGTGCCCTTGATCTTTGTCCTCGCTTTTCAGATATTTCGGTGTCCTGATCTTCAGCACTTTTCTGAACCGACCCCCTTTCACCCTCCTTTTCTCTTGATTTGTGTTAAGAACAAGGTGATCTCCATTAATAAGGATTGTTTACTAAATATCAGTCTTCAAACTTACTATAGGATCCTTAGACCAAAATCGAATGGAATCAAAGATATGGTGCTCCCAATTCGGCCCCATTCCACCGTGACCATTCCTGTTCTAGAATTCAATTTCAGTAGCTCAACATAGTTCTGACAGAGCAACTTTGGGCTGTTGTTTCTTTAATTTTTGTACAACAACCAGAGAATATGACTGTACCGAAGTTACTCCCCTATAATCCAACTTTAATCTTGCTACAAAGGTCTTAGCCAATTACCCATTAAATCAAGCTCCACCTGACCCTGAAGTTGACCCTGTACCACTGGTTTTTCTGAATCACACAGATTCTCAGCCTGACAGCCAAACTTCAAACCCATTTAACTCCTAATTATGTACAATACCAGGGCTTAAGTACTTAAGCAAAGTTGTTCTCCTATTGTAGCTCTTTTGATGTGTTAACCCTAGGCAAATTCTTTGTATTTTTAGAGCTACAGAGTTCCAAAGTCAGCCCTGTTCACTGATTTTCAGACTTAGTCACATGAGAGGTATAGAGTGGCTTTTTGCAAATAAGCCCAAATCTTATCTTTTGACTTGAAAATCCTCAAATGTGTGAACCTTATGCTTTGGGGTACCCTAATACCTTGGTTTTTGCACTTGGTCCAAAAGTGTGCAAAATTTACATATAACCCCCCAAGGGTTTCAACTTGGGTTTTCCAGGGGTCTTTTAGGGTTTTTGGTATTTCTAGGGTTTTGGTGCCACTTAAGTTCATTAAATATGGTATCTTATGATTATTTCTCATGAGTTTTGAAGTTTTTTCTCATTTGGGCTTTATTGACACTGCTAAGCCCAGTTTAGGGTTAAGAACCCTACCCTAGGGTTTCTCCCATGACCAGTCACATCAATACAATTTGTTCGAGATTTTTGCTTAATGAATGCACTCTAAGTGTAACAAATACATGATATGCTAATGCTCATGATGTTATGCTCAAGTTTTAGTGATAGTAACACCAGGGGTGTTACATCCTTCCCCCATAAAAGAATCTCATCCCATGATTAAAAAGTCCTAGGGCAAGTAATGGAAAAGGAAACACGTCATATTTTTATTTCCTGATTTCTTGTACAAGGCAGGGGGTGGTATGGGGTCTACTCCTCTATTACAACAATTGTACATATCTCACATTTGACATGAAGCTAAAAACCCTGGGAAATTCTTTTCTAGAATGTCTTGAGTTTCCCATGTAGCTTCATCTTCCGTGTGATGGTTCCATTGTATCTTATAAAACTTGAGAGTTCTTCTTCGGGTAATCCTGTCCTTTTGATCCAGGACTCGAATAGGATGTTCTGAATATGTCAAGTCTGGTTCTAAGACAACACCTGTCACTTCAATGGTTCGATCTGGAACCCGAAGACACTTCTTCAACTGGAATACGTGGAACACATTGTGCACTGCAGATAATGTTTCGGGTAATTGGAGTCGGTATGCCACTGGTCCACATCTTTCAAGGATAGGAAAAGGACCAATGTACCCAGGTGCAAGCTTCCCTTTTACCTTGAAATGAGACACACCCTTCATTGGTGAGACTTTTAGGTAGATATAATCTTCAACTTGAAAGTACAAGGGTTGGCGTCGTTTGTCTGCATAACTCTTTTGTCGAGCTTGTGCTTCTTTCAAATTATGTATAATTAGTTGAACTTTTTCTTCCATTTCTTTAACCATATCAGGCTTGAAAAACCATCTTTCTCCTGGTACAGACCAATTTAATGGGGTACGGCACCGTCGTCCATATAAAGCTTCAAAAGGTGCCATCTTGATACTTTCTTGATAACTATTATTGTATGAGAATTCTGCCAATGGTAAACAATCATCCCATTTCTATGGAAACTCTAAAACACATGCTCGCAACATGTCTTCAAGTATATGGTTCACTCTCTTAGTCTGCCCACTGGTTTGAGGATGATAGGCCGAACTATGGAGCAACTTAGTACCCAAAGTTTTGTGGAGTTCTTCCCAGAATTTGGATACAAATTGTGGTCCACGGTCCGACACAATTGTTTTCGGAATCCCATGCAGACTGAGAATACGAGCAATGTAAAGTTCTACAAATGTGATTACTGGATACTTTACCTTAACTAGGAGGAAGTGGGCGATCTTTGTAAGTCAATTAATGATAACCCAGATGGAATCAAACCCTTTTGCTGTCCTGGGTAATCCCACAATGAAGTCCATACTAATGTCCTCCCATTTCTAGGTTGGGATAGGTAAAGATTGCAATGGGCCAGCAATTTTCATGTGTATGGCCTTGACACGTCTACAAGTGTCACATCTCACCACATAGCGTGCAATTTCGATCTTCATTTTCGTCCACCAATAATGTTGCTCTAGATCGTGATACATCTTAGTGCTTCCGGGATGAATGGAATAGCGGCTAAGATGAGCTTCGTCTAAAATTTGCTAGCGGACTTCATCAATCTTGGGCACAACTATACGGTTGTTAAACCATACAACGCCTTAATCATCTTTTCTGAAACAGTTTGCTTTACCGGCCTTTATTTTCTCATGAATGTGTTTCATACCCTCATCACTTCTTTGTGCATCAATTATCCTTTGCAGAAGAATCGGCTCAAGCTTTAATTGATTCAATGTTCCTTGTTGAATCATTCCTAGGTTTAACTTCTCCATTTCTTGGCACAATGTGATGTCAGAAGTTTTCACTGTAAGACAATGACAGGAAGCCTTGCGACTTAGTGCATCTGCCACCACGTTGGCCTTGCCTGGGTGATAATGAATTTCCAATTCATAATCCTTAATTAGCTCAAGCCATCTCCTCTGTCTCATATTTAGTTCTGACTAGGTAAAAATGTACTTCAAGCTTTTATGATCTGTATATATGTGACAGATATTCCCCAGCAGATAATGACGCCAAATTTTTAGGGCATGAACCACAACATCTAATTCTAAATCATGAGTTGGATAATGTTCCTCATGCCGGTGCAACTGTCTTGAGGCATACGCTATAACTCGGCCCTCTTGCATCAATACACAGCCTAAACCACTGCCTGATGCATCACAATATACATCAAAAGGCTTTTCAATGTTCGGTTGAGCTAATACTGGAGCAGTGGTCAATAACACCTTTAGCTGCTTGAAGGCTTCATTGCATCTTGAGGACCAGTTAAATTTTGTATCGTTCTTCAATAAACTTGTGATTGGCTTCACAAGCTTGGAAAAATCCGGGATGAATCAGCGGTAATAACCAGCCAGTCCAAGGAAACTTTGAACTTGATGTACAGTGGTTGGTGGTCTCCACTCTAAAATATCCTTGACCTTGCTGGGATCAACCGCAATCCCCTTGGCAGACAATATGTGTCCTAGAAATTGGATTTCTTCCAGCCAAAACGTGCATTTGCTGAATTTAGCATATAATTGATGTTCCCTTAAGCGCGTTAATACGATCCGCAGATGCCGAGCATGCTCCTCTTCATTCTTGGAATAAATCAAGATATCATCAATGAAGACTACTACAAATTTATCCAACTCGGGCATGAATACCGAGTTCATTAGATATGTGAAGTGGGCAGGAGCATTTGTTAATCCGAAAGACATAACCAGATATTCGAATAATCCATACCACATAGTAAATGTGGTCTTGGGTATATCTTCGGGTCGGATACGGATCTGATGATAGCCCGACCTAAGGTCAATCTTGGAAAATACCCGAGCTCCGGTAAGCTGATCAAATAAGATATCAATCCGGGGAAGAGGGTACTTATTCTTGATTGTGACCTCATTAAGGGGTCATTAATCCACGCACATCCGAAGCGTTTGATCCTTCTTCTTGACAAAGATTGTGGGACAACCCTAGGGTGACGAGCTAGGTCGGATGAATCCCTTTTCTAGCAGATCTTGTAATTGAGTCTTGAGTTCTGCCAACTCATTTGGAGGCATTCGGTACAACCTTCTAGAAACAGAAGCCGTACCAGGCTTCAATTCAATCACAAACTCTACATCTCTTTCTGGAGGTAATCCAGGCAGATCTTCTGAAAAGACGTCCGGGAATTCACATACTACCAGAATATCTTGGATTTCTGGTATGGTAGCTTCATTGACTCTGCCAAATGGTTTAGCTAGAATAGCTATAGGGATGGACAAGAGAACCTCTTCCTGGCCATAGCTCAACCTGATGGTTCTCAAATCAGTGTTGAGGATAGCTTTGTGTTGGGCTAACCAATTCATGCCCAGAATTACGTCTATATCTTGGCCTTTCAGAACAATCATATTTGTGGGAAAGTCCCATTCAGCCAATGTTACGGGCACATGGAAAGCCACTTCTTTAGTGAATATTTGTCCCCCAGGCGAATGAATAATAAACCCTTCCGTTGATTCCATGTAAGGAATGCAATATTTCTCCAATTTCGGAGTTCGTTTTCAGCTTCAGAACTAACAAACATTTTTTATGACGTAGCTGAACTTTCACCTCCACCAGAGCCATATAACCCCGAGGCTGACCCGGCCATGAAGGAAGCGTTAGATATGATAGGAATCGCTAATGAAGCTATTGATGAAGCCGTCGACAGACTGCTACATGAAGCTGCTGAAAAAGTGCTGAAGGAAGACTAAATCTTTGTGTACTTGAGAGTGTAATGCTTGTATATAGCTTTAGTCTTTTGTAAGAACCAAACATCAAGTTTTTGTATGTATATTAATGTAATATATTTCTTTGTGATGCATGAAACCTTCGTACATACCGTTTTTGAGCTATTGGCGAAAAAACACCTTCCCTTATTTTCATGCTTCACAAAGAAAAAGATTCTCCTTATGTCACTGCTGACGAAGATTAGCTTCATGTAGTAAATTATATCTACCGAAGGCATGTCTTGTGCTATAGTATTCCCTTCCGTAATCTGGTCAACTTTTTCAAGAGAGCAACTTTCCTTTGTTTCTCCACATCTTTTTAGTGATGCAAAATGATGTATGATGTGATACTGCAATATGATATGATGATATGATGTGGAATGTCATTTGTGCCGAAGGTAAAAACCACACGGATACACACCTAGACTCTACATCCCCTTGGGAATGACTTTGGAGTCTCTTCACCTTTTACTTAGGTGGTATTTCAGCTCTGCATCCCCTTAGGAACGACTTTGGAGCTTCTTCACCTTTGATTTAGGTGGTATTTAAGCTCTGCATCCCCTTAGGAACAACTTTGGAGATTCTTCACCTTTGATTTAGGTGGTATCTTAGCTCTGCATTCCCTTAGGAACGACTTTTGAGCTTCGAAACTTACTCTGCGCTCCCTTAGGGACGACTTTGGAGCTTCAAAACTTACTCTTGTCACACTCGATGGTGTAACCACAGGTTTATTACATCAAGCTAAAGGTTAAACCTTCATGTATTGTCTTTTTAGAAGGAAATATAAAAGCAAAAAGAGTAAAAATATAACAAATCGGAGCTCTCTTTTGGCCAAAACGTTGTGCCATCTTCAGTAGATATGCCTTGATTCGGGCACAGTACTGTTAACTATGCGAGCTTTAGACTGCTCCCAAAGGTCACGTTGTTGCTGAGGCTGAAGATGCCCTTCTGGCTGCTGATCATGACTTGGGGCAGGCGCCAGTGGTGGGGGTGGTGGTAACTTAGCCCAGGAAGTTTGAGAGTGACTTGTTGAAGCAGCAGAAGCCGTAGGCTGTTGATTGCCTACGTACTCTAGGATATATGGAGAGTAGCACGAAGTAGTATGCAGGACCTGCTTTGGCTGATTCTACCGTGCTTCGGCTTCAGCAATTTCCTTCTGCTTTTGGATTGTGCCAAAAAGCACGTCCTCGTTATGTGTCCCTTGTCCTCGCCACAGAACAGGCAGAACAATTTCCTGGGATGATTACAGTACCTTCCTTCGCCAAAGCTTCTCCCCCCTCTGCCTCTCGGGGCTGGTGGTCTATAAGAAGTTTGTTGCATGCCCGAAGACTGTGAGCTGTGCTGACTGCTCTAAGCATTATTGGCCCTATCATCGTTGGCATTGGGATTGTGGATTGTCCTAACATGCCTAGGATGGAATCTTCCTCCAAAGCCCCTAATCATCTCAGAATACCTATATGCTTCCTCCCTTTGGCGGAAATCATTATCAGCTCGGATGTACTCATCCATCTTCTAGAGAAGTTTCTCCAAGGTCTATGGTGGCTTCCTTGCAAACATTGAGTTGTGGGTCTTGGTCGAAACCCCTTGATCATGGCCTCAATGACAATCTCATTGGGCACTATAGGCGCTTGACCTCTCAAACACAAGAACCTTCGGACATATGCCTGCAGGTACTCCTCATGGTCCTACGCGCATTGAAACAGGGCCTAAGTAGTAACTGGCTTCGTCTGGAAGCCCTGGAAGCTGGTGACTAGCATGTCCTTTAGCTTCTTCCACAACATAATTGTCCCTGGCCAAAGAGAGCAATACCATGTCTAAGCCACACTTCTAACTGCCATGACGAAGGACTTCGCCATGAAGGCAGTGTTGCCCCCATACGAGGATATTGTTGCCTTGTAGCTCATCAGGAACTGCTTTGGATCCGAATGCCCATCATACATGAGTAACTGAGGTGGCTTATAGGATGGTGGCCACGGGGTAGCCTGTAATTCTGCTGCCAAAGGAGAAGCATCATCGAAAGCAAAGTTACCATGGTGGAAATCGTCGTACCATTCATCTTCGTTGATTGGGCTTTCTTGATGAAGCTCCCTATGTTGGGGTCTTCGGTCTTGGTCATCCTGAGTGAGATGATGCATCTCCTCAGCTGTTTCGTCAATCTTCCTCTGAAGGTCAGCCAGCCGAAGCATTTTTTCCTTCTTCCTCTGTACTTGTTGGTGAATCACTTCTAAGTCCCTGATCTCCTGGTCCAGTTCCTCCTCATGAAGTGTTGGGCTAGTAGCCTTTCTCTTCTGGCTCCTAGCTTCTCGCAGGGAGAGTGTGTCCTGATTCGTGTCTAGTGGCTACAGAGCAGCCTCTGGCACTGTTGTCTTTTTCGGCGGCATGACAAAGGTGGATGCTTGCTGAAGGTGTTTGTTGAGGTTCACCGGAGGTGGGCGCCAATGTTGGTCACTTGTTCTTAAATGCTATGAATCAAGAACAATGCAACACAAAAAGATTAAGGATCTTCGTCTTCCGAAGCATTATTTCCACATGGGGATAATACTCATCAGACGAAGATCAAGAAAGACTTGTCTTCATTATTTAATATGCGAATAATAATACAAAGGGATAAAGATGAAGACTAGATCTTATTAATTCATATATATTTGTATTCCATAAAACATAAATGAATATTCAATAGTATTAATATTACATCGATACCTTCGGCTTGTTCGAACGCGTGAATGTGGGAGAGTGATTACAATCCAGCGTGAACAGAGGTGTTACTGTTCATCTATTTATAGGCACGGGACGCAACCCGGGTAAAATTACATTTATGTCCCTTACACTCATCTATTATTATATCATAGAATATTAGTGACTAAGTAGTCTTTGTCCCTTTTCGGTCATCATCGTGCTCAGCCTTCATCATTACATCAAAGCCGAAGCTCCTTGGTTATAGATTCGTCGTTCATTCTTATTACCTTTGGGCTTCATCTTCACATTGCTATATAAAAGAAACCTTCATCCCGAAGCCGAAGCCCCCTGTAACAATCCATGTCATACTGAAAACATATGGTCAGTTATGTTTTTGAGGACCTTCGGAGGAAGAAGGCCCCTAACAATAGCCTTTCTAGCCACGGCGATGACGGACAACCAAGCTCCGGTGAGGTGGACCGAGGCGTCAAGCCTGGTAGAGTTCAATCCGATGCCATGATGAGTACCAGCGACCGTTCAAACATATGGTGCTCACACGGGTTAGCCTGGGAAAGGTATGGTTTAGTCCAACAACATGAGAAGGGTCCGCGGTGGCAGTCACTACTGACAAGACAGCGTTATAGTCAAATGGTGGCGGTAGTGCTTAAATCAAAAGGCGTGTGAGCATCACCATGACATAAATACCAAGAAACATGAGCCAAACAAACATGACTAATCTTAGTGTTGGCCACGGTGAGGCACCACTCGGCGGCATTGGTGATCACCGACGGGAAAAACCCGGTGTTCTTGGCTACGTACGGTCAAACAAAGAAAACAAAGTGTGGCCTGGGTGCATAACGGAGAGGCAGGACTGAGGGCAAGCTCAATTTATAGGGCGCTACTTTGATGGTGGCCAATTTGGCCAAGATAGAACGACGGTGGTGATAGACCGCTAAGCTCCACGTTTGCTTTCGCAGTGTCCTATGATCGGTAACGTGGCGAATTTACCGCAAGCAGGTTTACATCGGCTTAAACAATTTACGCATCCAACCAGCTATGTGGATGGCTGGAGCATTTGGCGATTGCCATGGTGGCAATAAACGGAGTATGGTGAAGGCACATGGTGTCGATGTCTAGAGCGGTGACTCGGTCATTGAATCCGAACCCAAGACCTTTTACGACATCCTCGATCCACATCTCACAGCACCAATCGTGGCGCGAGCTCGAATCACGGCGGAGGGACATTGGTGGCGGGTGCACTAAACTCAATCTTGTTTAGTTATTACTTCAATCAGAATTTCTCCCTTCCTTTTATCTTAGGTTGGTCTGGCAGATAAACTTTGAACCCATATTACTCCATATTCTGCACGGCACTATGTCCAATCCTCTATAAGAGAAATGTTCCCTAATATAAAAGCTTCATCTTTGTTATAATGATCTAAGTCATTTACTCAATGGAGAAAACACAGAATGGATCCAAAGTTGGGTGATCAGCATTGCCATGTAACTTTAGAGTAAATCATAGTCTGACAGGCTATCTTCGAGCACCTTTTCTGAAAATTTTATGTGGTACCAAGTCCATTACCCTTAAACAAACTTGTACCCTGAAAGATAATCTACCACTTTGGTATAATGATCACTAACCTAAACCCTATGGATTTAGCAGAAGAGAACTCTGAATTTGGACCCAACACACAAATTCAGAGTCTAAATTTCTACTTAGTCCGAAAATTTAGATTAGAGTATAGGATCTTTAGACCCAATTTTCTACCAGTTCTATATAGCTTTAGGGGCATGTTATTTAATCAAAGTTATACACCAACATATGGTATGACACTTGGCTACGATACCCCAAGTCCAGAATTGCATAGATTGGACACTAACAGGCTTCTAAAGTGGCTTCAGACCACAAAATCTTCAGTTTCAGAATTTACATTAAGTCTAAAATTCTAGGGTTTACATCCCACTTTGGTGCAAGGTTTATAAGCAGTTCCATATGGTTCTAGGGCTGAGCAACTTAATCCAATTTGTGCACCTAGTGTAGCTTTATATCTTTGTTACATTGATCAACTTCAATCTATTTATGGATCCAAAATTACAAAGGTCTAAACACAGCTAACTAATAACATTTCAGAATCCCCAACCCTAGGTCAAAACTTAGTTTTGAGCTTTTTTCCACTTTTTCCTATAGAACTTCGAAATCCCCACAGACGAAAATTATTTAGTTTGGAAAGCTCCATGACTTTGGTATTTTGACTTTTATCAAAATATTTCCAGATCACAATTTTCACTTTTGGGGCCAGACCTGAATTTCAACTGAACTTTCTACTCGCTACCACTCACATGATCACATTTAAAGTTTTCTTAAGCCTAGTAAATGCACTCTAGGTTCATTACCATCACAGAGATGCCAATGCACATGATGCCATGCCATGCCAAGTTTTAGTTCTAGTAACACCAGTGGGTGTTATATCCTTTCCCCCTAAAAAGAAATCTTGTCCCGAGATTAAAGCTCGAGGCTAAGTAATGGAAACGGAAATGTGTCACAATCTCATTTTCTTATTTATGTTACAAGGCAGGGCGTGGGTGCCCCAGTTACATTAGGGACAAATTACAACAAGCTTATAAGTTACAGGATTCTAAAAACATAGGAAACTGACTATTTAGGAAATCTTCAGATTCCCATGTAGCTTCATCTTTGGAATGCTTATTCCATTGCACTTTGTAGAATTTGATAGTCCTTCTACGAGTAACCCTTTCCTTTTGATCTAGAATCTTGATAGGGTACTTGGAATAAGTGAGATCTGGCTCAAGATTAACATCGAAAATGTCTACCACTTTGTTAGGTACTTGAAGGCATTTCTTCAATTGTGACACGTGGAATACATTATGTATGGCCGAAAGATGTTCAGGCAGCTTCACCTTGTAAGCCACGGATACACACTGTGCTAATATTTCAAAAGGACCAACATATCGTGGTGCCAGCTTTCCCTTGATGCCAAAACGAGTTACTCCTTTCATAGGTGAAACTTTTAGATACACAAAATCGCCAACTTGGAAAAATAAGGATCATCTTCTCTTTTCTGCATAACGTTTGTGACGATGTTGTGATATCTTCAAACGATGTTGAATAAGTTTCACTTTCTCTTCGGCCACCCTTACTAAATCTGGTCCAAATAAGTACCATTCACTGGCCCCTGACCAGTTCAGTGGAGTTCTGCACCGTTGACCATAAAGAGCTTCAAACGGTGCCATCTTGATACTCTCTTGGTAATTATTGCTGTAGGAGAATTCAGCCAATGGCAAGCACTCATCCCACTTTCCAAAATAGTCTAACACACATGCTCTCAACATATCTTCCAAGATTTGATTCACCCTTTCGGTTTGCCTGCTGGTTTGGGGATGATAGGCTGAACTATGAATTAACTTGGTACCAAGGATTTATGCAATCCCTCCTAGAATTTGGCCACAAATTGAGGACCGTGATTTGAGATGATCGTCTTTGGCACACCATGCAAGTTCAGAATGCGTGCAATATATAATTTGGCGTAGGAAACCACTGAATCTCTGGTCTTTACTGGTAGGAAATGGGCAACCTTGGTAAAACGGTCCACAATCACCTAGATAGAGTCATAATCCTTCGATGTCTTGGGTAAACCTATGATGAAATCCATACTGATATCTTCCCATTTCCCTTCCGAAATAGGCAACGATTCCAATGGTCCAGCATACTTCAGATGTATAGCCTTTACCCATTGGTAAACATCACACTTAGCAACATAACGAGCAATTTCTATTTTCATCTTTGTCCACCAGAATCGATGTTTCAAGCCTTGATACATCTTATTACTCCCAGGATGAATAGAATATCGGGAAGTATGAGATTCATCAAGTATCTGTTGCCTCAGCTTCGAAACTTTTGGGATTACTAGCTGGTTTTTAAACCAAAGAACTCCTTTGTCATCAAGTCAAAAACACGTGGTGTGATCCACTGCCATATGCTCTTTAATATGAGTTATTCCGGCATTAGTCTTCTGAGCTACCAAAATTTGATTAACTAAAGTTGAATCCAACTGCAAATTGGCTAGTAGGGCTGGTTGGAAAATACTCAGATTTAGTCATTCCATTTCTTGACAGATTATGGTTTCGAAAGGGCTAACCGACATATGACACAAATGCTCCTTGCGACTGAGCGCATCTGCGACTACATTAGCCTTTCTAGGATGATAGTGCACTTCAATCATAATCCTTGATTAGTTCAAGCCACCTTCGCTGACTTATATTTAATTCAGCTTGAGTGAAGATGTACTTGAGACTTTTGTGATCTGTATGAATATGGCAAGTGTTGCCCAGAAGATAATGACGCCAGATCTTCAAAGCATGAACAACCGTAGCAAGCTCTAGATCATGGTAGGATAATGTTCTTCATGTCTCTTCAACTGCCGTGAAGCATATGCTATTACATGACCTTCTTGCATTAATACACATCTAATGCCTGTACCTGAAGCATCACAATAGACATCGAAAGACTTCCCAATATCGGGTTGGGCTAACACGGGTGACGTGGTTAGCAATTTCTTTAGCTTCTCAAAAGCTTCATTACACTATAGTGTCCAATTAAACTTCACATTGTTCTTCAATAGTTTAGTAATAGGCTTGGAGATTTTTGAAAAATCAGGAATGAACCAACGATAATATCCAGCCATGCCAAGAAAACTTCGAAGAAGATGAACCATGGTAAGTGGCTTCCATTCTAAAATATCCTTCACTTTACTAGGATCCACGGCTACTCCTTCAGCTGACAAAATATGACCAAGAAATGGAACTTGATCTAACCAAAACTCACACTTACTGAACTTGGCATACAACTTGTGTTCCCGAAGTCGAGTCAGCACAACCCGAAGATGAGTGGTATGTTCTTCCTTACTCTTGGAATAAATTAGGATGTCGTCGATAAAAACCACCACGAATTTATACAATTCGGGCATAAACACCGAGTTCATTAAATAGGTGAAATGGGCAACAGCATTAGTAAGTCCGAATGACCCATACCTTGTTGTGAAAGTCGTCTTCGGAATATCCTCCTGCCGAACTCGAATTAGATGATAACCCGAACGGAGATCAATCTTTGAAAATACCTTTGCCCCAACCAGCTGATCAAACAAAAGATCTATTCACGACAGCAGATACTTGTTCTTGATAGTTACTTCATTTAGAGGTCTATAGTCGACACACATCCTTAGGGTTTGATCCTTCTTCACAAAAATTGCAGGACAACCCCAAGGTGAAGAACTAGGTCGAATAAAACCCTTTTCTAGCAAATCTTGCAATTGAGTCTTCAACTCTGTTAGTTCATTTGGGAGCATTCTATATGATCTCCAAGAGATAGGAGTTGTGCCAGGCTTTAGTTCAATAGAGAATTCCACATCATGTTCTGGCGGCAAACCTGGCAACTCTTCGAGAAATACATCCGGAAATTCTCACACCACTGGGATATTGGCTAACTCTCCAATTACCGCACTATAGGCTCTTCCTGGAACTTCTTTTAGAGAGGGCAACTGAATTATTAACTGGCTCTCTCCTAACATGGTATTTAATTGAATGATCCATCTTCTCACATCAATAGTAGCTTCATGTTGGACTAGCCAATTCATACCTAAGATCACATCTATGTCTTGGCCTTTCAGCACTATCATATTGGTAGGGTAGCTATGCCCAACCAATTCTATTAGCACCTGGACCACCATTTCCTTCGTAAACAATCGACCCCAAACGATTGTACTGCCACACCCCATCTCGCTTCTTGAATAGAAATGTTATAATGCATGGCAAAATCTTTACTGAGAAATGTACGGATGCACCAGTGTCAAAAAGTATTTTGGCAGGATGATGGGCAACAAGGAACGTACCCATAAGCATAGGATGCCCTTCTAAAGTTACATCAACTTGAGTATAGAACACTCGCCTAGATTTACTATTTTCCTTCCCTTTTGCATTGTTGCCAGGAGTATTCTTGTTCTGATTTTGAGAAATGTTTCCTGCTGGTCTCTGGAAATTGGAGTTATTTTGGCGGGGTAGGGACAATATTTAACGAAATGTCCCACTTTTCCACAGTTGTAGCAAGGATTTTTGGTGCCAGTGGGAGCAGGCAAGCGGGGAACTTGGCTATTAGTGGGTAGAGATTGATGTTGTATATTAGTGGGGCGGATGTAGATAGGAGTTTTAGCAGGATAAGTGGCTTGGTGATAGGGAGTGTTGGTAGAGCCAGCTGTTCTGATTATTACCTTTTGATGCTTTGTTGGGTCCTAGGAAGACCCAGCTCCAGATCCTTTCCACATTCTTTTAGCATTTTGGTGCACCCGCCCTTTTTCCTCCACTACAATTGCCACACTGGCAGCTCGATTATACGTCAGGTCATAACATGCGGCCATTTTTTCTGCAGTTTAAAACTTAGCCCTCTCATGAAGCAAACTCTCTTTTTAACATCGGTGTTCACATGGTCAACAGAATATTGAGCCAAATGATTGAACTTTCTGAGATACTGCATTACCGTGTCAGGACCTTGCGTTAGCCTCAAAAATTCCTCTAGTTTCATTTGCAAGACTCCATCAGGAATATAGTGTGCTCTAAAAGCTTCCTTGAATTCAGCCCAAGTAACTTGATGCCCTTCTGGTTGGATAGACACAAAGTTTGCCCACCAAGTACTGGCGGGACCATGAAATAACTGAGCAGCAAACTGAGGCTTCTGCACTTCTGTACACTGTATCAGACCAAATTTCTGCTCCACCACCCAAAGCCATTCATCAGCTTCAAGTGGCTCCTCAACTTTTGTAAAAGTGGGAGGCCGAGTATCCATGAATTCCATATAAGAAACATTCCTGGCATTATTAGGAGGTACCCAAGCCCCATTCTGATTCTGATTCTGGAGTACTTCATGCAGCACACGTGCATTATCAACCGTTGCATTTACCAGCGCCACAATTGCATCAACTAGTGTTGGAGGGATTGGTGGCGGTGGAGGATTAGGATCAGTTTCGGCACCACTCTGAGAGGTGCCCGCCACATTAGACAATCGAATACGTTTAGGCATCTAAAATAAAGAAGAACTTATAAATGCATGTCCACAACTAGGTATATATTATAAAAGCGAAACACGTGATCCTTAGTGATTACAATACTAAAACTCAAACACTACTACTGGTACTAATATTACAATAGAGGATACACTCATATAACGAGTGCCCATTTTAATCCTCTGCGTCAGTGTCTATCCCTGACACACTACTACCCCCTAGAGAATCACCACCTGGTGCAAACATAGGAGCTGCTTCTTCATCTAGGTCTGCATTAGGCTCACCCCCATCAGCTGGCACAACACCACCTTCTGCCTCCGCGGCTCCTGGCGCGTCATTGGGGTGCGGCTGGTAGTTAAGATGGTGAACTTCCTCATGCAGTTCATTAGAGTAATCCTCCATATCATTGTAAGCTAGGACCAAATCTTGGAAACGACCCCTCAAATGGTTCTCATGGGCAAAAGATGCCTCCCTAGATCGCATTGTTGAGGCCAGGCGTTCCTTCTGCTCAGCTAACTCCTTCTAAAGTTGCTTTTTTTCTGCCGGCAGCTCAAGAATATGAGCTGCGTCAAGACACCGCCCATTGAAGGACACATTCAATTTTTGTTGTATATGTTCCACCTACGATGGAGGTGCACGATGGCTACTACCTATCTCTACTGCACGAGAAGCCATCTGATGCTTGGGCACACCTCGCGGTCCAACACGCATGCGGGGCATCTGCTTAGGGGGAGCCATTATGATTTTTAAGGAATAAAGATAAAAGAAAAGATCAAAGAATTAGTAGGATTAGTAAGAATAATTGGAAACCCACATACATCCTGGTAACCATCTAGCTTTAGGGGGAAACTTTTATTAAAGGAGTGAATGTTATGATGCATGCTTCGTTTCCTATTCGCCTCTCAACTACTGCCAACATGTATAGCTATCACGCTTTATGGCGGTGACAATCCTACTCACTTCGAAGTTAAGTAGTCATAATCTTCTATGGTTTTGTTAGTGTACCTGTAGAAAATTTCATTCCAGCCTAAGTTGTGGATTAGTGGTTAGTATCTTCAAGTTTCATATTTGGACCACTTGAGAGGGGTTGAGTGCAACCCTCACCCATTAGGACGCCACAACGTGGAGTAGGTAGGTAACCATATTACGCTTGACTGAACCACAGGATAAAAATTGTCGTGTTTGTTGTGCCATTTACATTATTGCAATTTTTATCTCTTCCTCGTTCCAATTCTTCACTTGAGATATTGCTTTTAGTCAAAATTAAATCTTGAAAGAGCAATCAAGTGAAAGAATCTTCTATCTTCTCTCTACTCTCAAACTTGGTTTTAGTTCTCTCTAACTCATATTTTAGACCAAGTCTGTGTGGTTTGAGTCAAGTTTTATAGGATCACCTATTCACCCCCATCTAGGTGCTCTCAAATACTTCACCAAGTGAAGTATTGGGTTAAATACTTACTCATGACATATTCAAGAAATCTCAAGCCAAAGCTATGACTGGCAAAGGAGAAGAAATAATCAATAACTCTCAAAGCAAAAGCCTCCAAAATCATTGAAAAAGAGGAAAGTGACGATGAAGATAGCGAGAGTGAAAGTGATGAAGAAATGACCCTTTTGTAAAGAGATTCAACAAATTTATGAGGAGGAAGAAGGGTCCACCAAGAAGAGGGAAATCTTCAAGAAGGAATGCATTCAATGATAGGAAATGCTTTGAGTGTGGGAAACCCAAACACATTGCCATGAATTGTCCAAACAAGAAGAAAGTCAAAGGCATGGAAGACAAGAAGAAAAATAAATTCTTTCGGAAGAAGAAGGATGGTAAAGCCTATCTTGTTGAATGAGATTCAGATGCTAGCTCGGATGATGATGATGATTGTCACAACCCAACCAAGTTATCAGGCCCACGTACACCAACCCTTGCCTTCAAGGCCTCGGATAATATGTAAGTGAATCAGATAACTTACTTGAGGTGCCGAGTTTCGATGAACTCGTTCATTTCCAAGGACCATTCACCCATAGTTGCAAATATTACAATAACCAGACATGAACATAAACTTTAAACACAGGAGTTGATCGGAAGACTTTACAATAAGATAATATACATTAACAAACTTTTAAGCATACAAACCTGGCAGTATTTATTATTACATGCCTGGGGTAGCGTCAAGTGCTAACTTATTACAACAGTTGGGAAGAAGCCATCTTCTCGTAGCACACACATAATAAACATAAGTAAAAGTCTCCAAAGTGAGTTTAACAAAACTCAAAGGTGTTGTTGGAACTTGCTCTCCTGCGCAAGTTGATCCAACGGGGGAGCGAAAGCGGTGTAAACGGGGCTACAACTTGAGATGGCAATAGCTCTGTTAACCTAGCCCCTCAAGGGCACTGTGCGGGGGTATTTATAGGTGCCTGAGTGCCCAGCGTCAGGATTAAGGACGCATGTGCCCTCAGGAGCCTAGGTTCTCCCCGGAATATTCCCATTAAAGCAGGGTTACAGACTGTAATAATAGAAAAACCTTTACAATTTAGGCTCGTAATGCGCAACAACAGCGCAGGGCCCGTTGTGACGGGCCAGATTGTACGTGGGCTCTCACGTTGGGCGACCCCGTGGGACGGAGCGGCCTCGCCGTGGGTCTTCGTCCTTCAGTCGCGTCGGACGAAGGGTGCAGTCCGTCAGTCGTCGTCTCCGTTGGTGCAGCGAGACTGGCGAAGGCATCGAGCGGAGGGTAGCGTCTACGCCTTCGCCCCAACATTTGCCCTCCGAGGGACCAGTTCGACCAAGTCATCTGGTGCCGAAGACGTCGCTAGATGGTGGAGACGCTGCCCTCGCTCGAAGTGGTTCCTCGGGGGTTTTTGACATGACCGTTGATTGACGCCGCACTGTTGGATTGCGGGCTTCCCGAAGCGCCGCGCCCTGTGTATAAAAGGGGACGGGGGGCGGTGCCTTTTGAACTTTATCTCTCCGCGCGCCGCGAAAACCCTAACCTCCTTTTCAAACTGCCTGCTTACTTGTCTGCCCTCCTTGCTCCTGCTCGCCGGAGACCTGGCCCGTGTGAAGCAGACCACCCGCCACCGCCGACAGTACGTAGCCATGCCATCCTCTTCCTCTTCTGCTGCTGATACGCCACCGGCCGGCGAATCGTCCGAGGAGATGCTGAGCAATGTGGCGGCGGAGGAGTTGCGTCCCGGCGACACAGTGGAATTCTGCGTGTCACGGATGTCCTCAGTCCGCGTGCATGACATGCAACAGCTTGGGTATTTTGGCGGCGGAGTGGCGCGTGTGCCGGGGGCAGAGGAGGTCCCCGAGCCAGAAGGAGAGCTGGTCGTCTTCGAGGCTTTTTTCGCCGCTGGCCTTCGTCTGCCCGCGCATCGATTTGTGGGAGAAGTTCTGCGCAGATTCGAAGTCCAGGTCCACCAGTTGACACCGAATGCCGTGGTGGCCCTGGCAAAGTATGTCTAGGCGACGACTTCGTACGGCGGGCAGCCATCGGTCGAAGTCTTCGCGAAGAACTATTGTCTACATTGGCAGAAAAGGAAAATTGGAAATAAGATTGCTCAATTTGGATCTTGCACATTTACGCCGAAGATCGGCAAGACTTCGATGGAAGTCATGGAGTTGGTTCCCTGCGCCCGCAATAAGTGGGGCAACTGGTGGGAGTTTTGGTTCTACGTTGCCGAAGGCACAGTCAAAGGCCAACCAGGGCTTCCCGTGGCCGTCATGTGTTCGCATTATTACGCGCCGTATCCGCAGTTTGAGGTAGCGGAGGAGGATGAAGACGAGGGGGCCCTTCGGTGCGCGGCCCGCATGAGTAGCGGGCGCGACCTCGTTGAGGAATTTGTCGGGTATGTGGTATGGCCCTTGGCGCGTGGCTGGGCGCTGGGCGAAGTATGCCCTCGCCAGATGCCCTCCCGTGGCAGGATGTTGGTGCGGAGTCCTGCCTTCGCACTGGATCTGCATGGCTGAGATCCCGCCGCATTTGTGCGTGAAGCGGAGGACGGCGCGACGAGGATCGTAGGGCGGTACGTGCCAAAGACGGAGGGTCTGCGGAGCTGGGATATCCACGGGGCCAATGACAGGCTAAATCAGGTCTTCGAGTTGAACCGCTTGCCTTACGGCGGTTACCCCGGGGAGGACACCGCCGACCGCCGCGGGAAGAAACCGATGGGCGGTACCGAGGAAGGGCCATCGCAGGAGGCCGCCCCGGTCACTAAGAAGAGAAAATTAGGTACCGTGGTGGGAAAAAAGAGGGTGTCTGATAATTTTGTTGTGGAGTTGATGGAGACATGCGCGGCCCCTAGGGGGAGGATGTCTTCGCACGAGCTCCGGGAGTCTTCGGCGCGAATGCTGGAGGTTACCGGGGTTGGTGGCCAAAGAATCTTCCGATCCCCTGGGCAGAGGGCGAAGACATGTCTACGTCTCGTATAGCTCGTGGATTGAAGATTTTCCCTTACGGATGGAATATGGCTGCTGTTGTGTCAGCAGTGATGAACAAGGATCGGCAGGAGGCTGCGCAGAAGCGCCGGGCGGTCGTCCGGCTCCCTGAGGCCAGGCCGAAGAGGGCGCGGGGGGGTGTGAAGGCTGCCGTCCCCGGTGGTAGCCAGCCTTCGCTGGCTGCGAAGGCGGCCGCACCTGGATCTGGCAAGTTGTCGGAGAGAGCAAAGGTGGCCAGCGCTGGCGGGACCAAGTCCGCCCCGGAGGGAGCTGCGAAGGTCCGGGAGCTGCCTTCGCCGGGGAAGCGTCTTGCCGACATCGACACAGACATTTGCGTGGACGACTATCTCGTCGGTAAGTTTTTTTTAACCGGTGATACGTTGCAGGGTCTGGCGAAGGGCAACTTGTTGCCGTCTCGCCTGCTGTGGCAGCCACGGCGTCTGCCGCGGTTTTTGGGGTGAAGGGTGGCACTTTCAGCGCTGGCGTCGAGGTGTCGGCGGCCACTGCCGTCAAAGATGAGGCGGGCACTGTGTCTCGCCGGCTGTGGGAAGCGTCGCTGTAGCTGAATCAAGTAAGTTGAGGTAGGCTTCGTTGTGGGCCGCTTTCATGGTGATTGTGGACTGATGCGCGTCTGTTAGGCGGCCGACTTCGCCGACCGCGTGGCGTCGGGCGCCCTTACGGCGGGTGTGGATGCCGAAGTCGAGAGACTTCGGGCGCAGCACGCGGACACCGTCCGGGAAAAATCGGCTGCGGAGAGCAAAAACCGCAGGCTGGCGAAAAAGGTGGCCGCCCTGGAGAGCGAGAGGACTGACCTCCGGCGCCAGCTGGTGGAGGAAAGGAAGGAGGCCAATCAGGCCATCACCAAAGCGCAGACGGCTCAGGCGGAGGCCAAATTGGCGAGGGCGGGGGAGAGTCTCGCCAGCCAGCACGCCGAGGAGTGGGAGGCGCGGTTCAACGCTCTGCAGGCCCGCGTGGAGAGGGCCGAGGCTTCTACTCGCGTGGAGGTTGAGCGGACGCGCAAACAGCTCGTGGACTCGTACCGCGAGCTGGGTGCGTGGACTGCTGACTTCGAGGTGCCCGACCGAGAGGCGGGCCTTCGGTTCCTCGAATGGCTGCAAGAGGAGTTGCAAGCGCTCCCGACCATCGTGGCGGGCTTCATGTCATATGCCTCCCTCGTCACCTGCGAGGGGGCTATGAATGCGCTGTCCCACGAGGGGTGCAGTCACTATGAGGTCTTCAACCGATCCGATGAAGATTTTGGGCACGAGATTTTTAAGGTCGAAGACCCTGTGGTGAAGGACGTCGGGGGCCCTCTTCGACCGGATGTGGGCCCCCCACGGTCGGGAGGCGGTTAGGGAACGGGCTGACCGGGCGAGGGATCAGGTAAAGTTTGTGTTTTGTTTTGTGTTGTGGAATGTGGGTGTTCGCTGGTGTACTGAATCGGTGTGCTGCGCTGCAGATGGCGCGTGCTGAGGAGGTGGAAGACTTCGGGCGTCTGAACAGCGCGCTGTCCAAAGCGGAGGCCGACCCGGTGATGGCCGAGGCTGAGGTCTACCCAGCGCCGCCCCCGGAAACCGGTGAAGGTTCCCACACTGCCCCTGCGTCTACTGTGTCTGGTGGAGGCTCGCCGGCAGCCACCGCGCCGAAGGCGGAGGATCCCCCGAAGGCGGCGACGGAGCCAGCGGCGGAAGATCCCGTCGCGGCTGCTGGGTCTTCGCAGGTGGCTTAGTGTGTATGGGGTAGTTAGGGAATTTTGTATGTGTTACTGAACCTTGGTTGCTGCGCAGGTTCAGGATTTTGGGCCTGCGCACGCAACTGGTACTGCTAATTTTATGGCGGCTTCGACTGTGGTCGCCGGAAATGAATCGGATGGGTCTACGTCTAATTTTTCTGAGTTTGACGACTCTGGGAGTTCGGTTTTGTGGACGGAAGAGTCTTCGGATGAAGGCTTAGATTATTTTGCGGCCTTGGATGTGGCTGAGGCGGAGGCTTCTCCACGTGTTACGGATGCTGAAATTTTGCTTGGTCCGAGTGTTGGGCGTAGGCGGCGAAGGGCGGTGGCGAAGCGTAGAGTGAGCGGGTTTGATGGTGGTCGGCTTCGTGTGGGCAGGGCTAGTAGGCAGGAATTGTTGTCCTCGCCGGTTGGGGCGAGTATGGGTGAGGGGGAGTTACGAAGGCTTTTTGAGGGTGAGGAGCTGAGGATAATGCTATTTAACTATAGGGAGATGGGGATCATTCCGAAGGTTGAGCCTATGTAAGGTGTGATGCCCTCGCTGTACGCGTGTAACTGTAGTTTGTATGATAAGGTTGACTGCCTTCGCGCATCTGGGTGTGTTCGTAAGGTGTTGCGCACCCGGTCTGGTACATTATTGTGTCGGTCCGGCTGCGCCTGTAGACTTTCGGACTGATGTAATGCGCCTTCGATTTTTACACTCGTTATGCTAGTCCGGCTGCACCCTTAGGCGACTTTTGCACGGGTAGTCTTTTGGAGAAGACTTGGAATTTGCGCACTTGCTGTGCTAGTCCGGCTGCACCCTTAGGCGACTTTTGCGCGGATTGTCTTTTGGAGAAGACTTCGATTTACGCACTTGTTGTGCTAGTACGGCTGCACCCTTAGGCGAATTTTGCACGAATAGTCTTTTTGAGAAGACTTCGAATTTACGCACTTGTTGTGCTAGTCCGGCTGCACCCTTAGGCGAATTTTGCACGGGTAGTCTTTTGGAGAAGACTTGGAATTTGCACACTTGCTGTGCTAGTCCGGCTGCACCCTTAGGCGACTTTTGCGTGGATTGTCTTTTGGAGAATACTTCAATTTACGCACTTGTTGTGCTAGTCCGGCTGCACCCTTAGGCGACTTTTGCACGGAAAGTCTTTTTGAGAAGACTTCGAATTTACACACTTGTTGTGCTAGTCCGGCTGCACCCTTAGGCGACTTTTGCACGGATAGTCTTTTTGAGAAGACTTCGAATTTACACACTTGTTGTGCTAGTCCGGCTGCACCCTTAGGTGACTTTTGCGCGGACTGTCGCACGCGAGGGTAGCCATCGCTGCCCCTCGCGGTGACTTTTGTGTCGGTCGAATGTCGAAGACCGTTGATGCGATCTTTTTCGACGTAGTTTTTGCGGGGGATTTTTCGCGTGTATATTAGATGGCTCCGCCTCGTTAAAAACCTCACCCCCCGGGAGGAAAAGAGTGCGGGCTGGCTTAAAACTGTTCTGCGGATTACAAGGGCGAAGTGGCCCTGAGGAGTTAAACAAAAAATTTGCGAAGATTATCAATGTTCCTAGAATGTTCTAAGTCTTCGCCGGATGGCGTTGTGAGCCTGTACGCGCTGGGGGACGCCTTCGTCTTGACGATGAAAGGGCCCTCCCATTTCGGCTCCAGCTTGCCCCGGGACTCTGTCCGAGCTGTCTAGACGAGTACGAGGTCTCCTTCGTTGAACTCCCTCGGGATGACTGTGTGGTCGCGCCATGCTTTTGTCTGAGCTTGGTATTTGTTTAGAGCCTGTAGGGCGAAGACGCGGTCTCCATCGATGAGGTCCTTCGAAGTGGGCTCGTCTACGTCGGGGACGGCCGACGCAACTATCCGAGGTGACCCGTGTTTTATTTCTTGCGGAGTCATAGCCTCTGATCCATATAGAAGGCGGAAAGGGGTGAACCCAGTCGCCCTGCACTCAGTTGTGTTCAGCGCCCAGACCACTTCGGGTAACAGGTCGGGCCACTTGCCTTTTCTATCGTCGAGGAGCATTTTCTTGACGGCTGTGAAAATTTTTCTGTTGGCACGTTCCACGACTCCGTTGGATTGGGGGTGGTACATTGAGGCGAAGGCAAGCTTGGTGCCGATGGAGAAGCAGAAATCCTTGAAGTCTTGGCTGTCGAATTGCTTGCCGTTATCGACTGTGAGTTCGGACGGGACTCGGAAGCGGCAAACAATATTTTGCCAGAAGAATTTCTGGGTTGTCTTCGATGTTATAGTGGATACTGCCCTCGCCTCAATCCATTTGGTGAAATACTCAACGGCGACGAAGGTGAACTTGAGGTTCCCCTGAGCCGTGGGCAGGGGCCCGACAATGTCCAGGCCCCAGCGCTGAAGAGGCCACGTGTGGGTGATTAGCTTCGTGAATTGCGAAGGGCGTCCCGAGCGTGGAGAAAATTTCTAACAGGCTTCGCAGGACCTTGTGACCTGATTTGCGGCGCAAATCATGGCGGGCCAGTAAAAATCTTGACGAATCACCTTTGCCGCTAGGGCCCTAGGCCCTGCGTGAGAGCCGCAAGTCCCACTGTGGACCTCGCGCAGAATTTGGACGCCTTCAGTCTCGGTGACGCACTTAAGCATCGGTTGGCTGACCCCCCTTCTTGTAAAGTTGGCCTTCGATCAACACGAAGTCCCGGCTTCAGTGTTTGAGGCGCTTGGCCTCGTTGATGTCGGTTGGATGGTAGTACCCCTGCAGGAACAGGGTTATTGGTGCCTGCCAGTCTTCGGTCATGATGAGGTTGACTATGCGGTGGCCCTCGCTGTCATTGGTTATTTGGAGCCCCTCTGGGCTGCGGACGGCTGGCGTGCCGATGACGTGGTAGAACACGTCGGTGGGTTGGGCCTCGCGCCTGGCGGCTGCCTTGGCCAATGCATCGGCCTCCTCATTCTTGGCCTGGTCCACGTGCTGCAACGTGAAACCCTTGAATTGTCTTTCGAGGCTGCGGATGGCCGCGAGGTACTGCCTGAGTGCGGAGTCCTTTGCTGCATAGTCTTTCTCGACCTGGCCGACGACTACCTTGGAGTCTGTTCTGATGATGCAGGTGGTGACACCGAGTGCCCTTAGCTTGCGAAGGCTGAGGATGACAGCCTTGTATTCTGCTATGTTGTTGGTGCACCTATCAGACTCCAGAGCAAAGCTGAGGCGCGCTGCGTATCTGTGCTTGATCCCGGTGGGCGAAGTAATGACTGCAGCGGCGCCTGCCCCCACATGGCACCATGCGCCGTCGTAATGGATTGTCCACACTTTTTCTGTGGTCGGGTCCGAATGTGTCATTGGCCCAGTCCAATCGACGATGAAGTCTGCCAGGACTTGTGATTTGATGGCCGTCCTGGGTTCAAATGTGATGTGGTAGCCGGAGAGTTCGGCTGCCCACTTGGCAATCCGTACTGATGCCTCCGGGTTTCTGAACAATTCGCCGAGTCCCCTATCTGAGGTGACCCGGACCTTGAATGCCTCGAAATAATGGCGCAATTTGTGCGAGGCCATCACGACTGCATAGGCGATCTTTTCCAGTTCCGTCATATTACATTTTGATGTTGTGAGTACTTTAGAGACGTAATAAACTAGACATTGCCTGGTTGTGCCCTCTCTGGTCTACTCTTGAACCAGAGCTGCGCTGACCGCATGTGGCGAAGCCGCGACATAGAGCAATAGGGGTAGCGAAGGGTCGGGGCTTGTAAGAATCGCCAATTCCGACAAGTACTGTTTTAGTGAAGCGAAGGCCGCCGCCTGCTCTGGCCCCCATGCGAAGTCTTTTGCGCCGCGGAGTGTTTTGAGGAAGGGGAGGCTCCGCTCCGCGGACTTGGAGATGAATCTGTTGAGGGTGGCCAACTTGCCTGTCAGTCGTTGCACTTCTCTGGCTGACTGCGGGGGCGTCATATTGATGATAGCCTAGATTTTGGTTGGATTGGCCTCAATTCCGCGGTGTGATACCAGGTAGCCCAAGATTTTCCCCTGGCGAACTCCGAAGACGCACTTTTCGGGGTTGAGGCGAAGTCGTGCGGTCCGCATGTTCGCGAACGTTTCGGCGAGGTCGGCCAGGTGGTCTTCCTTGCTTCTGCTGGCAACGACGATGTCGTCCACATATGTGAATATATTTCTGCCGACCTGGCTCTCGAGCACCGTTTTGGTGAGTCGAGAGAAAGTGGACCCAGCATTCTTAAGTCCCTCCAGCATTCTGATGAAACAATATGTGCTGAAGGGTGTTATCAAGCTGGT
The DNA here is from genome assembly GCA_029449295.1 of Zea luxurians. NCBI lineage: Eukaryota > Viridiplantae > Streptophyta > Magnoliopsida > Poales > Poaceae > Zea > Zea luxurians. Next base: position 88,645,742 of record JAOPSE010000001.1, on the reverse strand, counting down.
GCTTGCCTTGTCCTCCTCCTTCATATATATTTGGTGGTAGCCGGAGAAGCAGTCAAGGAGTGACATGACTTCGCACCCGGCCGTGCTATCGACGATTTTGTCGATCCGAGGCAGCAGGAAATTGTCCTTGGGGCAGGCCTTGTTAAGACTGGTGAAGTCTATGCACATCCGCCATTTGCCGCTCTTCTTCTGCACCATCACTACATTGGCGAGCCATGTGGGGTAGGCGATTGGCTCGATGAATTTGGCTTCGAGCAGGCGATGCACCTCGGCCTTGGCGGCTTCTGTCTTTTCGTCAGACATCTTGCGCAGCCGTTGTTTCTTTGACCTGACCGAAGGGTCGATTCCTAAGCCGTGCTCGATGATGGAGCGACTGACTCCGACCAGGTCGAGGGCGGACCAGGCGAAGACGTCTTTATTCTTGGACAAACAGCAGAGGAGCCTCTCCTCGTCGTGCGAAGTGAGGCCTTCGCTGATGGTAACCATCTGCTGGGGCGTTGCCTGGTCGAGGGGGACAGTCTTGGTCCCGTCGTTGCTCTGCAGCTGTGCTTTTTCATGCTCTTTGGCGGTTGGATTGGCAGACCCGGGGACTTCGCGTTGGGCCGTGAGGCAATGTACGTTTCTTTGTCCGGGGACAAAGTCCCTTTCTATGTTACGCGCAACCTGCTGGTTGCCATAAACTGTGATGGCGCCTTGCGGACCTGGGATCTTCATGCACAGGTAAAGTCCATGGATAGCTACCTCGAACTTGTTGATGGAGCCCCGGCCCATTATGGCGTTGTATGGGTACACCATGTCGACGATGTCGAACGTGACTTGCTCACTTCGGGCATTGGGTGCTACACCGAAGGAGAGGGGCAACTCTATTTTGCCGACGGGAAAGGTGCCCTTGCCACCGAAGCCGTACAGGGGGTTGTCCGAGGGCTTGAGCAGGTTGTGGCTTATGCCCATGCGATCGAAGGCATGGAGGAAAATGACGTCCGCCTGGCTGCCATTGTCGACTAAGACTTTGTGCAAGTCCCAGCCTGCCACGCTGCAGTTGATGACCATGGCATCGATGTGGGGGGTGCTGCGCAGATCGACGTCTTGGGCGTCAAAAGTCAATGGCATGTTGGACCACTTTGTCTGCATGATCGGGCCGATGACGGCGACGTGGTTGATGCTGCGGTAATGGTCCCTCTTTTGCCGCTTTGTGTCGAAGTCGGCGCTGGACCCCCCAGTAATCATATGAATGACTCCGCGATACGGTTGATCGGCGAAGTCCTCTTACTTTGGGGCTTGGGGGTGGTTGGGGTGGTGGATGTTTTGCTGTTGATGGTGTGGGGGTGGGGGTGGGGGAGGTACGATTTGTACCTCCTGGTGGTGTTGGTATGCGTGGTGCGGTGGAGGCGGAGCGGGGCCATGGTTGTATGGCTGAGGGGGTTGCTGATATGCGTGCGCGACAATTCTAGGGTTGTCGGCTAGCTGTGCTCGTGCCATTCTGTCTCTGGTGGCCTTCGTCTCTGGGCAGTCCCTTGTGCGATGCGCGCAGTCTTCGCCGTGGAACAGGCAGTAAAATCTGCGTGGCTGCTGCGCACGCCCCCGTCCTCGACCGCGAGTTCCATTTCCTCGGCCCTGGGGGGATACTCCTGGCGGCGAGGGGCCTCACCAGCGGGGGGCTGGTTGGCGATGTTGTGCACCTGCTGCTGATTGCGGCCGTCCCGGCCGGAGTCTGTCTGCGAGGGCCTTGTCCAAGTGCGGCTGCACTGTGGAGGGTCTTTGGGCTTCCTCTAAGACTCGACTTTGCGCTGGTGGAGCTCTTCGGATCTAGCATATTTCTCAAACAGCTGGTACAGCTCCTGGAGGTTCCTGGGCGGATCCCTGATGCAGTGGCTGTAGAGGATGCCGGCCCGAAGGCCACTGATGGCGTAGTGGATGGCGATCTGGTCATCGACCGAAGGCAGTTGTGACTTGAGGGTCAGGAACTTGCGGTAATACTCCCACAGAGTCTCTTGTTCTAGCTGCTTGCAGAGTGAGAGTTCAGCCAAGGCGTCGGTGTCTGGGCGGTACCCTTGGAAGTTGAGCAAGAATTTATCCCGGAGACTTCTCCAGGAGTCGATGGACAATGGGGGCAATCTGGTGTACCAGGTGAGGGTTGGGCCTTCGAGGGCAATGATGAATGACTTGGCCATGGTTGCGTCGTCCCCTCCGGATGATGCAACAGCGACTTGATAGCTCATGATGTACTGTGCTGGATCAGTGCTGCCGTTGTACTTGGGATAGGTCCCTGCCCTAAAGTTGGCGGGCCATGGTGTCACTTGCAGGTGAAGTGCCAGGGGACTTTGCTCGTCAAGGTAGTTGACGCCTTGGAAAGCCGTGGCGTGAGGGATGGTGTGTCCGCGCTGAGGGATGAACAGGTCTTCGATTTGTGCGCGCTGCTGGAGGGGTGGGCCGTGTTGCAGGCCGAGTTGGCCTTCGCTCTGCATAAGCTCGATCTCTTGTTCAAGCTCATGTGCCTTCTGCTCTTCGTCGCGTATCATCTGTCGCACCTTGGCTTATGCAGACACACGTTGGCGCTTGGCCTCGAGGATCTCTTTTTGCTTTTGGAGGTTGCGGATTTTGATGCGCAGGGCGCGCAGCTGTAGCTGCTCTTCGACCGAAATGCCGATGACTTCGCCGTCCTCGGTGGCGTCCACGCCCTCTGGTGGAGCGAAGCCTGAGGGAGGCTGCTGTGGTCCCCCGGAGCTGCAGGTGCGGAGGCTGCCTTCGGTAGTGGGTTGTTCATTGTGCTGCTTCTTGTTGTTTGCGTCGTCTTCGCAGGGCTCTTGGAGAGTGTTGTCGACAAGGGCCTTGCCCTTTTTCTCGGCCAGCAGTGCCGCCTTCGCGGCTTCGTCAGCCTTCGATGAGGTTCTCTTGGGTGCCATCGCGGGTGGTGTTTTCGTAGCACGAACGGTGGGCGCCAAATGTTGGAACTTGCTCTCCTGCGCAAGTTGATCGAACGGGGCGAGTGAAAGCGGTGTAAACGGGGCTACAACTTGAGATGGCAATAGCTCTGTTAACCTAGCCCCTCAAGGGCACTGTGTGGGGGTATTTATAGGTGCCTGAGTGCCCAGCGTCAGGATTAAGGACGCATGTGCCCTCAGGAGCCTAGGTTCTCCCCGGAATATTCCCACTAAAGCAGGGTTACAGACTGTAATAATAGAAAAACCTTTACAATTTAGGCCCGTAATGCGCAACAACAGCGCAGGGCCCGTTGTGACGGGCCGGATTGTACGTGGGCTCTCACGTTGGGCGACCCCGCGGAACGGAGCGGCCTCACCAAGGGTCTTCATCCTTTAGTCGCGTTGGACGAAGGGTGCAGTCCGTAAGTCGTCGTCTCCGTTGGTGCAGCGAGACTGGCGAAGGCATCGAGCGGAGGGTAGCGTCTACGCCTTCGCCCCAACAGGTGTTAATAGTCTCTCCTGCAGCAACAATGGGAATAAAAGCCTGAGTATGTAATTACTCAGCAAGACTGACCCGACTAAAGAAAAGACTCTCAAGGACATGCTAGTTTGTTGGGAAGCAAGGTAAAGCTTATCAAATTTCAATGACTCAGTTTTGCATAAAAGCTCACTAATAGTGGATCCTTATGCCAAACTTTTACTTTACAATTTAGTACTTTTCCTGAATCTAGATTCGCCTAATCTAGATCATACACTTGTCCTACACTAGCTTTATTTTAGCATCTTTAGTTTCACTTGTTATGTAGGATGCAGGGCAGTGATCCAGTCTTCATATCCGAGAAGTAACGGCTATCCAAATCATTTAATACCCAGCTAGGGATCTCCAACCGCATGACATATGTAGCACTTGACCCTTGCATATGTCAACTCGCACCCGGGTTTCTCAAGACCAGAATGGGTTCACGCGACCCGAGAGCACAGTACCCCACCATCTAGCCACTTGCCATGTGGGCACACGTTACTCCCGCCATCTCTCCACTCCCAGTGCGTGCGAGCTGTTCTAGTATTGGTCCGGCCAAGGCTAAGCTTACCCATGACGAGGCATGTGCCTAGTTCAAAGGTCGTAGATCAGCAAGCCTACTTTCGTTGCGGTCATTAATCGACACAGATGGGCGACCTTTCCTACGCAACATCTGGTCTCAATTTCAACCATTTTTGAAAAACTTGGTACCTATCAGAGGTACCCTGCTTAGATGATGAAGACATCAAGGCCTTTGATAGCTTCATCATCCCAAGCCCTTTTTCTTTGTAAAAATATGATTCATACATCAAAACATTTTGTTCTTAGTCTATAAGCATGCTAAGCACATCTAGCTTTTCATATCAGATATCAAGGATGATAATCAATAGTTCAAGGAAGTTATGCAGCAAGGGTTTAGGCATTCAATTCTTATCTCCTAATGCAACATATAAGCGATAAAAGTTTTGAAACACAAAGAATTTGGTAAATGCACTGGGGCTTGCCTTGATGAGGAGCAGAGTCAGGCTCTTCTACTAGGATATTGCAGTTGGCAGCAAACCCTATTGGAGCACCTTCGAGAGTACCTTCAGGAACAACCTCAGTTGGAGAAGCTTCAAATGTAGGAACGGGCTCCTCTTCCACTTCCACTTCAAATTCTTCTTCTAGGTGCTCTACAAGTCAATTTCAAGTATATGAATGCTCATGCAATGATACGTTATGCAAACTCTTACACAGGGAGAGGAGGAAAGCTTAAATGCTCGTAAGTAAACATATAGTGATTATACTTATAGTAATTCAAGGTTTAGGGTTTTAATTACCCATTTTTAGCTAGTTTATGGTTCTCTAAGAAAATTGACTCCAAACAGGCTTAGATTTTTACCAGAAGCTACTCTATGGGAAACTAATTTTTCCACAAATTTTTATGATTTTTGAACCTATGGTTTTATTTCAAAAATTCTTTTAAGCTTCTTAAGGGTACTTCAAAATGACTAAGAATTTTACTTGTTACTGCAAAAATACTACAACTAATTTCAACAGGAACTACACAATTTTTTGGACTCCACAAAATTGGTTTCACAATTTTATCATTTTTCTATATTTTCTAGTGCATTCTACAATTTACTAGTTAAAAGAAAAAGAAAAAATTCTCAATAGTTTCTGAGCCAAAAGACACGGGCTTGGCCCACTAGCATAGGGAAAATCGGCCCGCGCGCTGGCTGCCTGCGCCCGCGCGCCACGCTTTGCACAGAGACCCCTGCCAATTTGGTTAACTGGTTAAGTGGTCAAGCACAATTACCCCTTTGGTTTTCTTTTATTTACAAACTCTGACCCCTGACGTAATCACGACGAACGCTAGCCATCCGCCGTCTAGACCCATTGGCAGTGACCATCTCTAGTGAAGTCGAGCTCACCAACGTGATCCCCAAAGCTTATTTACTATTTCCCCTAAATTATTCGATCTCAAACAACCTACAGCCTTTGTAGCCACGGCGATGACAGACAACCGAGCTCTGGTGAGGTGGACCGAGGCGTCAAGCCCGGTAGAGTTCAATCCGAGGCCATGACGAGTACCAACGACCCTTCAAACATATAGTGCTCACACGGGTTAGCCCAAGAAAGGCATGGTTCGGTCCAACAACGTGAGAACGGTTGGCGGCGGTAGTGACTACTGACTACTGACACGGCAGCATTCTAGTCAAACGGTGGCGGTAGTGCTTAAATCAAAAGGTGTGTGAGCATCACCATGACATAAAGACCAAGAAACATGAGCCAAACAAACATGACCAACCTTAGAAAGTGTTGGCCATGGTGAGGCACCACTCGGCGGCACTGGTGATCACCGACGCTAAAAACCCGGTGTTCTTGGCTACCTATGGTCAAACGAAGAAAACAAAGTGTGGCCTAGGTGAGTAATGGAGAGGCGGGACTGAGGGCAAGCTCAATTTAAAGGGAGCTACCATGACGGTGGCCAAATTTGGCCAAGATAGAACGGCGGTGGTGATAGACCGCTAAGCTCCATGTTTGCTTCCGTGGTGTCCTATGACCGGTAACGTGGTGAATTTACCGCAAGCAGGTTTACATCGGCTTAAACAATTTACGCACCCAACCAGCTACATGGATGGCCGGAGCACTCAGCGATTGCCACAGCGGCGATAAACGGAGTATGGTGAAGGCACGTGGTGTCGATGTCTAGAGCGGTGACTCGATCATTGAATCCAAACACAAGACCTTTTACCACATCGTCGATCCACATTTCACAGCACCAATCATGGCGCGAGCTCGAATCACCGCGGAGGGACGTCGGTGGCGGGTGCACTGAACTCTATCTTGTTCAGTTATTACTTCAATCAGAATTCCCCCCTCCCTTTTATCTTAGGTTGGTCTGACAGATAAACTTTGAACCCATATTACTCCATATTCTGCATGGCACTATGTCCAATCCTCTATAAGAGAATTGTTCCCCAATATAAAATCTTCATCTTTGTTATAATGATCTAAGTCATTTACTCAATGGAGCAAACGCAAAATGGATCCAAAGTTGGGTGATCAGCACTGCCATGTAACTTCAGAGTAAATCATAGTCTGACAGGCTATCTTCGAGCACCTTTTTCTGAAAATTTTATGTGGTACCAAGTCCATTACCCTTAAACAAACTTGTACCCTGATAGATAATCTACCACTTTGGTATAATGATCACTAACCTAAACCCTATGGATTTAGTAGAAGAGAACTCTGAATTTGGATCCAACACACAAATTCAGAGTCTGAATTTCTACTAAGTCCGAAAATTTAGATTAGAGTATAGGATCTTTAGACCCAATTTTCTACTAGTTCTATATAGCTTTAGGGGCATGTTATTTAATCAAAGTTATACACCAACATATGGTATGACACTTGGCTACAATACCCCAAGTCCAGAACTACATGGATTGGACACTAACAGGCTTCTAAAGTGGCTTCAGACCACATAATCTTCAGTTTCAGAATTTCTAGGGTTTACATCCCACTTTGGAGCAAGGTTTATAAGCAGTTCCATATGGTTCTAGGGCTGAGCAACTTAACCCAATTTGTGCACCTAGTGTAGCTTTATATCTTTGTTACAGTGATCAACTTCAATCTATTTATGGATCCAAAATTACAAAGGTCTAAACACAGCTAACTAATAACATTTCAGAATCCCCAACCCTAGGCCAAAACTTAGTTTAGAGCTTTTCTTCACTTTTTCCTATAGAACATGGAAATCCCCACACACAAAAATTATTTGGTTTGGAAAACTTTATGACTTTGGTATTTTGACTTTTATCAAAATATTTCCATATCACAAATTTCACTTTTGGGGTCAAACCTAAAGTTTTTCAACTGAACTTTCTACTCGCTACCACTCACATGATCAGATTTAAATTTTCTTAAGCCTAGTAAATGCACTCTAGGTTCATTGCCATCACAGAGATGCCAATGCACATGATGCCATGCCAAGTTTTTGTTCTAGTAACACCAGGGGTGTTACAATGATATACCTCATCCAAGCTCAATGTCGGCATTGCCATCAAGGAGCCGTTGTCACTCTTCTCATCTCCACATTTCCTTATGGCAAAAAGTGACATGAAGGTAAAAGTTATTCATGACCTGAATGATGTTGATGATGATGGATATTCTTATGATGATCTAGTGAAAATGTTGGGTGAGGTTGATGACTACATGCACAAAGAGAAAGAGAAGTTTAAGGCCTTGGATGATTTGTATAAATCTCTTCAAGTGTCTTTTGAGGAGCTAAATACTTCTCAAACAATCTAAAGAAAAGTTGTGAGAAGCTTGTGGAAGCTTAAAACTCCTAACATGTGTAAAGTTAATAAAAATTAAAATAGTTTTGAATGGACATTATTATTGTAGAATTACTCCAGGAATCCTAAAGAGAACATATGTTTCATTTATCAGGGAGCCAAACTGTTAAAGTTTGACCAACTATATAAAACACTACTACTTTTAATATATAATGGATTAGTTAAGAATATATATTTTATAATAAGAATATTTGAAAATACAGATACTGGTGATATATTTTTTGAAATATTTGAAAATATAGATACAAATGATATTACTTTCAAAATAGTAATATGTTTATTTTTTAGGATGAAGAAAGTATATTTTTTAGACCGAGAGAGTAGGGCCGGACTACAAAGCAGATGGGCTCCTCACCTCCCAACCCCGCCCGGTCTCCTCACCTCCCCACCCATCACTCCACCAGCCCTTCGCCGACTTCCATCCCAATTCTGGCGACCACCCCTCCATCTCCCACACCTACGGCGGCTTGACTCAACCTATCCCTGCGCTCGGTCTTCGAGGAAGGACGGTCCAAGGCACAGAGATGGAGCGAGGACTCCTCGGCTAGAGAATCCTTTCCACCTCCACATTCATTTAAAGAGGTTGTCCTCTCTAGTCCGAGATACACTGCCAGATCCTCTCCTCCAGCATGTCGTGATCCTCCTCCCCATTTCGTGTCTGTGTCTGGTGCCACCCCGAAGATACCATGCCGGCTGACTGAAGTTCGACGGTCGACAATAGATGACGACTGGCAGTTGGTTGTGCATAGAAAGAGAGCTCATGGTGTGCATTTTCCTTGTCAAGGATCCCAAGTGGATCTCTGAGGCCGATGCTACAACAGCCTCTCTGCCTCCCATCTTGTGGCCTCCTGTCGGCGGCCTACTCGGTGACTGTGGTGCTTTTGTTTTGGTCATCGGGCGGCAAAGTGCACCTCCCTCCTGGAGGGTGCAAAGAAGCAGGTGGTGTGGCAATGTTTGGACAACATCGAGGAGTGTCCCTAGTGGGGCAGAGGGTCTCCAAAAAGTCTTCAGTGTGGCAGAGAATCTCTGCGTGGCCTCCGGTATGGCAGAGACTCTCCAACATGGACATGGATTCTTCTCCAGTGGGTAGGCATCGGGAACCGCCCCACCGTAAGATATCAGTATGGAAGCGCCTTGCTGCATCGCATGATCAGGCAACGTTGGAGGCAAACACGGAGGAAGACAAGAAGCTGCATTCTTGGCCCATGAGGAAAAAAGGCGTTCCAAGCACGGGAAAGGTACAACTGAGCTGGTTTTGGGTTCCATTCAGGCAAACCCATCTTCTCTCCCTCATCTAGATAGTTTCAGCTCTAAGGTGACTAGACCATCCTCAGCCTCCTCTTGTGTTCTAGACTTCTCTAAAGCCTTTGCAAGTGAGGAAATTGCCCTTCGTCGTGCTCTGTTAGTCAATGTGGTTGGTACACGACCTGGGGTTTCTAGCTCTAATGTGTTAAATGAGGTGAGGCATCATTTTGGTATTAAGCTGGAGGACATGAAGATTCATCAGGCCTTTTCTGAAGACTTTTTGTTGTTTCTACAGGATGAAGACATGGCAACCAAGGTTCTCAATGAAGGAAGACCTCTGAGGGGACCTCGTTTCACTTTGATGCTCAAGAGATGGTCCAGATTTTCTCATGCATCTTCATCATCGATGGCTGAGTTGGTTGATGTTAAATTAACAGGCATCCCTGAACATGCCTGGTGTCGATCTACAACTGAACACTTGCTCAGGGACTCATGTTGGGTTGATGAATTGCATTTAGATACTATGGAAAAAGGGATTTTTCATCCTTTGTGGTGAAAGCATGGTGTTTTGATCCTGAAAAGCTTGTTAGGAAAATGGATTTACACATCTTGGAGGCTAGGATTGATGATCATGAAAAGAGATTTTTATCCTATAAGATCTCCATTGGTCTCCTTCCACCGAAGACCCTACAACTATCATCAGCTACCCCACCACCACCTCCTCCTCCACCGTCATCGGGCAGGGAACCTGATGATGATGACCCTGACGATCAAGACCCCCAGTAACAGCAGCGGCAAGACTCTAACGATCTGCGGCAGCCTATCCAGCTGCGTTTAGGCCCAAACCTACCTTTGGGCCATGCACATGCAGTGAATGCGCCTGGGGGCACCCCAAGAGTTGAAGAGACAACTAGGGGCACGAGGTGCAGTTGTTGTTGAGGACGGGAGTCGAGGAGATCCTTGGGCAGGGAGCACAGATTTTGCCTCAGTCACTGTTATGGGCGGGAGCCCAGGATAGCCTTGGGGAGGGAGCATGGTTTTTGCCTCTTCCCGATGCTACCGGTGTGAAGGCACTGGGAGGGATAACTCATACTCCTGGTACTCAGTTGGGTGGGCTGCTGGGCCAGGCCATTTCTTCTCCGCCCTAGGGAAAGGTTTTCTCAGGGCAGCTGGAGAGTTTGTGCCATGGCTCGCCCCACCAGGATCCTTATGATGAAACATTAACCTTTGATGGGTCGCTGGGCTCGCTTGGTCCATCTTTGCCCCATCACAATTCCTTGGATGGGCAGCTAGAGATGGCCAACATAAACTTGCCCCATCAGCTCTCTCTAATTATAAAAGGACACTATGAAAGAGACGCTAGGCCTGAATAGGCTCTCTTCGCCCCCTCAGGCCTAGCCTGAGGCAATCCTAGAGTGGCTTATTTCTGACTCGCCCCATAGAACTGCAACTGAAAGTGAAGCCCTGACAAGTGATACATATCCCTCCTTGCATTTTGGGAGAAAGCAAATTGCCACTCCCTTGAAAGTTTATACAAGAAAAATGACAAGAGACCGGGTGTACCAATATCCTGAGGCTATTCAGGTGAATGATGATGCAAGGGGGATGCTAATGTCAAGGTGCAGGTTTCGACTGGAACGACTGGAATGGAGACTATTGGCTCATATGGGGAGAACCGGACCAGTCTCAAGCTCTAATGATTTCCTGAACAGATTATGTATCAAGCTGGCTGCTCTATTGCCGAATCCATGCACCAAATTAAACAAGAAGACATCTTCTCCACTCTCATCTTTGGCTATTCCCTGAAGAAGTCATAGAGTGGCTGGTGTTGGAGTTGAATTTAATATGCAGGACCTAGGCAGAAGAGAAACAAAAAAAGCTATGGCAACCTTGCACATTATTTTAGAAACTGAGGGCATCAATCAAGAGACTATTGATGCATATGCAAAGCAATTTTCTTGTCACACCCAATTTTGGAAGGCAAACCGAATGCGAACCATGTACGTGCTAGGATCAAAAAATCACATACACAGCAATGACATAGTTGGACATCATCACACATTGCTCAAAATAATAGCAGAAATAGTACTTTATTACATCAAGATGTCCAAGACATCCACAGAGTCATTAACTTAACATAGTCATCAACAAAATGAAAGTGCGGAATACGAAACATAGAGGATAAGGCCTTCACAGGCAGCTTACTGGGGGTTTGCCACTAAACACGACTAGAACTCATTGTAGTCCTAAAACTCTCCAAAGTCCTCCATGTTGCCTTCATCTCCTCCTGAGCACTGATTGCAATGGGGACAACCTAGGGTTTGGGGGGTTTAAAGCAAGTGCGAGTACACATCAACGTACTCAACAAATGTCCTGTTTGGCTAAAGTGGACGAGTTGTATGTGGAGTTAAGGTTAAAGAAATTGCTTTTAGTTGGTCAGATATTTATTACTAGTGGTAGAGCCAAGTTTTAGTAATAAACCCAGTTATTACCCAAAAGTACTCCCTCCAAGAGGAAATACCAGAAACCACAGATATGATTATCACCAATTACCATTATCATAAAAGTATCCAAAGTTCTTCTAATCAAAGAGGATCCTAAGGCTGCTCTTAACCGTGAGCAAGGCTGATATGCCAGTTTCTAACACTCTGCAGAGGTTGTACACTTTACCCACAAGCCATGATCCCTTTCCAGCCTGGGTTAGTAAGACCCAAACTTCACTACCGAGGTGAACGGCTAGGGATACACTACATAGCCTTTACAAAGATTCCGTCGGTATATAGTTGCTCGTTAGGTTTCGTCAGTCATACAAACATAGTACTCCTCCGTATGGTGGGTCACTAACAAAACCAAATCAAATAAACTTCGGCACACACACTTAGCAGAGCAAGTACTATGCCTCAACCCCCATTGACGGCCCTCTGGCAAAGCCAACTACACCCCCAAGTTCATCTAATTAATCAGCTAAGGGTGTCCCATTCCACCCTCATGGTTGTACTATTATCCCGGGTGGTCTCTCAACGAACAGGTCCTTATGGAGAGGTACTCAGAAAACAGCCTGAGTGCCCTAAAGTATCATGGTTCATCATCATAATCAAGATAACATCATCGTATCATAAATATTCGCATCATGTTCGTTGATTAAAGTAGAGCAATAGCATGAAGCTAATCATAATAACCCAAAAAGGAAATCAAGGACAAGGTAAATACAGACTAGTCAATCCTTAGGTTTTAGTTAAGTAATGTGGGACAGTGAATTAATAAGTAGGACATAATGGGTCAGAGGACACTTGCCTTCACAAGGTTGCTACTCAGGGAAGTCTCCGGCAACACACTTAGGAACCAAGGACTCCTCGTAGTCAACGCAAAGCAATCATGCATTCAACACATTGGGAAATGACAAATAAAAAGTACACCAAACATGTACAATCAAGTGAACACAAGTTCAAAAGAAAAGTAACAAACACAAAAGTGAAGTCTGGGTTCTAGGATGCAGTAATACACCTAGAGGTTTGTGGTTCTCTAAGTACTGCCTATCTCGGGGATCACATAACTTAACTTTATTTATCTTAATGAATTACTAAAATTATACTAGGGAAGGGTTCATACATTACATGAGATTACTTTCACAAAGTTGATCATCTAACTATTCATTAGGGTTTTCCTTTTATTTTCCTATTAATAAATAAACCATCACTTAAACCAACCTATAGTCTAGACATAAAATTAAGACATGCAAATAGTGAAAAGATTATAATTTAAACAGGTAGAGAATAATGTCATGAACATTTTGCAATTTGAACCACCCAATTTGCAGTTCCTATGCAAAAGATATGAAATAAACAATTTTGGAATTCAAAATACAAAATTAGGCTTATTTCTACGATTAAATATAAGCTTGGGATCCTTTCTGCAAGATCCCAGTGGCTCAGCTGCAAACTCTAGGGACGGCAGTTTCTATTTCTCGGAAGCCGGGGGTTCTTTTTATAAAGCTGCAAACCGAAGGGTACAGGTTCAGCCAGCCTAAGATCTTAGATCAAGGGCTAGGATTAGATCTAGCGAGCGAGCGAGCGAGCGCGTAGATGTGAGCGCCTGACAAGCGGGGCTTAGGGTGGGTCAAGACACTGACGCGCGGGCCAGCGGGTCGAAACACTGACGCACGGGGCGGGCTCGTGCGAGGTGCAAACGAGGACGGCAGCTCGGGCGAGGGCTCGACGCGGACATCTAACAGGTGGGGCTCAGGGCAGGGCGTGCTCCCATGGAGCGGTATCCGTAGATCTGGACCGCCGGATCGAAGATGGATGGTTGAGGTGGTGCGCGCGGGGGATTACAGCTCGGTGACCGATGCTGCTCCATCCACAGTGGCAAAGTCGCCGGAGATGGGGCAGACGGCCTCTAAGGGGGTTCTAGGGTCGCCGATGCTCGCTAGAACTGGTGAAGAAGGTCCGACGAACTCGTTGGCAGGACTCCAATTGCGAGAACGGGACCAGAGGCGGGAGAACGACAGAGGGAGCTGTTCCAAGCGGGTCGGGTAACTCCGGCAAGGGATCCCAGCCACGAGGAGGGGGAATCGGGCACGCTAAGGCTAGGGCTAGCTCCGATGAGGTGAGGGAAACACTACGGATCAAAATCGGGGCTCGGGATGGGGCCGAATCGGCCAGTCACCCCATGGGCGTGGTGAACCGACACGGCTTCTGGCAGGCCGAACAGCCGGCACTGCGAGCGCGGATCTCTGACGAGCACGAGTGCCGGTGGCAGAGCACGATAGAGGGCGAGCGTGGGCAAAATTAGGCAGGGGAGAGAGAGTGGGAGTGGGTGGGGCTCAAAAAAGAGCTGGGGCGCGTGGGTGAGCGACGTGGCCGGGCTTCTTGGCATGCGTGCACGCTAGCCCACGGAGGTTGCAGAGAAGATGGGACTGATAGGGTGGGCCCACAGCAAAGAGGCACGGGCGCGCGGACAAAGGCAATTGGCACTAACGAGGCGGGTCATGGCACAGAGAGAGAGTGGAGCACGCGCACGAGGGGAGTTGGTGCCGACAGGTTGGCCCCACCGGGCAGACGGAAAGAGGGAGCAAGAGTATGCGGACGTGGGCTATCGCTGATAGGTGGGACCCACCTGTCAGAAGGAGCGGGCACACGGGCGCGGCCTAGCTAGGCTGGGTTTAGCTGCTTGGGCCGATTTCGATTTTTCTATTATTCTGGCATTTCCAAATGCTTTTCTTTTTATTTTCTCTATGGAATTCAAATACAAATAACTCAAACATGTGCATCAAACAAAATAATAATTTAGGCTCAGCATGATGCAACATTTCATGACTCACATAGGTTTTGATATAGTAAAGAAATAATTAATCCCCTACAAACTGGACATAGCTCTAAGAACAAGGAGAGAGAAGAAATCTAGAGAGAGAAACAAGAGGTAACACCTAAATTTGGTAGGCATTAGATAAGAAATTTTATACCCTCAAATTCAGGGTGTTACAAACCTATCCCCCTTAAAAAGAATCTCGCCCTCGAGATTCAGGGTTGGTTTGCAAATAGCTCAGGATATTTGGCTTTTAGATCATCTTCTCTTTCCCGGGTTGCTTCTTCCTCTCGGTGATGGCTCCACTTGACTTTACACGTTCTGATGGCGCTTCTTTGAGTGACTTGATTGCTGTCTCCAGAATTTGAGTTGGCTTCTCGAAATAAGTCAAGTCTTCTTGAACCTCGAGATCCACGGTTGGCAATTGCTCTTCTAGCACTCGCATGCACTTCTTTAGCTGAGACACATGGAACACATCATGCATGGCTGATAGACTTTCTAGAGGCTGAGTTGATAAGCCACTTCTCCACGTCTTGCCTGAATCTAGTATGATCCGATGTATCGAGGTGCTAGCGTGCCCTTTGACTCCGAACCTTTTGATTCCTCTTAAGGGTGACACCTTCATGTAGACATAATCTCCCACTTCGAAGCTCAACTCTCTTCTTCTGGTGTCGACATAACTTCACTACCTAGACTGTGTTGTCTTCAGATTCTCTCAAACCATTCTGATATTCTCTTCGGCTTCAAGCAAAATGTCTGGACCAAACACCTGCCTTTCACCGGGTTTGTCCCATTGCAACAAAATCCGACAAATCCTCACATAGAGTGCTTGGAACGGTGATATCTTCAAACTGGCCTGATAGCTGTTGTTGTAGGAGAATTCTGCATAAGGTAACCTTTTGTCCCAACTTAACTTGTCTTGCAAAGCACAAGCTCTCAATATATCTTCAAGGATCTGGTTGGTTCTCTCAATCTGACCATTTATTTGCGGGTGATAAGCGGAACTGAACTTCAAATGTGTAACACCCTTAATAAATGAGCATCTTCACTGACTTCCAACACAGCCAAACACAGCTTCTCAAATAAATAGAAAAGTGGAAATAAAAGGTTGCCCAACTAAATGACTAACTTCATTAATAACTACACCAAGTTGCAGGGGATGCCCACACTTTGGTGACAATCATTACAAAAGGCCAAATCCATCATAGGTTCATCATGACAAACATCAAAACACATGATAAGCAAACTAACACTAGGTAAGACTGACTAAGACTAAGACACTGACTTAAACATTATTACAGACTCTGACTCTATCGATCTAGGGCTCCAAGTCTATTTTGGTCCTGCAATCAGGGGTGCCATAAGCATGATGACCACGGCGTGGCGAGCGGTAAAGGAGCTAAGTCCCGACAGGAGCAGGGGACCCATCCTCCTGATGTCGGCGCTCTGCGCGCTTAGCACGTAGTTCCATAATCTCCACCCGAGCCTTGCCCTCGTCAAGAGAGTGGTCGAGCTTGGTGTTGGGCATGACGACTAGGTTGACCATGCTGCTCAATCTGGGATTGCCCTCACCAACTAGTGAGACAATCACACCTCCGGTACTGTCGGTCGAATGGCGGGATAATACTTCAATTCAAGGCCATCAGCTACCCAGCTGAACAACGAATAGTACTATGTAAGTGCACGTCATGCAGTATCCTGCATGGTTGCCTCGGCAGTCCTGCTCAGTGATAGAATAATGCTTTGAGTAGGCCTCTGCACCCCGGAGATCATCGTCCAGATGGCGCACCAGGCAAGTAGCCTCCCACTGGCCTAGGTGTAACCTGCGACGGTGCTGGTAGACTACACAACGATACTCGATGGACCAAGTGTGTCGGTCGAGGGCCTGACACATTAAGGTGTCGAGAGCGTCGTAGAAATGACAACCGCGAGCGGCGTCATGAGTGATGGGTCGGGCGATCCATCCTTCCGACTCCTGCTCCTCTTAAAGCTCCGTGCTGTGGCTCGAACTACCACCGTCGTCGTCGTCTCCGTTAGGGACTCCTCTAGCAGCTGGGGTGCCCTGTGGTGGTGCATGGGGCACCTCTAGCTGAGGCGCAGGGGAGGGCTGTCTCCCAGACTCCACCTCTTTCTAAGGTGAGGAGGAAGAGTCCTGCTGCTTCTGCTCCTGGCGTCGGCGCTCCTGCTCCTTGTGCAGGCGGTGGTGCAGTCTCTCTAGGTGGCTCGACTGTCCTGTCACCGTGCAGCGCAGTGGACGCTCCGCAAGGCGAGAGGGCAAGAAAGGGATCACCGACTTATGTGTAGTGCATCTAAGACGGGCCATCTACAAAAGACATCGTAAGCACAAGAGTGAGAATAGAAGTAAATTACCAGCAAGTAAACCAAAAGCAAAGCAAGATAAAAATTTTGTAAGATGAGTGTATAGATAGAAGTATAACATAGAGTTGGTTAAGACGACCAATTTTTGAAGTGACACCAAAGGTCAAGGTGAGAATAAGGGTCTATAGTCCTTAGGGCAACCATTCTAGTCTAGGTTAGCGGTCCTACAGTCAGCAAGGCTTTCATACCACTTATGTCACACCCGGTTTTGGAAGGCAAACCAAATGTGAACCATGTATGTGCCAGGATCATAACCTCATGTACACAGCAATTACATAGTTGGACATCATCACACATTGCTCAAAATAATAGTGGAAATAGTACTTTATTACATCAAGATGTCCAAGACATCCATAGAATCATTAATTTAACATTGTCATCAACAAAATCAAAGTGCGGAATATGAAACGTAGAGTTTAAGGCCTTCACAGGCAGCTGATTGGGGGTTTACCACTAAACACGACTAGACTCATCATAGTCCTGAAACTCTTCAAAGTCCTCCATGTTGCCTTCATCTCCTCCTGAGCACTGATTGCAATGGGGACAACCTGGGATTGGGGGGGGGGGGGTTAAAGCAAGGGTGAGTACACATCAACGTACTCAGTAAATGTCCCGTTTGGCTAAAGTGGACTAGCTGTATGTGGAGTTAAGGTTAAAGTAGTTGCTTTTAGTTGGTAAGGTATTTATTACTAGTGGTAGAGCCAAGTTTTAGTAATAAAACCAGTTATTACCCAAAAATACTCCATCCAAGAGGAAATACCAGAAACCATAGATATGATTATCACCAGTTACCATTATCATAAAAGTATCCAAAGTACTTCTAATCAAAGAGGATCCCAAGGCTAATCTTAACCGTGAGCACAACTAATATACCAATTTATAACACTCTGCAAAGGTTGCACACTTTACCCACGAGCCATGATCCCTTTCCAGCCTAGGTTTGCAAGATCCAATCTTCACTACCGAGGTGAACGGCCAGGGATACACTATGTAGCCTTTACAAAGATTCCCCTGGTGCATAGTTTCTCGTTAGGTTTCACCAGGCGTACAAATACAATACTACTCCCTAAGGTAGGTGACTAACAAAACCAAATCGAATGAACCTTGGCACCCACCCTTAGCAGAGCGAGCACTATGCCCCAGCCCCCATTGATGGCCCTCCGGCAAAGCCATCTACACCCCCAAGTTCATCTAATTAATCAGTTAGGGGCATCTCATTCCACCCTTATGGTTGTACTGTTATCCCGGGTGGTCTCTCAATGAATAGGTCCTTACGGAGAGGTACTTAGGAAACAACCTGAGTCCCCTAAAGTATCACAGTTCATCATCATAATCAAGATAACATCATCGTATCATAAATATTCACATCATGTTCGTTGATTAAAGTAGAGTAATAGCATGAAGCTAATCATAATAACCCAAAAAGGTAACCAAGGACAAGGTAAATACGGACTAGTCAATCCTTAGGTTACAATTAAGTAATGTGGGACAGTGAATTAATAAGTAAGTAGGACATAATGGGTCAGAGGACACTTGCCTTCACCAGGTTGCTGCTCAAGGAAGTCTCTGGCAACACACTCAGGAACCATGGACTGCTCATTGTCTACGCAAAGCAATCATGCATTCAACACATTGGGAAATGACAAATAAACAGTACACCAAACATGTACAATCAAGTGAACACAAATTCAAAAGAAAAGTAACAAACACAAAAGTGAAGTCTAAGTTCTAGGGTGGACTAATACACCTAGAGGTTTGTGGTTCTCTAAGTACTGCCTATCTCGGGGATCACATTACTTAACTTCATTTATCTTAATTAATTACTAAAATTATACCACGGATGGGTTCATACATTACATGAGATTACTTTCACAAAGTTGATCATCTAACTATTCATTAGAGTTTTCCTTTTATTTTCCTATTAATAAATAAACCATCACTTAAACCATCATATAGTCTAGACATAAAATTAAGACATGCATACAATGAAAAGATTATAATTTAAACAGGTAGAGAATAATTTTATGAAGATTTTGCAGTTTGAAACACACAATTTGGACTTCATATGCAAAAGATATGAAATAAACATGTTTTGGAATTCAAAATACAAAATTAGGCCTATTTCTACGATTAAATATAAGCTCGGGTTCCTTTCTGCAAGATCCCAGGGGCTCGGCTGCAAACTCTAGGGATGGTGGGTTCTATTTCTTGAAACCTAAGGGTTCTTTTTATAAATCTGCAAACCAAAGGGTATGGGTTCTGCCAGTCGTTAGATCTCAGATCAACGGCCAGAATTAGATCTGGCAGGCGGGCGGGCGAACGCGACCGCCTAACATGCGTGGCTCGGGGCGGGTCGAGACACTGACGCGCGGGGCTAGCTGGTCAGCGGGCTTGAGCGAGGCGCAAACTAGGCTGGTGGCTCGGGCGAGGGCTCAGCGCGGACGCCTGATAGGTGGGGCTCGGGGCAGGGCGCGCTCCCTGCGAAGCGTATCCATAGATCCGGACCGCTGGATCGGACATGGATGGTTGAGATGGGGCACACGGGGGTTTACGGCTTGGTGGCCGGCGCTGCTCCATCCATGGCGGCGAAGTCGTCGGAGACAGGGCGGACGGCCTCCGAGGGGATTCTGGGGTCACCGATGTTGGCTAGAACTGGTGAAGAAGGTCTGATGAACTCGTTGGCAGGACTCCGGCCGCGAGAACAGGACCAAAGGCGGGAGAATGGTGGAGGGAGGTCCTTTGGGCGGGTCGAGTAACTCCGGTGAGGGATCCCGACCGCAGGGAGGGGGAATCGGGCGCACTAAGGTTAGGGCTAGCTCCGGCGAGGTGAGGGAAACACTACGAACCAAAAATAGGACTCGATGCGAGGCTGAATCGGTCAGTCACCACGCGAGCTTGGCGAACCGACGCAGCCAAACTCCGGCGAGGCCAAATCAGCTAAGAGACGGTGGAATTGAGAGAAACCAAGCACGGGAGCCAGTTTCTCACCTCGAGATGGTGCTCAGGACAGCTCGGCGTGGCTTCTGGCGGGCTGGACGGCCGACACGGCGGGCGTGGATCTCCGGCGAGCATGAGCGTCAGCGGCAGAGCGCGAGGGAGGACTAGCGTGGGCAAAATGAGGTAGGGGAGAGAGAGCGGGTGCGGGCAGGGCTCAAAAAGGAGCTAGGGCGTGTGGGCGAGCGACGTGGCCGGGCTTCTCGGTGGGCGTGCACACTGGTCTAGGGTGGTTGCTGAGAAGACGGGACTGACAGGGCAAGCCCATGGCGCAGAGGCACGGGCGCATGGACGAAGGCAACTGGCGCTGACGAGGCGGGCCCGTAGCGCAAAGGGAGAGAGTGGAGCACGCGAAAGGGGAGTTGGCACCGATAGGTCGGCCACACCGGGCTAAGGGAGAGGGAGCGAGAGCGTGCGGGCGTGAGCTGTCGCTGACAGGTGGGACCCACCTGTCAGGCGGAGCGGGCGTGCAGCGGCCTAGCTAGGCTAGGTTGGGCTGCTTGGGCCGAATTCAGTTTTTCAATTTTTTTGGAATTTCCAAATGCTTTTCTTTTTATTTTCTCTATGGAATTTGAATCAAATTCAACCATAATTCAAATTCAAATAATTCAAACATGTGCATCAAACAAAAAGAATAATTTAGGCTCAGCATGATGCAACATTTCATGACACATAGGTTTTGATATAGTAAAGAAATAATTAATCCCATACAAACTAGACATAGCTCTAATAAAAAGGAGAGAGAAGAAATCTAGAGAGAGAGAGAAACAAGAGGTAACACCTGAATTTGGTAGGCATTAGAGAAGAAATTTTATACCCTGAAATTCAGGGTGTTACATTTCTCAACCCCTATCTCAGTGCCATGTTGAAGCCCTTTCAGCCTTGTTTGGCTGGAGTGCTCCTTCTGTTTTGGAGTATTGAGTAGGTCGGCTGTGCTGGTTGCCCCTTTGTTCTAGTTCATTAATGGATCCTTCAAAAATCTTTGTTTGGAATGTTAGAGGTTTGAACTCATCTGTAAGGCAAGACTTTATGCTGGATTTTGTTGATTCTAGTACGGTGGATGTTGTCTGTTTACAGGAAACTAAAATGCAGAATATCTCCTACCATACCATTCTCTCCATGCTTGGTTCCAATTTTAGTGAATACATTGACCTCCCTTCTGTTGGAGTTAGTAGGGGCATTTTGGTTGCATGGAGGCACAATCTTGGATCTACTGGACAGAGCAGAATTAATAACCATAGTGTGTCAGTTTAGTCTTGTAAGGAGGATGGGACTGCATGGTAGCTAACCTGTGTGTATGGGCCTCAGGGGGATGATGAGAAGCTTCTATTTTTGTAGGAGTTAAGAGATATCATGATTGCTTGTCCACGGCCTTGGATGTTGGCTGGTGACTTCAATCTCATCTATAGGACCTTAGACAAGAATACTAATAATTTCAATAGAGCTATGATAAATAAATTCAAAAGATTAATTGAAGACCTAGCTCTGAAAGAAATTCCTTTGCATGGTAGACAATATACTTGGCCTAACCAGTAAGTGAATCCAGTACTAGTCAAGCTGGATAGGGTGTTATGCTCAGTGGACTGGGAAACACTCTTTCCAAATGTCCTCCTTCAAAGTACTACCTCCCAGGATTTTGATCACTGCCCCTTATCCTGGAACTTACAGATAATAAAACTAGAAGAAGGCATTTCCATTTTGAGTCCTTCTGGACAAAACTTGATGGTTTTCAGGATACAGTTGCGAATGCTTGGAATTCAGTCGAGTCTATCACATGCCCCTTTAAAACCTTGGACATAAAGTTGAAAGAAATGGCAAAAAGTTTGCATGCATGGAGTGAAAGAAAAGTTGGACATGTGAGGTCCCAGCTAGCTCTAGCCAAAGAAATTTTGCACAGGTTGGAGATAGCCTATGATGGACGTATGCTCAGCCGAGCTGAATTCTGGCTTAAGAACAAACTCAAAAGCAATCCTTCCTGTTCTCTTCTTTTAAAAGGATTTCTTGGCTCAGGGATGGGGATACAAATACAAAACTGTTTCACTTACATGCTCGTCATAGCAAAAGAAAGAATTTTGTGGCAAGATTGGTTGATAGAAATCAGATCCTAACTAGTCATTTTGATCTTTTCTACACCAATCTCTCGGTACCAGTGAAAACAAGGAGAGAAGTATTAATCTAAAGAATTTGGGAATGTCTTCCTATGATTTGTCTGAGTTGGTAGCCCCTTTCTCTGAGCAGGATGTTTGGGAGGTCATCAAATAACTTCCTTCAGATAAGGCACCTGGGCCTGATGGCTTCACTAGGAAGTTCTATAAGGCATGTTGGGACATAATCAAACCTGATTTCATGGCTGGCATTTCTGCTGTATGGGGAAGAAAGTTTGACAATTTTGGTCGGCTAAACTCATCATATATCACTTTGATCCCTAAAATGGATGGGGCTGAAAACGTTAAAGATTTCAGGCCCATTAGCTTGGTTCACAGTTTTGGTAAATTAGTCACCAAAATCCTAGCATCTAGACTGTCCAAGAGGCTTCATGGGATGATAATACCAAATCAGAGTGCTTTTATAAAAGGAAGGTTCATCCAAGACAACTTTATGCTTGTTCAGCAAACCACAAGGCTTCTTCATCAACAGAACAAAGCATGTCTGCTGCTGAAACTAGACATTACCAAAGCTTTTGATTCTGTGTCCTGGCCCTTCTTGATTGAAGTAATGCAACACCTGGGATTTGGATAGCTTTGGAGAGATCTCATTAGTGGTCTGTTAGCCACCTTCTCTACTCAGGTTCTGTTGAATGGCTTTCTAGGATGTCATATTCTGCATAGGAGGGGCCTTCGTCAGGGAGATCCTCTCTC
The DNA here is from genome assembly GCA_029449295.1 of Zea luxurians. Lineage (NCBI taxonomy): Eukaryota > Viridiplantae > Streptophyta > Magnoliopsida > Poales > Poaceae > Zea > Zea luxurians. The sequence continues at coordinate 88,623,178 of JAOPSE010000001.1, read as the reverse complement.
ACCCATGTTGTTTATTTTAGTAATGGATGTCCTAGGTTCCCTATTTTCAAAGGCTAAAGAAGAGGGGCTGCTGCAACAACTTTCATGTAGAAGGAAACTTCACAGGGTCTCCATGTATGCAGATGATTTTGCTCTCTTCTTGCATCCATCTCCAGTTGATATGGCCCTTTCTCTTGATATTTTAAAACTGTTCGGTCATGCATCTTGGTTGCACAATAATGCACAGAAGTCAAATGTCTATCCTATAAGATGTTTTGAATAAGAATTGGCAGTTGCACAGAACATGCTTCTAGGTGGTCTTTCTGCATTCCCTTGCATATATTTGGGGCTGCCTTTATCCTTGCAGAAGCTGTCCAAACAGCAGTTCCAACCAATTATTGATAAGATTGCTGATCAGCTTCCCAATTAGAAGGTAGATCTCATGACTAGAGCTGGGAGGAGAGTGCAAGTTCAGCATGTTCTCACAAGTATGATGGTGTATCTTGCCATGGCAGTTGATATTCCAAAATGGGGTCTAGATGCTATTGATAAAATACACAGGGGCTTTCTTTGGAGGGGCTAGAAGGAGCAAGAGGAGGTCACTTCCTTGTAGCCTAGGGAAGAGTCTGCCGACCACTGCAGCTTAGTGGACTTGGCATATCTAGTTTTCCAGAACTATGTTGGGCCCTTCGAATGAGATGGCTCTAGCTACAAAAGACTGATCCCACACGCCCATGGTCTGATCTCCCCATAAAAGTTTCTAGAAAAGCTAGAGCTTTCTTTATGGAGGTGGTCATTACTGAGGTGGGAGATGGCAAAAATACAAAGTTTTGGAAGGATAAGTGGTTAAATGGTAAGAGAATTAAAGACCTTGCTCCATGTTTTTTTAATGTATACCCAAGAGGATTGTCAATAGCAGGAAAATTTATGAGGCAATTACAGATAGAAAATGGATCTCTGATATTAAGGGTCCGCTGACATTGGGAGTCTTAACAGATTATCTCCAGTTGTGGGATATGACTTCAGAATGGAAGTTGCAGCCTGAGGTTGAGGATAGACATGTTTTCAGTATTGCTCCTACTGGCACCTATTTAGCAAAGTTTGCTTATGAAGGTTTCTTTTTGGGGTCTGTGGTTTTCCCTCATCACAAGAGAATTTGGAAAACTTGGGCCTTGCCAAAATGTCGCTTCTTCATTTGGCTAGTTGCACTGAGAAGTGCCCCCTTTGTGATCAACAGGATGAAACTATTGATCATCTCCTTGTTACCTGTTCATTCTCCAGGGAATTCTGGTATTTGTTGTTAAGGAAATTTGGTCTGCATTCTTTGGCTCATCAACTAGATGTGGGCTCATATCTAGGCTGGTGGGAATCGGTGGGGAATATTGCTAATGGACTCACCAAAAAAGGACTTGATTCCCTTATCATTCTAGGAGTCTGGATCTTGTGGAAACATAGAAACAAGTGTGTCTTTGATGGATGCAGCCCTAGTGTTACCGTGAGTCTTAGAGCTGTGGATGAGGAAAGGGCAAAATGGGAGATTGCGGGTGCCAAGGGGCTTTCCCATTTAGCAACACCTTTAGCTGAGAATTAAGAAAGGTCTAATGGATTCATTTATGTATGCTTGCTACTGGCCTCTGTAAGGAGGCCTTTTGTATTGGTCTTTTTGGCCACCCCTTTTTTCTGCTTAATATATAATGGGGCACAGTGTTCCTATGCGTTCAAGAAAAAAAGAGAGTAGGGCCAGACTCACCGCTATACTATGTCGAGTGGTTTTATAGTGCTACGTAGGCTCAGATATCTTGTTGAAGGGAGAGTGATATAGGGGTTTTGTATTGTGTCAGTGTGACTTGCTAAGGGTGTGATGGCTTGGATAGATAATTGTTGGGTTAGGATGAGAGAAGGTGGCCCATAAATAGAAAAACAAGGGCGGTGAATGACATGCATCAGAAGATGGAGAAAGTGAAATGCTCACTGTCTTGAAAGTGTTAGAAAATGTATGATTTTAAGATTAAATTAAATTCCTAAAATAATCACTACATAAACAATGGATAAACCACATATAGTAAATAAAACTATATTCATGTAGTAGATTAAATCTATCTTGAACGAGTTCATCATTACTAGTCCACACATGAGTTTGCAATATTGTTGAAGTTTGTATACATTGCAGTATAGATCACGGATCAATTCGATGAGCAGTCATGTGATCGCTTCCCAAAAAACTAACTAGCCCAACTGATATAGGTTCTTAAGCAAAATGAGGTTTCAGAGACACTGCTCTTTCCGTTGTTGTCATCACATCAACGTCAAGGATTTTAAGAAGCTTGAGATCCCATAACACCAACAAGGACTCTTTTGTCTAAAACCGTAAATGATAGTAGCTTGGTTGTTTATAGTGACTTTAGAAGAGAATATACTCTCTATTACATAGGGGAATAGATTCATGATTACCAACAAAGGAATGAGAAACTAAAATATACTTGGTAACAATCTTAGATCTGATAGATTTAGTTCCAAACTTATCACACAAGGCAAGGCAGACATGGAAATATGAGTTGGCCTTTGAGATTTATTCTAGAAATTATTGTTAAGGAAATGTCACACTCAGTTTGAAGGATAAAACCGAATGTTAACTATACATATGACATGATCAAAATCACATGCAAACCTTCGTCATACTGTGGAATATATCAAAATCATTAATCCTCATTGACCTCATAGGCAACTTTACCTTACTATGGAACATTGGGTCCATACTAGTTTCCTCCCTATACACATGTCTTTATTGTGTTTATCTCCTGTCTAATCACTAGTGTGTACGCTTACCAAAGTTTACATTTCAATTCAAGTTTGAGTTTGGTTAATCCATCTCTAGTTTGCCACTTCCTTCTGGAAAAACGATACTTATAATACTCTCTATGAAGGGCTACAACAATGTGCTAGATCTATAAAATCTAATGGATGGAGAATCTCTTCTCTAATGAGATGTTCTATTCTCCCTCTCAAAATATGACCCAAACGACAACGCCATAATTTCGACAAAGTTTTCCATCATTTTATGGCCATTACTGACTGACATGGTTTATTATATGTCCATCACATTAACAATACCACATTGAGAAAGTAAATAAAGCATGTCTCGTCGATTGGTGAGACCCACAGCCTTATCATTAACTTAAATAATGCACTTTCTATCACCAAAGTAATAATGAATATTCTGATTATCCAATCTCGATACTAAAATCAAATTCCTTCTCTGAGAAAGGAACATAGAGTATATTTATTAATAATAATTTGAAACCATCATATAAAGTAATATGGAGATCCCCGCTGGCCTCGACTGCAACTTCTATTCCGTTCACCACTCCAATTGTTCTTTGGACCATGTAGAGAGTTTGCAATATGAACAGTTGCACCTGAGTCAATCCACCAAGAATGACTAGGATATTCTAAATACAGAGGCTCATCTACAAAGGTAACTTGATCTTTACCGTGCTCAAGTAGATACTTCAAGACAGGGCACTACTTCTTGTAGTGCTATGTCTTCTTGTAGTATAGGCAGTATCTAGGGGGCTCAAAAGTATGCGGACTAATTCAACTTGTTCGAACTGGTTGAAGCCTTTTCATTCTGCTTGCCTTGTTTCTTAAAATTCTTTCTAGATTTCTTATTCTATTTCTTAATGGTGTGTTTGACAAAATTAACTAAGTCACCATTCTGACTCTTAAGACTTTATTCTTCTTAAACACATTGTGCCATCAGCTGGTCCAAGTTCCACATGTCTCTAATAGTGGTATTGTAGTGCACATGAAATGTCTCATACTCATTTGGTAGAGACTTCATAATCACATGCACCACAAACCCCTCGAGCAAAGCCTACCTAAGATATTTGTTGAGCTTAGCCACAGTGGAAATCATTTTCTGTATAAATGCACACGCTCCATTGCCATCATACTTCATATCAATGAAGTCACTTATCAAGTTGTTGGCATAAGCTTTAGAGGACCCGATGAACTGTGATGCCGCCTTCTCTTAGTACTCCTTAGCTATGCCACATTCTGTATAGACCCCTTAATTGGGTCATTGATTAGACTCTTGATGATCAAACACTTCTTATTTGATCTCTGCCACTTCGTCTAAAACTTCATTGGTTGAAATAGGAATCAATTTAGTAGTTTTATTTACCCCAATTGATAAAGAATCAAGGAAGCAATTGCATCTTAGCAAAATAAAATAGAAAATGTTTAGGACAAATAGAAAAGTAAAGCTCTAAACATGATACTTTCATGAATTAAATATTCAACGTTGGTCAAATAATAACCATCCATCTAATAAAGACATTCTGATTTTAAAATTCTAAAATGTCGTTGGTTGATATAGGAAATTAAGTTTCTATTTTAAATATGGTACAAAAATTCAATTTTGGTAAAAACATTCAAATTACCATAGTGTCCTAAATTTCTATGCAATTTAATAAAAAATAATCCACTTTGGTTTCGTAATGAACATAAAATTGCATAAAATGTCTAAGATTATGCAGGAAACTAAATAGCCCTTAAATATTTCTACAAAATTCTACATCTTAGAATACATTTTAAAATTTTATTATCTATTTTCTAGTTTCTTTATCTAATTCTTTACATGGAAATTCTAAAAAATAGAAAAGGCTAATTCGGTCTGAAACTTGGCACTGTGTGACCTTACGACCCAGTACCGTGCGGCCTAGAGCTGCCCGGGTGATGACGTGTGTGTGCGCGGGCCGGAACTTGGGCCCACGCCACGAATCTAGCCTAGCGGTCATGGTTGTGCCCCTCGCTTTGCTTAGCACCATTGGATTCGATCGAACGGTTCTCCTCCCATGATGAACTATTCACAAGTAAATAAACTACAAAATTCGAGCGACGCCCAAAACCCTAACTCATTGTAACACCCCAGGTGTTACTCAGGGTTTCTACTCTAGAGCCACACCCTAACCTATTATCACATGTGAATTAGTGGAGCTTTAGATGACCACAACTTGACAACCAAAGGGTCAGCTAGTGTTTGTTATCCTAAGATGTTTACCTTGACAATATGGTGCAAATAACAAGAGAAAAAATTTAGAACCCTAAGTCTAATCACTTGGGCCATGTGAGACAAACAGAAAATTGGTAAACAGACAATGAAACTTTCCTTATCACAAGTTGGGCTAATTGTAAAAGTTGAAGATCATCAAAATATCTATTAGAGATAGTAAGGAAGTTTCCCCAAAACGAGTCTTAAACAGCCCCAAATCGATCACTCAACTAGAAGAACCCTAGGGAGAAATCAACTTTTCTCTAAGTCTCTCCCAACCCGAATTCAAAATATGTCGTGTTCACCTAGCTCCCAAACTCAAATCCAAGTGGTCAAATGGGCAAAGTGGTGCCTAATTACCTCAGACATGCCCTGGTGAAGTTTGACACCGAACTGAGACCATTCGACATGCCTTGGCATGGGTTTTGTCGCGACCTAGATATAGAGACAGACCCGACTTGACACTGGCATTTCTCCTTACCCTATGCATATCTCAGCTCAGGACTCACATGGAAAAGCAAGGATTTGGAGCAGGGAAGAGACCCTACATGGGATCCTTGCTAAGATATGCATGCTAGGGTAGCTAAATAGGTCCTTGGACAGGGGCAGAAGCGATCCTCCACATGTTCGACCGCTGCTGGCACTCGGGAGCACGCTCTGACCGCGCCCACGCACGCCACGAGCTCCAGTCGGCTTGACCGCGTGCCTAGCCCCGCACCCGTGCCCGAGCCCTAGCTTATAAGAAGCCCCAACCCTCAGCCTTGCCCTCCCGCACGCCCCATACTTTTTACCGGTGACTAGACGCCAGTAATCGCCAGAACATCAAGCGCAGCGCTGTCCGCAAGCTAGCCGAAGCTTTAGCCACTGTAGCCCGACCATTCTAGCCTATCCTCAACCAATCTAGCTCCCCAGCTAGCTTCCCCAGAGGTTAGCGAAGCTTCCCAGCCACATAGATCGAACGCTACCTCACCGAAGAAGCCAGAACACCTCACCGGACTTGTCCATTCCACCGGTTCCCTCGGTATAGGTAACCTACCCACCCATTCATCGATTCCTTGCACACATGCACTCCCTTCCACTCATTGAAGCTTCATGTGTGGCCTAATTGAAAATATACTGTCATGGTATGGCTGGTACAGACATCGCCGATGAGCTCCACCGCCTGAATCCGTGGCCAGACCAGCTCCAAGCACCATCGACGCCGACCCATACCTCAACGTGACCGCTAGAGGCTCCCCATCCTCACCGACCCTTCGTTGGAACCCTATCAATGCCGGTAAGCCGCTCCGTCGTCTCTTTCATCGAGGGTACAGTTTAACCTAGCTAGGGACCGCGGATTAGAGGTTTATGCGTAAAGGCGTAGACTCAGATGAATAGTGTGCCAGGGACCAATCCATAAGGAAAAGGGAAGAAAATGCTAGGGACCCTATTAGAAGTGTGTTTTCCTTTTCTTTTTTGAAAATCCACTTTAATTAATCAGCAGAAAACTTTAAAAATTCATAACTTGGGCAAAATATAACCAAATTTAGCCAAACAAATTTTACTAGGTTTTGGACAAGATAAACTTTAGAATAAAAATAGAAAACCTACTAGTCCAGCACTATTTCTAGAAGTTTAGATTTTTAATTAGATGTTAGGTAATATGCAAGAAAAGAAATAAAATTCGTAGAACTATAGTACTGAAGATGAGAAAATATTAGGAGATAATCAATCAACAGTAGAGCCCCACAAAATTATTATGCATCATAGTCTTCTCATTTAAGTAGAGATTATAAAATAAATTGAGTTTATGCCCATTTTCTTGGAAAATAAAATCAGGGCCTAGACTTGTGAATCACAAGACCAACTTATTTTTCCTAGACTAATTTAGCATCAAGGTTTCAAGGAAAAATATAAAAATGACCTAAGTTTGACTAGGAAATATGTTTCTTCTTGCCCCATGAGAAGTTATAAGGAACTTTAGAAAATCATACAACCCATCCCTATAAGGAAAAATGATCAAGCTTAGGAATGATTGCTCTTTCGCAAAGAAAAGATTAAGATAAATGCCAAATTTGTTGTTTGACATTTTTGAAAGGAAAGGTTAGTTAAAGGCACCTTTTAGCCCCACAACTTTAGAAAATCATAAACAAATATCCACTGAATATCATTAGGTATATTTTTACACAAGACCATGATATTGCATCTAGATACCAGTAAAAATAACCTTCGGAACATATGTCACTTCTAAATAGAAAGTCTAGTGTAAAGTGACCCCTCTACCTTAGTTTTTGTTATTTTTGTTTAAAACCGATTCTAGTTAGTTTTGACCTCAAATTCCTGGAACAGATTAATTTAACTACTGTAAATTTTTCAGAATTGTCGGAGAATTCGAAATAACCTTCATAGTTCAAATCACCATTAAAAGCCTAAGGTTAAAAAGAATAAAAAGAAACCTAAATAACCTAGTGTTGCTCGACCATGCATCACATTTATCATCTGCATATTATAAATGTACATGCATCTTATGCATCATATTAAATAGATTGCAACCTCGCCGATGGAGAGTACATGCTCATCCACGAGCAAGGAGCTGACAAAGAGGAAGCTCAGGAGCTAGCTACAGAGGCTCCTACTGAGGATCTCCCTGCTGCCCTAGCAATTGAAGGCAAGCCTCAGTTTTATGCATAACTATTTATATATGCTATTTTACTACACTTAATGTTTGTAGGCTTGTACTGTGCGCTTAAGTGTATGAGTTGTTTCAAACCCTAGTTGTATGAACTCAGGATTCCTTTTGAGATGGATACTAGTATGTTAGGTCGAGTAGTTGCTATGCTAATTCATGATCTCGATAGAAGTCGAGTGATATTTTTAGCACTCACGCGAGGTCAGTAATTGGTTATATCCACTTTTGATAATGGAATTATGATGATCTATGGACACGGATCCATGGGGATGCCTTGTCTACGAGATGAAACTGGAATAAGGATTAATGTGTGGTATCGTGTGTCACGCGTTTGAAAGTACTAAGCACATGCCGAGAAATATGGTAAATCGGTAAGCCTAGTACCTGAGTGAACCTGCCCGCAGACATACCTCCCCATGTGTTCATGAGACAGGGTCTCCCATTCCAGTTATGGTGGGTATAAGTGCGGTCACTGCACGGTGGTGGGCGGGGTTAGTGGAGCATTTTATACCAATGACAGTGGGCCCTGTTCTGTTGCTAGGGAATCGATGGGGACAGTTGACGTGTGTGGGGATAGAGTGCTCCTACATGTCGTGTGTTTAGGTTACCCTTGCAAGGTTTAAACTAGATTCGAATCGTCTGCTTCTCGCAGCTAATGAGACTGCTTGATACGTGCCGCTACATCGAGTATGAAGTGAAATTAGTTTTCATGAGATAAAGTGTTGTTTGCACTAAATGTCTGATACCATGTATGTTTAGAAGGACGAAACCTAGTTTATGGAATATTATTAAACTCCGCTAGTGCTTTTGGCAAACCAAACCCCTCAGCCAAACAGCTTCATGGTCTAGAGGTAGAGGAGTAGACTCCTCACACCGGGTAAGTCTAGTTGAGTATCAGTATACTCAGCCTTGCTTGTGGCATATTTTTTACAGGTACCTTCGAGGAGGATATGGTTTCTGGGTTGACTTGACCGTCCACTTTGCCATCGGTGTGATACCCGGTTTGCAAAGAAGAGAAGTTGGGGGTTGTTCTTTTTGTTTTTTTCCTCATCCGGTTGTTGTTTTGGGGATTTGTAATTTTGTGGAAAACATTCACAACTAGGGCAGTAGAATTTATTTGTTTTGACGCTTGCGTTGCGGTCGGGAGCTGTCGCGTGGGTTAGTTGGGCCGCAATAGGTGTTTCGACCCATTAACCCTCCCAAACCCTAGCCGCCTCTCTCCTAACCCCTCCCCCCATGTGCAGCCCCCCCACTTCTCCTCCTCCCCTTGGCCGCCGCCCCCCTGCCCATCTCCTCCTCTCTCAATTTTTGCAGCCACCAAACCCTAGCCGCCCCCCCCTCAATCCCCTCCTCCCAAGGTGCCAATCCTTGCCGCTCGGATCATCGTCTCGTGGTGCGAATCTCCAAACGTTTTGGTGGAGGGAAGAAGGGAGGAAGAAAAGAGGGAGAACCCAAGGTGATTTTTGTGTTCATCCCTTGTTCATTTGTGCTGTGATTCAATTGATTAGATGTTGCGTTTGCGATTAGATAGAGGGGGGGCTGTCCAGAATTTTACGTGGTGGACGAACAGTGGAAGTTCTAGCAGTTTTTAGGGTTTTTTCGTGAAGAATTAATGGGGATCAATTTGGGGATCTTGTAGAACTTTGTTTTACCTTTCCAACGAGTATTTATGCGCTCAATTTGGAGTTATAAATCAAAAGTTATCATCGTTTGAATCCGGGTATGTGGCTGTCCAAAAAAACAGATTTTTCAGAGTGATGAACAGCAGCAGTATTAGCAGTTTCTGGGGATTTTTCGGGAGTAATTAGTGTTAATCAGTATGAGAATCATGTAGGGCTTTTTCTTATCTTTCCAACAAGTACTTACGCGCTTAAAACGGAATTATATTTTAAAAGTTATCACTGTTTGAATCCGAGTATGTCGCTGCCCAAATCAGAAAAAACAGATTGCAGGGTTTATTTTGTGGACCGTTTAGAGGTAATTAGATGTTAGAATTTAATCATGAGTAGTATACAAAACTTGTGGGGAATTTTATGTAGTTGTCTCTGAAGTTTTTGTTTGACACCACTGCTGTCCTAATTTTTAAGTTATGGAATTGTTAAGCAGCGCCGCTGCAGTTTGGTTAGTGAGGGGAGAATTGTTACCGCGGCGGGGTTTGAGATTGCGCGTAGGTGCGGTGTTGTCTTTGAGTTTTTTATGTGAATTTGGTGCACTAAGTTGGGTGTCAAAAACAGGTGGTGGACTTCGGGATCGTTCTTAGAGATTTTTGCCCAAACTTCGGTGAAGGCAAGTAAAACTGTGATGGTTATTCCGTCTGTCAGATGAGGAGTCTTATACTTGTTTATGTTGTGCTATCATGTTCAAATTCATATTTTCTTTTGAGTACCATCATTTGAAAATGTTCATGTTTCATGGATTTCATATGTTGAATTTGAGGTTTGATTATGTTACTCAAGTGGTTATTATGTGGAATGGGTGGAAGTAAATGCCTAGCACATTTGTATTTGGGAAGAACTTATGATGTTGTCATGCATAATGCACTCATCATCCATTGCATTGAAGTTTCGTCGCGATTCTATGGTCCGACCGTACCGGTACATTGAGCATCATATGTTGCCCGAGAAGGGGTATGGTGCAGCTTCATATCCTTAGAGATATGGAGGCAGAAGTCATTATTGCATTTGTAGCCATGTGCATTTATGGGAGAGGTGTTGAATCTACTATGTGGATGTGGATAATTTGGACTTGTGCATGGTGATTCTACTTGGTGTTGGGTTTTTAGTTACTTGTATACTTGCTGCAATTTACTATTCAAAAGAAAAGAAAGAAGTCCTGAACACGTGGCTGTGTAAGCACAGTTGATTTACAATGTCCTATTTGTTGTTGTTATGTTTACTTGCTGAGATGTGTTTTCTCACATCTTGCATTGTTTGATGCAGGCACCTAATTTCTGCTTTGGGGAATAGAGGGATGTAGCAGCACGGCCACTACACCTTTAATAAAGGAACCACCATTTAATAATGTTGTTAATCAGAGTTGGACAAGACTAGTGAATTGCTTTGTTCTTGGTTGAGCGTTTATTTTGGGGTGGGCTGAGTTTCTTATCCCATTTGTTTTACTTCAGTTGGGTCATAATTAGGTTTTACCACTTTTGCATTACAGTTTCTACTATGTGAATTATATGTCTTTATATCTTGTATGAGCTTCATGTTTCCCCTCCTTGTTATGCTAGTTTTCAAAGGAGGTGCTGCCAGATTTTTTCTTGCTTTATATTCTTTCTTTATTACATCTCTTGTGTTGAGTAAGTTTGGTGGATGAGGTTTATGGTATTATCCATTCTGTACGACCAGTGGGGTGTTACAGTTGGTATCAGAGGGATAGGCTGTAGGTCCTAGCAAGTGGAGAAGTAATAAATTGACACACTGCACATGTAGGATGGGTTTTCTGTCTTGCTATTGATATGATTATGTTATTGTCTGTGCTAGTTTTGACATTATCTAGAGAGATGCTATGCTTATCTCATTTTACTTATTGTTCTCATCCCTGTGGCTGAAGCTATGCCGCCTCGTAGAGCTCGGGGTAGTCCGCAAGCTCCTAGTGGGGACTCGATGAGTCCGGCGGCAATGTTAGCCGCGATGCAGGCCATGCAGCAGGAGTTGGCCCTTCTGAGGCAAGCCATTCCTGTCGCCCCTGCGGGTGCTGCTCAGGGTGCTGGAGGTGGAGAAGTGCCCGGGGGCGCTGTCCCTGCGGGTGCTGTTCCAGGTGGCGGGGCCGAGGTGCCTCTTCCAGTCAGTGGTCTTTCTCTGATGCAGTGGATGGGCATGAAGTTGGATTCTTTTCATGGCAGTGGTACTCCGGTCGAGGCGGCAGATTGGTTGACTTATGTGGAGGATAAGATGAATGTCTTCGAGATTGCATATGGAGATCGGGTCCGCTTTGGCACTCAGCTGCTGAAGGGAGAGGCGCAAATTTGGTGGAGAGGCGTGCAGGCAGCGCACTCCTCCTCACCAGGAGTCCTATCATGGGATGTTTTCATCAGGCAGTTCGAAAGGAGATTCTACCCGGTCACCTTTCTGGAGAAAATGAAGATAGACTTGCAGTCCTACAAGCAGAAGAAGAAGTCTGTCACAGAGTATGAGGTGGGCTTCAACAAGATGGTCCGCTTTGTCCCTCATGTGGCTTATAATGAGATGGAGAAGGCGAGCCAGTTCCGTCAGGGTCTGAAGCCTTCTATCAGGCATGCACTGGGGGCCTTTCCGTTGGTGGACTTCCGTACCACGGTGGAGCAGGCGCTGGGTGTGGAGATGCAACACCAGTACACCATGGAGTCGCAGAAGTCTTCGGGTGTTGATCAGCCTCGTAGCCAGGACACGAGGAGGGGCAACACTGGAGGTCCAGCTCACAAGAGGGGCAAGTCTCAGCATCAGCGCCACCATCCTTACCGTGGCAAATCTTCTGACTCAGGTACTTCGGGAGGAAGTACTAAGAGGTTTCGGGCCGTTCCTAAGCCCGGGCTAGGGCTGGTGTGTTTCCGCTGTGGAGATGCGCATCGCCGTGCAGAGTGCCAGTGGAGTGGCAGGTGTTCTATCTGCAGTCAGGACCACAAGGATGTGGTGTGTAGGAGGAATCCCAATGGGAAGCTCAGATGGGAGCCGATAACTTCCTCCTCTTCTCAGGGCACTATCAATATGATGTCAAGTGCTGAGCAGCAGTTTTCAGTTCCTCTTCCTCCACAGCAGCTTTATGTGCCTGGGACTTCTCAGTTCGTGCTGATGCAAGGTTTTCCTCAGTATCAGGCTGTGCCTACTCCTGCACCGTCTACCCCTGTGCTGACTCAGTTTGGAGCTTCGCGCCAGCCTCCTCCGGTGGCTCAGTGGGGTTCTTCTGTTAATTTCACTCCGGGAGCTTCCACTTCTGCGGGTATTTCTAGAGCTTATGTGCTACCCACTACGGATGGCAGGGAGCAAGGAGACGTGGTGATAGGTACGATTTCAGTTGATTCATTTGCAGCCCATGCTCTTTTTGACTCTGGCGCTAACTATTCGTTTGTTTTGGAGGATTTTGTGTCGCAGGCTGGTCTTTCGGTGCAGAGGTTGGGTCACCCAATTTTGGTCAGTTCTGCTAATGGCTCCATTAGTAGCTATTCAGTTTGTCAGGGGTGTTCCGTCATTCTTGCTGATGAGGTTTTTTCGGCCAATCTGGTGGTGATTTCCTTGGGGGCATTCGATGTTATCTTGGGTATGGATTGGTTATCCCAGTATCACGCGGTTATATCCTGCTTCTGGAAGACGGTGTTATTGCAGGCGCCGTCGGGTAAGGAGGTGGTATTCTTGGGAAGTTCCCCGAAGTTCACATTATCCTTGTTGGAGCAATTGCTTCCTGATCGCCGGTCTAGGAAGTCGGGGATCTTTTTCTCTATGGTGGTGGAGGGTGAGGCTGCCTTGCGGGTGCAGGACATCCGGGTGGTGTGTGACTTTGCTGACGTGTTTCCGGCAGAGCTTCCAGGCATTTCTCCGGAGCGCGATGCAGCTTTTGAGATTAAGCTGATCCCGGGTATGCAGCCTATTCATAAGGCCCCGTATCGAATGGCTCCAAAGGAGCAGATTGAATTAAAGCGGCAATTGGATGATCTGCTGGCTAAGGGCTTCATTAGGCCTAGCAGGTCTCCATGGGCTTCCCCAGTATTGTTTGTTGAGAAGAAGGATAAAAGCAAGCGGCTGTGTGTGGATTATCGTGCTTTGAATCAAGTGACAATCAAGAATAAATATCCGCTTCCCCGAATTGAAGTCCTCTTTGAGCAGTTGAGGGGTGCCCAGGTGTTCTCCAAAATTGATTTGAACTCTGGTTATCATCAATTGAGGATTCGTGAGGAGGATATTGAGAAGACTGCCTTCTGCACCAGGTATGGGCATTATGAGTTCATAGTCATGTCTTTTGGCTTAACTAATGCCCCTGCTACCTTTATGGAAGCAATGAATAGGATGCTGCATGAATTCCTGGACGATTTTGTGGTCGTATTCCTAGATGATATTTTGATTTATTCAAAGACCGAGGCCGAGCATGAACAGCATCTCCGTCTCGTTCTAGTGCCCTAAGGAAGAATCAATTCTATGGCAAGTTGAAGAAGTGTGCCTTTTGGCTGTCCGAAGTGGCTTTCCTGGGGCACGTGATTAATCAGCAGGGTATTGCGGTTGATCCCAAGAATGTTGCGGCTGTGGTGGAGTGGAAGAGACCTTCTAGTGTCTCTGAAATCCGAAGTTTCTTGGGGCTTGCTGGGTATTATCGGCGCTTCGTACCAAATTTTTCCAGCATTGCTAAGCCTTTGACTAGGCTCTTGGAGAAGGGTGTTCCCTACGTCTGGTCCGGCGAATGTGAGGTCAGTTATCAGTCATTGAAGAGCAAGTTGGTGGACGCCCCTATCCTAGCTTTGCCTGAGAGCGGTAAGCGTTTCACAGTTTATACGGATGCTTCGCGTATTGGTCTTGGCTGTGTGCTGATGTAGGAAGGCAGAGTGATTGCTTATGGCTCAAGGCAGTTGAGGAAGCATGAGGGGAATTATCCAACTCATGATCTGGAATTGGCTGCGTTGGTTTTTGCTCTTAAGTCGTGGAGGCATTACCTTTATGGCGAGGCTTGTGACATTTTCACCGATCACAAAAGTCTCAAGTATATTTTTACTCAGAAGGAGCTGAATTTGAGGCAACGTCGGTGGCTAGAATTGATTAAAGATTATGATCTGTCCATTCATTATCACCCGGGGAAGGCTAGTGTGGTGGCGGATGCCCTTAGCAGGTCCGGGGTTCCAAAGGTGGCCTTGCCGTTGATCGCTGATCTGGACCGTTTGGGGATCGCTTTGTGTTATGTCGGCACAGCTAGCGAGGAGACTCAGATGCTTATTCAATCCTCTCTAATGGAGAGAGTGAGTGCGGCTCAGCAGCAGGATCTGACTCTAGAGTGTCGCCCGGTGCGTATATTGGAATTCTCGGAGCGTGTGTTGAGGAAGAGATCAATTAAGTATGTCAAGGTCTTATGGACTAATCAGTCTGAGCGCGAGGCTACGTGGGAACTTGAGGAGCTGATGCGGCAGAAGTACCCGGAACTTTTCGTTGTGGGTAAGTGTTGTTGATTCACTAATCTTTTCTTTTGTCATTCTGATAGAAGCGTCAGAATTCGAGGTCGAATTCTTTTTAAGAGGGGTAGAGTGTGATACCCGGTTTGCAAAGAAGAGAAGTTGGGGGTTGTTCTTTTTGTTTTTTTCCTCATCCGGTTGTTGTTTTGGGGATTTGGAATTTTGTGGAAAACATTCACAACTAGGGCAGTAGAATTTATTTGTTTTGACGCTTGCGTTGCGGTCGGGAGCTGTCGCGTGGGTTAGTTGGGCCGCAATAGGTGTTTCGGCCCATTAACCCTCCCAAACCCTAGCCGCCTCTCTCCTAACCCCTCCCCCCATGTGCAGCCACCCCCCCCCACTTCTCCTCCTCCCCTTGGCCACCGCCCCCCCTGCCCATCTCCTCCTCTCTCAATTTTTGCAGCCACCAAACCCTAGCCGCCCCCCCCCTCAATCCCCTCCTCCCAAGGTGCCAATCCTTGCCGCTCGGATCATCGTCTCGTGGTGCGAATCTCCAACCATTTTGGTGGAGGGAAGAAGGGAGGAAGAAAAGGGGGAGAACCCAAGGTGATTTTTGTGTTCATCCCTTGTTCATTTGCGCTGCGATTCAATTGATTAGATGTTGCGTTTGCGATTAGATAGAGGGGGGGTTGTCCAGAATTTTACGTGGTGGATGAACAGCGGAAGTTCTAGCAGTTTTTAGGGTTTTTTCGTGAAGAATTAATGGGGATCAATTTGGGGATCTTGTAGAACTTTGTTTTACCTTTCCAACGAGTATTTATGCGCTCAATTTGGAGTTATAAATCAAAAGTTATCATCGTTTGAATCCGGGTATGTGGCTGTCCAAAAAAACAGATTTTTCAGAGTGATGAACAGCAGAAGTATTTGCAGTTTCTGGGGATTTTTCGGGAGTAATTAGTGTTAATCAGTATGAGAATCATGTAGGGCTTTTTCTTATCTTTCCAACAAGTACTTATGCGCTTAAAACGGAATTATATTTTAAAAGTTATCGCTGTTTGAATCCGAGTATGTCGCTGCCCAAATCAGAAAAAACAGATTGCAGGGTTTATTTTGTGGACCGTTTAGAGGTAATTAGATGTTAGAATTTAATCATGAGTAGTATACAAAACTTGTGGGGAATTTTATGTAGTTGTCTCTGAAGTTTTTGTTTGACACCACTGCTGTCCTAATTTTTAAGTTATGGAATTGTTAAGCAGCGCCGCTGCAGTTTGGTTAGTGAGGGGAGAATTGTTACCGCGGCGGGGTTTGAGATTGCGCGTAGGTGCGGTGTTGTCTTTGAGTTTTTTTATGTGAATTTGGTGCACTAAGTTGGGTGTCAAAAACAGGTGGTGGACTTCCGGATCGTTCTTAAGGATTTTTGCCCAAACTTCGGTGAAGGCAAGTAAAACTGTGATGGTTATTCCGTCTGTCAGATGAGGAGTCTTATACTTGTTTATGTTGTGCTATCATGTTCAAATTCATATTTTCTTTTGAGTACCATCATTTGAAAATGTTCATGTTTCATGGATTTCATATGTTGAATTTGAGGTTTGATTATGTTACTCAAGTGGTTATTATGTGGAATGGGTGGAAGTAAATGCCTAGCACATTTGTATTTGGGAAGAACTTATGATGTTGTCATGCATAATGCACTCATCATCCATTGCATTGAAGTTTCATCGCGATCCTATGGTCCGACCGTACCGGTACATTGAGCATCATATGTTGCCCGAGAAGGGGTATGGTGCAGCTTCATATCCTTAGAGATATGGAGGCAGAAGTCATTATTGCATTTGTAGCCATGTGCATTCATGGGAGAGGTGTTGAATCTACTATGTGGATGTGGATAATTTGGACTTGTGCATGGTGATTCTACTTGGCGTTGGGTTTTTAGTTACTTGTATACTTGCTGCAATTTACTGTTCAAAAGAAAAGAAAGAAGTCCTGAACACGTGGCTGTGTAAGCACAGTTGATTTACAATGTCCTATTTGTTGTTGTTATGTTTACTTGCTGAGATGTGTTATCTCACATCTTGCATTGTTTGATGCAGGCACCTAATTTCTGCTTTGGGGAATAGAGGGATGTAGCAGCACAGCCACTACACCTTTAATAAAGGAACCACCATTTAATAATGTTGTTAATCAGAGTTGGACAAGACTAGTGAATTGCTTTGTTCTTGGTTGAGCGTTTATTTTGGGGTGGGCTGAGTTTCTTATCCCATTTGTTTTACTTCAGTTGGGTCATAATTAGGTTTTACCACTTTTGCATTACAGTTTCTACTATGTGAATTATATGTCTTTATATCTTGTATGAGCTTCATGTTTCCCCTCCTTGTTATGCTAGTTTTCAAAGGAGGTGCTGCCGGATTTTTTCTTGCTTTATATTCTTTCTTTATTACATCTCTTGTGTTGAGTAAGTTTGGTGGATGAGGTTTATGGTATTATCCATTCTGTGCGACCAGTGGGGTGTTACAATCGGGTTGGGCAATCGAGTGGAACCCTGCCTCAGCAGGTGATGATCAGGAGGAGTGATGGACCAGGCTTCGCCTCACTCTTTATTTATCGTTAGTTAATTTATGCTCCATCAATGAACAATGTTTACTACTTTTAAAACTTCGATGATGTAATAACTCTAAGTACTTATTTAAATTTGTGGTATTATGCTTTATTGTATTTCTCTATGCCTCACCTTTGTGTGAGCAAATGGTACTCGATCCTTGGTAACTGTCTTAACCGGACTAGATCCGAGGGATGAACAGTTTATTCCGATATAAGTGTGTGTTGTTGCCCTTGAGGCGTGACCAAGGCACTTAAGCTAGAATAATCTGGGCAGTTTCGCCACAGCTGGTATTGGAGCGAGTACCACTTCAGAGAAGTCAGTAAGTCATAAATACCAATCTTTTCAAAAGTAAAACCTACTTAGAAACCAATGTTGGATAGATGTTAGGACGATAAGGATAGACCTAGGACGTGAAGCCTTAGGAAGTAGATGGGTAACTAGGTGGATAGTTAAGCATTCCATGTAGGCTGCTATTATTATATGAAGGATGGCTTACATCCCTATGAAGGAAGAGAGGACGTATAGATTAAACATGCATGCATCATTATATAATAAAAAATATGATGTAACCAAGACCTAACTAGGTAAGAGAAAAGAGGAGTTTTTTCTTTTTATTTTTCCACCTTCGCGTTTTTGTTTTCCACCTTACTTACACACACCTTCGCACAGATGGCCTCACCCACACCCATTGAGGGAGGAGACACACCTTACCACACTGACAACCTTGCTTAGGAGGGATTTCCCCTCATTCTGTGGGAAGTACTACAAGAGGTAGGATACCATGCAGCTCCACAGTACACGGTGCAGCTGTTCGAGGAACATGGAGTGCCTCGCTGTAAGGTGTGGCTAGCCTTAGAGCCCCACCCCTTGTAGCTAGGGTGGCGTTCGTTGGATTCTGAGACCCTTGGTTTCCGAGCCCATGACACCACCGAGGTCGTAGCCATGCACGCACTAACTACCTTCTGTGGATTTCACCCCTTGGAGATGGCAACTCACCCCATCGGTTTATTCCCCACTGCGAAGGAGGATGACCCGATGTGGAGGGACCGGGTTGACCACACCAAGGAGGTGTGGGCACTCTTCCCTAGGGCCACTGCTCGACTGATGGTTCTGTGCATGAGTGGACTCTACTGCCTATAGGTCCTACAGCGCGAGGCCATGTCACATTTGATGGGCTTGTCTCAGGATGCAAAGGTCACCATCATCGAATGGGAGGATCTGGTGGTGGATTTATCTACCGAGTTGGTGGAGAAGGATCTCCAGACTGAGCAGATGGGTACCCAAATTCGTGAGCTTGAAGAGCAAGTGGAGGAAAGGAACCACACTATTGAGGTTCTGGAAAACTAGCTCCAAAATACCCAACAACAGCTTGAGGAGGCAAACGAGCACCTGGACATGCATCACCAGGAGATGCATCAGGACATGGACGCAGATGAGGACGTGGATATCGAGGGGGAGGATCTCGAGCCAGCTTCTAGCTTGGACACGGCTAGCGTAGCTCGCTCCAGGGGGGTCACCTTCTCCAGAGTCTAGCGTTGCCTCGTATGCCTGCTAGGTATCATGCTACGAGTAGATGTGATAGGAAGTAGTGCTCCTCAGGATAGCTTAGCTTTTGGGTTTCATGGTATACTAAGCTAGGAGTTGAGTTTTGTCTTGGCAATTGTAACAATGGAAAACTTTATTTTGGATGGTGGGAGAACAAATGAGATTAAGTTCGTGTGTGAAATTGCTATAACCAAATCTGAAATTGGAATCCCCGTTGTTTGCTTATTGCTTATCGCGAATATAGATTGTGAGTAACAATAGGAGCTCCTTAATTTCAGATGGCAGGAAGAGCGTGGCGCATGCAGAACTAGCAGATTCCCTCGCCACCGCCACAGCCTCCCATGATGTAGGAGCTGATGGCTCAGCAGAATGAGATTCTACGGTAGCTTGCGCAGCGTCAGCAGTAGCCTCAGCACTTTGGGGGTGGCGAGCAATATCAGTGCCCACCGACCGTAGCCACCTATCAGGAGTTCCTCAGCACACAACCCCCACTCTTTACAAGAGCAGAGGATCCACTTCATGTAAACGTATGGCTCCGGGTGGTGGAATCCAAGTTTCCACTAGTTGCGAGGCATGTACCGATGCCATCAAGACCAGGTTTGCCTCGCAGCAACTCCGCGGACAAGCCAGGACATGGTGGGACCGTTTCCTTGCTATGCAGCCAGTTGGTCACATAGTTACTTGGGAAGAATTCAAAACAACCTTTAGGGGACATCATATACCGGCAAGCATTATGGACCACAAGCTCAATGAGTTTCTAGCCTTGACTCAAGGGAATCGCACAGTGTAGCAATATGCTCAGGCCTTCAATGCTCAGGCTTTGAATGATCTTTGTCGAACTCCTTGTTGTGTGGCTCCTCTTGAACCACTTGTTCTTCTCCTGTGGGGGGTGTGAGACAGCAAGGGTGAGCTCACACATGTTCATCGCTCAACATGTTGTGGGGAATAATGTGCATGAACTCACCAAAGGTGGGAGCTCATGTGATGTGTAAGGCTGATCAACAATAGGGGTTAAAAGCTGAGCATTGCTTTTAATAGTTGGTCAAATTTTATTAGCAGTTACTAGAAATAAGTGAATATCAAACCATAATAAGAATAGAACAAAATTAATAAATAATCCCATGCAATGCAAATGACAAATTTGAATCTAAGTTCCATAGTTTAATCATGCGAGAGTCCTGAGCTGCTCATGACCGTGAGCTTGGCTAGTATACCAGTTTTTACACTCTGCAGAGGTGGTACCCTTTACCCATAAATCATGTTACTCATCTGCCAAGGGGTCATGAATCCCATACACCTCTACCAAGGAAGCGAGGCAGGGTAACACTACGAGGCCTTTACAAATTTCCACTAGCTTCCGAAAACCCGCTACAGTTTATGGGAAGAGCACTTGCAAGAATCCCTCGTTTAACCGCCATCGCAGCAAAATCAACCCGAGAACCTCCCTGCATGGAACTCCCCTACTGCCCTTGCCCCTTTCGGGTAAGGTAGTCTTCCACTAGCTTTCCTAATTAGTCAGCCAAATGGTCCCATTCCTCCCTTTGTGGTGGCACGTGTTTCTCAAATTAAGCTCCATGTTCTAATTAAAATAATATAATGATCTTGACATGAACATAAATAAAATAACAAAATAATTGGAACATGGACATAATGTAATATTAATCCCAAAACCATATAGAGCAATAGCAAAACTACCCAAATAGTTCAGGGGTAAACAAGGTATAAAGATAATCAGAGTAGGGTGACCTATTGGGTCCCATGAAAATTAAGCCTATGCATGAATAAGTGATAATAAAGAACATTATTGGGTAAACAAAAGTGGTCAAGGGCATAACATACATGGCACTTAAGATTCCAAGTATCAGGATGATCCTTCAGATTCTCGTGACCTCACTACTAGTCGTAGCAATATAAACAAACATAGTATAAAGAGGAAATTAACATTACACCAAACATGTATACAAAATACATATTAATAATCTATATATTAAAATAAGATCATAGGAAAAGAATCATTAATTTTGGAGTTATAGATTTTAAGTTAAGAATTTCCAAAGGTTTTATACATTTGATACAAGATTAATTAGGAGATCAATTTTATTGTGTCTTTCATGTCACAACAGAGACACTAGGTGATAAGCAATAATATTACAAAATTATAGAAACTAGAATGAATTAATTTGGACTTAATATGAATTTTCTATGGATTAAACAAGTCCTAGGATTATTTTTGCACTTAAAAATTCATTTATTAAATAGATTTCCTGATTAACTCTCTGTTTGGACCGTGCACATAAAAACAGAAGAACCCAGGGGGTTCGGTGTAAACCTCGTAAGACTCAGCGAACAGTGAACGTGGACAGCGGGTTGGTTTAGGACAAGCCTAGGGGCTCTTTTGCAAAATGTGTGGCTGAAAGGGTATGGTTAAGTCCTGGCTGCCTGATCAAGCACGAGCGGCGTTGATTAGATCAGCGAGGTTATGAATCAGGGCGCGCTTTCAGCCATCCGATCCTAAGCGGGTGGTTCGGATCAGACAGCAGTGGCGGCGAAGCGGTACGCAACGCCAACCGTCCGATTTGAGATTAGCGCTCTAGATTTAATGAGATCCGGATCCAGCGCTGATCATCGATCAACCGACCGACGGCCACGATCCAATCATGCGAAGGGGTACGCGCACTCTAATCTCATCTGTTCAATTTGAATCAACGGCCCAGGAGTCGTCCTCCTCCCCCGGATTCCCAGAACAGCGGCACCGGACTTCCTCGCGGCGGAGCGCTGCCGGAGAGGCGCCCTGAGGGTCCCTAATGCTCCGAATCAAGCGCTAGTAGGTGTAATAGGTACAGGGAACAACATTGAGTTAAGGGAGGTGGTTCTCACCGAGGGAGAAGATGGAAACGAGGACGGCCACGGCATGAGCGACTCCGCGGCGGAAGGTTGGTCACGACGAGAAATTAAGTCAGCTCGGGTGACGATTTCCCAACGGCCCGGCCACGTCCACCATCCCCCAAGCCCGGAGAAGCGCGAGAGCACCACATCGCAGATCCTGTCGACGACGAGATGGAGATCAGTCGCGGCGGACCAAGCTCGTCCACGCCGCACCCTCTCTTCTCTCAGTTCTCGATTGCTTCGGTCGGGGTCTGGCGAAACGAGTGTGCAAGAGGTCGGCGGCCACTATATAGTCTCTCATGCTAACAGATTAGGGGCAAAGCTCAACCTGGTCCATGAATTTTGTAGGGATCACAGACGCCGTTGCACCGGTACACGCGATTTTGCCAGGAAGACGGTCCTGACATCCAGGGTCCACGCAGCAGAGAGCGACCCAGCGCGAGGACAACAGGTCCGACCCACGGGGTCCACCAGCAGTGAGTCACGCGCGGGGAGGTCTTGTTGTCGGCTGACATCCTGCCCCCGCGGCTCAGCGATGACATGCGCAACGTGAGGCATGAGTCACTGTCGTGCGGGCCCAACACGTCAGGGTGCAGCGCGCGTGGGAGAAGCGGACTCGGGCCGTGCGGTAGGGAGTAAGGTAGTGGAGAATGGGCCGGTTTTCAGGTGTTTTAGCCCACAGTAGGTGAGTTCTTTCCTTTCTTTTTCTAGTTTTATTTCATTTTCAAATTTTGAATTTAGAATTCAAATTTCAAATCTGCAACAATCCAAAAATTACTAATCATAACAAAAATCTATTATTACTTTATTTTTTTATCCTTATTTAAGTTAATGATTTTAAGTATGCCACTCATACATACAAAAATAGGCATTTAACAATATAATTCCTAGTTGGATAGAATCTCATAGAAAGAAATTTTTAAATACATATTTTAACAAGGTAATAATTTAGTTTTACATATAGACTCTTTTTCTTAACCTTTATTAGGTAACATACTTTATTTTATTGTTCCAAGTCTCAATTTTAAATTTTCACTTTCCAAACTTGGATCTAAGCTTTGAGTTACCATACTATTATTATTTATTTGTTTTTAGAGATTTACTTTATGAAGGAAGGAATTCATTACTAGCAGATATTTTATTATTATTATTATTTTCTCCTACCAATTTTGGACTTTACAAATCCTATCCCCTTAACAGAAATCTCGTTCTCGAGATTTGTAAGAAAAGGGTGTATAACCATGTTATCTCAAAACATATGCATAAACAAAATGTCAGCATGATGCATAATTTATTCGCAACACATAGGGTCCAATAGACCTTATTATTATTCCTAAATTAGTAAAATACTAACTACTAACTAAAGTAACATTTAGGTCTTACAAATAGTAATATATATATATGTAGTTTGGTGGAGCTGGTGGTGGTGGTGGAGGTAGTGGGTGTTGTTGTTGTTGTCTTTTCAACCGTGCTTTTCTTATTGCTTGTCGCATCTCGAGCCAGTCCTGACATATTTCCTGGCGTTCTTGTCTTATCTGATTTTGCATTTCGTTAACCACTTCTGCCATTTGTTGTATTACCAGCATTTGGGCAGCATCCACTTGATCGGTTCCAACCGGTGGAGGATTTGGAGGATTCATTTCTGTTTAGTGTTACCTGATAATCTTCCCTTCCTGGTATTGACCATGAGAGTTAGAAGCATATGGTAAAATAGTCTGCAAGGGAAATTATTTGGTAGGCAGAACGAATAGGCTAGTAGCTGGTTATGATCTGATGATTCTTTAGCAGGGCTTAATCTTTATTTTATGTCTAGATTGGGGTAACTAGTCGTATAAGGTGAATGTCCAAAGGTAAAATAGAATCTGTCATGATGAGATAGATTACACGATGTAGGTCAAAAGTTTATTTGATGTTAGGTGAGGATAGACAGATTATACAATCCATCATGACTCAATGGGTTGGGTTAGCTCTTTTGCCCTTGGTCGAGTTGGTCTAATGCACTAATTTTAGGTTTAAGTGCATGAGAGGAGAACAAGGTTTATAGGAGTAGGACCTAGTTTATTTCACTAGTGTTTACTTGTTAAGTGGCCCACATTAGATTCTATACTCCTATTTAAGAATATCATTTAGTTAAGCATATCAAGCTGACTTTATCTTTATGAAATTCTAGTATATATTTTTTCTTCTTTCTAAGTGGAACTTCCAATTAGTATTATTTTTTTATACCTAAAATTTTCATGCCATTAGCAGGTGTGGCAGAGAACACAAGGGTATAACAGGCTTTACCTATTAGGTGAGTGTAGAGAAGTTTTGGGGGTAAAAGAAAGTTAGGTAAGGGAGACTTTTTCTTCCGGGTGGTGAATCTTGATTCATCTGAAGATCTGTTTCTACTCATCCTTCATTGTCGAGGTTATCCTTCTTCTTAGGTCTGATTTAGGGAACATTGGTTGTAGTGTTAAATGCCTTTATCTAAGTTAGGATAACCATTGCGGGTACATGGGGTAGGTAGGTTGAACAGAGTTTTACTTTGCTTTTGGGATAAATGGGTTGGGTAACCTATAACATAGATTAGGCCATGGTTTTACGGACGAGTTGGTTTAAGACACCAATTTAGGTTTAAAATCCATTTGTAGGAATATGGTCTAATCTATGTTACCGGTATTAACTATCTTGTTTAAGTAACTCCCTTCAGATTGGATATAACTAGATTAGGTAGGGTCTAGATTGGATAAAACTAGATTAGACTAGTTTAAGTTAATTAGATCTACCAGGGTAGGATATATATCATTAGGATATGTTAGAATCTTTTGGGATAAGATGGATTATATGGTGTAGGTAGATCAGAATCTCTGTTAGGTTAAAACAGAGGGGTTATGCAACTACCGGGTGGTTAAGGTAGTTGCATATGGTCATGTTGGACTAAGACTCCAATTTAGGTTAAAACATATTTACAAGAGTAGGATCCAATCTTATTTTACCAGGATTATCTAACATGTTTGTCCATTAGATTAGATCTGATCTGATTAGATGGGATCAGAATTAAATTGGTGTAATCAGATTAGACTGGATAAGATCTACTTAATTTATTTTGGAATAGATCATGTTTGTTACACTATTATGATATAAGCAAAGTGGTGGGGATAAGTACGCTTACTAGGACAAGATGAGTCTCTAAGAATAAGATAGAATCTTTTGAGTGTAGTTAGATCTATTAGGATAGGATAGAATCTTTTCGAGATAAGATGGATCTATTAAGATAAGAGAGAATCTTTTAAGATAAGATGGATCTATTGAAGCTAGATATATTTTAATGGGGAATAATCTATGTTGTCTATTTTATAAATATTCTCCCTTATGTCTAGATGTATATGCAGATGCAATTGTGGACATTACTCCACAACCCATTCCACATAATCAAAGATCCAAATCAGACATGTATCACAAGAACAAACATTCAAGCATACAAATATTTACAAAAATAGTTTTGATTTTGTTCCTAAGAGTAGGTCTCCTATTCCTAAAGTCACTTTAGGCACAGGATTCTAAAGTGTGAAATCCACATTTGTATTTAGAAGGAAGAGGTAAGAATAATCAGAGTAAAGCGGAAATAGATGAGAAAAGATTAAGAAAAGTTTAGAAAAAAATCAGAGTAGCAAAGGTAAGTAGACAATGGTTGTATAGTTTTATCTAGGTTTCGTCCTACAGTCAACATTCCTCTGATACCACTTCTGTCACACCCGGATTTAAAGGACAAAGTCGGGTGCATCTCATATATGCGCCAAAGAAAACAACACATATAATAACAGAGTGTATAGAGATAAATGTCACAATATCAATAGAGTACTTATTACATAGCGGAAGGCTTACAAAATAAAAGATAAATATAAAACGAACTAAAGTCCATCCTTGGTGCCCTAAAGTCGACTAGGAGACGCCACCTAGATCAAGTCAAACTCCTCGTTGTGTGGCTCCTCTTGAACCACCTATTCTTCTCCTGTGGGGGTGTGAGACAGCAAGGGTGAGCTCACACATGTTCATCGCTCAACAAGTTGTGGGGAATAATGTGCATGAACTCACCAAAGGTGGGAGCTCATGTGATGTGTAAGGCTGATCAACAATAGGGGTTAAAAGCTGAGCATTGCTTTTAATAGTTGGTCAAATTTTATTAGCAGTTACTATATATAAGTGAATACCAAACCATAATAAGAATAGAACAAAATTAATAAATAATCCCATGCAATGCAAATGACAAATTTTAATATAAGTTCCATAGTTTAATCATGCGAGAGTCCTGAGCTGCTCATGACCGTGAGCTCGGCTAGTATACCAGTTTTTACACTCTGCAGAGGTTGTACCCTTTACCCACAAGTCATGTTACCCATCTGCTAAGGGGTCATGAATCCCATACACCTCTACCAAGGAAGCGAAGCAGGGTAACACTACGAGGCCTTTACAAATTTCCACTAGCTTCTGAAAACCCGCTACAGTTTATGGGAAGAGCACTTGCAAGAATCCCTCGTCTGACCGCCATCGCAGCAAAATTGTAGCGCCCCAATCCTTTGGGACTCAAATGTGATACAATTACTAGTCTCAGGAGACTAGTAAACACATTTATACAACAGATGATTCTAGATCTGCTTAAACTGTAACACCCTAGGTGTTACCCAAGGCCCTCGCTCCATATATACACTTATGACTTGTTATCACATGTGTTCAAGTGGAGGAAGAGCACCAAAACCTTGGAAACCATGGGTTTATCTAAGCAAGGTTCATGATAGAAGAATTACCCAAGAATGTTATGCAATTATCACCTTGAACGAAAGAGGTTAAAACCCTAGACCCCCCTTATTGAGCCATTAGCCCCAAGCACTGGATTAAGGGCAAAGATAAGCAAATGAACATTTCATGACTTAAACCCTTAACCAAAGTTCAAGTACATAAATATATCTACAAAATTCAGTAATGGAAACATTACAAAAAGACCCCCTTAAAGACCCCAAATCAATTCATTAAGTAGAGAGCACACTAGAGCTCTCCACTTTTCTCTAAGTCCCAAAATCAACCCTAATCTAAAGAACAGAAGTGTTCACCTAGTTAATGGCGCCAAAACCACTGGGTCTAAAAAATTTGAACCCAAGCCAAAACCGTTTGACATGATTTGACATCCCTTTTGTCTCGGGATGAATAGGGAGACAAACCCGATTTGGCATCCCCATATCTTGTGAACTAGGGCATATCTCCCCTTGGAACTCACATGAACTAGGTAGCCCTAGGTGTAGGAAATAGATCTCACAAAGGTCTTAGGGTGAGATTCGCACGTTTGGCTGCTCAGTAGGGGTTAGAACACGGGTAGAAGGAAATGGCCACGTGTTCGACGCGCCCTGGCATCGCCAGAGCATGCCCCGGCGCTCGGCCCCGCGAGCACCGCGCCGCGCCAAGCCAAGCCAAGCCTGTGCCCCTGCCCGCGCCCGCGCCTATAAAGCCAACCGAGGCTTCGACCGTACTCCCCCGCTCACTCTCAACCTCGCCGGAGCGCCAGTTCACCGGCGATTGATCTGCGCACGGCATGCCAGCGGCCGCCGAGACCCGACCACCATAAACCGGCCGCCCCAGCTATTCTCCGCCCCATCTGATCCTTAGGATAGCCTCTACGTGCCTCGGTTAAGCTCCCAGAGCCAGGAATCAAGCTCTACCTCGCCGGAGACACCGGATCAGTGTCGCTGGACTTCACCAGATCGCCGGCGTACGTAGACCGAGCTCCACGGTGAGTCTTTCTTTGATTCCTTGCACTGGTAGACTCCTTAGCACCCTGTGAAGCTCCCTGTGCCCTCGGATTGAACCCTACCGCCGTGAGCAGGCCGGAGCACACGCCGCCGACGAGCCCGACCGCTTGCGCACGTGGACCGATCGATTCCGGCCATCACCGTCAATGAGCCGCACCTCGACGTGACCGCAAGGACTTCCCGGAGCTAACCCTGCCCTTCGCCGGACCTCCCTCGCCGTCGGTAAGCCGCGCCGCCCTATTTACTTCCACGGGTACTGTTTAAAAGGGGGGAGGGACCTCAGGGAGAAAGATAAAGAAGTCATGGGGGGTTTTGAATGGTCAGAGACTCAGAGGAATAGTTGCGCAGGGGCATAAGTTAAAGAGTTGGTTTAGGAAAAACCCAGGGTCCTCGGTGTAAACTGGCTTTTCAGAAAACCTTTTAAATATTATCCTTTTAAATACAAACAGCGCTTGTAAAATTCATAACTTCAGTTTTATTCAGCCAAATAATGTGGACTACTTTGGAAAAATACAAAACACCCTAAGTATTGCAGAAGATTTTAAAGTTTTGAATTAAATAGTAAACTGGCCAAAAGCTAAATAAAAGAAGGAGAAATAGCTACACTGTTAGACCAGGGTTAAGAAAAATCATAGAGGTACTTAACCACTCCCTAATCTGTTTAAAAATAGTACACCCCTCAGTACACCAAATTAAGGGAGCGTTTACCATTTAAACTCATTTTTGCCCAAAGTTAGGGAAAATAAAAAAAAAGTAGTTTAAAATAAGACCCAGGAGGCAACCACATTTTGCTAGGTCACTTATTTAGCATAGTTCACTGGAAAATTTTGTTAGACCCTTGGTTAGTACAAAAGAAATGAGATACCTTTTATTTCATGAAAATAATGAAAACTTAGAAAAACCCTAGAAAAATAATCCTGAGGATAAACCACCCCAAACCTTGGGATAACTCATAATATGTTTTTATAAATCTAGGAAAAATGTAAGTTCTGTTGTTTGACATTTTTCAAATAGGAAGTTAGTTATAAGTACCTTTTTGGCATTAAACTTTAGAAAATCACAACTAAATATCCATTAGCCCTTTTTCTGTAATTTTTTAACACAAAGACCTATTATTCCCTAGGAATCTTGGCAAAAATAAATGTTGACCTAGAAACCTCAGAGAAATTAGAGCTATAGTGTAAAGTGCCCTTTTACCTTACTTTTGTTAATTTTGCACAATGAGCATCTGAATTAATTTCAACCTCAAAATTTTTAGGATAACCCACAGAGGTCAATAATTATCCACTGTAATTTTTATAATATTTTTGGAAGATGTTAACTTGCCATGGCAATATAAAAGCACTAAGAAGCTTAATTGAGAGTAAAAAAATGAATTTGGAAAGAATAGTGGAGTGCAACCGTAAATCTTCCAAGAGCCAAAACCAACCTCTAAAGGGTGACTAAAATTTTAAGTTTTCTTCGAGACCCTAAAATGAATGTGTAAAACCCTTAAGGAAAACCAAAGGAAACCTTAGAGTACCACTGAATTTAGTACTATTTTGCTATGCATAACCTTTACAAATTGACATATCATTAATATGCATATATCTTGTTCATTGCATTCGATAGACTGTAATCTCGCTGACGGGGAGTACATCCTCGTTCTGGAGCAAGGAGTTGCTCAGGAGGTAGCCCAGGAGCCAGCACCAGAGTCTGCCATCGAGGATCTGCCTGCCCCAGCTTTGGAAGGCAAGCCCCGGTTTTATGCATAACCCATTTATATATATGCTATTTTAATGCACTTAATGTTTGTAGGCTTATACTGTGCACTTAAGTGTAGGAGTTGACTGAAACCTTAGCTGCATGAACTCAGGATTTCCTTTGTGATGGATACTAGTATGCTAGGTCGAGTAGCTGCTTGCTAATTAGGGATCTCGGTAGAAGTCGAGTGATTTTTCTAGCACTCGCGCGAGGTCAGGAAATTGGTTGTATCCATTTTGATAACGGAATGAAGGTGGTCTGTGGACACGGATCCATGGGGATGCGTGGTCTATGAGATGAAATGGGAATAAGGATTAATGTGCGGATACCTGTGTCAAGCGTTTGAACGTACTAAACACATACCGAGAAATATGGTAAATTGGTAAGCCTAGTACCTGAGTGAACCTGCCCGCAGATTGCCCTCCTCACACGACCTGAGACGTGGTCTCCCATTCTGGTTATGGTGGGTACAAGTGCAGTCACTACACGATGGCAGTCGGGGTCAGTGAGGCATTATACGCCAAGGCGGTGAGCCCCTTTCTGTTGCCAGGGAATCGATGGGGACGGTTGATGTGTGTGGGGACGGAGTGCCTTGCCACGTCGTGTGTTTAGGTTTGCCTTGCAAGGTTTTAAAAACTCGATTCGAATCATCTGCTTCTCACAGCTAATGAGACTGCTTGATCCATTGTACTGCATTGAGTAATAAGTGGAATTGTGTTGATGGGCAAAAGATGTTGATTGATAAAATGTTTGATACCATGTATGATTAGATAGCTTCACTTTTTAGTCTTAAGAGAGTCACACTAAAACTTGAAAAGCTAAACTTGTTGTTAGACTGAGCTAGTGCTTTTTGGCAAACCAAACCCCTCAGCCAAACAGCTGCATGTCTAGAGGTAGAGGAGTAGACTCCTCACACCGGGTAAGTCTAGCTGAGTATTAGTATACTCAGCCTTGCCTGTGGCAAAATTTTTACAGGTTCCTTGGAGGACATGGTTGCTGGAGTGACTTGGCCGTCCATCTTGCCACCGGGCTGGACAGTCAAGTGGGACCCTACCTCGGTAGAGGAGGAGCATAAGGAGTGATGGGCCAGGCTTCACCGTCCCTCCGTTTATTTACCGTTAGTTATATTCCGCTGCATTCCGAACAATGATAACTACGTTTTGGGTAAACTCCGATGAAGTTGTAATAAATTAAATACTCCTTAATGTATGGTTTTATGCTTTATTGTATTTGCTCTGTGGCTTACCTTCGAGTGAGTACGTGGTACTTGATCCTGTT
Organism: Zea luxurians; assembly: GCA_029449295.1. Taxonomy (NCBI): domain Eukaryota; kingdom Viridiplantae; phylum Streptophyta; class Magnoliopsida; order Poales; family Poaceae; genus Zea; species Zea luxurians. The sequence goes on along the minus strand of JAOPSE010000001.1, from coordinate 88,592,575 downwards.
AGTGGTCTCATCGGACTAGATCCAAGGGACTGACGTTTTATTCCTATTTAAGTGTGGTCTAGCCTTTATGGCGGGACTTAGACACTTAAGTTGGAATAATTCGGGCGGTTCCGCCACAGCTGGTATCGGAGCTTGTACCACCACAGAGGAATCAATAAACCGTAATTACCATCTTTTTCGAAAGGTAAAACTTGTTAGAAACCAATGTTGGATAGATCGGTAAGGCGATAGGGATGGACATAGAGCGTGAAGCCTTAGGATACTAGAGGGGTAGCTAGGTGGCTAATTGAGTGAGCCCTACAGGCTACTATAAGGGATGGGGATTCTCCCTATTCCCTATAAGTTGTTTGTGAGGTCGTTTAGGATGAGCATGCATGCATCAATTATTTCAGACTACTCGGTAAATTGGTCAAGAACCTTAAAATCTATGAGACACAATAATAAAAGATTAAGTGCACTCCATGACCTCGACGTAACCTTAGAAAAGCCAAGTACTGATCCCCTTTTTATATTTTTTTATTATATATAATTCTTTTTCTTTTTGTTTACGCTTACCCTTACACAGATGGCTTCTCACGATTCCTCGGAAGGAGGGAACGCACATTCCCACACGGACGGACTTGCACGGGAGGGTTTTCCCCGCTTCTTGTGGGAGGTACTGCAGGGAGCCGGTTATACGACGCCTCCCCAATACGCGGTGCAACTGTTCGAGGAGCACCGGGTACCCCGCTGTAGGGTTAGGATGACCTTGGAGCCTCGTCCCTTGCAGCCAGGCTGGCATTCGTTGGACACCGAGTCTTTCGGATACCAGGCTGAGGACACTATCGAGGCCATTGCTCTCCATGGGTTGACGACCTTTTGTGGTTTCCACCCCTTGGAGCTGTCCACTCATCCCATTGGCTTGTTTCCTGCCGAAAAGGAGGATGACTCAATGTGGAAGGAACGAGTGGAGCATGCCAAGGATATATGGGCTCTTTACCCGGGGCAAACTGCTCACCTGACGGTGCAATGCATGAATGCCCTGTACCGTCTACAAGCAGTGCGAGGAGAGGCAATGTCTTAGCTAATGGGCTTGGTGGAGGCTACCAAGATCACCCTGGACAACAGGGAGGACCTGGTGGTATACCTGTCCACTGAGCTGGTGGAGAAAGACCTCCAGGTGGAGTAGATGGCCAACCAGATCCAAGAGCTTGAGGAGCAAGTAGGAGCCAGGGAGAACACCATTGAGGTTCTCGAGGATCAGCTTCTGAACACTCAGCAGCAACTTGAGGAAGCTAACCAGCACTTGGATATGCACCATCAAGAGATTCAGGACATGGAGGCCGAAGGGGCCGATGAGGATGTCGACATCAAGGGAGGAGAGGAGCCGGAGCCTGCATCCAGTTTGGACACTGTTGGCTCAGGGAGACCACCTTCCCTCAAGTCTAGTGTTGCCTCATTTGCCCATTAGGTTTCAGAAGTCAAGGTAGAATAGTACGGCAGTAGAACTCCTCGAAGCTAGCTTAGCTTTTGCACCTTGGGGTACTAGGCTAGAGAGAGTCGAGTATTTTGGACGCTGCTGTAACTGTTAGAAAACACTTTTGGATTGATGAAGGACGGATGACCTCTAATTAAATTATGAAGAAAGTTTTATGTCATATCTTTTATGAGAATGCAAGGAAATGTTTGACGCTTTACAAACCTTGTCCTTTCGAATCTTTTACCACGTATGAACCCTGACATCAAAAGTATGATATTAAGAGAATCCTAAATTTTTAGATGGCAGGAAGAGCGCGTCATGGATAGAATGAGCGCATTCCTCCACCACCGCCACCGCTCCCTACCATGCAAGAACTAATGGCTCAGCAGAATGAGATTCTACGACAGTTGGCTCAGCGTCAGCCACCACCTCAGCACTATGGTGGTGGTGATCACCATCAGCATCCCCCAGCAGCAGCCACATACCAGGAGTTCCTCAGCACTCAGCCGCCGTTGTTCACTCGGGCAGAGGATCCACTTGATGCTGATGTTTGGCTCAGGGTAGTGGAATCCAAATTCCCACTGCTTAATGGAGTTTGTTCAGATGTGGCTAAGGTCCGGTTTGCCACCCAGCAGCTTCGCGGACCCGCGCGGACATGGTGGGATCACTTCCTCGCTATGCAGCCAGTTGACCACGTGGTGGAATGGAGAGAGTTCAAGGCAGCTTTCAGAGGGCATCACATACAGGCAGGCATTATGGACCGCAAGCTTAATGAGTTTCTGGCACTTACTCAGGGGAATCGTACTGTGTTGCAGTACGCTCAGGCCTTCAATGACCTGTGCCAGTATGTAGGATATCATGCAGACACTGATGAGAAGAAGAGGGACAGGTTTAGGAGGGGCCTCAGTACTAAGCTCCGCGACCGTCTCAACACAGTCAGAGCCAACAGCTACAATGAGTTAGTCAACATGGCCATTTCCCAGGAAGACTGCATCACAGCCCGCTAGGCAGAAAAGAAGAGGAAGACCCCCTGTGGTAGGACCTTCAGCTCAGCCTCAGCGCTTCAGGATTGTATCCAACACTCAAAACAGGGGGCCTCAGCAGCAGCAAGGAAGGTGGGTGATCCGATCACAACAGCAGCAGCAGGCACCCAACCGCTCCCCCAGTTCAGAGGAATAACACCCAGCCACAGTAGCAGTACCGTCAGGTCAATGACAACAGATGTTTCACTTGTGGCAACACTGGACACTATGCCAAGAATTGTCCCAAGAACCAGCAGAGGCAGGGGCAGAATTCCAATCAGAACCAAGGCAAGAGACAGAAGGTGCAAGTGAGACAAGGCAGGCTGAACTTCACCACCATGGCTGATATCCCAGAGGGAGCACCCATCATGACTGGTATCTTTTCCGTTTTGAATTATCCTGCAATCATTCTTTTTGATTCTAGTGCATCACACAGTTTTATTAGTACAAAGTTTAGTGCCAAATGCCAGTTACCTTTCCATCACACCAATGGGGGTATTACAATTTCAACACCAGGAGGCAGGGTTGCCACCTATCAAATCAATAGGCAGGTGCCTATAAAATTTGGTAGTCTTGTGATTAGAACCACCCTCCTCATCTTGGGTTTGGATAGTGTGGACATCATATTAGGAACTGACTGGTTATCGAGGCACCAGGCAGTAATTGATATTGCAACAAGGGCCATTGAGATACACTCACCTACTTGTGGTGAAACTACATTATATTTGCCTAACCAGGGCTGTACCCGTTCCTGTGCCTTCACTCTGGTAGGGTCACCCGTCGAAAGGATTCCATTGGTCTGTGAATACCTAGATGTTTTTCCGGATGAATTACCAGGGATGCCACCCGACAGAGATATAGAGTTTGCAATTGAGTTGCAACCCAGAATTGCACCTATATCCAAAAGACCCTATAGGATGCCTCCAGCAGAAGTGGCGGAATTGAAAAAGCAGTTACAAGATTTGTTGGACAAAGGATTCATTCGCCCAAGTACTTCACCGTGGGGATGTCCAGCATTGTTCGTAAAGAAGAAAGATGAGAGTCTAAGATTGTGTGTTGATTACCGCCCTCTCAATGCGGTGACCATCAAAAATAAGTATTCGTTACCCCGCATTGATGTATTGTTTGATCAGTTAGTGGGAGCCAAGGTATTTTCCAAGATAGACCTTCGCTCTGGCTACCATCAGATCAAGATCAAGGCTAGTGATATTCCGAAGACAGCTTTCTCTACCAGATATGGGCTTTATGAGTACTTGGTGATGTCTTTCGGGCTGACCAATGCCCCGGCTTATTTCATGTATTTGATGAACTCAATTTTCATGCCAGAGCTGGATAAGTTTGTAGTGGTTTTCATTAACGATATCTTGGTATACTCAAAGAATGAAGACAATCATGTCAAGCACTTGCATACAGTACTCCAGAGACTGCGATCATCATTTATATGCCAAGTTGTCCAAATGTGATTTTTGGCTGAGGGAAATCAAATTTTTGGGTCACACCATTTCTCAGGATGGGGTATCAGTTGATCTTGAGAAAGTACAAGAAGTGATGGATTGGAAGCCTCCTACCACTGTACGGCAGATTCGGAGTTTTCTGGGATTGGCTGGATATTATCGGTGATTCATTCTGGATTTCTCCAGGATTGCCAAGCCAATGACTGAATTGTTGAAGAAAGGAGTAAAGTACGAATGGAGTCAGAAATGTGAGGATGCCTTTCATACATTGAGGCAGCATCTGACGACAGCACCCGTGCTAGCACAGCCTGACAACACCAAATCTTTTGAGGTTTATTGCGATGCTTCCAGCACTGGATTGGGATGTGTCTTGATGCAAGACAACCGAGTTATTGCCTATGCATCCAGAGCACTCAGGCCTCATGAGCAGAACTACCCCACACATGATCTGGAGTTAGCAGCCGTAGTTCATGCTCTGAAGATATGGAGACATTACTTGATGGGAGCTCATTGTAATATCTATACCGATCACAAGAGTCTCAAGTATATTTTTACTCAGGCAGATCTTAATATGAGGCAGAGAAGATGTTTGGAATTAATCAAGGACTATGATTTGGAAGTGCATTACCACCCGGGCAAGGTCAATGTGGTAGCAGATGCCTTAAGTCAGAAAGCCCAGTGCAACTGTGTGATTATGGACTCCAAGATCGCCACTCTATGTGACGAATTGTGCAAGCTGAACGTGGAAGTTGTTTCCTCAGGGACCTTGAATTATATCTCAGTGGAGCCCACTTTGCATGAGCAGATAATCATGGCCCAGGTTGGTGACAAAGGTGTTCAAGTCATCAAAGAAATGCTCGAACAGAAGGTGGATAAGTACAAATGCTTCCGTCAGGACAGCAAGGGAATTCTATGGTTTAGAGACCGATTGGTTGTTCCTAAGAACTCCGGACTCAGGAAGAAAATATTGGATGAAGCTCATATTTCCAAATTTTCCATGCACCCCGGCAGTAACAAGATGTATCATGATCTCAGATCCTTGTACTGGTGGACCAGAATGAAGAGGGAAATTGCTAAATATATATATCTGAATGCGATACTTGCCAGAGAGTCAAAGCGAGTCATTTGAAGGTAGCCGGTACCTTACAGCCTCTTCCCATACCATCTTGGAAATGGGAGGATATTTGCATGGATTTTATTGTGGGATTGCTCAACACCTCCTAGCACCACGACTCTATTTGGGTCATTGTGGATAGATTAACCAAGACAGCTCATTTCTTGCCAGTGCATACCACCCATAAGACAGAGAAATATGTAGAAACTTATATTGATCAAATAGTGCGTTTGCATGGAATTCCGAAAACTATTGTATCTGACAGAGGAGCACTGTTTGTAGCACGTTTTTGGGAGCAACTCCAAAAGTCGCTTGGAACCACTGTGATTAGAAGCTCAGCGTACCATCCTCAGACAGATGGTCAGACAGAAAGGGTGAATCAGGTTTTGGAGGACATGTTGAGGGCCTGTGTGCTACACTATGGGAAGAATTGGGACAAGTGCCTTTCCTTGGCAGAATTCTCTTATAACAACAGCTACTAGTCCAGCCTAAAGATGGCACCGTTCGAGGCCTTGTATGGGAGAAGGTGTAGGACCCCGCTAAATTGGTCACAAGCTGGAGAGAGGGAAATATTTGGACCTGACCTGGTACTTGAAGCCGAGGAAAAAGTCAGAGTCATTAAGAAGAACCTAGAAGCTTCTCAGGCCAGACAAAACAGTTATCATGACAAGAGAAGGAAGCCTCTACAATTTGAAGTGGGAGATCATGTTTATCTTAAGGTGTCACCCACAAAAGGTGTTCAGAGATTTGGGATCAAGGGCAAGTTAGCTCCTCGCTACATTGGGCCCTATGAGGTCAAAGAGACTTGTGGACCTGTAGCTTATCAATTGAAGTTGCCACCTCATATGTCAGCAATCCATGATGTATTCCACGTATCTCAGCTACGGAAGTGTGTCCGCTTACCCACGGAAGTGCTACCAGAGCCAGAATTGGAAATAGAACCAGACTTGTCTTATCAAGAGCACCCCATCAAGGTATTGGACCAAAAGGAGAGATCAACTCGGGCAAGGTCGATCAAGATGTATAAGATTCAGTGGAGCCACCATTCAGTAGAAGAGGCTACGTGGGAGACTGAGGATTTTTTACGTTCTCGCTTCCCCGACTTTCTGCCTAAAGGAGTCGGTACGTAACCCGAAACCCCACCCCCACCTGCCCTTTTGAATCTAAATATAAGAAAAACTTAGTTGTCAAGAGTAGAGTAAGTTTTGAAAATAACTCTAAAAGGACTTCCTTCTGAAGTTGCAAAGAGAATGACATTCGAAGAGCAGTAAATTAGAACAACTTGGTTAAAGGAAACTGCAACACACCAACACACCTTCTTGGTACCCCTCTAAAGGATCCCTACCCAAATCTCGGGACGAGATTCCTTTAAGGGGGGGGGGCTATAACACCCCAGGTGTTACCCAAGGCCCCGGCTCCATATATACACTTATGACTTGTTATCACATGTGTTTAAGTGGAGGAAGAGCACCAAAACATTGGAAACCATGGGTTTATCTAAGGAAGGTTCATGATAGAAGCATTACCCAAGAATGTTATGCAATTATCACCTTGAACAAAAGAGGTTAAAACCCTAGACCCCCTTCTTGAGCCATTAGCCCCAAGCACTGGATTAAGGGCAAAGATAAGCAAATGAACATTTCATGACTTAAACCCTTAACCAAAGTTCAAGTACATAAATATATCTACAAAATTCAGTAAGGGAAACATTACAAAAAGACCCCCTTAAAGACCCCAAATCAATTCATTAAGTAGAGAGCACACTAGAGCTCTCCACTTTTCTCTAAGTCCCAAAATCAACCCTAATCTAAAGATCAGAAGTATTCACCTAGTTAATGGTGCCAAAACCATTGGGTCTAAATAACAAAAAGGAGCTAAACTACCTAAGGAACCCACTAGAAAAATTTGAACTCAAGCCAAAACCGTTTGACGTGATTTGACATCCCTTTTGTCTTGGGATGAACAGGGAGACAGACCCGATATGGCATCCCCATATCTTGTGAACTAGGGCATATCTCCCCTTGGAACTCACATGAACTAGGTATCCCCAGGTGCAGGGAAGAGATCTCACAAAGGTCTTAGGGTGAGATTCGCACGTTTGGCTGCTCAGCAGGGGTTAGAACACGGGCAGAAGGAAATGGCCACGTGTTCGACGCGCCCTGGCATCGCTAGAGCACACCCTGGCGCTCGGCCCCGCGCGCACCGCGCCGCGCCAAGCCAAACCCGTGCCCCTACCCGTGCCCGTGCCTATAAAGCCAACTGAGGCTTCGACTGTACTCCCCCGCTCACTCTCAACCTCGCCAGAGCGCCAGTTCACCGGCGATTGATCTGCGCACGGCGTGCCAGCGGCCGTCGAGACCCGACCACCGTAAACCGGTCGCCCCAGCTATTCTCCACCCCATCCAATCCTTAGGATAGCCTCTACGCACCTCGGTGAAGCTCCTGGAGCCAGGAATCAAGCTCTACCTCACCGGAGACACCGGATCAGCGTCGCCGGACTTCACCAGATCGCCGGCGTATGTAGACCGAGCTCCACGGTGAGTCTTTCTTCGATTCCTTGCACTGGTAGACTCCTTAGCACCCCGTGAAGCTCCCTGTGCCCTCAGATTGAACCCTACCGCCGTGAGCAGGCCGAGGCACACGCCGCCGACGAGCCCGACCGCCTACGCACGTGGACCGACCAATTCCGGCCATCACCGTCGACGAGCCGCACCTCAACGTGACCGCAAGGACTTCCCGGAACCAACCCTGCCCTTCGCCGGACCTCCCTCGCCTCCGGTAAGCCGCGCCGCCCTATTTACTTCCGCGGGTACTGTTTAAAAGGGGGGAGGGACCTCGGGGAGGAAGATAAAGAAGTGAGGGGAGTTTATGAATGGTCAGAGACTCAGAGGAATAGTTGCGCAAGGGCACAAGTTAAAGAGTTGGTTTAGGAAAAACCCAGGGTCCTCGGTGTAAACTGGCTTTTCAGAAAACCTTTTAAACATTATCCTTTTAAATACAAACAGAGCTTGTAAAATTCATAACTTCAGTTTTATTCAGCCAAATTTGGTCAAACCAATTTTGCTAGGTTCTAAATAATGTGGACTACTTAGGAAAAATACAAAACACCCTAAGTATTGCAAAAGATTTTAAAGTTTTGAATTAAATAGTAAACTGGCCAAAAGCTAAATAAAAGAAGGAAAAATAGCTACACTGTTAGACCAGGGTTAAGAAAAATCATAGAGGTACTTAACCACTCCCTAATCTGTTTAAAAATAGTACACCCCTTCATTACACCAAATTAAGGGAGTGTTTACCATTTAAACTCATTTTTGTCCAAAGTTAGGGAAAATTAAAAAAAGTAGTTTAAAATAAGAACCAGGGGGCAACCACATTTTTGCTAGCTCGCTTATTTAGCATAATTCACTGGAAAATTTTGTTAGACCCTTGGTTAGTACAAAAGAAATGAGATACCTTTTATTTCATGAAAACAATGAAAACTTAGAAAAAACCTAGAAACTTAATCCTGAGGAGAAACCACCCCAAACCTTGGGATAACTCATAATATGTTATTATGAATCTAGGAAAAATGTAAGTTCTGTTGTTTGACATTTTTTAAATAGCAAGTTTGTTATAAGTACCTATTTGGCATTAAACTTTAGAAAATCACAACTAAATATCCAGTAGCCCTTTTTCTGTAATTTTTTAACACAAAGACCTATTATTCCCTAGGAATCTTGGCAAAAATAAATGTTGACCCAGAAACCTCACAGAAATTAGAGCTATAATGTAAAGTGCCCTTTTACCTTACTTTTGTTAATTTTGCACAATGAGCATCTGAATTAATTTCAACCTCAAAATTTTTAGGATAACCCACAGAGGTCAATAATTATCCACTATAATTTTTATAATATTTTTGGAAGATGTTAACTTGCCATGGCAATATAAAAGCACTCACTAAGAAGCTTAATTGAGAGTAAAAAAAATGAATTTGGAAAGAATAGTGGAGTGCAACCGTAATTCTTCCAAGAGCCAAAACCAACCTCTAAAGGGTGACTAAAATTTTAAGTTTTCTTCGAGACCCTAAAATGAATGTATAAAACCCTTAAGGAAAACCAAAGGAAACCCTAGAGTACCACTGAATTTAGTACTATTTTGCTATGCATAACCTTTACAAATTGACATATCATTAATATGCATATATCTTGTTCATTGCATTCGATAGACTGTAATCTCGCTGACGGGGAGTACATTCTCGTTCCAGAGCAAGGAGTTGCTCAGGAGGTAGCCTAGGAGCCAGCACTAGAGTCTGCCATCGAGGACTTGCCTGCCCCAGCTTTGGAAGGCAAGCCCCGGTTTTATGCATAACCCATTTATATATATGCTATTTTAATGCACTTAATGTTTGTAGGCTTGTACTGTGCACTTAAGTGTAGGAGTTGAATGAAACCTTAGCTGCATGAACTCAGGATTTCCTTCGTGATGGATACTAGTATGCTAGGTCGAGTAGCTGCTTGCTAATTAGGGATCTTGGTAGAAGTCGAGTGATTTTTCTAGCACTCGCACGAGGTCAGGAAATTGGTTGTATCCATTTTGATAACGGAATGAAGATGGTCTGTGGACACAGATCCATGGGGATGCATGGTCTATGAGATGAAATGAGAATAAGGATTAACGTGCGGATACCTGTGTCAAGCGTTTGAACGTACTAAACACATACCGAGAAATATGGTAAATCGGTAAGCCTAGTACCTCTGTGAACCTGCCCGCAGATTGCCCTCCTCACACGACCTGAGATGTGGTCTCCCATTCCGGTTATGGTGGGTACAAGTGCGGTCACTGCACGACGGCAGTCAGGGTCAGTGAGGCATTGTACGCCAAGAAGGTGAGCCCCTTTCTGTTGCCAGGGAATCGATGGGGACGGTTGATGTGTGGGGACGGAGTGCCTCGCCACGTCGTGTGTTTAGGTTTGCCTTGCAAGGTTTTAAAAACTCGATTCGAATCGTCTGCTTCTCGTAGCTAATGAGACTGCTTGTGTATTGCATTGAGTAATAAGTGGAATTGTGTTGATGGGCAAAAGATGTTGGTTGATAAAATGTTTGATACCATGTATGATTAGATAGCTTCACTTTTTAGTCTTAAGAGAGTCACACTAAAACTTGAAAAGCTAAACTTGTTGTTAGACTCAGCTAGTGCTTTTTGGCAAACCAAACCCCTCAGCAAAACAGCTGCATGTCTAGAGGTAGAGGAGTAGACTCCTCACATCGGGTAAGTCTAGCTGAGTATTAGTATACTCAGCCTTGCTTGTGGCAAAATTTTTACAGGTTCCTTGGAGGACATGGTTGCTGGAGTGACTTGGTTGTCCATCTTGCCACCGGGTTGGACAGTCGAGTGGGACCCTACCTCGGCAGAGGTGGAGCATGAGGAGTGATGGGCCAGGCTTCCCCGTCCCTCCGTTTATTTACCGTTAGTTATATTCCACTGCATTCCGAACAATGATCACTACTTTTGGGTAAACTCCGATGAAGTTGTAATAAATTAAATACTCTTTAATATATGGTTTTATGCTTTATTTTATTTGCTCTGTGCCTCACCTTCGAGTGAGTACGTGGTACTCAATCCTGTTAGTGGCATCGTCGGACTAGATCCGAGGGACTGACGTTTTATTCCTATTTAAGTGTGGTCTAGCCTTTATGGTGGGACTTAGGCACTTAAGTTGGAATAATTCAGGCGGTTCCGCCACATAAACGATACAAACCTATAAAGGTGGCAAATAACTTTAAGAGTTGGTCCACAACTCGAGATATAATATCAGAGTGGGGCTAAAGCAGCCCGATATACGCAGCAAAGCAAATCAGCGGTCCAACAGCCACAGGCAAGGTTGGGAACAGGCTAACTCTTACCCGATCTCCTTTTCTAAAAAACAACAAATAAGCAAGGGTGAGTACAAACGTACTCAGCAGCCCACCTTCACCCGTGGAATGGGGAAATCAGATATAATGCATGGAATATGTGGAGCTCAGGATATTTTGCAGAAACAGCAATATTTTATGCAGGGTTGTTTTGAAAAACATTTTGTATTTTGCAAAGTGCATCCTCTCCAAAAGGAGCAGGAAGTTTTTCAGTATAGAACAAAATCCCCTGGACTAAACCATCCAGGTATCTCAGTAGTTTCCCACTAGTTTTCATTTTCAAAAATAGCTACTGGACTTCCCGTCCACCATAGCTCACGGCTCAACCGCCGGACCTTTTAAAAACCACTTTTCTCAAACGCACCCTTTTTTTTAAACAAAACACTAATTGTCATACCACACTAGACTCGTCCATTCCTGTGAACATAGACTATTCGAATAGATTTGACCTCTGCTAAGAGGGGTACACTTTACCCACTAGTTCGGTTCTGCGATCTCATGGCCAATGAGACCTGAATCCGAATCTCTTTCTTTCCTCGCATGTCCTTACCTTAACGGTTATACCAGGAGTCAGGCCACCGCCATGTCCAAACTGGACAAAACATTCCCCCTCCTTATCCTCCCGGTGCTCCCCAGCCATCATAGCCTCTACGCACCTCGGTGAAGCTCCTGGAGCCAGGAATCAAGCTCTACCTCACCGGAGACACCGGATCAGCGTCGCCGGACTTCACCAGATCGCCGGTGTATGTAGACCGAGCTCCACGGTGAGTCTTTCTTCGATTCCTTGCACTGGTAGACTCCTTAGCACCCCGTGAAGCTCCCTGTGCCCTCAGATTGAACCCTACCACCGTGAGCAGGCCGGGGCACACGCCGCCGATGAGCCCGACCGCCTACGCACGTGGACCGACCGATTCCAGCCATCACCGTCGACGAGCCGCACCTCGACGTGACCGCAAGGACTTCCCGGAACCATGCACTTAATGTTTGTAGGCTTGTACTGTGCACTTAAGTGTAGGAGTTGAATGAAACCTTAGCTGCATGAACTCAGGATTTCCTTCGTGATGGATACTAGTATGCTAGGTCGAGTAGCTGCTTGCTAATTAGGGATCTTGGTAGAAGTCGAGTGATTTTTCTAGCACTCGCACGAGGTCAGGAAATTGGTTGTATCCATTTTGATAACGGAATGAAGATGGTCTGTGGACACGGATCCATGGGGATGCATGGTCTACGAGATGAAATGGGAATAAGGATTAACGTGCGGATACCTGTGTCAAGCGTTTGAACGTACTAAACACATACCGAGAAATATGGTAAATCGGTAAGCCTAGTACCTCTGTGAACCTGCCCGCAGATTGCCCTCCTCACGCGACCTGAGATGTGGTCTCCCGTTCCGGTTATGGTGGGTACAAGTGCGGTCACTGCACGACGGCAGTCAGGGTCAGTGAGGCATTGTACGCCAAGAAGGTGAGCCCCTTTCTGTTGCCAGGGAATCGATGGGGACGGTTGATGTGTGGGGACGGAGTGCCTCGCCACGTCGTGTGTTTAGGTTTGCCTTGCAAGGTTTTAAAAACTCGATTCGAATCGTCTGCTTCTCGCAGCTAATGAGACTGCTTGATCCATTGTACTGCATTGAGTAATAAGTGGAATTGTGTTGATGGGCAAAAGATGTTGGTTGATAAAATGTTTGATACCATGTATGATTAGATAGCTTCACTTTTTAGTCTTAAGAGAGTCACACTAAAACTTGAAAAGCTAAACTTGTTGTTAGACTTAGCTAGTGCTTTTTGGCAAACCAAACCCCTCAGCCAAACAGCTGCATGTCTAGAGGTAGAGGAGTAGACTCCTCACATCGGGTAAGTCTAGCTGAGTATTAGTATACTCAGCCTTGCTTGTGGCAAAATTTTTACAGGTTCCTTGGAGGACATGGTTGCTGGAGTGACTTGGTTGTCCATCTTGCCACCGGGCTGGACAGTCGAGTGGGACCCTACCTCGGCAGAGGTGGAGCATGAGGAGTGATGGGCCAGGCTTCCCCGTCCCTCCGTTTATTTACCGTTAGTTATATTCCACTGCATTCCGATCAATGATCACTACTTTTGGGTAAACTCCGATGAAGTTGTAATAAATTAAATACTCTTTAATATATGGTTTTATGCTTTATTTTATTTGCTCTGTGCCTCACCTTCGAGTGAGTACGTGGTACTCAATCCTGTTAGTGGCATCGTCGGATTAGATCCGAGGGACTGACGTTTTATTCCTATTTAAGTGTGGTCTAGCCTTTATGGTGGGACTTAGGCACTTAAGTTGGAATAATTCGGGCGGTTCCGCCACATAAACGATACAAACCTATAAAGGTGGCAAATAACTTTAAGAGTTGGTCCACAACTCGAGATATAATATCAGAGTGGGGCTAAAGCAGCCCGATATACGCAGCAAAGCAAATCAGCGGTCCAACAGCCACAGGCAAGGTTGGGAACAGGCTAACTCTTACCCGATCTCCTTTTCTGAAAAACAACAAATAAGCAAGGGTGAGTATAAACGTACTCAGCAGCCCACCTTCACCCGTGGAATGGGGAAATCAGATATAATGCATGGAATATGTGGAGCTCAGGATATTTTGCAGAAACAGCAATATTTTATGCAGGGTTGTTTTGAAAAACATTTTGTATTTTGCAAAGTGCATCCTCTCCAAAAGGAGCAGGAAGTTTTTCAGTATAGAACAAAATCCCCTGGACTAAACCATCCAGGTATCTCAGTAGTTTCCCACTAGTTTTCATTTTCAAAAATAGCTACTGGACTTCCCGTCCACCATAGCTCACGGCTCAACCGCCGGACCTTTTAAAAACCACTTTTCTCAAACGCACCCTTTTTCTTAAACAAAACACTAATTGTCATACCACACTAGACTCGTCCATTCCTGTGAACATAGACTATTCGAATAGATTTGACCTCTGCTAAGAGGGGTACACTTTACCCACTAGTTCGGTTCTACGATCTCATGGCCAATGAGACCTAAATCCGAATCTCTTTCTTTCCTCGCATGTCCTTACCTTAACGGTTATACCAGGAGTCAGGCCACCGCCATGTCCAAACTGGACAAAACATTCCCCCTCCTTATCCTCCCGGTGCTCCCCAGCCATCATAACCCTGGGGTTTGGACCGTACGAGTTCAGATTGAGTGACTACCCATATAGTCTCGAGTGATTGTACTTGTCATGAGTACAGGTAGTGAAGGATGACAAACTGGTCCTTATATGAGAGGACAATCCTTCTGCTCACACCTAACCCGGTTGAGCCATCACCTTAGGCCCTCCCCTAAACCAGGGAGTCCCTGATCATCCCTACTCAAAGGTGATAAGGGTGAAAACCCTTCATCATACACATTTTGAAAAGCATTTTCTTTTGAAAACTCACACCTTTTCTGAAATCATTTGTAACAAATATATCAAGGATTGATTGCGGCAAGCGGCTGGGTGGCCATAATAACTTGTCTCAAAATCATATTATGCATAAAATAACAGGCTGAGGGTTGTGGTTGAAAAATGTTGGGGCGAAGGCGAAGACGCTACCCTTCGCTCCAGGCCTTCGTCAACTCACTGCACCAATGGAGGCAAGACGACCGGCGGGGCCCACCCTTCACCCTCTTCACCGCAAGATGAAGGCCTACAACAAAGTCTTTTCATCCCACGGCCTCGGTCCTACCTGGAGGCCCACGTGGGATTCGGCCCATCGTAACAGGCCCTGCACGGACAGGCGTGTTAAGGACCTGATTTGTAATAGCTTTTCTGTAATGATAGTTTGTATCCCTCCTTTATGAGAATATTCTGGGGATAATTCAGGTGTCTGAGGGCATAAGCGTCCTTACTCCGGGACATTGGGCGCTCGGGCACCTATAAATACCCCTGTACAGTGCCCTTGAGAGGCCGGATTAACGGAGCAATCGCCATCTCGAGTTAAACCTTGTTTGCATCCTTTTCACACCCCCGTTGGATCAACTTGCTCAGGAGCGCAAGTTCCAACATTAGCGCCCATCGTTCATGCTACGAGCAAACCACCCGCGATGGCACCCAAAAGAGCTAGTTCGAAGGCAGCCCCATCCGTCAACGAAGCAGCGAAGGCAGCACTGCTAGCTGAGAAGAAGGGCAAGGCCCTCGCTGACAACACCCACCAAGGAGCTGGCGAAGACAAAGCACACAATAAGAGACAGCGCAACGACCAACACACTCCCGAAGGCACCCTCCGCACCTGCAGCTCCGGAGGGCAGCCACAAGTACCACCCCCAGGCTTCGCTCCACCAGAGGGCGAGGACGCAACAGAGGACGGCGAGGTCCTCGGCGTCTCCGCAGAAGAACAGCTGCAGCTACGGGCCCTGCGCCTCAAGAACCGCAACCTCCAGAAGCAGAAAGAAATCCTCAAAGCCAAGCGCCAACGTGTCTCTGCGCAGGCCAAGGTGCGCCAAATGATATGAGATGAGGAGCAGAGGGCTCAAGAACTTGAGCAAGAGATTGCGCTCATGCAGCGCGAAGGCCAACATGATCTGCAGCACGGCCCGCCCCTCCAGCAGCGCGCGCCAGTCGGAGACCTATTCATTCCTCAGTGCGGACCCTTCATCCCGCACGGCGTAGCTTTCCAAGGCATCAACTACCTTGATGAGTGGAGCCCCCTGGCGCCGCAACTGCAAGTGTCACCATGGCCTGCCAACTTCAGGGTAGGGACCTACCCCAAGTACAATGGCAGCACTGACCCAACACAGTACATCATGAGCTATCAAGTAGCCGTCGCATCATCCGGAGGGGACGACGCCACGATGGCCAAGTATTTCATCATCGCCCTCGAGGGTCCCGCATTGACCTGGTACACCAGGTTGCCCCCATTGTCCATCGATTCCTGGAGAAGTCTCTGGGACAAGTTTCTACTCAACTTCCAAGGGTACCTGTGACACCTCAGTGTCACCTAGGGTTCTTCTTTAAGCTAATCCCAACCTATTACCACATGTAAACCTAGTAAAGGAATGAACATCAAAGATTAAGAACAAAGATTTATAATAAGTCTTCTCAAACTCTTCTTAATCTTGTCATGAACCTTGAGGGAAGAAAAATCTCAAACCCTAATAAATCCTAAGTGAGCAAATTAAGCATAAAGGGGAATGGGGAGAGATCTTTGCGGAAAAAATGCAAATTGTAGAAAAGACCAAATTACAATGTTTTAGCTCACCAAATAACTAACAAATTATAGTAAGAAAGTTTGGCCATTTGGTTTTTCCAAAATCCCCAAATCAGCCCTTGAACCATGGTCCCATGGGGAAATTCAGAATTCTGAATTTCAGAACCCTTTCCAAAGATCATTTGCGTTCTCTATTTTTCGAAACTCAAAACCAGGAAGTCCAAATATCAAAGTTGTGCCAAATTCCCTTGAACACGCTCTAGAAAATTTTGAACTCAAACCAAATTCATTTGACACAGTTTTGGTGCAGCTTGACCTCGGGACCAGGCGTTCTGACACTGGCACCTTGGTGACGCTACAACTCCCTGTCCCTAGCCTAAAACCGCACGACGTCCATACACAAAAGATAAAGCAATGTCAGGTGAACAAATCATTCACAGCGATCTTGCCTAAATTCACAAAGATTTGCACCCAATCGGCGTTAGAACTCGGGCAGAGGCAACGGTTCCACGTGTTCAACCGTGGCTGACACCCTCGGTTCACGCCCGTTCACGAACCCACGCTCCCCAGCGCCCGCCCGCGCGCGCTCGCCGGTCCACAGCCGCCTGTGCACTGCGCCGTGATTATAAAGTAGCCCCGAGCCTCGACCATCCCTCCCCGCGTGCTCTCAAGTCTTGCCCAAGCCAGAGATCACCGGAATTTGCCCCAAGCACGCCGCGCCACCGCCCGCCAAGCTTTCCAAGCCTCGTTCGCCGTGGCCAGCTCCCTCCAGTCGTGCCCAAGCCGCACCAACCCCTCGCTTAGCTTCGCCATTAGCCTGTGAAGCTTTCCAAGTCCTCGGACCTGGCAGAACTTCACCGGAAGCCCGAGATCGCCCTCACCGGACTTCGGTCGCCCGCCTCCGCGCGTGGACCGAGCTCTCCGGTAAGCCATTTTCAAATTCCTTGCACCCACGTCTTCCCTAGCATCCAGTGAAGCTCTCTGACCCGTTTGATTGAACTATTGCGCTGTGAGTAGTCCGGATTCCTCGCCGCCGACGAGTATCTTCGCCTGCGCACGCGGACCGGCCGACTCCGACCATCCCCGACGGCAACCCGCACATCGCCGTGATTCCCGAGACCTCCCCGACATCCTCGACCACCTCACCGGAGCAGCCTCGCCGCCAGTAAGCCCCTCCGCCCTTTTCTTCGCCGCGGGTACTGTTCAATTGGTGATAGGATCGCAGGTTCGATTTCTAGAAACCCTAGGGGGTTTTCTGCAGAGCCGTAGACTCAAATGAATAGTGCCCCGGGGACCTGTCTATAATTCTTTTAAGAACTTTCGCCAGGGACCCCAGCGCAAAACTATTTTTCTTTAAACCATTTCGATTTAATCTTTTATTATTCAGCAGAAGACTTAGGAAATTCATAACTTGAGAAATACTTAACTAAAAATTGTCAAACCAATTTTGTTGGATTCTAAATATTATGGACTATCAATTAAAAATACTGAACCCCATGCTTTCTGTTCAAAATTTTGGAGTTTAGAATTAAATACAGAAACTGATCAAACCTTGTTTAATTAAAGAAAATTAGTTATGCTTCTGTGCTAGGCTTGAGAAAATGTGTAAATGTTCAAACCTCAATTAAACATTGTTTAAAAATAGTGGGAACCCTAGTATTAAAAATTTAAGTAGGAATATCTATTAAAAGCCATCTTTGTCCTAAACTTAGGAAAATCAGAAAGGCATTAATAAATAATGAATAGGAAGTGCAATTGTTTTTCCTAGCCTACTTAAATAACAAGGAACCTAGGAAAAATAAAAAGACCACTAGTCCAGAACAGAATTAAAGAGAAATGTTTTATTTAGCATTATTCTAACTAGAAAACAATTATTAGAATTATGAAAACAATTTCAAAACTTGTCATAAAAATCCAGTGGACTTGTGACCACTAAAACCCCACTACAAAAATGATAACCACCCCAGCCCATCATTTTAAGTAGGGTAAACAAATAAAACTTGATATTGGGGCATATTTCAATTAAATCATAAACAACCCAAAAATAATGCAATAATGGGCAAATAAAATTTTGCTTGATCACTAATGAGACAGGCCACCAGAGAAAAATGCAAACCCTTTTGAAAGATGCCAAATAACACACATTGCCAATACTTCATGAAAAAGGCCATTTAATCCAAATAATTCCTACCACCCCTTCCCTTAAGCAAAAAGATGCCAAACTTCAGAATGATTGCTCTTGCACAAAATAGAAGCTAGGAAAAATCATAAATCTGTTGTTTGATATTTTTCAAATATAGTGGTAGTAGAAAACACCCCTTTGGCTAGAAACTTTGGAAAATCATAACAAAAAGACTGGTAAGTATTAATGGCTGGAAATTTGTACAAAGTCATGTTATAGCATCTAGATGCCAGAAAAAATATGTCTTAAGGAATAACCTTCTGTTAAATGGTAGTTGTAGCTCAAACCACCCCTTCTGCCCTAATATTTAATAATTTTGTCCAGAGAGAACTACTCACTTTTTAAACCCCAAATTTTGAGACAGAGGATTATACACCAATAAGAAGCCACTGTAATTTTTTCCAAAAATTTTGGAAATTTATTGCTATAACTTGTAGTTCAAATCTATCTTAAAAGCATAAAGGAAATAAGAGGAAGAAAGGATAATAATAAACCTCGCTTCAATAAGTTCAACTAAAAAAATCCTATTGAATTTTCACTAAGATTTTAAAAAGAATTTAGGGGAACACCGAGATAGACTTACCACTTCATTTAACTGAGTGTGATCTAAATTACTAAATATACCACAAGAATCTCTAGTAGCAAGAGTGAACCCTATCTAAATTAAGTGACTCCTTCACCATCAAGTCTAATTACTAAAGCACTTATCATGTCATGCATATATCTTACTTATTGCATTCATTAGACTGCAATCTAGCTGACGGAGAGTATGTGCTCATCCCCGAGCAAGGAACTATCCAAGAGGAGGACCAGGAGCTAGCTCCCGAGACTGCCACTGAGGATCTCCCCGCAGCCCCAACATTTGAAGGCAAGCCCCGGTTTTTATGCATAACCGTATTTATATATGCTACTTTACTACACTTAATGCTTGTAGGATTGTAATGTGCACTTAAGTGTAGGAGTTGCTTGAAACCTCTAGTTGCATGAACTTAGAAATCCTTTTTGAGATGAATACTAGTATGCTAGGTCGAGTAGCTGCTTTGCTAATCAGGATCTCGGTAGAAGTCGAGTGATTTTTCTAGCACTCGCGCGAGGTCAGGAATTGATTGTATTCATCTTGATAACGGGATCTCTAATGGTCTATGGACTTAGATCCAGGGAGGATGCCTTGTTCATGAGACGGGAAAAAGATTAAGGATTAATGTGTGGATACCTAAGTCAAGCGTTTAAACGTACTAAGCACATGTCAGGAAATATGGTAACCGATAAACCTAGTACCTAAGTGAAGCCGGGCGCGGACTTTATCCCTCACTCGTCCTGAGACTGGGTCTCCCATGCTAGCTATGGTGGGTACAAGTGCGGTCACTGCACAGCGGTAGCCAGGGTCAGTGGAGCATTGTATGCCAAGGCGGTGAGCCCTAGCCACGAACGGGGAATCGATGGGGACGGTTGACATGTGTGGGGTCCGAGTACCCTGACATGTCGTGTGTTTAGGTTTACCTTGCAAGGATAAAAACCCGATTCGAATCGTCTGCTTCTCGCAGCTAATGAGACTGCTTGACCCCTTGTACTACATTGAGTAAGAAGTGAAATGAGATTACATGAGACAATTGTTGATTGAACTAAATGCTTGTTACCATGTATGCTTAGAAAGAGCAAACTTAGTTAATCTAATGATGCTATAAATTGAAAAGCTAAAACTTGATTTTAGATACAGCTAGTGCTTTTGGCAAACCAAACCCCTCAGCCAAACAGCTGCATGGTCTAGAGGTAGAGGAGTAGTTTCCTCACACCGGGTAAGTCTAGCTGAGTATTAGTATACTTAGCCTTGCTTGTGGCATAATTTTGCAAGTTCGCTGCAGGATATGGTTGATGGTGTGACTTGGCCTACCACCCTGCCACCGGGTTGGATGGTCGAGTGGGATGCTGCTCCCATGGGAGAGGAGCAACAGGAGTAGTGGGCTAGGCCTTGCCATTTCCTCGCTATCGACGGCATCGATTATCCGCTGCATTTTATTTTGTGAACTTTTATCTGCTACTTGAAAAACTCTGATCTATGTAATAATTCAGTACTCAATTTGAGGTATCCTGTTTTATTGTGTTTCTGCTGTGACTCACCTTCGTGTGAGATTGTGGTATTTGATCTTGGTTAAGTGGCTTTATCAGACTAGATCTGAGGGACTAACGGGTTATTTCAATTTAAGTGTGATACGACCCTTGAGGCGTGACTTAGGCACTTAAGCTGGAATAATTCGGGCAGTTCCGCCACAGTACCGCCCAAATACCGATGCCTTGGCCAAACTGTCACTCTGCAAACAGCTGGAGAAAGAAACCCTGCGGGAGTATTACCGCAAGTTCCTAACTCTCAAGTCACAACTGCCTTCGATCGACGACCAAATTGCCATACACTACGCCATCAGTGGCCTTCGGCCTAGCGTCCTGTACAGTCACTGCATCAGGGACCCACCCAAAACCTCCAAGAACTCTATCAGTTGTTTGAAAAGTACACCAGATCCGAAGAGCTCCACCAGCGCAAGGTCGAGTCTCAAAGAAAGCCCAAGGACCCTCCGCAGTCCAGCCGAACATGAACAAGACCTTCACAGTCAGACTCCGGTCGGGACAGCCGTAGTCAGCAGCAGGTGCATAACATTGCCAACTAGCACCCCGCCGGCGAAGCCCCTCGCCGCGAAGATTATCCCCCCAGGGCCGCGGCAATGGCACGCATGGTCGGGGCCGGGGACGGGCGCAACAGCCGCACAGATATTACTGCATGTTTCATGGCGAAGACTGTGCGCACCCAACCAGGGATTGCCCAGAAACGAAGGCCACCAGGGACAGGATGTCTCGGGCACAACCAGCCGACAACCCAAGAGTTGTCGCACACACATACCAACACCACCACCCACAACCATACAACCACGGCCCCGCCCAGCATCTACCCGACCACGCTTACCAACACCACCCGGAGGTACAAGTCGTACCACCCCCACTCCCACTCCCACCTCCGCATCAACCAAACATCCACCACCAAAATCACCCTAAGCACCAAAACAGGAAGACTTCGCTGATCAGCCGTATCGCGGAGTCATTCATATGATCACTGGAGGGTCCAGCGTCGACTTCGACACGAAGCGACAAAAGAGGGACCACTACCGAAGCATCAACCATGTCGCCATCATCGGTCCAGTCGTGCAAACGAAGTGCTCGCATGTGCTGCTAACCTTCGACGCCAGAGATGTCGATCTGCATAGTGCACCCCACTGTGATGCCATGGTAATCAACTACAGTGTGGCAGGCTGGGACCTGCACGAAGTCCTAGTCGACAACGGCAGCCAGGCGGATATCATCTTCCTCCACGCCTTCGACCGCATGGGCATCAGCCAGAGCTTGCTTAAGCCTTCGGACAACCCCCTATATGGCTTCGGCGGCAAGGGCACCTTCCCTATGGGCAATATAGAGCTACCCCTGTCCTTCGGCGTAGCACCCAATGCGCGAAGCAAGCAGGTCACCTTCGACATCGTTGACATGGTCTATCCTTACAACGCCATAATGGGTCGGGGCTCTATCAACAAGTTTGAAGCGGCCATCCACGGATTATATCTTTGCATGAAAATTCTGGGTCCGCAGGGCGTAATAACGGTGTACGGGAACCAGCAGACTACGCGCAACATTGAAAGAGATTTCGTTCCCGGTCAACGGAACGTACACTGCCTTACGGCGCAGCGCGAAGTCCTCGAGGCCACCCGCCCATCTGCCAACAAAAATGAAAAGGCACAGCTACAAAGCAACGACGGAACGAAGACAGTTCCCCTTGACCTGGCAACACCCAAGTAGACAGTCATCATAAGCGAAGACCTGACTTTGCAAGAGGAGGAGAAACTCATCTCCTGTCTCTCCAGAAATAAAGACGTCTTCGCCTGGTCCGCCCTTGACTTGGTCGGAGTCAGTCGCTCCGTCATCGAGCATAGTCTGGGAATCGACCCTTCGGTGCGCCCAAAGAAGCAGCGGCTGCGCAAAATGTCCGATGAAAAAACAGAAGCCACCAAAGCCGAAGTACACCGCCTGCTGGAGGCCAATTTCATCGAGCCAGATGCCTACCCTACGTGGCTATCCAACGTAGTCATGGTGCAAAAGAAGAACGGCAAGTGGCGGATGTGCATCGATTTCACCAGCGTCAACAAGGCCTGCCCCAAGGATAATTTCCCGCTACCATGGATCGACAAGATAGTCGATAGTGCGGTCGGATGTGAAGTCCTGTCACTCCTCGACTGCTTCTCTGGCTACCACCAAATATATATGAAGGAGGAAGACAAGGCTAGTACCAGTTTTATCACACCCTTCGGCACGTACTGCTTCATCAGGATGCCGGAGGGACTCAAGAATGCTGGATCAACCTTCTCTCGCCTCACCAAGACGGTGCTCGAGAGCCAAGCAGGTCGGAACATCTTCACGTATGTGGACGACATCGTCGTTGCCAGCAAGAATAAGGAGGACCACCTGGCCGACCTTGCAGAGACATTTGCAAACATGAGGGACGCACGACTTCGCCTCAACCCCGAGAAGTGAGTCTTCGGGGTCTGCCAGGGGAAGATACTGGGCTACCTGGTGTCGCACCACAGGATCGAGGCCAACCCGACTAAGATTCAGGCAATAATCAACATGACACCCTCGCAGTCAACCAGGGACATCCAGCGTCTAACAGGCAGATTGGTCGCTCTGAACAGATTCATATCCAAGTCCGCCGAGCGGAGTCTGCCTTTCCTCAAGACACTGCATGGTGCGAAGGACTTCACGTGGGGACCAGAACAGGCGGCAGCCTTCACATCACTCAAGCAGCACATGTTAGACTTGGCCATTCTCACCAGTCCAGACCCTTCGCTGCTGCTTCTGCTCTACATCGCCGCCTCGCCACATGCAGTCAGCGCAGCCCTAGTCCAAGAGCAAGACAGAGAGGGCACGACCCGGCAGTGTCCAATCTACTATGTCTCCGAGGTCCTCACGGCCTCCAAGTGTAACTTGACCGAGTTGGAAAAAATCTCCTACGCGGTCGTCATGGCATCCCGCAAGCTGCGCCATTACTTCGAAGCATTCAAGGTGCGGGTCACCTCGGACAGGGGACTAGGAGAGCTGTTCTGCAACCCGGAGGCATCTGTCTAGATTGACAAATGGGCAGCCGAGCTCTCCGGTTACCATAGCGTCTTTGAACCCAGGACAGCAATCAAGTCGCAGGTCCTGGCAGACTTCATCGTTGACTGGACCGGGCCAATAGCGCAGCAGGACGAGCCTGCAGATAAAGTGTGGACCATCCACTATGACGGCGCATGGTGCCATGCGGGGGCAGGCACGGCTGCAGTCATCACATCACCCACAGGGGTCAAACACAGATATGCAGCACGCCTTAGCTTTTCTTTGGAGTCTGACAGATGCACCAACAACGTAGCAGAATACGAAGCTGTCATCCTAGGTCTTCGCAAGCTAAGAGCACTTGGTGTCACCACCTGCATCATCAAGACAGATTCCAAGGTGGTTGCCGGCCAGGTCGAAAAAGAATATTCAGCAAAAGACCCCACACTCATGCAGTATCTCACGGCTGTTCGTAGCCTTGAGAGACAATTCAAGGGTTTCACCTTGCAGCATGTGGACCGAGCCAGGAACGAGGAGGCCGACGCATTGGTCAAAGCAGCTGCTAGAGGCGAAGCCTTGCCCTCCGACGTGTTCTACCACGTCATTGGCACGCCAGCCATCCGCAGTCCAGAGGGTCTACAAATAACCAACGACACTGAGGGCCATCGCATAGTCAACCTCATCATGACCGAATATTGGACGCCCCAGTAACCCTGTTCTTGCAAGGTTATTATCATCCAAGCAACGTCAACGAGGCCAAATGCCTCAAGCACCGAAGCCAGGACTTCACAATCATTGAGGGCCAGCTATACAAGAAGGGGGTCAGCCAACCTATGCTTAAATGCATCACCAAAACGAAGGCATCCAGATCCTGCGCGAAGTCCACAGCGGAACTTGTGGCTCTCACTCGGGGCCTAGGGCCCTCGCTGCCAAGGTGATCCGTCAAGGGTTCTACTGGCCCGCCATAATCTACGCCACAAACTGAGTCACGAGGTCGTGCAAAGCCTGCCAAAAGTTTTCTCCCCGTTCGGGCAGCCCTTCGCAATTCACAAAGTTGATTGCCCACACATGGGCACTTCAACGCTGGGGACTGGATATTGTCGGGCCACTACCCACGGCTCAAGGAAGCCTCAAGTTCACCTTCGTCGCCGTCAAGTACTTTACCAAGTGGATCGAGGCAAGGGAAGTATCCATAGTAACGTCGAAGACTACCCAGAAATTCTTCTGGCAAAACATTGTTTACCGGTTCGGAGTCCCGTCCGAGCTCACAGTCGACAACGGAAAACAGTTTGACAGCCAGGACTTCAGGGACTTCTGCTTCTCCATCGGCACCAAGCTTGCCTTCACCTCAGTATACCACCTGCAGTCTAACGACGTCGTCGAGCGTGCCAACGACAAGATTTTCACTGCTATCAAGAAAAGACTACTCGACGACAGCAAGGGCAAATGGGCCGACCACCTACCTAAAGCAGTCTAGGCACTAAACACAACTGAGTGCCAGGCGACTGGTTTCACTCCTTTCCGTCTACTATATGGTTCGGAGGCCATGACCTCGCAGGAAATAAAGCACGGGTCACCTCGAACAAGTGCATCAGCCACCCCCGACGTAGATGAGCTAACATCCAAAGACCTCATCGACAGAGACCGCGTCTTCGCCCTGTAGGCCCTCAATAAATACCAAGCTCAAATGAAGGCCTGGCGCGACCACACAGTCGTCCCAAGAGAGTTCAACGAAGGAGACCTCGTACTCGTCCGAACCACCCGGACAGAGTCACGGGGCAAGCTGGAGCCAAAGTGGGAGGGACCATTCATCGTCAAGTCGAAGGCGTCCCCCTGCGCATACAGGCTGATAACGCCATCCAGCGAGGACCTAGACCATTCTTGGAATATTGACAATCTCCGCAAAATTTTTGTTTAAATCCTCAGGGCTTACGCGCCCTTGTAATTCATCAAACAGTGTTATTTCGGCCCACACTCTTTTCCTCCTGGGGGGTGAGGTTTTTGACGAGGCGGAGCCATGTAATATACCCACAAAAATTCAGATACAGCATGTCGAAAAAGACCGCATCGACGGTCTTCGGCATTCGACCACTCCAAAGTCACCGCGAGAGGCAGAGCAGCCTACCCTCGCGTGCGACACTCCGCACAAAAGTCGCCTATGGGTGCAGCCGGAATAGCACAATAAGTGCGCAATTTTGAAGTCTTTTCCAAAAAAACTCTCCGTGCAAAAGCCGCCTAAGGGTGCAGCCGGAATAGCACAATAAGTGCGCAATTTCAAAGTCTTTTCCAAAAGACTCTCCATGCAAAAGCCGCCTAAGGGTGCAGCCGGAATAGCACAATAAGTGTGCAATTTCGAAGTCTTTTCCAAAAGACTCTCCGTGCAAAAGTCGCCTAAGGGTGCAGCCGGAATAGCGATAATCGAAGTCTTTTCCTAAAAGACTCTTCGTGCAAAAGCTGCCTAAGGGTGCAGCCGGAATAGCACAATAAGTGCGCAAAATCGACGTCTTTTCCTAAAAGACTCTCCCTGCGGAAGCCACCTAAGGGTGCAGCTAGAACAGCAAAATAACTGCACAAATATCGAAGTCTTTTTTACAAAAAAGACTCCATAAAGAAGTCGCCTACGAGTGCAGCTGGATCAACGAAGGCGCTCAGCCTCATCATACAAATTACGGTTACATACACACAGCGAGGGCATCATATACTACATTGGCTCAACCTTCGGGACGATACCCATCTCCCTATAATTGAACAACATTATTCTCAATTCCTCACCCTCAAAAAGATTTTGCAACTCCCCTTCACCTATGCTCGCCCCAACCGGCGAGGACAGCAATTCTTGCCTACCAGTCCGGTCCATGCGAAGACGGTCACCCTCCGTACCAATACAATGACCCCTTCGCGACGATTCACTAACTCTCCGTTTTGCCACCGCCCTTCGCCGCCTACACCCAGTACTCGCACCCGGGAGCCCCTCGGAACCTTCCACCACGCGGCGAAGGCTCCGCTGTAGCCACATCCAAAGCTACAAAATAATCCAAGCCTTCATCCGAAGACTCCTCCGTCCATGACACCGAACTCCTAGAATCATCAGACTCAAAACACAGAGACACAGAACCACACGAATCATCACTGGCAGGCACCACGGTCGGGGCCGCCACAAAAATAGTATTGTCAGTAGCGGTTGCATGTGTAGGCCCAAACATCGGAACCTGCGCAGCAACCAAGGTTCAGTACCACACAGACAAAATTTACAACCTCCCCAACACCTATTCAGCTATTCAGCCACCTGCGAAGGCCCGGCCATGGCCGCGGGGTCTTCGGCAGCCGGCTCGACCACTGCCTTCAAGATGTCCTCGTCCATCGGCGCGAGGGATGGCGTGGGGTCTTCGCTGGCTCCAGTTGGCGTGGTCGATGCAGGGACCGTCGAGGTGCCCTCGCCGGCATCAGATGGCGACGGCACCTCCACCCCCGATGTCATGGGCAGCGCACTGTCCAGACCACCGAGGTCTTCGACCTCCTCGGAATGTGCCATCTGCAGCAATACCACATTTAGCAAAACCACCCATACGCATATAACCGCGCAAATAAGATCTTACCTGATCAATCGCCCAGTCAGACCTCTCCCGGACCACATCTCGACCGTGCGGACCCCACATCATATCGAAGATCGCCCCCGCCGACTGCTTAAGCACCGGGTCTTCGACCTCGAAGATTGCGCATTCGAAGTTCTCGTCTGATTGGTCGAAGACCTCGAAATGCCCACACCCCTCGCGGGACAAAGCATTCACGGCCCCTTCGTAGATGACGAGGGAGGCAAAGGACATGAGGCCCGTCGCGATGGTCAGGAGCACCGCCAACTCCTCCTGTAACCACTCCAGGAAGCGGAGGCCCACCTCTTGGTCGGGCGCGTCGAAGGCGGCAGTCCGCGCACCCAGCTCCCGGTACGCATCCACGAACTGCACGTGCGTCCGCTCGACCTCCGCGCGCGTCGAGGCCTCGGCTTTATCCACGCAGTTGCGCAGGCTGTTGAGCCTCGCCTCCAAGTCCTCAGCGTGTTGGCAGGCGAGACTGTTTTCCACCCGTGCAAGCTTGGCATCGGCCTGCGCAGCTTGCGCATCAGCAATGGCCTTGTTCGCCTCCCTCCTCTCCTCCACAAGCTGGCGCCGGAGATCCCCCCTCTCGGCCTCCACAGCGGCCAACTTCTCCGTCAACCTTCGTCTTTTGCTTTCGGCAGCCGACTTCTCCCGAACAGCGTCCGCGTGCTATGCCCGGAGACGTTCAACTTCGGCAGCAAACTCCACAGTCAAGACACCCGACGCAACACGGTCGGTGAAGCCAGCTGCCTGACACAAAAATCCATGAGACTCGCAACTTCATAAAAACAATGAACTAGCGAGGTCCAACATGACTTACATGCTGCAGCTGCTGCGACGCTCGCCTCAGCTGCTGGGACACGGAGCCCGCCACATCTTTAGCAACGGCGGCCGAGGATATCTCGCTGCTCACGCAGAAGGTGGACCATGGGTCCCGCAGAACACCCTTTGCCCCTTCCGCTGCTGTCGGTGAAGGGGCCGCCACCGGAGCCAGGACAAGAGGCAGTTGCCCCACATCAGACCCTGCACCATCATATTGGTTAAAAAAAACTTACCACCAAGATAATCTGGCACACTGATGTCTGTGTCGAAGTCGGCCACACGCGCCCCCTCCTCGCTAGCACGCACCGGGGAGGGCACCTTTTGCCCCTTGGCGGGCTCGCCCTAGGGCGGCTTCCCCGCACCAGATGCACTAGCCTTCGCACTCGCTGAAGACTTCCTGGGCCCAGGGGCAGCCGGCTTCGCAGCCGGCGCTAGCTTGCTACTGTTGGGGACGGCAAACTTCGCCCCCCCCCCCCTGCACCCTCTTCGCTTCACGGAAAGGATCACCGATCCTAACGACCGCCCAGCGTTTCTACGCAGCATCTTGTCGACCCTTCTCCATCACTGCCGATACAACAACAGCAATATTCCGTCCATAAGGAAAAATCTTCAAGTCACGAGCCATACGAGACGTAAACATGTCTTCGCCCGTCGCGCGGTGGATCGGAACATTCTTTGGCCATCGACCCCCGGTAACCTTCAGCATTCGCGCGGAAGACTCCCGGAGCTCGGGCGAAGACATCCTTCCCCCGAGGGCCACGCAAGTCCCCATCAACTCCACGACAAAATGTTCAGAGACCCCCACTCCCCCCACTGCGGTACCTATTTTTCTCTTCTTAGTAGCTGGGGCAGCCTCCTGTGAAGGGCCTTCCTCAGTCATGGCCACTGGCTTCTTCCTGCGGCAGTCGACGTTCGCGGCAGCGTCATCCCTGGGGTAGCCACCGTATGGCAAGCCGTTTAATTTGAAGACCCGATTCAATCGAACATTGGACCCCCGGATATCCCAACTCCGCAGACCCTCTGTCCTCGGCACGTAGCGCCCCACAATCTTCGCCACACCGTCCTCCACTTCACGCACGAACGCGGCCGGGTCTCGGCCGCGCAGATCCAAGGAGAAGACTGGACTCCGTACCACCTGCTTACCCAAAGAAGGCATCTTGCGAGGGCATACTTCGCCCAACGCCCAGCCATGCGCCAGTGGCCACACTCCATAACCAATGAACTCTTCAACCAAATCATGCCCACTGTTCATACGGGCAGCGTATCGAAGGGCCCCCTCGTCCTCATCATCCTCTGCCACCTCGAATTGTGGGTACGCCACATAATAGTGAGAGCACATCACAACCACAGGAAGCCCTGGGAGGTCTTCGACTTCGCTCCTGGAAACATAAAAGCAGAAATCCCACTAGTTGCCCCATTTATTATGAGCACAGGGAACCAACTCCACGACTTCCATTGAAGTCTTTCCAGTCCTCGGCGTAAACGTGCACGATCCAAACTGTGCAATCTTGTTTCCAATCTTTCTTTTCAGCCAATGCAGACAGTAATTTTTAGCGAAGACCTCTACGGAAGGCTGACCGCCATAAGAAGTCGTTGCCCAGACATACTTTGCCAGGGCCACCATGGCGTTAGGTGTCAATTGGTGGACCTGGACCTCAAATCTCTGCAAGACCTCGACCACAAAACGATGTGCAGGCAGACGAAGGCCAGCAGTGAAAAATGCCTCAAACACAACCATCTCACCCTCCGGCTCAAGAATCTCTTCCGCCCTCGGCACACGTCCAACTCCATTCCCAAAATAACCCAACCGCTGCATGTCTTGCACGCGAACCAAGGAGATCCTCGAAACGCCGAATTCCACCGTGTGGCCCGGGTGCAGCTCCACCGCCGCTAAATCACTGAAGGTACCCTCGGACGACGATTCGCCCAACGGCGTATTCGCAGCGGATGAAGAAGAGGACGACATGGCTACGTACCATCGGCGGCGGCGCGCGGTCTGCTTGACGCGGGCCAGTTCTCCGGCGAACAGGAGCAAGGAGGGCAGGCGAGCGGGCGGCCGGTTTCAAAATGCTAGGGTTTTGCGGTGCACAGAAAGGTAACTGAGCCTGAGCCGCGCCGCCCCCCTTTTTTATACACAGGGCACGATGCTTCGGGAAGCCCGCAGTCCAACAGTACCGCGTCCGTCAACGATCACATCAAAAACCCCCGCTGAACCACTTCGAGCGAGGGCAGCATCTCCACCATCTAGCGACGTCTTCAGCACCAGATGACTCAGTCGAACTGGTCCCTCGGAGGGCAAATGTTGGGGAGAAGGCGAAGACGCTACCCTTCGCTCTAGGGCTTCGTCAACTCACTACACCAATGTAGGCAAGACGACCGGTGCGGCCCACCCTTCGCCCTCTTCACCGCAAGACGAAGGCCTACGACGAAGTCTTTTCATCCCGCGGCCTCGGTCCTACCTGCAGGCCCACGTGGGATTCGGCCCAGCGTAACAGGCCCTGCACGGACAGGTGTGTTACGGACCTGATTTGTAATAGCTTTTCTATAATGACAGTTTGTAACCCTCCTTTATGAGAATATTCTGGGGATAATCTAGGTGTCTAAGGGCATAAGCGTCCTTACTCCGGGATGTTGGGCGCTCGGGCACCTATAAATACCCTCGTACAGTGCCCTTGAGAGGCCGGATTAACGGAGCAATCGCCATCTCGAGTTAAACCTTGTTTGCATCCTTTTCACTCCCCCGTTGGATCAACTTGCTCAGGAGTGCAAGTTCCAACAAAAAAACATAGGTAATTTATGCATCAAAGGGATCCAGTGAGCTTGCTGTGCTTATCCGGTGAAAGGGGGGAAGAGCTCACAAAACTGGCTTCTAGCTCCACTGCCTAGCGTAGACATGCAGATCTGGCCTCCATGAGACGGCACGAACGCTCCGATAACTATGCAACATGAATAAGCAAACATACAAACCAACAAGTATATCAACAAATATTTAGTATAGTGGTCAGAATGGTGATATACAGATGGGTAGAGTCTTGAGCAGAATCTGTATCATGTGGTGTTGTGATATTACTGGTGGTGGAGTGGAGGTGCTTACCAGAAGGGTGGACTGGAGGCGAAGCGACACTATGCGTGTAGCCGGCAGAGCGGAGTAACTGAGTGAGTGGGGTGTTTGCCTTGCCTGAGGGTGTTGAGTGTGTGTGGAGAGGGAGAGGGTAGCTGGGTGTATTTATAGCTGGGTGTATGTGGTGTAGCACAGTGAAGTTCACTCTTGGTGAGAATAGTGATGAATGAATCGTCTGACTTAGCCTGAATAGGGAAATAATAGGCAGAATACGGGACAAGAGTATTTTGGGAGTTTTCTGGAACATGAACCATGCTTAAGGGATGACATGGTTGGATAGGGAATAGTTTGATAAGAAACAAGAATTATTGGAATCAGAGTTTGGAAGCCTGGTTCGAAGGAATCTCAAAGTTAAGCGTGCTCAACTTGGAGACACCTGGGATGGGTGACCAGATGGGAAGTTCCCTACTGGAAGGAAAATCAGTCACCAGAGTTCGTATGACTGGAATATGGGTCTGGCGGGTCTTAGGTGGACTGGACAGCATGATGGATGAGTAGTTGAAATTTGGGGTGATCGGATGAACGATGAATAGTAACGATGAATAGTGACGACGAAAAAGTAATTGTAGATATCGTCGATGAATAGTAACGATGATGAATAGTAACGACAATGAATAGTGTCGATGAATAGTGGCGATGATGAATAGTAACGGTGAATAGTAACGATGACGAATAATAATGGTGAATAGTTCGTATGAGCGAAGATGAACGATGAATAGTGACGATGAACGAACGATGAACGATGAATAGGAACTATGAACGAACGGACGAACAATCGAATGATCGGACGAACGAATGATCGGAATTTCGGCAGCATAACGGCAGGATAAAGATTATCTGGACGAACGATGAATAGGGACTATGAACGAACGATGAACGATGAATAGGAACTATGAACGAACGATGAACGATGAATAGGAACTATGAACGAACGGACGAACGATTGAATGATCGGACGGACGAACGATCGGAATTTCGGCAGCATAACGGCAGGACAAAGATTATCTAGACGAACGATGAATAGGGACTATGAACGAACGATGAACGATGAATAGGAACTATGAACGAACGATGAACGATCGAATGATCGAACGAATGAACGATCAGAATTTCGGCAGCATAACGGCTGAACAAAGATTATTTGGACGAACGAACGGACGAACAATCGAACGAATGGACGAATGACCCATGAACGATCGGACGAACAAACCATGAACGATCGGACGAACGATCGAACGAACAAACAAACTAAGAACAGGTGGACGAACGATCGAAGAACGACCGAACAATCCTTGTGCTAGTGTGTGCTTGTGTGGAACATGGAGTAGGCGTGTGTGGGGAGAGGAAGAGAGTTGCCATGAAATGGCTTGGGGTGGCTTGAGAGGAGGCCCTTGCCCCTCTATTTATAGCCATGGTGGGGGATTAGGGGGAGGGATGAGAGGATTAGTGGGAGATTAGCATGTATTTGTCTTGTATAAGCGAGATTAGCTTGTAGAGCTCACCGTATGACACCGGAGGCGTACGTATACGTATGAGCATGAGGAAAGTTATGAAGAAAATATTTGTGGGGACTTTAAAAATGATTCTGAAGGTATTTCTCAGGAGGAAAATATTTGGAGGAATATCTGTGGAATATTTGGCCAGTATTTCTGGAAAGAATTTGAAGGGGGCCACTAGGGAAATATCTGGGCAGTATTTTTTGAAGGAATTTGAGGGGGGTTACTGGAGAAATATTTGTAGGATATTTTGAGGAGGATTTTGGAGAGAATATAGACCACTATATTTTATTTGTTGATATCAACTCGCAAGCAAACATTTTGAAACAAAATTTAAAATTCATTTTGAATTTAGAGCGAGTTTGAGAAATTTTCAAGATTTGAATTTTTGGGATGCTACAAATCTACGCCACTTAAAATGAATCTCGTCCTCAAGATTCGGCTTAGAAGGGTCATGGGTATAGCTTTACTTCAGCTACATATCTTCGCTTTGCAGACTCTTCGAGGAGATGGAGCTTCAACGAAATCTAGCCTTTGAGGAGCATCTGGTTAGTGATTGCAAACGCTGATTCTGGCTACTCAAAGATCATCTTCAGGCTTCTAGGTTTCGCTTGGCAGCTAGCTTATTGAGGAAGCATCGATGCCAACACGCAAACCTTCCTCTTGCGAACTTCCACATGGATTCCTTCCTTGATTGGTCTTCTGGTGCTTCATCAACAAAACTTGGGTGACCACTTCTCATCCAGAAACTTATATGCTTTGATGATCTAGTCCTCCACAAGCTTGCTACATTCACAGGCCTTCTTATTTTTCTCCATAGCAGGAACTTTACTGGAACACTACCCCACTTAAAAAGAATGAGGGTAGAACTCTTGAATCTTGGGGATTTGAACTCCATGAAGTACCTCATAACAAGGTTATTACGGGGCCTTCTTCTGCTGTTGCTGCTTGAGCAGGCTACGGAGAGATGACTGACATAGAGTTGATTTTGGGAGAACCTTCTTCTCATCTTCTCTTCGCTATCTTCTTTTCACTGACCCTTTCTTTCTCTTTGCTCTTCCCACTGGAGGATTCTATCAAAGATTATTACCATCATACAGAGGAGGACACCAAAGACTATGAACCATGTGCAACAGTCTTCAACCCAAGAATCACCAAGCATTGTGATCTTAGGGGCGAGGGAGTGGAAAATGGAGTTGCTTGCGATTTGGCAGAGGGGATTTTATCAGGTGTGTGCTTTGCTTGGGATGGGAGTTGAGGGAGCTGGTGGGGGAAATTTTATAGGCGAGCGACACTGATGGTGGTGCTCGAGGGGTGTGGAGTGGTAGTGATGGAGCAGGTGACACGTGGTAGCAAGTGCGAAGGAGGGGAAGGGACCTAGTGTTGCCGGCGGTGATGGCGGCGGTTGGTGCGCTGCAAAAGGGGGGGCGTGGGGTGGTGGTTGGAGGTGGGGCACACGTGTGGGGGGCATGGGTGAGTGGTGGGGTCGACGACCCTGATGTTTGTGGTCTTTGGTTCCAAGAATCTTTGCCTCTCTGTATGGTAATAACTTCTTCTGCCCTCTATTTCTGTTTACTTTGACTAAGGGGCAGTGCTTTGATTCTCACGGTCGGTCCTTTTGAATGAGCGGCTGGACAGGTTCCTTCTGTAGCTTATTCCAGGCTTCAAGGGTAAGCTTCCAGGTATCTTCTTGGGTAAGGTGTTTTTCTCTTGAGATGGGTTAAGGGGAGAATGGAAGCATAAGGTGAGTATTAGCTCTAATTTGTGATCTATGTTTTTAGAGAAAACCTTTCTTAAAAAGAAAGAAAACACACAAGCTCAGCAATGATAATCACAAACAAATCAAATGTTTTGAATAAGGGAAGAATAGAGTTTTTTCCAAAGCACAGACTACTCAGATTCGGGGGCTAAGCATAACTACTATTGCTCGGCTCCTGAACTGAGAACTATGCTAAAGAGGACTTATGAGCACTAATGTTAAAGCATCACATATGCACTCAAAAGAGGAGAAAACATCAAGCAAAATTCATTTTGAAATGCCCTAGTGGGCCACACAATTAGAGTTTTGCAAAACACGATTCTACACGATTACCTCTCATACATGCAAGGCTCTAGCCAAAGTGAAGAAAAACATTACTACCTGTAATACCCAATTTGTAAAAAAATCTAAAAGGAGAAAATCATATTCCTTTGAATACATGTGTGCCATCTCTAATTATCGTTGCATGTGAACATCTCATAAAATAAATAAAGGATTGATAAAAATCATTAAATTGTGCATCATGTTGGGTTTTATTTGATTGTGCATATGTGGATAATAAAAACAAATGTGTCATTAACAACATATTAATATTAATAGACAAATGGAATTTAACCTCTAAATGGAAGCAAAATTCATGAGAATAGAAGAGAGAAAGAAATATTGCTCCATATCCAATAATATTATAACTAAAATAATTTTATCACATGAGGGTATGAACAACGTGCATATTAAATATGACTTCAAAATTTGCACCTAAGTTGAATTCAAAAATTTAGATTCAAAAGGATTAAGCATAAAAGAAAACAGAAAAAAAAAGATAATAAAAATTCAAAAAGAAAAAGAAAAGAACCCCAACTGGGCTCATTCTCCCTTATTCGGCCCAGTAGCCCTCTTCCGCGCGCACTCCACGCTGACTTGTGGGGTCGCCGGGTCAGCGGGGCTTATCCTTTCATGCGTGCAGGTGCGGCATTTCGCCCTGTCCGACTGATGGGGCCCACATGCCGATCTCCCTACCACCGCGCATGCATGGCGCAGAGTCTATCGCTGCGATGGGGACGCTGTTTGGTGGGCCCATCATGTAAGAAGCATCCGCATCCAAGGGCGATGGATCGACTCGATCCGCTGTGCGTGGAGCCTCCCCAACCTCGCGCGCTGAAATCAAACGGAACCAGGGAGATTCAGCGGGATTTGCGGCGCCCCCTCCTTCGTCAACGACCTGACGCGCTTCGCGTGACCCGCGGAGGTTGTTGCCGCTCGCCCACAACGCGATTCCGCCCCACGATTAGCTACAAAGGCAGACCGACTTCACTCATAGCCCGCAGCTATAGCCTCGTGTGCCCTGACTCAAGCCCTGGAAACCAAACCCCGCCACGTACGAGAGAGAGAGGAAAGATAAAGGGAGTCGCTGTGGGAGAATCCTCAACTGAGCCATCGTCCGCGCCTTCGGTGGTGTCCGGATCATCTCCGAGCCCGAGGGAAGGGCATCCAATGCATCGCTGCCGAGATTAACCTCTGGGGCCCTGGGAATTCCTCACCGGAGTTCCTGTCGGTGTCCGTGCTACCCTGCGCTGCGGTGCGGGTCGTCACCACGACGAATCAAGGTAAAAGGCCTCCCCTCTGGTCCACTATTACCTCCTGCCGTGTATAGAATCTGGTAGTCGGGGTAGTGGGTGGTCAGGCGGGTCGATCACCTAGCTCCGGCGTGCGCACCGCCGTGGGCGTGCCTGTATCCGCCGCTCGGTCAGCTGGAGAAAGAAGATGATGTGGAGACAGTGGATTTGTGTTTGGGTGGCACGGATCAAGCGAGATGCATCCATTCGCTCGGAATTAATTCCGACCGCTGGATTGGATACAGATCAGGATCGGGTGGTTTTGGTTAGGGCGGGGTCCGTGGCCGTTGGATCTTGATCCAAGAGGCGGCGTAGTGTATCGGTTGGAGTTAGATGAAATCTAATCCTGACCGTGTGAGACCAATCGGACGGCTAGTATCGTCCGATACCTGTTCGGCCATGCCAATTTTGATAAAGAGCCCTTTGACTACTTATGAATTAACCCGCAGTCCCGCGCCTAAAGTTTTGAGTCTTAAGGTCTTTTGCGTAGTAACCCCTGCCTTTCTTGGTAATCTTGTGCACGGTCCAGGGGAGTAGAAAATCAGAGAAAATGATTTATAAAATGAATTTCTTATATAAAAATAATTCCAGAATCTTAATTAATCCTTAGAAAATTCATATGATGTCCAAATTAGTTCATTCCAATTTCTATAATTCTATAGTATTATGGTTTATCATCTAGTACCATTGTTTTCACATGAAAGTCACATTAGAATTTATATCTTATTTAATCTTGTGCGAAACACATAAAATCATTAGATATTCATAACTCCTCCGCTTTAACTCCGTTTTACTCCGTTCCAGTTGCGTTAGCTTCATAAAAATATTCTCTACGTACTAAAAACATTAATTATACCATATCTCATACTTTTATAGTTAGATTTTTATTTAACCTATGTTTAGTATATTAACCTCTCTAAATCAAAGTTAATCTGTTTATAATTATGGTTTGGCTAAAATATGATCCCTAATTATATTATAAATTTAACTTAAAGTTGAATTAATTATTTATTTAGATTATTTTCTCACATGATCTATTAAATCAACATAAGGTCTAGTTTTAACTGCTTAAATTGCATGGGTCTTCTAAAAACCATACCTTTTCAACCATAACTCCGATCTTAGTAGTTCTCGATCCCGCGATCTCGTAGCTTCGCGTAGATCATTATTATTTAGTTTGTTCTTATGTTTGGTGTGATGTTAATTTTGTCTATACCATGTCTGTTTGTATTGCTACGACTAGCGTGAGGTTACGAGGATCTGAAGAATCACCCTAGTAACTGGAATCTCAAGTGCCAGGCAAGTTGTGCCCTTGATCACTTCCTTTTACCTATTCATGTTCTTATTATTCATAATGATCTGCATAGGTTAATTTTGCTGGGACCCAATAGGTTACCCTAGATTTTGACTATCTTTATACCTTGTTTCACCACTGGTTTTACTACTAAAGTTTTGGGTAGTTTATGCTATTGCTTTATGTGGATTTGGGTATAGAGATATTCATCACTCATTGTTATACTTCTTATTATCTATTTTATTCTTTACTGTTCATGTTAAGATCATTATGTTAATGGGAACATGGAGAACCACCCGGGAAAACAGTGCTACCACAAGGGTTTAATGGGACACCCTTGGCTGATTAACTAGGAAAGCTAGTGGAGGGCTACCTTACCCGAAAGGGGCAAGGGCAGTAGGGGAGGGGTCAGTGTAGGGAGGTCCTTGGTTGATTTTGCTGCGATGGCGGTCAGGCAAGAACCCTGCACTGGAGCTTCCTATAAACTGTAGCGGGTAGTCTGAAGCTAGTGGAACTTTGTAAAGGCCTCGTAGTGGTACCCTGCCTCGCTTCCTTGGTAGAGGTGTATGGAGTCTGATCAACTCCGTGGCAAATGGGTAACACGACTTGTGGGTAAAGATGCGCAACCTCTGCAGAGTGTAAAACTGGTATACTAGCCGTGCTCACGGTCATGGGCGGCTCGGACACTCACATGATTAATCTATGGAACTTAAACTTAACCTGTCATTTCATTGCATTTGGGATTATTTTACTATTACCTTTATTTATTATCACTATGGATTGGTATTCACTTACACTTAGTAATTGCTAATAAAATTTTGACCAACTTATAAAAGCAATGCTCAGCCTTAGCCTTTACTTCATTGATTAGCCTTACACTTCATGAACTCCCACCTTTGGTGAGCCACATTATTCCCCACGACTTGTTGAGCTATGAACGTATGTGAGCTCACTCTTGCTGTCTCACACCCCCCCCCCACAGGAGAAGAACAGGTGGTCGAAGAGGAGCCGCCTAACACCGAGGCTTTCGACTTGATCTAGGTGGCGTTTCTCAGTTGACATTGGCGCCGACGATCCTTAGTTCGTTTTATGTTTATTCTTTTATTTTGTATTAAGTCTTCCGCTATGTAATAAATACACTGATGTTTTATGACATTTATCTCTATACACTCTGTTATTATATATGTTGTCTTCTTGGCGCATGTATGAGATGCACCCAGCTTTGTTCCTTAAAGCTCGGGTGTGACAGAAGTGGTATCAGAGGAAATGTTGACTGTAGGACAAAACCTAGATAGAAATGGACAAACCTTACCTACTTATCTTACTCTGATTCTTTCTATACTTATCTTGATCCTGTCTCACCTTCTACTGTTCTACTCTGATCATTCTTACCTTTTCTACTCCGAGACAAGATGGATTTCACACCTTGGAATCCTACATTTATGATCTTTTAAGAGATAGGGAACCTAAGACGAAAATAAAACTATTTTCTCTATTTTAAAAATGTTGGTTGATTGTTCTGATGATCAATGTCTGATTTGCTTCTTTGATTGATTGAAATAGTATAGACGGGCATCTTAGCATGTACCACTATAAGGTAATGAATTAGCTTTAGTCCCGCACACCTCAATCAAATATCTTACGCCACCACTACTATATCACCCACGGCACACACACACTACGTGTTCCCATATTACGCACAAGACATCAACCGCACAAGTGACTTTAATGGATTAATCATACTCCTCATTCGCCTCGACTATCCCAATCATCGATCACATGCATAAAACAAGTACACTTTTCACCTGGACGCCTATCGATGCATACCTAAAACATAATCCACATTTTATAACCTAGTCTTCGCATCAAACAACACACCACATATTTTCCTATCAAAATATAAAAACATCAGAGTCCTGTTCTACTTCATTCTCTTCTCTACACGCTTCCATTCATACAAAGGTATTTTCACACACACATAATCACACATGCACATCATGGACCAAAACATAATTAGACTAACTACAAATCGCACACATCAAATAACCTCTTGTTCTCCAATCGCAAACACAATCCTACCAATGCGTATAACCGAAACGTTTTACACACATCCACACATATACATGCACTCCCTGACTTCAACCAAATCATACATAATGTAAACTATAAATCAATCAACCTAAACAGGATTGGATTTGAGTTGTGCAAGCACGTGGTTCACCCGACCGGTCTTGTATCGAACACACGTGCGCGACGGATGGCATTGATGGCTAGCTGCGATTAGACACAAGAATTTAATGGCTCGGTCACTTTGTCGAACACCAAATGTGTGAGAATAGTGAGTGCAGCGAGGAATCTCACCGAGGACTTACGGCGTCACGGATGGGGCTATCCAAAACACGTTGCTTGGTTTAGGCATTTTGTCGAACGCCCAAGAACGTCGACGGTGTAAGGCGTAGCAAGGAAGGCTTGACGAAGACGAGGATACAGCTGCGAGGGGAAGAGCAGGTGCTGCGCGAGGTGGAGCAGGGCACCGGAACGAGCAGCCATGAGACACCAAGGAAGGGGGCGCCAGCCATGGAGGTGCTCGGCTAGGGAGTGAGTTAGAGAGGGAAATCAACGTCCACCATGGGAGTAGATGGAGCAGAGAAGGGCGCCGAGCCAGAGAATGGCAGAGGTCCGGCCAGGGCGATGACAGCTCACCTGCTCGAACTGGGGGTCAGTCCAGCCATGGGAGGAGCTGGACTGCAAGAGAGGCCGGCAGCCATGGGAGTCCCTTGCCCTGCGCTGAGAAGGGGAGGTGCTGCTGCTCGCCTATAGGGAGCGAGCGCCAGGGGGAAGCTCGCTTGGGCGCCTGTGTGCCAGCGTGAGGGGCACGGCCATCAGGGCGCGATGGAGAAGATAGCCAGCGAGAGGGCGCCGACTTGGGGAGGCCGGGCACCATGGGAGGCTCTACGCACGCACAGGAAAACAGAGATGGGAGAAGAAGCTGCTGGTGGCGGCTGTGGGTTTTCTAGGGGTGGGAGTGCAAAATGCCTCCACTTGCTAGGAGAGGGCTCCTATTTATAGAAGAAAACATAGGGTTGGGGTTTTTTTCTCATCGGCCAAATGGGCCGAGCTGGAATAGGCTTGGCCCAAAACATGTAATCGGGCTGCGCTAAATATTTTTCGAAAAAAGGCTCGTGCGGATTTCGTCGGTACGCAAAACAGAGTGAACGAGAGTTCGGACGAACGAATGGTTAAGCAATTAATTCGGCCGAGAGTCTGATTTGATTTCGCTTGAAAATAAATCCCTACGCATGATTCGAAAATAAATTGTCTCGAGATATGACTGGCTTTCGGATTTTTAGTCGGAGAAGGCGAATCATGACATTTTAAAAAGCACTATCGATGCGGGTTTTGAGTTCGATTCGGACATAGAGATATTTGGCCGAGTCGGATAAAATTGATTAGAGGACGACATATCGAGTATTCCGTTTGAGAGTACGGACTCAGATTAATTTTTAGACATAGATTGAACATCGAGAAATTGGATTCGAACACAGCTCGACTAGCAACTATCGAGTGTTTGATTAAATGAGCTTAAGACGAGATTTATAAATTGAGATGGATTATCGAGTTCGCATTCGTGCCAAGAAATAAAAGTTTTAACATGCTCCAAAATTTGTTGTTTCTTGCAA
The DNA here is from genome assembly GCA_029449295.1 of Zea luxurians. Lineage (NCBI taxonomy): Eukaryota > Viridiplantae > Streptophyta > Magnoliopsida > Poales > Poaceae > Zea > Zea luxurians. The sequence continues at coordinate 88,551,791 of JAOPSE010000001.1, read as the reverse complement.
TCGAATAACTCCGAATTCAGTGAACTTCCATGAGAAAGTCTGATAAATAGAGATAGACACGATCGAGAAATAAAATTTTTCACTGAGCATCCGAGATTAGGATAAATTCCCGACATAACATGAAACTGACACCTAGGGTGTCACAGTCTGTGGACAAGGATCCATGGGGATGCCTCATCTACGAGATGAAACTGGAATAAGGATTAATGTGTGGTACCGTGTGTCAAGCATTTGAAAGTACTAAGCACATACCGAGAAATATGGTAAATCGGTAAGCCTAATACCTGTGTGAACCTACCCGCAGACATACCTCCCCATGTGTTCATGAGACAGGGTCTCCCATTCCGGTTATGGTGGATACAAGTGCGGTCACTGCATGACGGCGGGCGGGGTCAGTGGAGCATTGTATGCCAATGACAGTGGGCCCTGTTCTGTTGACAGGGAATCGATGGGGATGGTTGAAGTGTGTGGGGACAGAGTGCTCCTATATGTCGTGTGTTTAGGTTTCCCTTGCAAGGTTTAAACTCGATTCGAATCGTCTGCTTCTCGCAGCTAATGAGACTGCTTGATACGTGTTGCTACATCAAGTAAGAAGTGAAATGAGTTTTCATGAGATAAAGTGTTGTTTGCGCTAAATGCTTGATACCATGTATGTATAGAAGGATGAAACCTAGTTTAAGGAATATTATTAAACTAGAAAAGCTAAAATTTGATTTTAGACTAAGCTAATGCTTTTGGACAACCAAACCCCTCAGCCAAACAATTTCATGGTCTAGAGGTAGAGGAGTAGACTCCTCACACTGGGTAAGTCTAGTTGAGTATTAGTATATGAAAGTTGCCTAGAGGGGGGTGAATAGGCGAAACCTGAAATTTATAACTTTAAACACGCACTACAAGCTAGGGTTAGCATTAGAATTAAATTCAAGTCCGAAGAGAGGGAAAACAAATCAACCAAGAAATAAGGCGAGTGAACACGATGATTTGTTGTACCGAGGTTCGGTTCCAAAGAACCTAGTCCCCGTTGAGGAGGTCATAAAGACCGGGTCTATTTCAACCCTTTCCCTCTCTCAAACGATCACTTAGACCGAGTGAGCCTTTTCCTTAATCTTCCAGGTTACTTAGACCCCGCAAGGACCACCACACACTTAGGTGTCTCTTGCTTCGATTACAAATCACTTGAGAAAAGAAATGAGAAAGGAAGAAGGCAATCCAAGCAACAAGAGCGCAAATGAACACAAAATCTCTCTCTCATAAGTCACTAAGTGTTTGAGATGAATTTGGGACTTGGAGAGGATTTGATCTATTGAATTGTGTCTTGGAGTGAATGCTAGAGCTCTTGTATTGAATGTGATCTTCAGAAAACTTGGATGCCAAAGGATGTGGTGGTTTGGGGGTATTTATAGCCCCAAACATCAAGTAGCCGTTTGGCCAAGGCTGCTGGTTGGGGGTATTTATAGCAACAAACATCAAGTAGCCGTTTGGCCAAGGCTGCTGGTGATGGGCGCACCGGACAGTCCGGTGCGCCACCGGACAGGTACTGTGCGCTGTCCGATGCGCCGCCACGTCAGCCAACCATTAGGTCTGGAGCTGGTCGACCGTTGGAGGCTTTGTCCTCTTGTGGCACCGGACAGTCCGGTGCTCCTCTGACTTTGCTTCTCTGACTTCTACGCGACACTGTTCACCAATGTAGCACTTTGTAGAGTCGACCGTTGGCGCAGGGAGCCGTTGCTCCTGGAATTCCCGAGAGTGGCTGTGTGATCTCTGTACGGTCCTGGTGCACTGGACACTGTCCGGTGGCACACTAGACAGTCCGGTGCGCCATCCTTCAGCACACTCAAGTCCTTTTGCTCCTTTGAAATTGAGTCCCTAACTTTATTCTTTTATTGGTTTGTGTTGAACCTTATGCACCTGTAAAACATGTATTCTAGACAAACTAGTTAGTCCAAGTGTTTGTGTTGGTCATCAACCACCAAAATTAATTATAGGAAATGGTTAATCCAATTTCCCTTTCAATCTCCCCCTTTTTGGTGATTGATGCCAAAACAAACCAAAGCAATATGAAGTGCAGAAATGTAACTAGTTTGCAATTGAGATGACAGTGCATAGGTCACTTGGAATTAAACCAATTGAAAGTCTTACTAAGTATGAATGGATTGCTTTCTTTTGTTTAACATTTTGGACCACATTTGCACCACATGTTTTGTTTTTGCAAATCTTCTTGGAAAATCTTTTCAAAGTCTTTTTGCAAATAGTCAAAGGTATATGAATAAGATTGCAAGTAGCATTTTCAAGATTTGAAATCTCTCCCCTGTTTCAAATGCTTTTCCTTTGACTAAATAAAAACTCGCTGAATGAAATTCTCCTCTTAGCTTTCAAGAGGGTTTGTGAAATAGATATCAATTTGAAATTTTATACCAATTGGAATTTTTACGTATCGATGTGAAGTTTTGAAGATACCAAATTGAAATTTTACTTTCACAAATCAAGTGAAACATATATACCAATTGATACTACATTGAGAATACATCAATTGAAATAAATACAAATTGAAAAATACCAATTAAATCTTCATTTCAAAATTTTTTTAAATGGTGGTGCGGTCCTTTTGCTTTGGGCTTAATATTTTCTCCCCCTTTGGCATTAATCGCCAAAAACGGAGAACTTTTGGAGCCTTTTGCATTTTCTTCCCCTTTGGGGCCTAATACCTTCTCCCAAATGGTAATATAATATGAGTGAAGATCATACCATTGAGAGTTTGTGGAGTAGCGGCAAAGTTTAAGTGATACCGTCAGAGTGTTGAGTGGAAGCCTTGTCTTTGCCGTATCCCCCAATTCCCTTTCAATCTAAGATTAAGTATAGAAATACACTTGATAACACATTAGTCTTAGTCTTGGCACAAGAAGAATAATAAATAGGCATTTGTACCAAATGAAAGAGACATGATCAAAGGTATATGAAATAGCTATGTGTGCAATGTTTCAATCAAAATTCCAAGAATCAAGTATATTTAGCTCATTCCTAAGTTTGCTAAAGGTTTTCTCATCTAGTGGCTTGGTAAAGATATCGGCTAATTGATTTTGGGTATTAACATAAGCAATTTCGATATCTCCCTTTTGCTGGTGATCCCTCAGAAAGTGATACCGAATGTCTATGTGCTTAGTGCGGCTGTGTTCAACGGGATTATTCGCCATGCGGATTGCACTCTCATTATCACATAGAAGAGGGTCTTTGCTCAATTTGTAGCCATAGTCCCTGAGGGTTTGCCTTATCTAAAGTAATTGCGCACAACAATGGCCTGCGGCAATGTACTCGGCTTCGTCGGTGGAACGAGCTACTGAGTTTTGTTTCTTTGAAGCCCAAGACACCAGGGATCTCCCCAGAAACTGACAAGTCCCTGATGTGCTCTTCCTATCAATTTTACACCCTGCCCAATCGGCATTGGAATATCTTATTAAGTCAAAAGTGGATCCCTTGGGATACCAAAGCCCAAATTTAGGAGTGTAAACTAAGTATCTCATGATTCTCTTCACCGCCCTAAGGTGAACTTCCTTAGGATTTGCCTGAAATCTTGCACACATGCATACTGAAAGCATAATATCCGGTCGAGATGCACATAAATAGAGTAAAGATCCTATCATCGACTGGTATACCTTTTGATCTACGGATTTACCTCTCGTGTCGAGGTCGAGATGCCCATTGGTTCCCATGGGTGTCTTGATGGGTTTGCCATCCTTCATTCCAAATTTCTTAAGTATGTCTTGAATGTATTTTGTTTGGCTGATGAAGGTGCCCTCTTGGAGTTGCTTGATTTGAAATCCTAGGAAATATCTCAACTCCCCCATCATAGACATCTCGAATTTTTGTACCATGATCCTACTAAACTCTTCACATGAGGACTTGTTAGTAGACCCAAATATGATATCATCGACATAAATTTGGCATATAAACAAGTCTTTTTCAATAGTTTTAGTGAAGAGGGTAGGATCGGCTTTACCGACTTTGAAGCCATTAGTGATAAGAAAATCTCGTAGGCTTCATACCATGCTCTTGGGGCTTGCTTGAGCCCATAAAGCACCTTTGAGAGTTTATACACATGGTTAGGATACTCACTATCTTCAAAGCCAGGAGGTTGCTCAACATAGACCTCTTACTTGATAGGTCCATTGAGGAAGGCACTTTTCACATCCATTTGATAAAGCTTGAAGCCATGATAAGTAGCATAGGCAAGTAATATACAAATTGACTCAAGCCTAGCTACGGGTGCATAAGTTTCATCGAAATCCAAACCTTTGACTTGTGAATATCCCTTGGCCACAAGTCGGTCTTTGTTTCTTGTCACCACACCATGCTCATCTTACTTGTTATGGAATACCCTTTTGGTACCTACAACATTTTGATTAGGACATGGAACTAAAAGCCATACCTCATTCCTTGTGAAGTTGTTGAGCTCCTCTTGCATAGCCATCACCCAATCCGAATCTCTTAATGCATCCTCTACCCTGTATGGCTCAATAGAGGTAACAAAAGAGTAATGTTTACAAAAATGAGCAATTCGAGATCTAGTGGTTACCCCCTTATGAATGTCACCAAGGATGGAGTTGACGGGGTGATCTCGTTGAATTGCTTGGTGGACTCTTGGATGTGGCGGTCTTTGACCCTGAACTTCTTGATCAACTTCCTTGTCTTCATTATCTTCATCTCCCCCTTGATCATTGACCTCTTCTTAAGGTGGCTCATCCTCTTGATCTTCATTTTCATCATCTTGAGCCTGATCCTCATCTTGGGTTGGTGGAGATGCTTGGTTGGAAGATGACGGTTGATCTTGTCCTTGTTGTCACACCCAGATTTCGGGGCACCAAGACCCGGACGCGAACATAATCACCAAGTGTGCTGGGACCAAGTCTTACACATATGATGAATCATGTCACAGGATCGAATGTCACATCTTTACTACATAACAGGAGTTCTATACAAAATAAATAATTACATTATAAGGAGACAACGGTCCAGCAACCCAAAGTTGACTGGGAGACAACGGCCTAGACCTCTCACGAACTCGTCACAGCGTCCTCCAAGCGCCTCATCCTGTGGTACCTGTTCTTGACCTGTGGGGGGTGTGAGACAGCAAGAGTGAGCTCACATACGTTCATAGCTCAACAAGTTGTGGGGAATAATGTGCATGAACTCGCCAAAGGTGGGAGCTCATGTGAAGTGTAAGGCTTACCAAAGAGGATGGTTAGAGCTGAGCATTGCTTTTAAAGTTGGTCAAAATTTTATTAGCAATTACTAAGTATAAGTAAATACCAACCCAATTAAGTAGTGGAACAAAAGTAATAACAACATCACCTGCGATGCAATGCATATGACAAATTGAATTTAGTTCCATAAATTAATCATGTGAGTGTCCGAGCTGCTCATGACCGTGAGCACGGCTAGTATACCAGTTTTACACTCTGCAGAGGTTGCGCATCTTTGCCCACAAGTCATGTTACCCATCTGCCAAGAGGCGGCCAATCCCATACACCTCTACCGAGGAGGCGAGGCAGGGTAACACTACGAGGCCTTTACAAAGTTCCACTAGCTTCAGAAAACCCGCTACAGTTTATAGGAAGCTCCAGTGCAGAAATCCCTCGTCTGACCGCCATCGCAGCAAAATCAACCCGAGGACCTCCCTACACTAACCAATCCCCTACTGCCCTTGCCCCTTTCGGGTAAGGTAGTCTTCCACTAGCTTTCCTAGTTAGTTAGCCAAGGGCGTCCCATTAAACCCTTGTGGTAGCACTGTTTTCCCGAGTGGTTCACCATGTTCCAATTAACATAATGATCTTATCATGAACAATAAATAACAACTGATAATAAAGGTATAATCATGAATAAAATGTATCTCCATACCCATAACCACATGAAGCAATAGCAGGTACTACCCAAAAATTCAGTGGTAAACAAGGTATAAAGATAGTCAAACTAGGGTAACCTATTGGGTCCCATCAAAATTAACCTATACAGATCATTATGATTAATCAAAACATGACTGGGTAAAAAGAAGTGATCAAGGGCACAACTTGCCTGGGACTTGAGATTCTAGGTACCAGGATGATCTTCAGGTGACTCATGTCCTCACTGCTAAACGTATTAATACAGACAAACATGGTATAGGCAAAAATTAACATTACACCAAACATAAGAATAAACTGCCTAATAATAGTCTACACGAAGCTACGAGATCGCGGGATCAAGAACTACTAAGATCGGAGTCACGATTAAGGAGTTATGATTTTAAAAAAGATCTGTGTGGTTAAAATATTAAACTATATTATAAATTGGTTAATATAAATCATTTGAGAGGTTATTCTATAAATAATTATCTCCACTTTAATCTAAGTTATGAATTGACCATAGATCATATTCTAGTAGATTCTAATGATAAGCAGATTAACAAGACTAACCAACATAAGTTAAATATAAATCTAATTATAAAATATTAAGACATGGTATAATAAATGTTGTTACTGTATAGTAATTATTTATACGAGACTAATGCAACTTGAACTGATCAAATCGGAGTTAAATCGGAGGAGTTATGATTTTCCTAAGGTTTTATGTATTTGATATGGGTTTAATTAGGAAATAAATTTTAAAATGGTTTTCATGTCAAAACAGTAACACTATGTGATGTACAATATTATTACAAGACTTTAGGGACTGGAATGAACTAAAAAGGATTTAATATGAATTTTCTAGGCATTAAACAAGTTCTTGTAATTAATTTGGTATTAAAAATCATTTTCTAAATTGATTTTCCTATTTTATTAACTGTTTGGACTGCGCGCCAAATAACAGAAAAACCAGGGGTTACAAAGAAAGAATCCCTGAGACTCATATTCACCCCGCGCAGGATGGCGGGTTGTTTACTGTAAAGGGCACGGGCTCTTTTGTGAAAGTGTCAGCCGAAAGGGTATCGCTGCCCGCCGGCCGCCCGATTACAAATGAATGGTCCAGATTGAACTAACCTAAGCCAAAACGGTGTGAGCTCACGGTCGCCCAATCCAGGATCGACCACCCATATTTAATTAAGGCAAGATCCAGTCGCGGCCTTTGATCTCCGATCGGACGGACCATGGTGATTCCTTCCCCAGATCTAATCCCATCCCTACATCATGAATCCAACGGACCAGCCGTTGCTTCCTTCCCCCAAAGCCAGACGCGGCGGCAGAGCGCACACACACGGCGGCACACGCCGGTGAGCTACCCTATCATGGCGCATGGGTACACGATTCCCAAATCGACCGGGTGCAACACGACGCAGGCGCATGGGCGAGTCGGTCCAGGGAATTCTTACCGTGTTTTGATGCAGCAGAGGACGCAGCCATGGCGTAGGACGATAAAAGAGCAACGCTCGGCCACTGGCGAGCAATGGTGGGTTCACCGGATGGCCCCGAAGTTAGGCAATTCCCTGCGTGAGTTCCCGTGGTCCCGACAAAAACCCACAAGCGCCACCGAGACCTAGTCGACAACCACGCAGAGACTGCCACCGGCGGCGCGAGCAGACGCTCCAAGTTTGACGGTGAATCTTGGTCGGCTGAAGATGGAGCGAGGGCAACGCTTCGACTGGTGCTTAAATAGGGGCAGGCAACGAGGATCTCGGCCGGTCGGTTAGAAGGTCGAATCGCGGATTCTGTTGGTCGTCAGCGATACATGCGTGGACTCCTCGGCGGCGCCCACGGCGTTCTGTTGAGCACTGCGGTAGGTGGGAGAAGACCCGAGGGAGCGGGCCGCACAAGTTAGAGACGTGGCGCGGAGATGGGCCTGTTGGAACTTGCTCTCAGTTGCAAGGGGATCCAACAAGGGTGAACAGTGACGTCAACAGGGTTCTCGCACTAGATGGCAATAGCTCTGTTAATCTGGCCTCTCACGGGCACTGTGCAGGGGTATTTATAGATACCTGAGCGCGCAGCGCCTTGAGCTAAGGACGCATGTGCCCTCAGCTACCTAGATTATCCCCAGAATATTCCCATAAAGCGGGGTTACAGACCGTAATTACAGGGATGCCTTTACAAATTAGGCCCGTAACGCACGGCGGCCACGAGGGGCCCGTTACGATGGGCCAGATCGCACGTGGGCCTCTGAGCTGGACGAGGCCGCACTGTGGGATGCCCTTCGTCGCCGGTCTTCGTCTGGTGCCGACCAAGCGAAGGGTGTCCCTGCCTGTTTTGTTTCTGTTAGCTCAGCTGCTGCAGCGAAGGCTTCGAGCGAAGGGTGGCGTCTTTGCCTTCGCCCCAACATTTGCCCTCCGAGGGACCGGTTCGACAAAGTCACCTGGTGCCGAAGACGTCGCTAGATGGCGGAGACGCTGCCCTCGCTCGAAGTGGTTCCGCGGGGGTTTTTGATATGACCGTTGATTGACGGCGTACTGTTGGATTGCGGGTTTCCCGAAGCGCCGCGCCCTGCCTATAAAAGGGGGCGGGGGTCGGCGCTTTTTGAACTTCACTTTCCGTGCTCCGCGAAAACCCTAGCCGCCCTTTCCGCCGTCTTGCTGCTCGTCTGCCTGCCCTGCTCTTGTTCGCCGGAGATCTGGCTCGAGTGAAGCAGACCGCCCGCCTCCGCCGACGGTACGTAGCGATGCCGTCCTCGTCTTCTTCCGCTGCCGCTACGCCGCCGGCCGATCCCTCGCCGCCGGCCGCCGCCTCGTCTGAGGAGACGCTGAGTAGTTTGATGGCGGAGGAGTTGCGCGCCGGCGATTCTGTTGATTTTGGCGTGTCGCGGATGTCGTCGATCCGCGTGCAAGATATGCAGCGGTTGGGTTACTTCGGTGGCGGAGTTGCTCGAGTCCCGGGGACGGAGGAAGTCCCCGAGCCGGAGGGTGAGTTGGTTGTTTTCGAGGCGTTCTTCGCCGCCGGACTCCGCTTGCCTGCGCACCGATTTGTTGGCGAAGTCCTGCGCAGGTTCAACGTTCAAATACATCAGCTGACACCGAATGCCATAGTGGCTCTGTCGAAGAATGTCTGGGCGACGACTTCGTACGGCGGACAGCCATCGGTTGAAGTTTTTGCGAAGTATTATTGTTTGCACTGGCAGAAGAGGATGATTGGAGACGAAGTTGCTCAGTTTGGGTCCTGCACATTTACGCCGAAGACCGGCAAGACCACAATGCAGGTAGTCGAGTTGGTTCCTTGTGCCCGCAACAAGTGGGGCAACTGGAATGAATTTTGGTTTTACGTTGCTGAGGGTACCGTCGAAGGCCATGAGGGACTCCCCGTGTCCGAGATGTGCTCTCATTTTTACTCAGCATACCCGCCCTTTGAAGTGGCGGAGGAGGATGTGGACGAAGGGGCCCTTCGGTGCGCCGCCAGCCTGAGCAGTGGGCGCGATTTGGTTGAAGAGTTTGTGGCGTACGGGGTATGGCCCTTGGCGCATGGCTGGGCGTTGGGCGAAGTGTGCCCTCGCCAGATGCCTTCCCATGGTGGGAAGATGGTGCGAAGTCCTGCCTTCGTACTGAATCTGCAAAACCGCGACCCGGCCGCCTTTGTGCGTGAGGCGGAGGATGGGGCGGTGCGGCTCATTGGACGTTACGTGCCGAGGACAGAGGGCCAGCGCAGCTGGGATATCCGCGGGTCGAATGACCGTTTGAACAGGGTTTTTGAATTAAATCAATTGCCATATGACGGCTACCCTGGTCAAGACGATGTGGACCGCCGTGGGAAGAAGCCGGCGGTGGAGACTGGAGACGACCCTGCGCCGGCGGCCGCCCCATCCTCTAAAAAGAGAAAATTAGGTACTGTTACGGGAGGTCTTAGGGTTTCTGATGGCTTTGCTAGAGAGCTGATGAGGACGTGCGCGGCCCCCGGGGGAAGGATGTCTTCGCCCGAGCTCCGGGAGTCTTCGGCTCGGATGCTGAGGGTTACCGGGGGTTGTTGGCCTAGGAGTGTTCCTGTCCCCCGCGCGGCTGGCGAGGATTTTTTTACATCTCGCATGGTTCGTGAATGGAGAGTTTTTCCTTACGGGCGGAATATTGCTGCTGTTGTGTCGGCAGTGATGGACAAGGATCGCCAGGGAGCTGCACAAAAGCGCCAGGCGGCTGTCAGGCTCGTTGAAGCCAGGCCGAAGAGGCAGCGGGGGGCTGCGAAGGCTGCGGCCCCCGGCGGAGGCAAGCCACCGCTGGCGGCGAAGTCGGGCGCCCCTGCATCTAGCAAGACGCCGGAGGCAACGGCAGGCGTCGGAGGCTCCAAATCGACGAAGGTGGTGCCGCCGGTCGGCGGAGTGGCGGAGGTCGCGAAGGCGGCCCGAGCGTTGCCATTATCAGGCAAACGCGTCGCCGACTTCGCCACCGATATTAGTGTGGACGACTATCTTGGTGGTAAGCCGTTGGCTCTCTCTCTCTCTCTCTATATATATATATATATATATATATATATATATATATATATATATTAATTTATTCGTTGGTACGTCGCAGGGTCGGGCGAAGGCCAACTTGCTATGGTTGCGCCTGCCGTGGCGACCACGACGGCTGCCGCAGTGCCGAAGGCGAAGGGCGGGGCTCTTAGCGCCGGAGGCGAGGTGTCGGCCCTCGCGGTTGTCAGGGATGAGGCGGGCGCTGCGTCCCACCGGCTGAAGGAGGTGATGGAGGCGCTAAATCAGGTCCGCTGAGCTGGACTTCGTTTTTTTTTCTTTTTTTTTCCTTTTTTTCATCGGCTTGCTGGGGCCGCGGTCTTACGATTGCTCTGCAGGTGGCTGACTTCGCCAGCCGCACAGCGTCGGGGGCCCTCACGGCAGCTGTGGCTGCCGAAGTCGAGAGACTTCGGACACAACATGCTGACGCTGTCCGTGAAAAATCGGCCGCCGACAGCAAGTGTCGCAAGCTGGCGGACAAGGTGGCCACGCTGGAGGGGGAGAAGGCTGACCTCCGGCGCCAGTTGGCGGGGGAGAGGAGGGAGACCAACGAGGCCCTTGTCAAGGCGCAGGATGCGCAGGCGGAGGCTAACCTGGCACGGGCGGAGGGCAATCTTGCCAGGGAGCGCGCCGAGCAGCTGCAGGAGCGGCTCACCGCCCTGGAGAGCCGCGTGGAGAGGGCCGAGGCTGTGTCGCGCGCGGAGGCAGAGCGGACGCGCCAGCTGCTTATAGATACATACCGTGGGCTGGGCGCGGGGACCGGTGAGTTCGAAGTGCCGGACCGAGAGCCCGGACTTCGCTGCTTGGAGTGGGTGCAGGAGGAGTTGCAGGCACTCCCCACTGTCGTGGAGGGGTTTATGGCGTATGCCTCCCTGGTCACTTGCGAGGGGGCGATGAACGCGCTCTCCCGCGAAGGGTGCCGGCACTTCGAGGTCTTCGACCAAGCCGATGAAGATTTTGAGCGAGATATCTTTAAGGTTGAGGACCCCGTAGTGAAGGAATCCGCCGGAGCCATCTACGACCGGATGTGGGGTCCGCACGGTCGCGAGGTGGTCAGGGAGCGGGCCGAGTCGGCGATGGCTCAGGTAACGTTTTCGTTTGTTTGGTGTTTGTTGGATGTAGGCTGTGTGTGTGTTTGATGAATTTTGTGTGTTTTGTCTTAGGCGGCGCGTGGCGAGAGGGTCGACGACTTCGGGGCGTTGAACAGCATGCTGTCTGACCCGGAGCCGACCCCGGCGGAGGCCGTGTCCGGGGTCGCCCTGGAGCCGACCCCGGAGACCGCGGGAGACGCATCGGGTGCCCTCGCATCCGCTGCGGCCGGTGAAGACCTGCCCCCAGAGGTCGCCGAAGGCGCGCCTGATGCCTCCGCAGCTGTTGCGCCGAGTGCTGAAGATCCCGCAGCGGTGGCGGCGGAGACAACAGCGGAAGCAACGGCGGAGCCAACGGCGGAGGCTCCCGCAACGTCAGGGCCTTCACAGGTGGCGTAGTGGGTGTAGAGGGTTGGGGAAATTTGTATATGTTGCTGAATTTTGGTTGCTGCGCAGGTTCAAGATTTTGGGCCTGCGCACGCAACCGCTACTACTAAATTTTAGGCGGCTTCGTCCGCGGAAGATGGTAATGAATGTGGTGGATCTGCATCTGAGTTTTTTGATTGTGCTGACTCTGGGAACTCGGTTGAGTGGACTGAGGAGTCGTCGGAGGAGGACTTGGACTACTTTGCGGCCTTGGATGTGGCTGCGGCGGAGGCTTCGCCGCACGTCGCGGACGCAGGAGATGTGCCAGGTCCTAGCACCGGGCGACGACGACGAAGGGCGGTTGCAAAACGTAGAGTTAGTGGGGCGGAGGGGGCTCGGCTTCGTGTGAGTGGGGCTGGCCGGCAGGAACTGTTGTCTTTGCCGGCCGCCGTGGATACAGGTGAAGGGGAACTGCGAAGTCTTTTTGCGGGTGAGGAGCTTAGGATAATGTTATTTAATTATAGGGAGATGGGAATTATTCCTAAGGTTGAGCCGATGTAGAGTGTGGTGCCCTCGCTTGTATATGTGTAGAGGCTTGTATGATGAAATTGTGTGCCCTCGCTTGTCTATGCCTGCGAAGGCGTTGTGTACTTTGTCTGGTTTGTTTTGTTGTGCTGTGCTGGTGCGATTATGCGGACGGTTTGATGTTGTCGTTTCTGCCTTTGTTGTGCTAGTCCGGTTGCACCCTTAGGTGTCTTCTGCACGGACAGTCTTCGGTTTTTTCGCACTTGTTGTGCTAGTCCGGCTGCACCCTTAGGCGACTTCTGCGCGGATAGTCTTCGCGGTAGACTTCGGTTTTTTCGCACTTGTTGTGCTAGTCCAGCTGCACCCTTAGGCGACTTCTGCGCGGATAGTCTTCGCGGTAGACTTTGGTTTTTTTCGCACTTGTTGTGCTGGTCCGGCTGCACCCTTAGGCGACTTCTGCGCGGATAGTCTTCGCGATAGACTTCGATTTTTGCGCACTTGTTGTGCTAGTCCGGCTGCACCCTTAGGCGACTTCTGCGCGGATAGTCTTCGCGATAGACTTCGATTTTTTGCGCACTTGTTGTGCTAGTCCGGCTGCACCCTTAGGCGACTTCTGCGCGGATAGTCTTTGCGATAGACTTCGATTTTTTCGCACTTGTTGTGCTGGTCCGGCTGCACCCTTAGGCGACTTCTGCGCGGATAGTCTTCGCGATAGACTTCGATTTTTGCGCACTTGTTGTGCTAGTCCGGCTGCACCCTTAGGCGACTTCTGCGCGGATTTGTCGCACGCGAGGGTGGCTAGCGCTTAGCCTCGCGGTGACCTCGTATTGGTCGAATGTCGAAGGCCGTCGTCGCGATCTTTTTTCGACGCATGTTTTTGCGGGGGATTTTCACACATATATTACATGGCTCCGCCTCGTTAAAAACCTCACCCCCCGGGAGGAAAAGAGTGCGGGCCGGTACAAGATTGTTTTTGCGAATTACAAGGGCGAAATCAGCCCTGAGGATTCAAACAAAAAATTTGCGGAGGTTGTCGATGTTCCAGGAGTGCTCCAGGTCCTCGCCGTTTGGCGTTGTGAGCCTGTAAGCGCTGGGGGAAGCTTTTGTCTTGACTATAAAGGGGCCCTCCCACTTGGGCTCCAGCTTGCCCTTGGACTCCGTCCGAGCTGTTCGGACGAGTACGAGGTCCCCCTCGCTGAACTCCCTCGGGATGACTGTGTGGTCGCGCCATGCTTTGGTCTGGGCTTGGTATTTGTTTAGGGCCTGTAGGGCGAAGACTCGGTCTCCGTCAATGAGATCCTTTGAAGTTGGCTCGTCCACGTCGGAGACGGCTGACGAAACTATTCGCGGGGACCCATGCTTTATTTCTTGCGGGGTCATGGCCTCCGATCCGTATAGAAGGCGGAAGGGAGTAAACCCGGTCGCCCTGCACTCAGTCGTGTTTAGTGCCCAGACTGCCTCAGGTAACAAATCGGTCCATCTGCCCTTTTTTCATCAAGGAGCATTTTCTTGACAGCTGTGAAGATTTTCCCGTTGGCGCGTTCCACGACCCCGTTGGACTGTGGATGATAGACTGAGGCGAAGGCAAGCTTGGTGCCAATGGAGAAACAAAAATCCTTGAAGTCTTGGTTGTCAAACTGCTTGCCGTTGTCAACTGTTAGTTCGGACGGTACTCCGAAGCGGCAAACAATGTTCTGCCAGAAGAATTTTTGGGCAGTCTTTGATGTTATTGTAGAAACAGCCCGCGCCTCGATCCATTTGGTGAAGTACTCGACAGCGACGAAGGCGAACTTAAGGTTCCCCTGAGCGGTGGGCAGGGGCCTGACAATGTCCAGGCCCTAGCGCTGGAGAGGCCATGTATGGCGATCAGCTTTGTATACTGCGAGGGGCTGCCTGACCGAGGAGAAAACTTCTGGCAGGCTTCGCAGGACCGTGTGACCCGATTTGCGGCGCAGATCATTGCGGGCCAATAAAAGCCCTAGCGGATCACCTTAGCAGCTAGGGCCCTTGGCCCTGCGTGTGAGCCGCACGTGCCACTGTGGACTTCACGTAGGATCTGCATGCCTTTGGCTTCGGTGACGCACTTAAGCATTAGCTGACTGACCCCTTTTTTGTAGAGTTGGCCTTCAATCAGTGCGAAGTCTCGGCTTCGATGTCTGAGGCGCTTGGCCTCACTGATGTCGGCTGGATGATAATACCCCTGTAGGAACAGGGATATTGGTGCCCTCCAGTCTTCGGTCATGATAAGGTTGACTATGCGGTGGCCCTCGCTGTCATTGGTTATTTGGAGCCCTTCGGGGCTCCGGACGGCTGGCGTGCCGATGACATGAAAGAACACGTCGGAGGGCAGAGTTTCGCCCCTGGCGGCAGCCTTGGCCAATGCGTCGGCCTCTTCATTCTTGGCCCGATCCACATGCTGCAAGGTGAACCCCTTGAATTGCCTCTCAAGACTTCGGATGGCCGCGAGGTACTGCATGAGCGCGGGGTCCTTTGCTGCATAGTCTTTCTCGACTTGGCCGGCAACTACCTTGGAGTCTGTTTTGATGATGCAGGTGGTGACTCCGAGGGCCCTTAGCTTGCGGAGGCCGAGGATGACTGCTTCGTATTCTGCTATATTATTTGTGCATCTGTCGGATTCCAGATTGAAGCTGAGTCGTGCTGCATATCTGTGCTTGACCCCGACTGGTGAGGTGATGACTGCAGCGACGCCTGCCCCCGCATGGCACCATGCGCCGTCGCAATGGATCGTCCAAATCTTCTCTGCGGACGGGTCTGGCTGTGTTGTTGGCCCAGTCCAGTCGACGATGAAGTCTGCCAGGACTTGAGACTTGATGGCTGTCCTGGGCTCGAAGCAGATGTGGTAGCCGGAGAGTTCGGCCGCCCACTTGGCAATCCTCACCGATGCCTCCGGGTTTCTGAATAATTCGCCGAGTCCCCTGTTTGAGGTGACTCGGACCTTGAATGCTTCGAAGTAATGGCGCAGTTTGCGCGACGACATGACGACTGCGTAGGCAATCTTCTCCAGCTCTGTCATGTTGCACTTGGACGGTGTCAGCACTTCGGAGACATAGTACACGGGGCACTGCCGGACCACGCCCTCGACAGTCTGCTCCTGCACTAGTGCCGCGCTGACCGCATGTGGCGAAGCCGCGACGTAGAGCAGCAGGGGGAGCGAGGGGTCGGGGCTGGAAAGGACGGCCAACTCTGTCAGGTACTGTTTTAATGAGGCGAAGGCCGCCGCCTGCTCTGGTCCCCAGGCGAAGTCTTTTGCACCACGGAGTGTCTTGAGGAAGGGGAGACTTCGCTCGGCGGACCTGGAGATGAATCTGTTGAGAGCGGCCAATCTGCCTGTCAGGCGCTGGACGTCCCTGACGGACTGCGGAGGCGTCATGTCTAAGATGGCCTGAATCTTGGTTGGGTTGGCCTCGATGCCGCGGTGTGATACCAGGTAGCCCAATATTTTGCCTTGGCAAACGCCGAAGACGCACTTTTCCGGGTTTAGGCGGAGTTGTGCGTCTCGCATGTTCGCGAAGGTTTCGGCGAGGTCGGCGAGGTGGTCCTCCTTGCTCTTGCTGGCGACGATAATGTCGTCCACATATGTGAATATGTTCCTGCCAACTTGCCCTTCGAGCACTGTTTTGGTAAGCCTGGAGAAGGTGGACCCGGCGTTCTTGAGTCCCTCCGGCATTCTGATGAAGCAATATGTGCCGAAGGGTGTTATAAAGCTGGTGCTAGCCTTGTCTTCTTCCTTCATGTATATCTGGTGGTAACCGGAGAAGCAATCGAGGAGGGACATGACCTCGCATCCGGCCGCGCTATCGACTATTTTGTCGATCCGCGGCAACGGGAAATTGTCCTTTGGGCAGGCTTTATTGAGACTGGTGAAGTCGATGCACATTCGCCACTTCCCGCTCTTTTTCTGCACCATCACGACATTGGAGAGCCATGTGGGGTAAGCCACCAGCTCGATGAATTTGGCTTCCAGGAGGCGGTGCACTTCTGCCTTGGCGGCCTCCGTCTTCTCGTCGGACATCTTGCGAAGCCGCTGCTTTTTCGGCCGTACCGAAGGGTCGATTCCCAGACTGTGCTCAATTATTGAACGGCTAACCCCGACCAGATCGAGGGCCGACCAGGCGAAGACATCTTTGTTCTTGGACAGGCAGTCGAGGAGCTTCTCTTCTTCGTGCGAAGTAAGGTCTTCGCTGATAATGACTGTCTGCCTGGGCGTGGCCTGGTCGAGGGGGACAGTCTTGGTCCCGTCGTTGCTCTGCAGCTGTGCCTTGTCGTGCTGCTTATTGGTTGGGCTGGCAGGCGCGGGGACCTCGCGTTGGGCCGTGAGGCAGTGCACGTTTCTTTGACCGGGCACGAAGTCCCGCTCTATGTTGCGCGCAGTCTGTTGATTGCCGAAGACTGTGATGACGCCTAACGGACCTGGTATCTTCATACATAGGTACAGTCCGTGAATGGCTGCTTCGAACTTATTGATGGAGCCCCGGCCCATGATGGCATTGTAAGGATATACCATGTCTACAATGTCAAAGGTTATTTGCTCGCTTCGGGCATTGGGTGCTACACCGAAGGAGAGAGGCAGCTCTATTTTGCCGACGGGGAAGGTGCCCTTGCCGCCGAAGCCATACAACGGGTTGTCCGAAGGCTTAAGCAGGCTGTGGCTTATGCCCATGCGATCGAAGGCGTGGAGGAAGATGATGTCCGCCTGACTGCCGTTGTCAACTAGGACTTTGTGCAGGTCCCAGCCTGCCACGCTGCAATTGATAACCATGGCGTCGCAGTGGGGGGCGCTGCGCAGGTCGACGTCTCGTGCGTTGAAGGTTAGCGGTATGTGGGACCACTTTGTCTGCACGACTGGGCCGGTGACGGCGACATGGTTGATGCTGCGGTAGTGGTCCCGCTTCTGCCGCTTGGTGTCGAAGTCAGTGCTGGACCCTCCAGTTATCATGTGGATGACTCCGCGATATGGTTGATCGGCGAAGTCTTTCTGCTTTGGGGCATGGGGGATGTTTTGATGTTGCTGGTGTGGTGGTGGGGGTGGAGGAGGTACGATTTGTACTTCCTGATGGTGTTGGTAAGCGTGGTGCGGTGGATGCGGGGTGGGAGCGTGGATATATGGTGGAGGGGGTTGCTGGTAATTGTGCGCGACAATTCTGGGGTTATCGGCTGGCTGCGCCCGTGCCATTCTGTCTCTGGTAGCCTTTGTTTCGGGGCAGTCTTTGGTTTGGTGGGCGCAATCTTCGCCATGGAAGAGGCAGTAGAATCGGCGTGGCGGTTACACACGCCCTCGGCCCCTACCATGAGTTCCATTTCCGCGGCCCTGGGGGGATATTCCTGGCGACGAGGGGGGTCAGCAGCGGGATGCTGGTTGGAGATGTTGTGCACTTGCTGCTGATTGCGGCCGTCTCGACCGGAGTCTGGCTGTGGAGTCCTTGTCCACGTGCGGCTGGACTGTGGAGCATCTTTTGGCTTCCTTTGGGACTCAATCTTGCGCTGGTGGAGCTCTTCGGATCTGGCGTACTTTTCAAACAGCTGATATAACTCCTGGAGGTTCTTTGGCGGATCTCTGATGCAGTGGCTGTAAAGGACGCCGGCGCGAAGGCCACTGATAGCATAGTGGATGGCAATCTGGTCATCGACTGAGGGCAGCTGTGATTTGAGTGTTAAAAATTTGCGGTAATACTCCCTCAGAGTCTCCTTTTCCAGCTGCTTGCAGAGCGAGAGTTCGGCCAGGGCGTCGGTGTCTGGGCGGTACCCTTGGAAGTTGAGCAGGAACTTGTCCCGGAGACTTCTCCAGGAATCAATGGACAGCGGAGGCAACCTGGTGAACCAGGTGAGTGCTGGGCCCTCGAGGGCGATGATGAAAGACTTCGCCATTGTGGCGTCGTCCCCTCCGGAAGATGCAATGGCGACCTGATAACTCATTATGTATTGAGCCGGGTCGGTGCTGCCGTTGTACTTGGGATAGGTCCCTGCCCGGAAGTTAGCTGGCCAAGGCGTCACTTGCAGGTGTGGCGCCAGGGGACTTCGCTCATCGAGATAGTTGACCCCTTGGAATGGCGCGGCGTGCGGGAAGGTGTGGTCGCGCTGGGGGAAACGCGGTCCTCCGGTTGCGCGCGGTGTTGCAGGGGTGGCCCATGCTGCAAGCCGAGGTGGCCTTCGCGCGTGTCTTCGAGTTGTGCGCGCTACTGGAGGGGTGGCTCGTGCTGCAGGCCGAGGTGGCCTTCGCGCTGCATCAGCGCAATCTCCCGCTCGAGTTCCTGGGCCTTCTGCTCTTCGTCGCGTATCATTTGCCGCACTTTGGCTAGTGCGGACACGCGCTGGCGCTTGGCCTCCAGTATCTCCTTCTGCCTCTAGAGGTTGCGGTTCTTGAGGCGCAGGGCGCGCAGCTATAGCTGTTCCTCTGCTGAGACGCCGAGGACTTCACCGTCCTCGGTGAGGTCCGCGCCCTCCAGTGGTGCGAAGCCTGTGGGTGGCTGTGGTTGTCCTTCAGGGCCGCAGGTGCGGAGAATGTCGTCTTCGCAGGTGCGGGGAACATCGTCTTCAGTGGCCTCTTGGTGGGTGGATTGGGTGAGGGCGAGGGCCTTGCCCTTTCTTGCGGCGAGCAGGGCTGCCTTCGCAGCCTCGTCAGCCTTCGGGTTAGCTCTCTTGGGTGCCATCGCGGGTGGTTTTCTCGTAGCACGAACGGTGGGCGCCAAATGTTGGAACTTGCTCTCAGTTGCAAGGGGATCCAACAAGGGTGAACAGTGACGTCAACAGGGTTCTCGCGCTAGATGGCAATAGCTCTGTTAATCTGGCCTCTCACGGGCACTGTGCAGGGGTATTTATAGATACCTGAGCGCGCAGCGCCTTGAGCTAAGGACGCATGTGCCCTCAGCTACCTAGATTATCCCTAGAATATTCCCATAAAGCGGGGTTACAGACCGTAATTACAGGGATGCCTTTACAAATTAGGCCCGTAACGCACGGTGGCCACGAGGGGCCCGTTACGATGGGCCGGATCGCACGTGGGCCTCTGAGCTGGACGAGGCCGCACTGTGGGATGCCCTTCGTCGCCGGTCTTCGTCTAGTGCCGACCAAGCGAAGGGTGTCCCTACCTGTTTTGTTTCTGTTAGCTCAGCTGCTGCAGCGAAGGCTTCGAGCGAAGGGTGGCGTCTTTGCCTTCGCCCCAACAGGGCCACAGTGGTTCGACTGGCCGTGATGGGCCGAGGGAGAGGGAGAAATCGGCCCAGGAGCAGAGAACTTTTTTCTTTTTGTTTTCTTTTGTTCATTTATATTTCTTGTTTTCAAATTTGAAATTTCAAACTCGAATTTGAGTTGTGGTTTCCAATTCAAGTATGCACAATCCAAATTCCATAATGGATGCATAGAAAGGTATCATTTTATTATTATCTTAGTATTTCATAGTTTTAAGTAATTGCTTATAATCACGCCATAAAGAATAATTCATTTTAGGAGAATATCATTTGTGAATGTGTGATCAATTAGAGGTTAAAATCAATAATAATGATCCTATGTTGTTTTGCTTATTTTTAAAGAAGTAACACATATTCCCTTTTAAGATTTATAAACAGTGGAAGGTATCCTGAATATTGTAGTTCATGAGAGGGCTATCCAATTCTAATATTTCTGGATTTTATATTTAGTTAATAACATTTTAGTATTGCTAAAACTTATTTATTTCATGATTCTTTTCTACCAATTTTGGGCTTTACACTTGTGGAGGCTCTTCGGATTCCTTAGGACACACATCCCCAATGGACATGTTCCTTAGCGCGACGCACGGAGCCTCTTCATCATCTAGCTCATCAAGATCAACTTGCTCCACTTGAGAGCCATTAGTCTTATCAAACACAATGTCACAAGAAACTTCAACTAGTCCAGTGGACTTGTTAAAGACTCTATATGCCCTTGTGTTTGAGTCATAACCAAGTAAAAAACCTTCAACAACTTTAGGAGAAAATTTAGATTTTCTACCTCTCTTAACAAGAATAAAGCATTTACTCCCAAAGACTCTAAAATATGAAACATTGGGATTTTTACCGGTTAGGAGTTCATATGATGTCTTCTTGAGGATTCGATGAAGGTAGAGCCGGTTGATGGAGTAGCAAGCAGTGTTGATTGCTTTTGCCCAAAACTGGTCCGGAGTCTTGTACTCATCAAGCATGGTCCTTGCCATGTCCAGTAGAGTTCTATTCTTCCTCTCCACTACACCATTTTGTTTTGGTGTGTAGGGAGAAGAGAACTCATGCTTGATTCCCTCATCCTCAAGAAATCCTTCTATTTGTGAATTCTTGAACTCCGTCCCATTGTCGCTTCTTATCTTTTTTATCCTTAATCCAAACTCATTTTGAGCTCATCTCAAGAATCCTTTTTAAAATCTCTTGGGTTTGTGATTTTTCCTGCAAAAAGAACACTCAAGTGAAGCGAGAATAATCATCCACAATAACTAGACAGTACTTACTCCCTCCGATGCTTATGTAAGCTATCGACCCCAATAGATCCATGTGGAGTAGCTCGAGTGGCCTGTCCGTCGTCATTATGTTTTTGTGTGGATGATGGACTCCAACCTGCTTTCTTGCTTAGCATGCGCTACAAACCCTGTCTTTCTCAAAAGGAACATTGGTTAGTCCTAAAATGTGCTCTCCCTTTAGAAGCTTGTGTAGATTCTTCATCCCAACATGGGCAAGTCGACGATGCCAGAGCCAACCCATATTAGTCTTAGCAATTAAGCAAGTGTCAAGTTCAGCTTTGTTATCATTACAATCAACTAAATATAGCTGACCCTCTAACACTCCCTTAAATGCTATTGAATCATCACTTCTTCTAAAGACAGTAACACCTACTTCAGTAAATTGACAGTTGTAGCCCATTTTACACAATTGAGAGGCGGAAAATAAATTGTAATCTAAAGAATCTACGAGAAAAACATTGGAAATAGAATGGTCAGGGGATATAGCTATTTTACCCAAACCTTTGACCAAACCTTGATTTCCATCCCCAAATGTGATAGCTCGTTGGGGATCTTCATTTTTCTCAAAGGAGGAGAATATTCTCTTCTCCCCAGTCATGTGGTTTATGCACCCGCTATCGATTATCCAACTTGAACCACCGGATGCATAAACCTACAAAACAGATTTAGGCCTTGTTTTTAGGTACCCAAACAGTCTTGGGTCCTTTGACGTTAGATACAAGCACGTTGGGTATCCAAACACAAGTCTTTGGACTCTTGTGCTTGCCCCCAACATATTTGGCAACTATTTTGCCTGATTTGTTAGTTAAAACATATGATGCATCAAAAGTCTTAAATGAAACATTATGCTCATTTGATGCAGCAGGAATTTTCTTTCTAGGCATTTTAACATGTGTGGTATGCCTAGAGCTAGAAGCCTTATTTTTGTACATAAATGCATGATGAGAAACAGTGTGAGGTTTCTTAGCATGTATCTTCCTAATTTTGTGCTCAGGATAGTTAGTAGGATATAAAATGTAACCCTCACTATCCTGAACTATGGGAGCCTTACCCTTAACAAAATTAGATAATCTTTTAGGGGCATTAAGCTTGACATTGCTCCCCTGTTGGAAACCAATGCCATCCTTAATGCCAGGCCGTCTCCCATTATAAAGCATGCTACGAGAAAATTTAAATTTTTCATTTTTGAGCTCATGCTCGGCAATTTTAGCATTTAATGTAGCTATGTGATCATTTTGTTTCTTAATCATGGTAGGGTGATCATCAATAGCTTCTACATTAATATCTCTACATCTAGTACAAATGGTAACATGATCAATAGTAGATGTAGATGGTTTGCATGCATTTAATTCCTCAATCTTAGCATTTAATTTAATATTCTCATCTCTAAGACAGGAAATAGAATTATTGCAAACATTCAATTCTTCAGTCTTAGAAATTAAACTAGCATTCTCAGTTCTAAGACTAGAAATTGAATCATGACAAATGCTAAGCTCCTTAGTCAAATTTTCACATTTTTCTACTTCCTGAGCATAAGCATTTTTCAATTTAACAAATGTTTTGTTCTCTTTAATGAGGAAGTCCTCTTGGCTTTCTAAGAGTTCATCTTTCTCATTAATGGCTTCTATTAACTCATTTATTTTTTTATTTTGGTCCATGCTAAGGTTGGCAAAAAGAGACATTAAATTATCTTCATCATCGCTAGAGCTACCCTCATCACTAGATGTTGTATATTAGGGGGTGGCTCTAGAGTGTACCTTCTTCTTCTTGCTGTCCTTAGCCATTAGACACTAGTGGCTGACGTTGGGGAAGAGGAGGCCCTTGTTTACGGTGATGTTGGCGGCGTCCTCGTTGGATGAGTCGGTGGAGCTCTCGTCAGAGTCCCATTCCCGACATATGTGGGCATCGCCGCCCTTCTTCTTATAGTATCTCTTCTTCTCCTTCTTTTTCCCCTTCTTGTCTTCATCCTTGTCACTTCCACTAGAAATTGGACATTTAGCTATGAAATGACCGGGCTTACCACATTTGTAGCACCCCGGGGTTTGTAGTCCTCACCCTCCTTTGCTTGAGGATTTGACGAAAGTTCTTGATGATGAGCGCCATCTCCTCGTTGTCGAGCTTGGAGGCGTCGATTGGAAGCCTACTTGGTGTAGACTCCCTCTTCTCTTCTTCTGTCGCTTTGAATGCGATGGGTTGCACCTCGGGTGTGGAGGTGGCGCCTTGCTCCAAGTTGACTATGTGTTTGGAGTCTTTGATCATAAGCTCAAAGCTCACAAACTTGTCAATAACTTCCTCGGGAGACATCTGTTTATATCTAGGGTCTCCACGGATTAGTGCACTTGAGTGGGATTATGAAAAACAAGTGATCTAAGAATGACCTTGACCATTCCATGGTCATCCCACTTGGTTCTCTCGAGGTTGCGCACTTGGTTCACCATTGTCTTTAGCCGGTTGTACATTGCTTGCGGCTCTTCTCCTTTGTTGAGGACGAATCGACCGAGTTCTCCCTTGATCGTCTCACGCTTGGTGATCTTGGTCACCTCGTCCCCTTCGTGCGCCGTTTTGAGGACGTTCCAAATTTATTTGGCACTCTTTAACCCTTGCACCTTATTATACTCCTCTCGACATAAAGAGGCGAGGAGTATAGAAGTTGCTTGGGAGTTAAAGTGCCATATTTGGGCGACCTCGTCCGAGTCGTAGTCTTTGTCCCCCACCTTTGGTACCTACACTCCATACTCAACAATGTCCCAAATATTTTCGTGGAGTAAGGTTAGATGGTGCCTCATTTTATCACTCCACATACAATAGTCCTCACCATCAAAATATGGTGGTTTGCCTAGGGGAACGGAAAGTAATGGAGCGCGCTTTGAAATATGGGGATAGCGTAGGGGCATCTTACGATACTTCTTGCGCTCATGGTGCTTAGAAGTAGTCGATGACTCGGTGCTGGAGGTGGAGGGCGACGAAGAGTTGGTCTCGTAGTAGACCACTTTCTTCATATTCTTCTTCTTGTCACCTCTCCGATGGGACTTGATGGAGGAAGAGGATTCCTCCTTGTGTTTGTTGCCGGACTCCCTTGAGAGGGTCCTCCCCGAGCTTGCGGGCTTGTCGCCGATCATCATCTCCCTCTTGGCATGATCTCCAGACATCACTTTGAGTTGCTTAGGCTCTTAATGAAATACTGGCTCTGATACCAATTGAAAGTTGCCTAGAGGGGGGTGAATAGGTGAAACCTAAAATTTATAACTTTAAACACGCACTACAAGGCGGGGTTAGCATTAGAATTAAATTCAAGTCCGAAGAGAGAGAAAACAAATCAATCAAGAAATAAGGCGAATGAACACGATGATTTGTTGTGCCGAGGTTCGGTTCCAAAGAACCTAGTCCCCGTTGAGAAGGTCACAAAGACCGGGTCTATTTTAACCCTTTCCCTCTCTCAAACGATCACTTAGACCGAGTGAGCCTTTTCCTTAATCTTCCGGGTCACTTAGACCCCGCAAGGACCACCACACACTTAGGTGTCTCTTGCTTCGATTACAAATCACATGAGAAAAGAAATAAGAAAGGAAGAAGGCAATCCAAGCAACAAGAGCGCAAATGAATACAAAATCTCTCTCTCACAAGTCACTAAGTGTTTGAGATGAATTTGGGACTTGGAGAGGATTTGATCTATTGAATTGTGTCTTGAAGTGAATGCTAGAGCTCTTGTATTGAATGTGATCTTTAGAAAACTTGGGTGCCAAAGGATGTGGTGGTTGGGGGTATTTATAGCCCCAACCACCAAGTAGCCGTTTGGCCAAGGCTGCTGGCGATGGGCGCACCGGATAGTCTGGTGCACCATCGGACAGGTACTGTGCGCTATCCGGTGCGCCACCACGTCAGCCAATCGTTAGGGTCTAGAGCTAGTCGACTGTTGGAGGCTTTGTCCTCTTGCGGCACCGGACAGTCCGGTGCCACATCGGACAG
This sequence comes from Zea luxurians, assembly GCA_029449295.1. Classification (NCBI taxonomy): domain Eukaryota; kingdom Viridiplantae; phylum Streptophyta; class Magnoliopsida; order Poales; family Poaceae; genus Zea; species Zea luxurians. The sequence continues at coordinate 88,526,975 of JAOPSE010000001.1, read as the reverse complement.
TCTGGTGCCCCTCTGACTTTGCTGCTCCGACTTCTACGCGACACTGTTCACCACTGTAGCACTTTGCAGAGTCGACCGTTGGCGCAGGGAGCTATTGCTCTGCTGGCTCACCGGACAGTCTGGTGAATTATAGCGAAACGCGCCCTAGAATTCCCGAGAGTGGCTGCTTGATCTATGTACGGTCCTGGTGCACCGGACACTGTCCGGTGGCAGACCGGATAGTCCGGTGCGCCATCCTTCAGCACACTCAAGTCCTTTTGCTCCTTTGAAATTGAGTCCCTAACTTTATTCTTTTATTGGTTTGTGTTGAACCTTATGCACCTGTAAAACATGTATTCTAGATAAAGTAGTTAGTCCAAGTGTTTGCGTTGGTCATTGACCACCAAAATTAATTATAGGAAATGGTTAATCCAATTTCCCTTTCAGTATACTCAGCCTTGCTTGTGGCATAATTTTTACAGGTACCTTCGAGGAGGATATGATTTCTCGGTTGACTTGGCCGTCCACTTTGCCACCGGGTTGGACAGTCGAGTGGAACCCTGCCTCAGCAGGTGATGATCAGGAGGAGTGATGGACCAGGCTTTGCCTCACTCTTTATTTATCGTTAGTTAATTTCCGCTGCATCAATGAACAATATTTACTACTTTTAAAACTTCGATGATGTAATAACTCCAAGTACTTATTTAAATTTATGGTATTATGCTTTATTGTATTTCTTTGTGCCTCAACTTTGTGTGAGAAAATGGTACTCGATCCATGGTAAGTGGCTTTAATCGGATTTGATCTGAGGGATTGAAAGTTTATTCTGATTTAAGTGTGATTCGTTGCCCTTGAGGCGTGACTAAGCCACTTAAGCTGGAATAATCTGGGCAATTCTGCCACACTCATTTGGATCCTTCCTTGTCGTGAGCTCTCTCGATCTCACATTCGTTGTCTTTCTTCTTCTCCATCTCCATCGACGGTGGAGGACTCCCCCGATGATGGTGCTCCCTCAGAGCCCTCCGTCAATGAGCGGGCTCCATTCTGGGTGAGCATGCCGCCATCAGGGGTCTTAGTTGGGGTGATACTTGAGGTAAGTGGGTCGGTGGTCGAGGTAAGTAGCCGATTGACCTCCCGATGACTTTGACATTGACTATGACTTAACTAGAAGAGTTTTACTCATTTTTCCCTCTCTAGTTCTATGACCTAGAAGATTGTAAGTCCTTCTAGGGTTATGGTTTTGACCCACTTGAGTTTTTTATTTGACATGTGTTGTTTTGTGTTCTGTGTGCTTCTTCCGATGTATGAATCAACCGATTCATGGTTGATTTTGGGAATTGATTAGAGTTTGAACCATAATCTTCTCTATGTCATCTGATCTATGATTAGAGTTAAGGTTTTGTTACTCTGATCCCTTTCCCCATTCTAGATGAGTTAATCCCATGGTATTTTTTATTTTGAATCTTGGGTTACCTAACTTGAATCTCTCTGTTCTTCCCCTTTCTATTAATTTTGGGATTTGAGCTGGGTTTAAATACCTGAACCTATTTCTTTTCATCTTTCACCTATTTATCTAGGGATTAAGGTTAGGGTTACTTAACATGAATCCCTTGTCCCCTTATCTTTCTTCTTCTACCTTTGTGTTTGGGGATTAGGGTTAAGGTTACCTAACTCAAACCCTTTTTCTGATTGATTTGAGTGTTTAGGTTAGGGATACCACCCAATCCCCTTCCTAATCTTCTTTATTTTTTCTAATCCCTTTATGGGTTCTTAAATCGGGTTGGGAAGGCTTGGACAAAGACTTTGAGCCCTCCCATTCTTGACTCGAGTCACTTTCTTGACACTAAACATTAGATTAGGTGACCTAGGGTTCTTAGGGTGGCTCTGATTCCACTAATAGAAATTGAGACCCTCTAGATTATCATAAAATCCTAGAATGGCAATTCAAGCTCTACCTCGATGATGGTAGGAGTCCTAAACCTAATATGAAGGGTATGATTTGCCATGTACCTTCTTGCCTGGTGCTAATGACCGCGTTGGTGAGCGCCGCCCTGTCCTACACTGCCCCTCCTCCTCCTCCATCTTATCGTCCTCCACATCTAGTGTTACCTTATGCATGATTAGTGGGAATAATGGGGCTCCTCGAATCCCAGAGCCATGGGGGGAGGCCGGGAGGGGCTCCGTGGAGGCCATGGCTATGGCATTTCTGGTCACTGGGCGGCACAAGGTGACTAGGACCTTATAGAATTGTGGTGGCTAGGTTTTCTCGGGTGTTAGATCGCGTTGGCATATGTGCCAGCATAGCTCTCATTTTTATAGCACCATCACACAATCAAGGGCCACAACCAAGACGTGGTTTGTGCCCCTAATTAGGGCACATGTTACCGCACACTAGGGATTTTTGAGTCTATCCTCCTCGATTCAATTATCGAGTCAATTGACACTTCTAACACACATATCAAAGGACTTGAAGGTTTGCCTCACTTAGATTTTAATCTGAACAAGAGCAAGTACGAAGGTAAGCTTGGTTTTGTTGCTAGCCTCTCTCACCTAGCAAGGGTAGGTGGGTTGTAGGAAACGGGTGACGCCTAAGAGGGGGTGAATTAGGACTTCTAAAACTTTTACTAAACTAGGCCACAATTAAATCCCTAGAGCAAAACCTATGCAAATAATCAAACTAGAGGGTGCAATCTAGGTTTTGTCTAAGTGTTGCTATCTCTACCGCAAAGGCTAAGTTTCAATCTACACTAAATAAGTATGAATATAAGATTGAAACTTAAATGCTTAATATAAATGCGGAAACTTAAAGAGCAAAGTAGAGAAGCAAACTCTCGTGGATGACGCCGGTATTTTTACCGAGGTATCCGGAACCACGCAAGGTCCCGACTAATCCTCGTTGGTGCCCCTACGCAAAGGGAAGCCCACGCGAGGGCCAAGCACCACGGTCGAGTAACTCCGTAGAGAGCCGTGGGCCTTCTCCACGTGCAAGTGGTGCTCCGCTTCAGGCTCCTCTCGAACGCTCCCCGCCGTCTCCACTATCGAGCTTCCGGTCGAAACGCCACGGGCCTCGTTCCCTTCGGTACACGGTGGTGGTCGTGACACAAACACGGTTGTCAGGTCTCGCAAGACTCTCGCCCCACTCGATACAATTACAACGAATCACGCAAGAGCCGAGGGGTTGTGTGGTTTTACAAAACTCACTCAACTAACTAGGGTTCACCTAGAGCAAGCGCTAAAGCGGACTAACTAACCTAAGCACTTCACAAAGCACCTACGCTAATCACCGAGTGATTCTATTAAGCACTTGGGTGTTTGAGCTCTTGGAAATATGCACTATATACCTTGGTATGTTGCTTGGGCTCCCACACCTCCAAATGGCCGGTTGGGTGAAGTATATATAGGCCCCAACTCAAATATATCCATTGGAAAGTAGTTCTGCAGCTTTCTGTGGCGCACCGGACAGGTGCACCGGACTATCCGGTGGTGCACCGGACATGCCACGTGTACTAGCCGTTAAAAGTAGCCGTTGGAGCTTCCGAAGATGGCGCACCAGACATGGCGCACCGGACGGTCCGGTGTGCACCGGACAGCCCATGCCCTCTTGTCATATTTTGGCCATAACTTTTAGCGCCGAACTCTGATTTCGATGATCTTGTACTTTTTGGAAAGCTTATGAAATTCTCTACATCCCAGAGTTGAAGCCATATCAGCTTGAGCAAATTTGGCACACCGAACAGTCCGGTGTGCACTAGACATCCCATATGCTGGTGCAGTTTTTTCAGCAATTCCGACTTCGTATTGTGGGCATAACTTTTAGCTCCGAACTCCGATTTTGATGATCTTGGACTTTTTGGAAAGCTTATAAAATTATCTACATCTCATAGTTGAAGCCATGTCAGTTTGAGTAGATTTGATTTTGTAAACACTTCCAATTCAGTCAGCCCTTCCTCTCAACTTTGTCAACTTCACTTTTGTTTTGCATCTTTGTATCTCACTTCTACTTCTTGATGTGTTGGACTCTTAGCATGTATAAAGTGTCTTCAATATGAATTTGTAATGTATTATATGGGTCTTATAATGTCTTCTTTGAGGTGTTGCATCCTTAGAGCCTCAGTCCAATCCACTTCGCATCCTGTGAACTACAACACACAAACACTTGGGAAATACATTAGTTCACGGATTGTGTTGTTCATCAAACACCAAAACTCAATTAGCCAAATGGCCCGGGGTCCATTTTCCTTACAATCTCCCCCTTTTTGGTGATTGATGACAACACAACCAAAGCAAGCAAATATTACAAGTATTTGAATGAAAATATGCAATCTACTTGCTAGGATGCAAGTTTGTCCCCACAATGTGATATTATGGACTTAAGCCTCCCCCTAACTCCATAATTCACTTACTTCCTATTTTTGGACCAAATAACCAAAACCACTTGAAAAGCCACTTGCAGTTTTTAAAATTTTAAATTGGTGGTGTTTGGTGTTTGATACATTTTTCATTGCTTTGGTCCCTAAACTTCTCCCCCTTTGGCATCAACCACCGAAAAGGAAGACATTAAAAGCATGTAGGAAGTAAATAAAGCTTGCCCTCATCAAGAATTTTATCAGATGATACCACTTGAAGGATATTAAATTAAACCACAAGTATGGTACCAGTTGAAAGGATTACTCCCCCTAAACGAGTGTTCTCTTTAGAAAGAAATTTCTCCCCCTTTTTAGAGATGAAGAAATACTCCCCCTGACAGAGATCTTCTGCTTAGGAAAAAGCATGTGAAAATTAGAGGTGCAAGACATGATTTGAATAGACTAACTTCCCTTATGCATAGGTAACAAAATGTGAGTTAACCACTTATGCATTTTTAGCAACATAGAAGTATATGATATGAAATATAGTCTAATCAAATATTGGAGAAGACATGTAAATGATACTAGATGTAGTCTCAAAAGATACCGATTGAAATTCAATGACGAGTTTGAGAGACATGAGAGTTCTTGGAGATTTTGCAGTGGAAGATTGTTGTCTTTCTTCGGGGACCTCATTTTCCTTACAATGAGACTATCACATGAAATAGACTTGAAAAGGTGTTAGTCTCAAAGTATTAGATTATAGAGTAACCTCCCCCTGAAGGTGTGCATACAAGTTTTGAATACTTGTAGGAGACATGCACTTTGATTTGATATCAAGAGGGGCAAATTATCTATAATCCGTACTTTGGCACATATAAGTTAAATGATACAACTTGTAGAAATCAAAATTTTCAATTGATGCATCATTTACTATGGAGTGATATAGAAGCTATGTGCCGTGCTTAACTAAACATTTTAAACCGTGTAGGTTTGCTTAAGTATATAAATTGACAGCAAGCAATCCTACCATGTGATTTACCTAGTATGCATGATTTTAAACAAAAGTAAATGACAAATGTAATACTAGGCAAGAAAAGTAAACTAGATGCAAAGTAAATAGATACGCATATCTAAAAATAAGAGATACAATAAATCTAGTTACCTTAGTCATGGGTGGGAAATTTGGGTCCAAAATTTTCACTAACCCACTTGGCAATAAACTTGATCCAATATGATGTATCCCATGATATACATCCCAATTTTGCCAAGTCTCCAAATTTCCCGAGGACCTTCGGTCCACTCACTTCCCTTTCGAAATCCAAACCTTCTTGGTGCTTTTCATGGTTGTAATTATTTCCTTTGGCACCCAGATGCGTTTGGCCCCTTTTCCTTTGTTGGCTTGCTTGTTGGCCTTGATTGCTATCACCTTTCCATTCTTTTTCTTCTTGATCAAATATGGTGTAGCAGTCTTTTTGTCCATCTTTTTGATGTAGGTGTTGGAGATTTTGCTTGATGGCTTTTGCTTGAGCTTTTGCCTTTGTTTATCCCCGGTTATCGCCTTGCATTGGAAAGACTTGTGGCCTTCCATGTGGCATAGCCTACAAATCACAGTTTCTCCCTCTACAGGCTTATTCACTCCCGCAGTGGTGTTATCCTGTGGAGGTCGGATTTGTTTGGCTTTGCCTTTCTTGTCATACAAAGCCTTGCCAAGGCGAGCCACTTCTTGCTTTAATTGTTCATTTTCCTTTGCAACCTCATCCGAACATGTCTCTACAACAATATTCTTAACAACGACTTGGTTGTAGGGGTTAGAATCATTAATTAAATCAAAGCAGGAAGTAGAAGCATCTTTCTTAATAATTTCAGGTATTTCAACTAAAGATGCTGCTGGGGTGCTACCAATGTTTTCTAGCTTAGTAGTTAGCTCATTATTGTGTATGCTAAGAATTTCCATTTTCTCTAGCAAATTTTCAATAGCTTCTTGGGAGCTAGCTAACTTAGCCTTAAGTTTTTCATTCTTTTTAATGAGACCATCATCGGTAGCAGTGGATGGAGCACTAGATTCTAATAGCTCAATTTTAGTTGATAGCTCACTATTTAAGTTTGCAAAAGTTTCAAATTTTTCTAGCAAACCTTTATAATCATTTTTGGAGCTAATCAACTTATTTTTCAAAGTTTTAAGTTGAGCTTTTTGCTTAGTGCAAACATCCTAGAAAAATTCTACAGCTTCTGCAAGCTCATCTACAGAGGGCTTTCCCTCACCTTCATCATCACTACTACTTTAATAACTAGAGGATGGAATGCTTTTGTTACCTCTTGCCATAAGGCATTTGTGTGATGACTGTGATGAGGACCGGTGGCTGCGCGTCCTTGGAGGTTCATCTTCACTTGAAGAATCATCCCAAGTTCTAACACTTGTTAGCGCCTTGCCCTTGCCCCTCTCCTTTTTGGGTTTGGCCATATTTGGACAGTTGTCCCTGAAGTGGCCCTTCTCCCCACATGCGAAGCATCCTCTCTTTCTTTGCTTTTTCCTGTCAATGTTAAAGAGAAGATCCTCTACCTACAGGGGCACACCCATTAGATTAATCTTGCGGATCATCCCCATTACCTTTCCAACGCGTCGGATTGTTTCTTCGTCCTCGGAGGATGATGTGCATGGTTGATTATCTTCATCATCATCACTTTCTTCTTCTTCCTCTTCTTCACTTGAGGAACTTGGACTGGGAGCCTTCTTTTTGCCCTTCCTTTTATCACATGCAAAAGCATATGGTCTTGAGGAAGTTGGCTCCTATCCCCGACACATTTTTCGCGACATCTCAAAAGCCGCAATTTTCCCAATCACAATGGTCGGGGTCATGTTGCACAAGTCCTCCATGTTGTGAAGGATGGTGATGATGCTCCCATATCTTTGTTCTGGTAGCAGGGAGATAATCTTCCTCACAATATCCGCATCACCTAGCTTATTAATGCCAATAGAATTGAGCTCATTGATAATTAGATTCAAACGAGAATACATGTCTCTAACAAGCTCATCATCTTTCATAGCAAAAGAATTATACTCATTTAAGACTAGGCAATGTTTTTGCTCACGGACATTGGATGTGCCGTCATGGAGCTCATGTAATTTTAGCCAAATCTCATTAGCAGTTTTCAAGGTAAATACTTGATTAAAAATATCCATGCTAAGAGATTCATATAAGCAATTTTTGGCTCTAGCATTTAAATGAATTTCTTTTTCCTCACTCGTGGTGGGTTTCTCGGGATTCTTGAGGGGTTTCATCCCGTCACGAGTGACTCTCCAAACACCTAGATCAACGGCCTCTAGGTAACAAGCCATTCTAGCACTATAATATGGGAAGTTAGTGCCGTCGAAGTGTGGTGGCCTATGGGTATCCATCCCTTCCTCTAAAAGGTGTCGACTCTTTTAGCGGTGAAGCTAAAGTGTTTCAAATGAGCCAAACCAGGATCTGATACCACTTGTAGGAAACGGGTGACGCCTAAGAGGGGGGGTGAATTAGGAATTCTAAAACTTTTACTAAACTAGGCCACAATTAAATCCCTAGAGCAAAACCTATGGAAATAATCAAACTAGAGAGTGCAATCTAGGTTTTGTCTAAGTGTTGCTATCTCTACCGCAAAGGCTAAGTTTCAATATACACTAAATAAGTATGAATATAAGATTGAAACTTAAATGCTTAATATAAATGTGGAAACTTAAAGAGCAAAGTAGAGAAGCAAACTCTCGTGGATGACGCCGGTATTTTTACCGAGGTATCCGGAACCACGCAAGGTCCCGAATAATCCTCGTTAGTGCCCCTACGCAAAGGGAAGCCCACGCGAGGGCCAAGCACCATGGTCGAGTAACTCCGTAGAGAGCCGCGGGCCTTCTCCACGCGCAAGTGGTGCTCCGCTTCAGGCTCCTCTCGGACGCTCCCCGCCGTCTCCACTATCGAGCTTCCGGTCGAAACGCCGCGGGCCTCGTTCCCTTCGGTACACGGTGGCGGTCGTGACACAAACGCGGTTGTCACGGTCTCACAAGACTCTCGCCCCACTCGATACAATTACAACGACTTACGCAAGAGCCGAGGGGTTGTGTGGTTTTACAAAACTCACTCAACTAACTAGGGTTCACCTAGAGCAAGCGCTAAAGCGGTCTAACTAACCTAAGCACTTCGCAAAGCACCTACGCTAATCACCGAGTGATTCTATTAAGCACTTGGGTATTTGAGCTCTTGGAAATGTGCACTATATGCCTTGGTATGTTGCTTGGGCTCCCACACCTCCAAATGGCCGGTTGGGTGAAGTATATATAGGCCCCAACTCAAATATATCTGTTGGAAAGTAGTTCTGCAGTTTTCTGCGACGCAACGGACAGGTGCACCGGACTGTCCGGTGGTGCACCGGACATGCCACGTGTACTAGCCGTTAAAAGTAGCCGTTGGAGCTTCCGAAGATGGCGCACCGGACATGGCGCACCGGACGGTCCGGTGTGCACCGGACAGCCCATGCCCTCTTGTCGTATTTTGGCCATAACTTTTAGCTCCGAACTCCGATTTCGATGATCTTGTACTTTTTGGAAAGCTTATGAAAATCTCTACATCCCAGAGTTGAAGCATATCAGTTTGAGCAAATTTGGCACACCGGACAGTCCGGTGTGCACTGGACATCCCATATGCTGGTGCAGTTTTTTCAGCAATTCCGACTTCGTATTGTGGGCATAACTTTTAGCTCCGAACTCCGATTTTGATGATCTTGGACTTTTTGGAAAGCTTATAAAATTATCTACATCTCAGAGTTGAAGCCATGTCAGTTTGAGTAGATTTGATTTTGTAAACACTTCTAATTCAGTCAGCCCTTCCTCTCAACTTTGTCAACTTCACTTTTGTTTTGCATCTTTGTATCTCACTTCTACTTCTTGATGTGTTGGAATCTTAGCATGTATAAAGTGTCTTCAATATGACTTTGTAATGTATTATATGGGTCTTATAATGTCTTCTTTGAGGTGTTGCATCCTTATAGCCTCAGTCCAATCCACTTCGCATCCTGTGAACTACAACACACAAACACTTGGGAAATACATTAGTTCACAGATTGTGTTGTTCATCAAGCACCAAAACTCAATTAGCCAAATGGCCCGGGGTCCATTTTCCTTACATGGGTGAAAATCGCTCATCCAGGCTAGCAAGAGAGATCTTGGCTAGTACGAATAACTTGACAGGTAGCGGTAGAGAAGATCCAAATGCATCACTTGTTATAATTTCTTATATCAGGAAAAGTATTTGGAAGATATGAGTTGTTAGAAGTTTTCAACCTTATCTTAACAATTCAAATTAAGCTTGGATTGGATTCAAGTACCTTGCTAAGGCAATGTTTGAGACTGTTCAGCTGCATCAACTTCACCACAAAGCAACTTTGCTAGGAAGAAGTAGAGTTTTTGATAGTGTTTGGGCTGCAACTTAGCTTTAGCTTTAGAAATGTGATATTTTGATGGAAAATGTCCCTTATACCATTGGTTGAGCCACAACCCGCTAAGTGCTATCCGCCATGGCTACACCAATCTCTGTCAGCGGGAGGTGTGGCGCCTTCCATGGCTGCCACGGGCCAAACCTACACGAAGAGGCATAAGTGGTCAACAAACATGGGGACGAGGAACCACTAGGTTGGAGATGAACTCATGAACTACCGTGCAACGGGGGCGTTGGAATCCATGGCGTTCATCTCGCCGATGACCTACTGGTCCTCTCCCATGATGGCTAGGGTTTTAGACAAGAGGTACTGGTTATGGGAGGCGGTGGCTATGTTAGTTGGGTCAGGTGGGGGTGCAGGGAGGAGAGAGTGGGTCGATTGGGGACATAAGGAGGATTGGGGATTTTTTTCTAGTGGCAAAGGTGGAGTTCATAACTTTATGAGAATATATGAATCTTAAATTCTTGAAGTATTCCTGTGGCTGCTTTTAGAAATTTGTGAAGTTATCTTAATTTCATGTTTTTTATGAAGTTGAGTTCGTAAAGTTGGGTGTATTTAGATGTAGGTTTGTAAAGATGAGATGAAGATGCCATTGTGTAGTCCTAAACATGCCTTAGAGGGTGTTTGGTTTCATAGAGTAAAGTTTAGCCCATGTCATATCGGATGTTTAAATGCTTGTTACGAGTATTAAATATAATCTAATTATAAAGCTTTCACAGTTAAAGACTAAGCGATGAGACAAATTTATTAAACCTAACTAATCCATGATTAGCAAATGTTTACTGTAGCATCACCATGACCAAATTATGAATTAATTAGGTTTAATAGATTCGTCTTATCGTGTAGTCCTGATCTGTTTAATTAGTTTTATAATTAAACTATATTTAATACTTCTTACTAGCATACATCGCTGAATTGTCTTTAGGTACCTTTTGTTTTATAAAATATAACGTAAATGACAATGATAATGATTCACACTCAAATACTAGCAATAATAATGCCATTTGGTTCACAAAATGTAACATAAATAACAACAGTAATGATTCACACACGATTACCAGCGATAACAAGTTTGAATAGGACAATATCAATTTCTAATGTGGCATCTGATTACGGTTGGACTTAAACAAACATGGTTTAACGTTATCGGTTAACGTTCACGTTACAAATATATAAACCAAACAACACCTGGCCGATATCAGTTTCTAGTGTGGTATCTTATTATGGTTGGACTTAAATAAACAAACAAATATGTTTTAATGTTATCCGTTACCATTACTTTATAATAGACCTGATTATGGGTCACCCGACTCGACCCGCCCGAAAATACCTGGCCTGACCCGACCAATACAACGGGTCGGTACAAGCCATAATTTTTGACCTACAATAATTCACAGGTCGGGTATGACCTGTGATTTTTGACCCAAAACCTGACCAAACTCAAAAAACCTCGATCTAACACGTCAAACAGGGAGGCACGGACCGACTCGACCCGATACTAGAGACGAATCATATACGAGCATGATAAATGATACACGACTTGATCTTTGACTCGATCCGAACCCTACCAGATGTTCGAATAATTCTACTTTACAACGTGTGAACCTTAATTTTAAGTTAAGCCCTTCTCTCTCCCGACTTCGGCACCTCGATGCGGCTTGCCAACCGCCGATCTGCCCGTGCCAAGGATTGTTGAGCTCGCCGCGGGCTAGGTTTCCTTCCGTCCACCATGACGGGGCCAGGCTCAGCTCCGACCCAAACACCCCCTCCAGAACCCAAGCGTAACGCCCGCCGCCCCGTCCTCCTCCTGGGGCCGCCACTCCTAGCCGTCGCCGTTGCCCTCCTCTTGGGCGTATCCAACAACCCGTTGTCCCGCCGCTTCCTCCGCCTTCTCTTTGGAACAAGGCCCTCCATTCTCCACTCCTCGCCACCTCCTGATGCAGCTTACGAAGCAACCGGCGCGGTACGCACACCATGTGTTCTATGGATGGCCCCATTCGCCTCCGGCGGCGGGTACTGCTCCGAGGCATGGTCCTACGTCTCCGCGCTTGACGCGCACGCCGCCGCCGCTGGGAAAAATAATTTCTCGCTCGCAATAGCGCACCACGGCGATCTCGACTCGCCGGAGTTCTGGCTCGGCCTGCCCGAGCGATCCAAGCACCTGGCGTACAGACTCGCCTCTGCGCGTTGCGAACTCTCCAGGGCCGTGGTCGTCTGCCACAGCGAGCCTGGTGCGTGGTACCCGCCGATGTACGAGGCCCTGCCGTGCCCTCCCACCGGGTACGACGATCCTGTGTTCGTCATTGGCCGGACGATGTTCGAGACCGACCGCGTTTCGCCCGAGCATGTCAGGAGGTGCAACCAGATGGATGCTGTATGGGTGCCTACCGATTTCCATGTGTCAACCTTTGTGAAGAGCGGTGTGGATCGTACCAAAGTTGTCAAGGTGGTGCAGGCTGTGGATGCCAATTTCTTTGATCCCGCCAAGCATGTGGCTCTTCCTTTGCCGATTGGTGTGTCCGTCATGGAGCCTGAAGGTTCGAGATTTGATAATGGTGACTCCAAACGCAGGGACTTTGTGTTTCTTAGTGTGTTCAAATGGGAACATAGGAAGGGCTGGGATGTGCTGCTGAGAGCATTCTTGCAGGAGTTCTCTGGAGCTGATGACGTCGTACTCTATCTTCTAATCAATGCCTACCACTCTGACACAAACTTCAGTGGGAAAATCAGCAGGTTTGTTGTAGAATCCAGCATTGAGATGCCCATGGAAGGATGGGGTGAGATCCGGGTCATCAATGAGCATGTCCCTCAGTCTGTTCTTCCAAGTCTGTACAAAGCTGCAAATGCATTTGTGCTGCCAACCCGTGGTGAGGGCTGGGGCAGACCGGTGGTTGAAGCAATGGCCATGGAACTGCCTGTGATTGTGACTAATTGGTCAGGTCCAACAGAGTACCTGACTGAGAAGAATGGGTATCCATTGGATGTAGACAGGCTGACTGAGGTCACGGAAGGGCCATTCAAGGGCCACCTATGTGCTGAGCCATCAGTTGCTCGGCTGAGGGATTTAATGAGACATGTCGTTGATGATAGAGATGAGGCAAGGAATAAGGGGAAGAAGGCAAGGGAGGACATGATAAAGAGGTTCTCTCCAGAAGTTGTTGCCAGGATTGTTGCTGAAAAGATACAACAATTGCTTATCCACACTCAGTTGACAAATGAGTAGATACAATGTGAAACTAGAAAGTTCATGCACCATGGAATTCCACATATGTATGTATAACACTATTCTTGCTCATTAATTTTCCCAAAGTTTCATACGTATCCTTTCCTTGCGATTGAGTTAACGTAGTACTAGTGTGGCTAAATAAGTTTTAATTCGAGGCTTCGATCTTAATTGTATTCGTTGCAGATTAAGATCTCAAAAAATCTTTTATTGAGTTTAGTTGAGCAGCCTTTCTGCATTTACATCAGACGTCCACAAGCGCGAAGTTGGTCTTGTTGAGCTTTACATCAACACTTTTCCCTAGGAGAGGCATCAGTACTGCAGAGCTAGATGATGCCATGGGATCTTGTTGTTAGTGAGTTTGATGACAACTTGCTCTTGGTCAGAATGTCGGCTAATAGACGGAGGAGGTGGCTCTGATTACCTTGAAAGAAGACACCTGGATATTAAATTGCTTACCTTGACCTCTAGGGTTGGTGAGGCTATATATTTATACAGGCAGGAGCCACCTATTACAAGAGGAATCTTACTTGGTTACGACATCTTAATCAACTCAACTCTAAATGATCTGGACTCATACAGTCCTGTTCTGTTTTATCTCTAACCTTTTCGAACAACACAGGAGAGCTGCGTGTTATTTCATTAAGAAGAAAGAAAGTACAAACATCACTGAGAGGCAAAAGGAACCCCTCAGGGTAATAACCCAACACAGAAAAAAGGGGGGATTACAAACTAAAGGCATGAAAAAGTGCACCACCCTGGCAGATCAGGACTAAGGCTAGGACTCTGCAGAGGCCTGTTAGAGGAGGCCTTGGAGTCCACTATCCCCAACCAAACACCACATCTGCCCCTCAATTCTAATAGATTAGATGACAGCTTGCCTTGCTGGTCGGATTCCTTGGAATATACCAGCGTTTCTATGTTTCTAGAGCTCCCAACAACCAAAATAAATAGGGTGTTAAAACCCTTATGAAGACTCTTTGGGAGCCCCCTATCAACCCTTTTCCACCAAGGAACAATCCTACCAGAAGAGTCTGGGGGGTTTATAGTTGTAAGATGAAGCTTGTGAAGCACCCAGGTCCAGACTTCCCTTGCCAGCACACATGTACAAAGGATGTGGTGTATAGTTTCTTCAGCTTGGTCACAAAAGGGACATGCAAGTTGGTGAGGTAATCCTCTCTTGGCTAACCTGTCAGAAGTCCAGCAGTGGTTGTTAGTGGCTAGCCACATGAAGAACTTGTAATTGGATGGTGCCCAGCTCTGCCAAACTAGCTTCCGAGGGGAATACTTAATAGTTCCAACAAACATAGCATCATAGGTCGACTTGCTGCTATAAGTTCCTGAAGAAGAGAGCTTCCAGAGGTGTTGATCAGGGACGTCCGACTGCAGAATCGAATTATCAACCATGTCTCATATGACTAAATATTCCAGCAAAACTTGTATTGTTAGTGCCCCTTTTATATTTGCCACCTAACTTCTATTTTCCAATGCCTGACTCAATGTACGCCTTTTCACGGAGTCGGTTTCTAATATAGCACGAGAGGATCCTGGACAACTAAGGTGGTAGCATATGTATAGCATATTTTAACAAGTTAACAATTCAGAATTTTTGTGATTAGCCTTTTAATATTTTTTGTTTGCAATGGCTTCTTTTTCTTCTTTATTTTCGGATGATAAGGAATTCCTATTTAAACTATGAAGTTTTCCATGCGTATAGTTAGTTTCATCCGAAGGGCTCAATCGAATTGAAGCAGTTATTTTGCTTTCTATATGTTGCATTGCATCTTACCCCCTGCAGGTCGTGTTTTTTTATATTTTGCATTGCAATGTTTCTTTTTCTTTGTTATTGTCACAATTTCATAGTTGTGGTCCAGTACACATTTTTACGTTAGTTAATTTGCTAATATGAAGGAACGAAGGAACGATTAAATTCTTTACTAGGTCAACACCAAGTTCTATACACAGAACATTTGGAGCTTTTGGTTGGTGTACATTGCCTAGATTCACTTTGTGTATTGCCAGGGGCGGGCCCATGATTTAGAGGCTAGGTATTCAAAATTTTAGTGGAGCACAATTTTTTGATAGACTAAATTCTAACCTAGTAGCATTTAAACATATACAATTAATTATATTATCACATAGAAGTTGTTTCATTGCATATAAAATATACAACACATAAATGAGCATACACTTTACATAACTAGTAAACTAGATCATAATTTAAGCAACAAAGAATGAGCCATAAGATGATATTGTTCAACACTCAACATACCAGCCAGCTGATTAGGGTTGTGTTAAGCTGTCGGTGCGTGCGTGGGCAGCCGTACCGCAGCACCCTGCTCTCGGACGTCCATGCAGAGCTTCAGCATGCTAACGGATAAAGGGTGATTGCCTGTTGTGCTGCTTGATGGGCCTCACGGTAGGGAAATGAAAAACGCTAGTGAAAAGCAAAGTTTTAGCCAAATAGCTATAAACAATGTTATTTTATGTTTTTATAATATTTCTGTGTATATACATAGTATATATGTATACATAAATTCATGGTTATTAAAACGTCGTTTAAACGACGATTAAGCGTCGTTTAAACGCTAAAACGTGATTAGCAGCTAGAACGTCCAAACGTTTTACAGATACTGCGTAGAACGTCCGTTTTGGACGTTTCAACGGCGTTTAAACGTCGGAAAGCACGTTCTGCACGTTTAATACGTTCTAGGGACGTTCTACGCATACTGTTCGTGGGCCTTAATGGGCCTGCGCCCAGCCGCTCAACGCCATCGCGCCCAGCCACCTGCGCCCAGCCGCCAGACGACATCGCGCCCAGCCGCCAGACGACCAGACGCCATCGCGCCCAGGAGCCGCCAGCCGCCAGAGCCAGGTACGTCACCGGCCCCTCCTCCGGTCCTCCCTCCTCCCTCTTCCCTCCACCTACAGGCTCCAACCCGGCAGCGCCATGCGCCATTGCTCCAGGTCCCGGGCTCCAGGCGCCATTGCTCGTTGCTCCAGGTCCCGGTTCCCAGACCCAGTCCTAGTCCCAGTGCAGTGCTCCATACCCAGTCCTACTGCAGCGCCATACCCAGTGTTCCAGTGGCCAGTGCAGTGCAGTGAAGCAGCCACCAGCAGTGCGTAGTGAGCCAATGCTCCAGCTACTGTGTGACTGTGTGTTGCACTGTTGCAAGCTAAATGTATAATATATTAATATCATTCTACTGTGTGTTGTAGGCTAAAGTGTGGTAGTGAATTTCAATTTCAATGGCAACAAATAGCGAGGCTAATGACTCCTATGACCCACTCAAAGATCAGTCACGAAGGCCAAAGTCAAATGATCCAGGATGGAAATATGCATACTATGTTGAGGCGGGAAAGCGAGAGCTGATTCAATGTGCTTTGTGCCCCAAACAAATAAAAGGAGGTATCAAGAGGGTGAAACAACATCTAGCTGGTGGCTATGGAGACATTGTCAAGTGTCCTAACACTACTAGAGAGATTGCTAAAGAGATGAATGAAGCTTTGAATAATGGGAAGCGGGCTAGGCCGTTGTACCTAGATGACGATGTAATGGAAGATGAAGCAGAACAAGAAGATGATGTCCAAGTTATGGGAAGCAGGTCAATGTCAGCATCATCCAAGGCTTCCTCGTGTACTGTGCCAAGTTCTGGAACAGCTGCCAAAAGAAACAAAGCAATTTTCCAATTGAAGCCCCACCCAATTGCAGCTCCAAAGAAGTCCATTGCATCTATGATTCGACGTACACCTCAAGAGGTTGTAGCAGAGAGACATGCAAAGGGACCTGCTCAAACTACCATAAGTGCTACCATGAAGCCTAAGGAAGAAAGAAATTCTGTTTGTTTGGAGATAGCCAAGTTTTTCTATGAGTGTGGTATACCATTCAATGCTGCGAACTCAAGGCAATTTGAGGTAGCTATGGAGGCTATTGCTCAATATGGATCTGGGTTCAAGCCTCCTACTTTCCATGAGCTACGTGAGCCTTTACTTGCTAGGGCTGTCAAAGACTTAGATGATGAGAGGAAGAAGCATGAGGATGCATGGAGCCAATATGGTTGCACACTCATGTCTGATGGTTGGACAGACAAAAGAGGTCGCCATTTGATCAATTTCCTTGTTAACAGCCCTCAAGGAACATTCTTCTTGGAGTCAGTTGATGCATCAAATGAGTCACACAGTGCAGTGATGCTTGCAGACTTGTTAGAAAAGAGAATTGAGGGGATTGGTAAGCAAAACGTTACTCAGATTGTCACTGATACTGGTGCTAATTATAAGGCAGCAGATAAGATTTTGATGAAGAGGATTCCTACATTGTTCTGGACTCCTTGTGCGGCACATTGCTTGGACCTTATGTTGGAGGACATAGGAAAGCTGAAGGGTTTTAAGAAGCCTATTGCTCGTGCTCGTCATGTCACCACTTTTATTTATAGACATGGGAGGATACTTAGTGAAATGAGGGTGCATACAAATGGGATGGATCTTGTGAGACCTGCTGCTACTAGATTTACTACTGCCTTCCTTACCATGAAGAGTTTGCACAAGCACAAGAACTCATTGAAAGGTCTATTTTCAAGTGATGTTTTCACTCAATCCAAGGTATCCAAAACAGAGGCAGGTAAAAAAGCATATGACATCGTTTTCTCTCAAGAATTTTGGAATTCAATTGAGGATTGTCTTAGAGCTTCTTTACCGCTTCTTGTCGTGCTGAGATTGGTTGATGGTGATGAGAAGCCAGCCATGGCTGAGGTTGCTGCAGCCATGACTATAGCAAAGAATAAGATTACCTCCTCATTTTCTACTCAAAACAAGAAAGCATGTCTGAAACGTATCATGAGCATTGTGGATCGACGTTGGGCGAACCAAATGGATACCCCATTATATGGAGCAGCACTATATTTGAACCCTGGAAAATTCTACAATATCAAAGCAGGTGTTGATGAAGGCTATGTTGGAGAGCTAAGGGGTTGCTTTAATGACGTGCTTGTCAAAATGGTGGTAGATGAGGATCTTAGAGAGAAGATTGATGCCCAAGCTGTTCTTTATGAGAACCAAAGAGAGGCATTTGCAAATCCAATGGCTATAAAAAATGCACAAACAAGGAATCCACATAAGTATTCTAAAATTGATAGCCTCCCATTCATTTTCAGCACTAAACATATAATCTTTGTTCTTGCCATTTTAGTTGATTGGTGGCTTGCATATGGTGGTCGTACTATTGAACTATATAAGTTTGCAAGACGGAATGTTAGTCTTTGTGCTTCATCATTCGGTTATGAGCGGAATTGGAGTACATTTGAATTTGTAAGTGAGCTAGTCAAATTATTCAATTTCGTTTCGCCACTACGTTTATCCTTAGTTCTTCATTGGTTAAATGGTTGCTTTTATTTGCACTTGTAGATGCATACCAAAAAGAGGAATAGGTTGGAGCACAAAAGGTTGAATGACTTGGTATATGTTTCATACAACAGAAAGATGGCTGATAGGTTTCAAAAAAATACGTGAGGAAGGAAAAAACTTTGATCCTTTGATTTTAGAAGACTTTGATTGGGACAATGAATGGGTTGATCCATTAGCTGATTCTTCTCATGTTAGCAATGCTCTTGGAGATGATTTCAATTTATCGTGGGACCAAGTTGATGAAGCTATTAGTGCATCTGCACATCTCAGAGGTCGTAATTTTCCTAGGAGAGCTGCTGGTGGGTGTGTGAGAAGGAATGAAGACCTTGAGGAAGAGGAGACTAATTTAGCAAATGAAGATGACGAGGATGAGGAATATATTCTTGATGATCTTGATGTGGAAGATGAAATTGAAGGAAGCAATAGTGGAAACGATGGTGATGATCAAGGCGTGGATGCTCATGGTCTTAATACTGATGAGTTCGATGATGGTTACTAATCATGCATGAAAGTTGTAACTTGTGTTGTGTGGTTGAACTTGTGTTGTTGAACTTGATCTGTTTCTTTTTATGCTAATGCTATTTGGTTTGTGAACTCAACTTATGTATGAACTTATTCTATATTTGAAATTCTATGTCAAGTCTGAAAAGACGTTTCAACGTTCGTTTAAACGTTTAAACGTTGAAAAGTTGGTTCATAACGTTTTAACGTTTTACCGTTTTTATAACCATGCATAAATTTTCTTTGCCAAAAATAATGGGTATTCAATTGAATACCTTTGCTCCAACTTGGGCCCGCCCCTGTGTATTGCACCAAGTATTACTAATATGTCAGTGTTACTATGACTAGTGATACATTTATTTTACTGTTCTTTGGGTACCAGATAACTATTGGAATGAGTCTCGTGGTCTGTGGGAAGGACAACAACAGTAACGTCTCAGTCTTTTTGACTGCAGGACAACAGTCTTGCTGCGTTGTGGAGGACTGCAGGTGTGGAGGATAGTAGCTAGGACAGCAACATCTTGTGATGTAGTTTTTGACTGCACTTTAGCATCTAGAGGACAACATCTTGTGCTTTAGTGTGTAGTGCCGCCTCTAGGGCTATAAATATGTATTCCTAACCCTTAGATGGGTATGATATTTGAGTAGTGTGTGAGAAATAAACGAAAAATTATCTCAACTCGTAGTGTCATCCTCTCGATGAGAGTAGGAGTCCCGTTGCTTACAATAACAATGTTGATTCTTTTTAGAGTACCCATCAAGGTTTTGGGGTTAGCCCCTTGTAATTATCGTAACAGCCTTGTGTAATGGTGTCGGGGACCATAATTAGGGGTACCCTCAAGACGCCTAATTCTCAGCTGGTAACCCCCATCAGCATAAAGCTGCAGAGGCCTGATGGGTTTGATTAAGTCAGGGATCAGTCCATACGAGTGACTTGACCACGCCACGCCCGAGCCTAGCCTCGGGCGAGGGCAGCCGACCCTAAGATGACTCCGTCTCGCCTGAGGCCTCCTCTTTCACGGCAGACGCATCTCCGGCTCGCCCTAGGCCCCGCCTTCGATAAGAAGAAACCCTGACTAAATCACCGCGCCAACCGACCGAGTCACCGGGGCGTTTAACGCAAAAGGTAAGACCAACGGGCGACCAGACTTCGCCAGAGGTGCCATAGGAGGCTCCACCCGACCAAGGGCTCGGACTCGGGCTAAGGCCCCGGAAGACGGCGAACTCCGCTCCGCCCGACCCAGGGCTCGGACTCGGGCTAAGGCCCCGGAAGACGGCGAACTCCGCTCCGCCCGACCCAGGGCTCGGACTCGGGCTAAGGCCCCGGAAGACGGCGAACTCCGCTCCGCCCGACCCCAGGGCTCGGACTTGGGCTAAGGCCCCGGAAGACGGCGACCTCCGCCTCGCCCGACCCAGGGCTCGGACTCCGCCTCGGCCTCTGCCGAATGATCTCCGCCTCGCCCGACCCAGGGCTCGGACTCTGCCTCTGTCTTGCAGGACGGACTCGACCTCGGCTTCGGAGGAGCCTCCACGACGCCCGACCTAGGACACGAGACCGCCACGTCAACAGGAAGCGTCATCATCACCCTGACCTGAGCCGACTTGGGTCGCAGAGAACAAGACCGGCGTCCCATCTGGCCAGCTACGCCAGATAGGCAATGATGGCGCCCCGCTAGATCATGACGACGGCGGCTCTCAGCTCCCTTACGAAAGCAGGAGAACGTCAGCAAGGGCCCAGCCACTTCGACAGCTGTCCCCCCGTCCGGCTCCGTTACTCCTCCAACAGCCACGACGCCACACCAACAGGGTGCCAAGATCTCTCCGGCTGCCACCTTGGCATGTACATAGGGCGCTAGCTCTCCCTCGCTAGACACGTAGCACCTTGCTACACCCCCATCTTGTACACCTGGATCCTCTCCTTACGACTATAAAAGGAAGGACCAGGGCCTTCTTAGAGAAGGTTGGCCTCGCGGGGACGAAGGGCAGGGGCAGGCGCTCTCTCGGGGCCGCTCGCTCCCCTCACCTCGCGCGGACGCTTGTAACCCCCTACTGCAAGCGCACCCGACCTGGGCGCGGGACGAACACGAAGGCCGCGGGAATTCTCCGACTCCCTCACGACCCGGCTCCGGCCACCGACCTCTCTCTCTGTTCCCCCCTTCGCGCTCGCCCACGCGCTCGACCCATCTGGGCTGGGGCACGCGGCACTCTCACTCGTCGGCTCGGGGACCCCCCGGTCTCGGAACGCCGACAGTTGGCGCGCCAGGTAGGGGCACGCTGCGTGTTGACGTTCGATTTCCCGTCAAGCTCCAGATGGGCAGTCTCCAACAACCTCTTCAACCCGGGACGGTGCTCCGTTTCGGGAACCTCGAGTTCATGTCTCTCGACGGCAACTACGACATGATACTCCTTCCACCGCCGCGCGACAGCGACATTGGTGGCGGACAGCCCGCCCGCCGGCGGCGGAATCGACGACGTCTTTCTCGCGTGGGGGAAGGACAACTTTCGAGCTCGCCCCATCCTCTCCCTCGCCATCGGAGGAGGAGGAGGCGGGGCAACCGGGGCCGAGCGGGAGGCCGCGCTCCGACGGCTGTCGAGCAAATCGACATCCCCGGCGCCCCAGCGGAGGACACGCCAAGCGTCGCCCTCGCGTTCGAGGCAAACGCGAGCGCCATCCCCCCGCAACACGTCGACCCCGAGCAAGTGGACGACGCCAGCACGCTCACGGAGGGCCTGCAGGACGTCGCCCTCGTACCCAAGACGACGGCGCGGTCAGCCCCCGACGTGACTTCATCGCTCCTCTTCGACAAAAAGGTACCGACTGCTCCCCATCTTTCGTCATTTCGACTCGGCCTCAGCCCGCCTGGCGACCTCGCTTTGGCGGGCGCTCACATTGAGGCGAGTGCAACCTCTCTGGGGTTTCGTGTGCGGTCGCCTTGGGACCGATTGACGGGTGTCTCGACCTACGGACCCTCTGGGTCCGAGGAAGATGACGACCCCAGCATCTGCTGGGATTTCTCCGGATCTGGCAACCCTAGTGCCATGCGGGACTTCATGACCGCATGTGACTACTGCCTCTCCGACTGTTCCGACGGCAGCCGCAGCCTTGGCGACAAGGACTGCGGCCCGAGTCGCGAATGTTTCCACATCGAGCTAGGGGATCCCTCCGGAGGCGGCTGTCTCGGCATGCCGGAGGATGGTGATCCCCCTAGGCCAGCGCCTCGCGCCGACATCCCGCGGGAGCTAGCTGTGGTCCCCGTTCCGGCGGGGGGTCACGACCCACAGCTCGAGCAAGTCCGCGGGGCGCAGGCCGGGCTCGATGAGGGAGCAGGAGCGCTCGAGGCAATCCGCCAGAACATCGGGCAGGTATGGGCGAGCCAACCCCTG